>OX104119.1:62603643-63255430 GCA_944474755.1 Limnoperna fortunei | reverse complement strand
CGATTTTCTTTTTTTTCATCATCTTACATTTAAATGATTTTTAGATTATACAAAAAATTTGATCTTTGTAAACATTGTCCCGTAAAAATATGTGTAATCTCAAATCTTGCCTTATTTCAACAGGTACCAAAGTATACGACGAACAATAAACCAGCATCGACCTGAACCGGAACCACCTAGTGCAGAAAATACTTCATCTGGGGGGAGTGACAACAGTCCACAAACGTCAGCCCAGGCACGAGTGCCCCCTCCAACTACTATGCCAGTACCTCCCTTACCCCCTCCTGTGGTAGTACCTGATCAGGATGATGGCAGACCCCCAGCAATAAAATTCCTACTGAGAACAGATTTCTTTCCTCTACTACAACAAAATGATGTAAGAAATTGCATTAGTTGTGAATTTCATGAACTTGATTTATTTCAGGTCAAACTTCCAGGGAGGGGTTACCTCAATGTATTTAGTATTGGGATGCTTATGCAGTCAAATAATTAAATATTTGGTTCAAACAGACATTTGGTCCATAATAATTCATTTTATCATTATAGACCTGTTTGAATTATTGTAGACAAAGATGGGAAGTTGTGAAGCAGTTGGCACATCTCACTTGTGAGCTGCCTTGTCTAGTGTTTTTTGGGGACTGCTTGAGGCCAGCAGAAGATCGGGGGTTAATGGTGCAAAATCCTGCTTTCTAGCTATTTTCTGGCACTTTTGCACTTTTGTCGTTGTAAATAGCATCAGAATTTTTTCCCTTAAAATGCTGAAAATTCAATAAGTCTATGACTGAGTATGAGTCTAAATATAAAGATGTTTTTATATATTGTGTTTTCCTATTAAATTTTATAGTGATATAGAACTAGATCTTCTTTAGTCAAATGGTACTTGACTGGGGTTGGTACTTTATCACAAATGTAATGAAGAAAATGAGTTCCATGTTCTACAGTGCTTTCAAATTTATTATACCCCTGCAAACTTGTTTTGGGGGGGTATATAGGAATCACCCTATCTGTCTGTCTGTCCGTCTGTCCACATCCCTTGTAAGTGCAACTCCTGCTAAACCGCTTGATGAAATTTAATGAAACTTAGCAGAAGGGAAGTACATTATATGTAGATGTGCATGAAGGATGTTTTTTGACCTCGAATATCATTAAGGGGAGACAATTGGACTTGAAAGCGAAGCCGGGGGTATCGCTTTGTGAGCGTGCTCACAGTCCACACTTGTTGTTGTTTTGTTACAATACCAATTTAATGGACAGTATATTTTGATTCTATTAGCATTTAAGTAAATGATTCATTTCAATGCAATATAATTTATTCTATTGCATTTTTTAATATTTTAAGTTGGTTTTGATCATAAATTTGTTCATGTAACTGTACCAGAGACCCATATTTTTGCTTTTTTTTCAAGGTTTTTGGTAATTTGGCTCCATTGTAGAACTAGGCCCACAGTGTACAGTTGTCATTTTTGAAAATAATAACCATTCCCATTCAACTTCCCTAAAACATACAAACTAACATTTGTTTTTCATATTCATGGTGATTATCAGTGCTTTTGCTGCAATCACAGCTGACAACTGGTTGATCCTTGCTGGGCATAACCCTTTCAAATTTTGGTAGTGCTGGACAGTGATTGGGTTTATATACTTTTATATTATTACTGAGGAATCATATGTTTAGTGAAATAAATGCATGACATTGTAACAATACACTTTTCTTTGGATTTCTTGTTTGTATTGCTGAATGAAGGAAAAACTTTGAAATTTGAGTGTCAATAAAATTCAATTGGATGGCCATACTTAAATTCCGGCTACACTACATTATTTTATTAACTGTTTTTTTTTTTACAGTCAAATATAGTGCTTGATAGATATTTTTTGTCAAACAGGACCCGGACAGGGATATGTGCCATTGATCAATTGTGGAACCCTGAACCAATCAATTATTGTAAAATATCACAGTTTTTAGAAGTCCGATAATTATAGATTATTACATGGTCATTTCCAACTTGGCCCTGGTGTCAGCCTCAAGACTCCCATATCAGCCTCGAGGGCTTAACCCCGATGGCTGATACCACGGCCAAATATGGAAATCACCATGTAAAAATCTATTTATCATATGTCTCCAGGGCTAATATCGATATTCCCCCTGATGGCCGATAACTGGCACTGACTTCCAGCCTTTACTACATGGACAGATTTCCCTATATTTACACTAAATATGTCAGAATTTTTTTTGTTACAATTAAAGTTACACTGCCAGTTGGGTGAAGTTGCTCATCTACTTAAATTTAAAACTTTCACAGACTTATCATGACATTTTTTTGCATAGACAACTTGTCCATTATAATGAAAAGTTATATAGACTGACATGATTTCTCATAGACCTGGTCTATCAGTCTAATGCTAATTTTAAAAACTGCCTATGTAGGAGACAAATTCCCTTAAGTAGCATCAAGTTGTTGTTTGGTTGGGGTTTAATTTTTCTAGCTAAATCATGGCACCCAGTTTTTGTTTAAATGTGAGATTTGTGTTTGGTTTATATGAATTATTTATAAATTTTTTAATTTATATTTCAGAGAGCAATGGCTGAATACAACAGAAATGGTACATTGAAACACATGATACACAAAGTACGCAGAGATTCCAAAAACTTTTACAGGTATATATATATTAGTGTCAGTTTTATGTTCTAAAAAAATATTGTCTTTACTGAATTAGTAACAAGTATGTAATGATACAGTTTCAACAATTGTTGGAATCAATTTACACCATGCAATTATTTTATAATGAAGTGGGTTACCAAGACATGATAAACAAAATTGTAAATCAAAAAGACTAACATGTTGCCAGAAAAAAAAATCACATAAATGTAGTTGATGTCAGGTGCTCTGGAAGGGTAAGCATTTCCTGCTGAACATGTGGTTGTATTATTGCTGCTCTGAATAGTTTATATAATTCCAAGTTAAAGAAGCTACTGTTTGCAGTTACACAGCAGATGTGATAACTATGGCATGACTGCATTGTTTATGTTGTTTTAGGAGAAACAGTAATCAATACTCACTATTTGACTAAAAAATGATCTAATCTGCCTAGATGAGTAACTTAATTAAATTTGCTGTTAGAACATTGGATTGGGTGTAATATACTGATGCATATTATGCACAAAAGATCTGTTTGAAGAAGACAGATTTTTAATTAAGCCAGATTTTAAAAGAGCAGAAAATATTTTTTAAAATTATAAAATTCATGTTTTCAAATTTTTCAGATATCAACACAATCGTGATTTAGTTGCATTTGTAAACTTGTTTGCTGACACAACAAAAGAGATGCCTCCTAACTGGGAAATGAAATTTGATAGGGGTGGCAAGGTATTCTTTAGTTAAAACAGATAAAACATTCAAATTATTTATTCTAATATAGAGGTTATCATCTAGCTATATGGATCAAATTGAATGAAAAAATCTATTGCCGAGCTATAGTTATTTGTATCACTATGTCGGCCAATTTTTCTTCCATAGTGCATGCAAGCTGAGAAAGTCTTATATTGAAATCTCTTTTGCTACCAGTGTTTCAGAGGCCTCAGTGGCCCAGTGGTTAAGGGAGTTAGTAATTTACTATTGATCCCCCATTCTGTAAACACTGAGGTTCTGGGTTTGAGTCTCACTGCAGGCAGGGTTACTCAACTACAGTCTTAAATGACAAGGATTGCCAGTTTTCCTACCACATGTTAGGGTTTGTCTCTGTTTGGCTCTGGCTTCCTCTATTAATAAAAACTGGAGGCCAGATGTAGCTAAAAAAAATGCTGAAAGTGACTTTAAAAATACTATTCAAACAAACATGTTACCTGTGTTTCCCATTCTTGACTGCTTCTCAGAGCTACCTCAATATAAGACAAATCTCTCAATTCAATAAGTCCTTGAATTTTTTTGACGGTATAGTCAGTGAAGTAAGAAAGCTGCAAAGTTTGTCAGTTAATATTATGGAAAAACTTGTTTAAAAAGAAGAAAATAAACATTTTGTTTAAAACTATGTTGTCTTTTCTTCCAGATGTTCTTTATTGACCACAATAAAAGACTAACCACATTCCTGGATCCTAGATTACCTACAGATGTACCGCCAATAAACACAGATTTCTTACACACGTCATTTTTCAGACCACGCGGAGCTAGAATAGTGGAAGATTCCTCCAGAAACAATACGTCTGTAAGTTTATCTTGAGCATGATTAGGCCATCTATTTATTATTATCTTTTTCTCAGAAGTTTTTAGATGGCCTTATATTTCTGCTCTTATTGAATAGAATCCAAGGGATCAACATTACTATTATTTAACTAACAAAAAATTGGAATTATCAGTGTTGTATGTATTTTTAACCTTACATTCAGTCTCAGATTAGATATGTAGAATCTGAGACTAGACGTTTGGATTTCCCTATTATATTTAAGTTTTTGCATGTCTTATGAAAAGGTATGAAATAGATATTAAAATCTCACTACCTTTATTTTATACTGTTGATATGTAGGTAATAACTTGTTAAGGAACTGCAAGGGTGGTGTGCTGCTCTGAATAAAATCTGTATTCACTCATATTCGGTTTAGACAGTCGAATAAAGCTGGACATTTGTTTGGTCTCTTCATGCTGAAATTTTGCTGAGCTCTAGTTTCAATACCAGTTTGATGTTGCTTTGGTACATGTAGTTGAGGAAAAACTCAAATAAAGTTTGAGATTTGACTTAAGTTTGTTTTTATAAATTCAGGCCTGACGTTGTAGCTTGAATTAATCTGGGTTGAAGAAAGAAAATTACTGTCAACCTGCAACTTTTTATCTAAAGTGTGTCTGGGAAACAACTGATATTAATAATATAATGAATACCTATGTTTAGTTCACTGATGTATTAGTTAATTCTTTATTAGGTGACTCCTCCCACCAGACCACATGTGCAGGAATCAGACGTACCAACAAGTAAGTTGTCATGAACTTTTGTATTTAACATATAAATCCTCTGTGTAAAATTGTAACATGGGGATATATGATCATCAAAACTACAAGTAGCATCTTAGTGGAAAGATAGCCTTGTTTGTATTTTGCTTGTCCTCTTTTAGATTTGTAGGGTTCCCAAAGTGGATGAGTAGAAGTGCAGTGCACAAGAATCATTTTTCTACCTAGTCTGTAGTTATCTCCCTTAGTTTATATTTTTCTAGTCCATAAAACCTTCTGTCATAGAATTTTTAAGAGCATGTTTCAAAGCTGTTTGACATATTGACTTCAGACTTGGAGGTTAGATAGATTATGATATGTAAGAGTGCAGTGCCCAAACACCACAATTCTTATTGATTGTAGAATTATCTCCCTTAGTTTATCTTTCTGGTCCAAAAAATAACTTGAAACCTGCTGGAAACTAAGCATCTTTCAATGTCCACACCTGTTGTCTTGTTGAGGCAAGGTAATGTAAGTTATTTTAAACCTCACTCCTCCATGAAATAAAAAATCAGCACACACTGACACCTAGTACCAACAGAAAACATACATGTATTGGCCACCCCCTCCTGTGATGTATATTTAAATGAAATTGCCTTATTGCTTTTATAGGAGTTTGAGAAAACCCTGGTGTTTGAGCAATACCAGTTCAAGCTATTAAAGTTCGACTGTAGCAACATAAAATAAGTAATATGCAATTTTTTTACAGCTTACAATGAAAAAGTAGTGGCATTCTTAAAGCAGCCCAATGCAGCAGAGATTTTAAAGGAAAAGTACCCATCATATGCTAATTCGTCTAAGTTACGGGACAAAGTTAGCAAGATACAGTCTGGTGGAACCGAGACATTAGAGAGGATGTGCAATGACCTTGATTTGATACTCCTGTTAAGGTTTGTATTAATATTATCACTCTCCAGCACAGAGAACATAATTGGTTCTCAGATATAACCTCTGCCACACGTCATCCCCCGTTTACTTAAAGACTACTTTTGTCTTCTGTCTGTGATGTTTGTAATTAAAGACCTATGTTTGTAAAAAAAATACACAAGACCTTTTTTCACAATAGTCTACCTATACATTTTTGGTACAGTTTAACATAAAATTACTGGATTTATATGCAAAGCTTGGCATCAACAAATGATGATTGTGGTTGACATAGGATACCCAGAATCTTTTGTGTGGAGATTGTAATATTATATGAAGACTTTATTTCTTTCTGTTAGATTTATTAACTGTCAATCAATTATAAACATTTTACTGTGGGAAATATTTAAGGTATCTGACTCATAATTGAAGTTTCTGTTTAATTTTATTTTTCGACCAAGAAATACAGCTTTATTAAATCATTGTATTGCATGGGTGAAAGTGCAGGGGGGGGGGGGGGGGGGTTGAGGTCTAAAAATTGGTCTTGTGTTTAATAAATGTTGTCTGTGTTGAAGCTCTTGTTTTATGTGTTTTCAGCTAAATAGTTTTATAAATAAAAACAAGTCTGTTAATTCCAAATAATTATTAGATAATTATCAGCAATAATCAAATATTGACAATGTATAATGCAATTAACAATCTGGAAACTCAATCAGTTGAACATCAAGGGATATCGGGACAACGTGTATTTGTTTACCTGTTCTGCTTGAGTAATCGTTCAGAATTCAAAAACGGACTATAAATTCCGGTATTTATATCAAAACAAGGGAAATCATTACGCCTAAAAATAGTACATAAACATGGCTGACAAGGTCACTTGCAAAGTGAAACTTGACAGAACAAACTTAAATTTAGACGATTACAGTTGCATAAAGTATTAGAGGAACCTTTAACGTTTAGCTAAAGTAAGTTTACAAAGATTCATTACAAATTCCTACATAATAACAAGTTTAACTGCCTGTGACGTCAAATAACACCAAAGTTGACATGCCGGCTTCCCGCAATATTTTGATATGCATCATGTCGCCGATCAGACAATGACTCGATTTAAGTGATTTATAAATAAACCTTATTTACAACACTGCTCCCTGTCAAATAAAATTTCGTCTCGAAATTATAAATAATGCTGCTATATACAATTTATACCCAGAGGAGCAACTGGACAAAAAGTTGTGAAAATACTTCAAAATAAAATTATACTTGAACGTTATTAAGTTTTCTCCTAACATTGAACTTGGTTAAAATACAAAATATATATGTACCTTCAAACATGACATGTAAATACAAACAATATATAACTCCATAATCAAAACATTTCAACATCACACACATTTTAAAAGTTTACAGTTCGTGAAAATATTCAAATGTTCATTTATTCAAACGACTGTACTTTGGGCATGTGACCACACTCTTCAATCTTGTTTGCTCTTCTAATCTTCTTTTGGGCATCTTACGTACATCAATTTTGGGACACACAGATACTGGAGATGAATTGTTCTTACGGAGTTGGTTATATTTAAGGACGATATTTTGTCTTAATTGTTTTTCTTTAATTAACTTGTCCTCAGCGTTTTCCAGTTTAGAGTTTAAATCTCTTTTTGTATTCTCACACTTTGAAATATATCTCTCAAATGCTTCCCTCTCCTCCTTCAGGGTTTTCTCTAGTTCCAAAACTCTTTCATCCGATCTACAGATAACGTTTCGTTTCTCTGTCATGTTGACATCACCTTCTAGTGAACTGGTATCTATCTCCTCCTCCACTTCGAAAATGACCTCTCCTACTTCAATTTCTTCTACCATGAATTCTTCCTGTGCATTCCAGTGGTCGACTTAACCGCTGGCCCGCTGGCCCGTGGCCAGTAATATTTTAACCGGGCCAGTCGGTTTTGAAAGCACAACAGCCCGACGGGCCAGTTTATGTTGTGGGGCCAGTTGGGCCTTTAAAATTTATTTTTGTCGAACATTACTCAGGGCTCACCACACTGGGCGAAGTGGGCGACAAAGTCGCCCCACTAGGACCTGAAGTCGCCCTAAGGCGCCTCAAAAGCGAAGTCGAAGTCGCCCTGTCATTTCCCTTAAGTCGCCCGATGGTTCGCATAAGATACTTGTAAATCTGGTCCAAATACTTCACTCTGACTACCAATTTATCAGTGAATGTGTAATTCCAATAAAAAACGGCAAACAATATGCGTATTTAACATATTTTCAAACGATTTACGTCTTTCAAATGTATTACGCGCCATTTGTTTATTTACCGGATGTGACTAATTACCGGAAGTGAACTACGAAGAAAAGTAATGTACAACGGCCCATAATTAAAAATCGTAATATTTTTGATAAACAAACACTTTTAATTGGTTTCAAACTTCAGTTCTTTCAAAGAGAATGTACTTTAACAATTTTCTTTGATAAGTATTTGAGCTTTACTTGAAAGAATAAAGATGTATAATTATTGACATCATGATAAGTTCTGTAGATGGGTGTCCCTGTGAAGCAATTTGGATCAGTACAACTTTGATAAATGATAAAGGTTATGTGCTGTTTGATATTGCATACCATGAATAATAATGAAAAAGAAAGAAAAAACTGAATCTAAGTGTGTTATGGTTTTAAAACACAAGAGAAATAATCCTGGAAATTGATGTAAATAATGAAAAATGTATGTAACTACTGCGAAATTACTTATTTGTACGGTCCCCCTGACTTCTCCCTAGTGTCTCCTGAAGTCTCCCTATCAGGGCCTGACTTCTCCCTGTTTTGCTGCCAGGGAGAAGTCACTTCTCCCTACTTTTTTAGAGTGTGGTGACCCCTGTTACTATTACAATTTTTCTGAGGGAAAACCCCATCATGATCCCCTTTCAGTAAGATCCTCTCAATCTTCTCGGACCTCTCAGAAAGTTGGGCCAGAGAAGTTCTGGAGGGGCCAGTAAATTGTCAAGTTAGCTGGCCCTGTGGGCTTACAGGTCATGGTTTCTTAAGTCTACCCCTGCATTCCCAACAACAACTTCCTGTGCAACACCTGGAACTGTTTCAGAGACTGAAGACGGAACATGTTTTACTAACATTGACGCATCTATTGGAATTAAATGACAATTTTCTCCTATCGATACGTGGAATTTAATATTCTTATGTTCAAGATATGCTTCACCAGATAGTGGTGTTTTTAAACTTTGAATCATAGATCTGTGTTTGGGGAATTTGGAAAGGTGTTTACGCCATTTCTCTTCGGTGGTTCCTTTAAATTTACAAAGGGTGCAGAAATATGGGACTTCATTCGGAAGTGTGTGTCTTTTCAAATAATGGTCAATTGCTTGTCGCTTTATCCCTTTGAAACTACATTTAGAACAGCTCAAGATCCCCATTCTGGAAAATATCAAATTGAGTGGGTCATAAATAAATGTTTAACCTATATTTATATATACAAAATACTGGAACACAAATATACAGGGTTTTACATGTATAGGAAAACTCTTGCTACACATGTATATTACATCAGAAAACTTGGATCAACTTATACCCTATCGGGATGCCCTACATGACATGGTTTGAGCTTATCGTAATGGATAATTTCCCTTTTATTATTACGGAAAATTTCATATAAAACTGGACTGATAACCTTAGTTATTTTAAATGGCCCAACCCATTGGTTTCTTAATTTCTTATTTATGGTATTGTCAAATTTATAAACAAGAGAGTCCACTTGATAGTGATGCTGAGAGATCCTGGTGTCGTTGTCTCTTTTCTGACGTTGAGCATAGGTATTCAAGTGTTCTCGTACGGTCTGGTACACTTTTTCTAAGGTTTTCTCTAGCTTTTGAGTGTATTCTGTACTACTCTGGAAGTTACCTGTATTCGAGTCTGAAAATAAGATGTTCCTTGATAAGTTAACCTCTCTTCCGAGCATTAAATAGTTTGGTGTGTACCCTGTAGCTGGATGTACACAACTTCTGTATGCTGCCATTAATAGATGAATGTGGTTATCCCAATTTGTGGCATTGGCATTAACAAAAGACTTTATCATGCCAGCAAGGGTTCTGTTAAACCTCTCTATCATTCCGTTTGATGCTGGGTGATAAGTTGATGTGCGGGTTTTATGAATCTCTAACATTTTGCACACTTCTTTGAATAACTCGGACTCGAAGTTTCTTCCTTGGTCACTATGGACTTCTAATGGTGCTCCATATCTTGCTACAAATTCTTTCAAGAACTTTTCAGCTATAATGTCTGCATTTTGATGGGGAATTGGATAAGCCTCAATCCATCGGGTGAAATAATCGCCTATAACAAGAATATATTTATTTCCTCTTCTGGTAGTGGTGAGAGGGCCCATTATGTCCAATGCTACCCTATCCAATGGTCCACCACTTCTGTAGTCCATTATTGGTGCCGACATCTTTGGAGACGGGTTTTTATTTCTATTACAATTTTCACATGTTTTTATATAGCTGGCAATGTCTTGGCCCATTTTGTACCATGTGACAAATTGCTTCATTTTCTCTTTAGTTTTGTTCACTCCCAAGTGTGCAGCGTACTTGGTATCATGGAATGCCATCAGAACCTCCTTTTGTAGGATGGATGGTATGATCAATTGAAGGTGATGAACATCTCCCGGTCCTTTCAACCATTGTTGGTAGACAATGCCATCTTTTCTTGTGATGTTCTGCCAATTGAGCCAGTATTGGCGTACTGCAGGGTGCAAACTTGCTACCTCTTCTCTACACGGAATGGCATTCTGGTCTTTCCATTTGTGTATATGTTTCAGGATTTGGTCTTCTCTCTGAAAATGTTCTACTTCCTTGTTGCTGTATTTAGCTAACCAAGTCCTATTAGCCTCCTTCTGACTTTGTTGTCGTGTTGTCATTCGTATCTGAGCTTTTGTTGATCTCTCCTGTTGTATTTTATTTATGTCCTGGACATCATCAATATCCTTATTAAATTGATGCCATTCCACTTCTATTTTCTGACATGCCTCACAGTTCCGGTTGTACTTTCCCTTCTCGTAATGTGTACAAAGTTTGTCGTCATAGTTCAATCTGGATAATGAGTCAGCGTTGCCATGTTTTAAACCAGGACGGGTCAGTATTTCAAAGTTGTATTGTGCAAGGGACTCGATCCATCTTGCCAGCTGACCTGTTGGATCCTTGAAGGAGTAAAGCCATTTTAAGGCACTATGGTCAGTTCTTAAAATGAATTTGTTGCCTGCCAGATAATGTTTAAATTGGTGGATAAATGTAACCATGGCTAACAGCTCCCGTCTGGTTACACTATAACGCTGTTGTGTTTTGTCTAACCGTTTTGATGCATATGCAATCACCTTTTCCTTTCCGTCTTGGACTTGCTGTAAAACTGCTCCAATTCCTACATTGGAGGCGTCACAATCTAAGACGAATTGGCCTTCCGGTCTTGGGTATGCAAGAATAGGTGCTGTGCATAATGCTGATTTTAATGTTTCAAACGTGGTTTGTGTTTTTCCTGTCCACTCAAAAGGGATGTCTTTTTTGGTCAAATTTGTCAATGGTGCAGCTATGGTGCTAAATCCCTTTATAAACTGCCTGTAGTAGTTGCATAAGCCCATAAATCTCTGGACTTCCTTGGCATTGACAGGTGTCTTCCACGATTTCACTTTCTCAATGATACTAGGGTTAGGTTTTACCCCACTTTTCCCTACGATGTGACCTAAGTATAATATTTCATCTTTAATTAGGTCGCATTTGGACGGCTTTAGTTTTAGTCCAGCTTCCTTTAATCTTCCAAAGACCTCCTCAAGATGTTCGAAATGCTGGTCTATGTCCGAACTGAATATAATTATATCATCGAGGTAGATTAGTATTGTTTGCCATTGGAGACCCCTGAATATTAACTCCATGCACCGTTGGAAAGTTGATGGCGCGTTGCAAAGACCAAACGGCATTTTTGTGTACTCAAAGAGTCCAAATTTAGTAATGAAAGCAGTCTTTGGAATGTCATTTTCCTCAACTTGAAGCTGCCAATATCCACTTTGGAGATCTAAGCATGAAAAGATAGATGCTGAGTGGAGACAGTCGATACACATATCGATTCTTGGTAAGGGATGTGCACATTTGACTGTGGAATCATTCAGAAAACGATAGTCAATGCACCACCTAACTGTGTTGTCCTTCTTTCTAACCAGAACTACATTAGATGCCCAGGCGGAAGTAGATGATCTTATCACACCACTGTCTAATTGTTCTTTCAGATATTTAGCCTCCTCTTTTTCAAATCGCATAGGTGTTCTGCGTAAAGGCTGTCTTATTGGTGCTGCTCCCGCTGTGTCTATCTTGTGTTTCAGAATGGAACATGATCCTAATTCTGTTTTGTTAGATGCAAATGCATCTTGATTTTTAACTAGTAGTTGTTGTAACTTTCTCTTGTGTGTCTCGCTTGTAAGATTTACAGTACTTCTGTCATACAAGTCCTGTAGGAATTCTGGTATCCTATGAATATCGGCCTTATTCATAGATTTATCATTATTCTCTACATTTCCAACTTTCCTGATTCCTTTGGGTACCTCCCAAAAATCCGGAATTACAATCGATTCGTCTTCGATATAATGCTTCTGGTCTCTATGATCATGATGCAAATGAACACATGTTCCCTTCATGTTCTCGTTTGAACTGAAACTACTGCTTATCCCCTCTGTTCTAGATACTTCCTTAATCTCTTGTACCGGATGGAGCTCTCCAAGTATGTAGTTTCTTCTAAGTTTGACAGGGTGGTTGTCAAGGTTAACCAATCTCACTGGAATACTTTCACTATATGGATCCACCAATGCACGTGCAACTATGAACTTTCGATCATCCTCCACCACAGGTTCGATAACTGTATATCTTGAGGACAGATCTTCACTGTTCAATCCTTTGGCAGATATAATAATCTCCGAATTAGCTGGAATAGTAATAGGTTCCTTTGTTATTACTCTAGCTATTTCGTCACTGTGCCTCTTGGTTTCACATTCTATCCAATCTCCATTTATCTGTATTCCTTTCCTGGAATTGATAGTTATGTCTTTCTCATCTATGATATCACATCCTAACAGGATGTTATCCCCAATTGGAGCTATGTAAACAGGCCATATGAATGTCTCATTTCCTAACCTCATTTCAACATCAGCTACCCCCTTAGTTGTCATGTGTTTCCCAGCCTCAGCAACTACCAGATTTCTTGTCGCTGGTTTCAGTTTAGGCCTAACACTTTCTGGAATCTTATGATATATCTCCTCATTGAGTACTGTCACCTCTGCTCCAGTGTCTATAACCGCCCTGGTTTCAACCTTGTTCACAACAACAGGCACCGTCATGGAAGCTGCAGCAATTCTGTCAATGACTATATTCCCTCTTGTCATTTCGGACAAATTCTCAGCTTTATTACTGGTTACAACACTAGGTCTAGGTTCAACTGTTTCCTTAGATTCCTCAAACAACATTTCAATACCCAGGTCCTGATCTACGGTACTGAGGTCTCTTTCATATGGTCTATTAACATCAACTTCAATGAATTCAGTTTCATATTTCAAAATTTTTTCTGTTTCTATACAATCTTCACTTTCAAGGGCTGATACTTGGCCGACAGTTCCAGCCCCATCTAGTTTAAAGATGGTCTCTGTTGCTGACCAGATCTTGGTTTATGATTGGTCGATGACTTCTCTGATTTGTCAGCATTGGGGCAATTTCTCTTGTAATGACCTTCCTCTTGGCATCCATAACATTTTACTTTCTGTCCCCTTTCTCCATTGAATGTGCCCGGTTGTATGTTCTGTTTGTTATGAGGTCTGTTCATCTTCCTCATTTCTTGGTGTATAAGATCTCCCAAAGATTTGGTTATGCTATCAGTAATAGAGCTTGTGAGTGAATCCTTGATGTCTCTTTCGAATTGATTCAAACGTTCTTCTGTTACATAGCGTTTACCTCCTACTTTTCGTACTTCCAGCTCTTGACAAGTCTCAAGGTCAGACATGTAGGTTGTTGAAACCTGAAGATCCTCACTTTGTATCTGTCTGACATATTTATCCTTTGATCCTCTTTTATATGTCTCGCACAAAACCACTTGATGGATAGCTTCAGTCATTGAGGTAATTCGTTTCGTTAACAGATCTAATGCAATGCTTTGGTCAGGTAGGCCTCTTAGCATGTATTCGACACTCAGTGCCCCATGTGTACTGCTATCTATTGTGGGAAACGACTTTCTGACCATCATTTCAACTCGTGACGCATATTCCTGAATAGTCTCTCTGTTGTGCTTTTTCAGTGTATATAGCTCCTGGCGGTATGTCTCTGGGTATCCATTATCCCCAAAACGCCGAGCCATTGCTGCACAAAGTGACGAATATGATGATTTCACATCAACTGATAGAAAGGAGGCATATACCATAGCGTCGTCCTTTAACGCTGTCAGTAACTCCACTGCCTTAACATAAGGTGTCCAGTTGTTAAGCTCTGCAATAAGCTCAAACTGCATATGGTAAGCTGTCCATGGCTCTTTACCATTATAGCATGGAACTCTTGTTTGACGACCATGATCCTGTGGTTTATATATGTCGCTAGCACTTCCTTGATGTAGGCCATTTCAAACCGGTACAAGTGCTGAGCATCCTTCATTCGACTGCTGGTTCAAACAAGGATTCCTGTACGGTACCGGAATTAAATGTTCAGGGTAATTCTTCAGTGCACATTGATTTGCCTGTTGGTTTTGCCCTGTTTGTGCTGATCCAACTGACTGTGGCTGACTGAAAGTTGTTGCAGTGCTACCAATTGAAGTAAACTGTGTAGATGAATCTGGCATTGTGCTTCTAGCAGTAGCTTGATTTATCTCCCCATGTTGAGACGACTGCATAATTGATGGAATGGTACCACTAACTGTATGACAGGATGGGTTATTCAGGAAAGGCTGTTGACTCAGATTGAGGTTGGTTGGAACTGAACTAATGGTATGTTGCTGACTAAAAGTTGTAATTGTTCCATCTTGCTGAATAATTGGTCTGTGTCTTCCTGTAATTTCCTGGTAATTGGCTCCTGACAGAGTGTTCATCATGGGCACTGAGACTAGTTCTTGTGCTGATGATTGGATAATGGGTGGAGTATCACCTGTAATGGTCTGATATGATGCATTCTGGGATTTCAGTTTCTGTAGCTCCATTCTCAGTTCTTGTATCTCCTTATTTGTGACTCGAGACATGCTTTCTCTTAATGCATTGTATTTTTCGGTCATGGATTTAAGCTCTTCTTTCAGCATCAAAATCGAGTGGCTCTCATTTTGATTTGATTTTTGATTGTTCATATACAAATCAGTATCACTTAAGGACTTAACTGGGACTGGAAATTGATTTTTGGTTTTCTCATTATCAATGCTTGAAATTTCAGACTCAAAATCAATTAAACTTTGGATTGTTTCCCCTTTTTTATACTCTAAATTTCCACCCTGGACCTTTTGTTCACTCAAAAGATTAACATTTGATGGAGTACTTCTATTTACACCCAATGAATCTGACTGGAAATCATTATTTGGTATGGGAATGCTATTAGGTGTAATTACAGTTTTCATACTTATCTCCCTTTGTGGATTTACCCAATTCATATTATGGGCTAGAGGGTTAATGCTTAACCCAGATGGACCTGGTTGAGAATCAATTCTTGAAATTGGCATATTATTACCAGTAGGTACCCCTTCAAAATTAGGAATGACTTGTTTCCTTAAATTATACCGATGCATTCTGTTTGTGAACACAAGAGTTTTCCTTTACTTGTATAAATATTACAATGCAAAACAGTATATATGAGAATGTCAATGGAATGTGTGTTGTTGTTTTCCCTGCAACTTACTTTTAATGTATATAATAGCTTTTATTTGAAATCAACTTGAGATTAGGATTTATCTTTGTTGATAACCCTAGTAATGTTCAAAAAAAAATTTGTTAGTTTGAATCGACTTCAGATTAAAATTTTTATCTTTGTCAATGACCCTAATAATGTGCAAGAAATTTTAAGTTGAATCGACTTCAGATTAACATTTATCTTTGTCGATGACCCTTATAATATTCTAGTGAGTTTATATTAAATCGACTTCAGATTTAATTTATCTTTGTCGATGACCCTTATATGTTCAAATGAGTTTACATTAAATCGACTTCAGATTTAAATTTATCTTTGTCGATGACCCTTATAATATTCAAGTGAGTTTATATTAAATCGACTTCAGATTTAATTTATCTTTGTCGATGACCTTATAATGTTCAAATGAGTTTACATTAAATCGACTTCAGATTTAAATTTATCTTTGTCGATGACCCTTATAATATTCAAGTGAGTTTATATTAAATCGACTTCAGATTTAATTTATCTTTGTCGATGACCTTATGATGTTCAAATGAGTTTACATTAAATCGACTTCAGATTTAAATTTATCTTTGTCGAAAGTGGCCCTATTTAAATTTGAAGAAAATCAGCTATGGATTAAAATTTATCCTGGCTGACAATTATTTAGGGGTTATTTTGTTTATTCAACTGGATTAAAAATTTATCCTAATTGAATTATAGCTAATATGATAATTTATCTCACCAATCTTTACTGTCAGTCTTCTCTCTTTGATGAATTACCTTTTTTTAAAAGGCCAAGGGGCTTTAAAAATAATTTAAATTTTTTAAACTTAAAAAGTAATTTTCTTAAAAAAGAAAATTTTTCACCGCTGCCACCAGTTTAATAAATGTTGTCTGTGTTGAAGCTCTTGTTTTATGTGTTTTCAGCTAAATAGTTTTATAAATAAAAACAAGTCTGTTAATTCCAAATAATTATTAGATAATTATCAGCAATAATCAAATATTGACAATGTATAATGCAATTAACAATCTGGAAACTCAATCAGTTGAACATCAAGGGATATCGGGACAACGTGTATTTGTTTACCTGTTCTGCTTGAGTAATCGTTCAGAATTCAAAAACGGACTATAAATTCCGGTATTTATATCAAAACAAGGGAAATCATTACGCCTAAAAATAGTACATAAACATGGCTGACAAGGTCACTTGCAAAGTGAAACTTGACAGAACAAACTTAAATTTAGACGATTACAGTTGCATAAAGTATTAGAGGAACCTTTAACGTTTAGCTAAAGTAAGTTTACAAAGATTCATTACAAATTCCTACATAATAACAAGTTTAACTGCCTGTGACGTCAAATAACACCAAAGTTGACATGCCGGCTTCCCGCAATATTTTGATATGCATCATGTCGCCGATCAGACAATGACTCGATTTAAGTGATTTATAAATAAACCTTATTTACAACATTGTGAAATAGAAAAATTGATAAATCTATTGGAAATATCGATTTCAGTGACTGATTTAGTCGTGGATTAATATTTTTTTCTCAAAAGACACGATTGTGGGTCGTAGTTATAAATTCGTTTTGTAAAATTTACGACATTGTTAAAGGGAGGTAATTCAATGTAATTACGACATGCCGGCATGCGGTTTCTTAATAAAAAAAAATCGATGTTTCTGGAGCTGAGTCCGCAGAGTAGTGTCCTGAAGTACTCCAAAATCCTCAAATACCATATTTTTCCGGGGGTTTCGTTGGCCCCCAAAACCCCCGGCCAAAATTTTCCGGATTTTCACCAAATTTCACTTTCACCCATGGTATTGTAATTAATGATACAAGTTAATATATTGTTTTACTTTGAGTCAGTGTTTACAGTTTTGAGCAAAAAAAATTATTTACTCAATTAGTATTTCCGATGTTTGCCAAACATTACTGAGTTCTGCTCCATTGAAAAACATAAGACATCCGGGACTACAAGTATAATCACGTGGTCAATTGTGGTCCGGCTACCTTAAATGATAAATATTAAAAATATATATATATTTATAACACTCAGTAGCACTTTTCAAGATTTTGCAATACCTCAAGAATATTCTTTGTAATGATTAAGACTTGTTGAAGTCTCTTTAGTAATAGTTTTCATAAAATTTAGTTGAGGTGTTTTTAGAAGCAATACTGAATTCTTTGAAATTATTTTTAATTTAATGTTTCTATGTTTCTCATGTTTGACACAGACAGCAGGTAAACACACTTTTTGGCTTTTTTCCTCTAGGTCATAAATCCTCACTAAAAATTTAAACTTTTAACTGTTTTTTTCATGTTTCAGTGTATTTGAAAATGATATTATGTCATATGTACCCACACAATTGCTGCAACCACCAAGACCAGATTCTCCAGTGGAATTAACACAGGGATCTCCAAGTAAGTTGAACAGTTTTAATTCTTTAAACGGTTTCTACTCACCATCAGCGATTGTTTATTTAAGTTAATTTTATTCCCTAATTACAAATGGGTAGTGGGTGGTGTTTAAAAAAATGCCCCACTCTTGTATAGCTTAAGTCACAAGTCAGCATTTGTGTCAAGTAATCTAGTTTTCCACAGTGGCCCAATCAATTTGACCAATAGATTCATTGTGTGTTGACTTATTCCCACCCTAATATAGGTAAATACTTCTGATTGGACATTATGTAACAATTCAGTCAATCACTTCTTTAAAATTAGTTGTCATAATATACATGTAGTTGAGAGGTTGAGAGCTACTGTGAAAAAAAATATTGTATGTGAGGTTGAAAAGCACTATATATGAAATGTATGGTTGGTTGGAAGCAGAAATAAATTGTAATAGACTTATAAGCATATGGGTGTTGAAAAAAGTGGCTTTATAATTTTAATAGAATTGTTCTAAAAAGATGTAAAAAAAAAATAAATTATTTTATTGATATAGCACATTTATTTGTTTCATTATTAATTGGAAATATTTTATATATATTTATAGATGTACAAAGAGTTCGAGTACATGCTCCACAGAAGAGAGACTTCCAGGCAAAGTTACGCAAATTTTACAAACAGCTAGAAACCAAAGGCTATGGACAGGGCCCATCCAAATTAAAGTAATTACTGTAGTTAGTTTCTGGAGACAAAGCATTTGTTCCAATTGGAACCTTGGATAAAAGCAACAGGGATTTTTCAACCCTCAAAAAGAAATATTCACCTCACCTTCAGCTCACTGAATATTACTTTTTTCAGTTTGATAAATCCCTGTAACAACCTATATCCAAGTCAATAATTGTATAATAATTCCTCTGTAAGATATTAAAGTCAACATACAAGGTTGTAATAAAACGATAAACCAACATTTTGTTATACTTGCCATCACTTGACATTACTTGGAGACTTTCATATTTGACCTATATGTAATTTTCGCTTCTAGTGTGGAGAAATTCAGAAACTTTAAATTTGTGTTTCTTCCGTAAATGACCCATTTCTGGTACAGATGACCCAGTACAGATGAGCTCACGCGCACACATCTGTACTTGCTGCGTTATCCAATCAAAACGCCAGAAACAAGAACGTTGTTATGGAAGATTAACAACGTTCTTCTATGACGTTCTTGTTTCCGGCATTCTGATTGGACGTCAGAGACAATGGAGTCTACAACAATGGAGAGTATATATGTTATAGCGATGTGAAAGTTGTTAGTTTACGGAAGAAATAGGTACTTTCATACGTTCTTGGGAAAGTCAGTGTGAACTTTCACTCGTGATAGAAATTTTTATGTCTTTTGGCTCGTTCCGCTGCGCTCCACTCGCGAAAAGACATAAAATTTCTATCACTCGTGAAAGATCAACCGGTCTTTCCCAAAAACGTATGAAAGAACCTATTAATCTGTATTTGGTACACTGCTAGATATCAATAATGGTGAAGCTGCAGGGTACACTGCTAGATCCCAATAATGGTGAAGCTGCAGGGTACACTGCTAGATCCCATTAATGGTGAAGCTGCAGGGTACACTGCTAGATCCCAATAATGGTGAAGCTGCAGGAGGGGAGAGATGGATTGTATTAGTCTCGCATAGTCAAGGCAGATATAAATGCCTCAACACTGACAGTGTGATAATGTGCAGACCTTGTAAAGATAAAAAAAGTGCTGAGAGTAAACAATATATGTTCCTTACCCTTCAATTGTTTTTTATAATGTAGTTAAAGTTAGCATGTGTTGTCCAATCAGTAATAACTTTTATAGAACGTTAAATAGCTTTTTTTTTTATCAAATTTTTTGCCTTTTTTATTTTCTAGGTTAATGGTCAGGAGAGACCATGTTTTAGAAGATGCCTTCCATAAAATTATGTCAACTCCAAAGAAAGACCTGATGAAAAGTAAACTTTACATTACTTTTGTTGGGGAAGAAGGGTAAGTCACTGTTCTATTCATTTGTTGATATTGTCTTGAACTTTATTCACAACAATAGGAGAGTGAAGAATTTTTTGTACCAAGTTCAAACATTTACTTGCTTAGTGTTTGTTCTCTGTTAGTCTTCAAAAACAGTTAGAATAATTTAAAAAGAAAAAAAAAGTAAATCATTCTGCAGCAGCTGAAAATTAGTGTACTAATAGAAAAAGTTTTTATAAATCTCATTTCACAACAAATTGAAAGATGTATTTTGATTGCTTTTTTTCCAGATTGGATTATGGAGGTCCTGCAAGGGAATTTTTCTTCCTGTTGTCACGGGAACTGTTTAATCCATATTATGGATTGTTTGAATACTCAGCCAATAATACCTACACGGTTCAAGTCAGCCCAATGTCTACCATAGTAGAAAACCATCATGAATGGTAAGATATGATTAAGTGCAATTCCTCGCCCCTCAAACCCACAATCTTAAGACTATTCTCAGATTTACAATCCCTCCCCAGCCCCCAAACTCATGCTGTACAGGTCAAGACTGCCTACTATAGTAGAAAACCATCATGAATGGTAAAATATGATTTAGTGCAATTCCCCCATCCCACAAACACACAATCTTAGGACTAATCTCAGATTTACTACCCCTCCCTCAGCCCCAAACTCATGCTGTACAGGTCAAGACTGCCTACCCTAGTAGAAAACCACCATGAATGGTAAGATATGGTTTAGTGCAATTCCCCCGTCCCACAAACACACACTCTTAGGACTAATCTCAGATTTACTACCCCTCCCTCAGCCCCCAAACTCATGCTCTACAGGTCAAGACTATGTCTACCATAGTAGAAAACCATCATGAATGGTAAGATATGATTTAGTGCAATTCCCCGCCCCACAAACCCACAATCTTAGGACTAATCTCAGATTTACAAACCCTACCCCCCCCCCCCCCCCCCAACCACACACTCATGCTCTACAGGTCAAGAGTGCCTACAATAGTAGAAAACCATCATGAATGGTAAGATATAATTTAGTGCAATTCCCTCGTCCCACAAACACATACTCTTAGGACTAATCTCATATTTACTACCCCTCCCTCAGACCCAAACTCATGCTCTACAGGTCAAGACTGCCTACCATAGTAGAAAACCACCATGAATGGTAAGATATGGTTTAGTGCAATTCTCCCGTCCCACAAACACACACTCTTAGGACCAATCTCAGATTTACAACCCCTCCCTCAGCCCCAAAACCCATGCTGTACAAGTATAGAATATGATTTAGTGCAATTCCCCCATCCCCCAAACCCACACTTTCAGAACTACGTCTACTTTAGTATGATGTATGGTTATGATATGATTTACAGCCCCTCCTTAAACCCCTATTCTATTCTGTGTACATAAATATAATTACTTATACAACATTTTACTTAACAGGTTTCGTTTTGCTGGTAGAGTTTTGGGTCTTGCTGTTGTACACCAGTACCTGTTAGATGCATTTTTTACCAGACCATTTTATAAAAATTTATTAAGGATGTAAGTACTATGCTAATAGATTAGTTTTGACTGGTTTTACCTTTAAACTACTAAATTTATATTTCACCTGGCATGTCACTGTTCTCACACACATTTTCCAAATTCCTGGAATTGATCTTTTTCGTGTTTCAAATTCTATTTGTTTTTCAACTGCAAACTTTTGTTTTGTGAGTAATTTGAACAGTACATTTCAAAAAGTTTTCACAACGTTCAAGTCTCAGTGAGGCCTGGGTGTACTCAAGTCCAATCTTAATTGCAATTTTTTTGCCAGTTTTCCTATTCAAGGTCAGGGGTTTTCTCCTGATACTTCTGCTCCCTCCCCCAATAAAAACTATTGCTGAAAGTGGCATTAAACAACATTCAAACAAACAAATCATATAATTTTTAATTGTAAACCTTTAATGAGCGAGTACATGTATTTTACAGTTTTATTCCTTATTTGCAGACCTGGGTCTCTAGGAGATGTAGAGACATTAGATGCTGAATTTCACCAAAGTTTATTATGGATTAAGGACAATGATCTATCAGAACTTGACATGGACCTGACATTTTCTGTCAATGAAGAGGTCTTTGGACAGGTAAGAGCAATGAAAGAGTGAATCCCGTATAATGATGATGGTTTAAGATTAGTTTGGATGTTGTGCAAGACATTTTTTATTGGTTTATTATTGTTATCTGTGGACTCATATACATACAGGGGGCCTCTGTGGCCGAGTGGTTAAGGTAGTTCATCTACTATTGATCACGTAGTCTGTCAACACAAGAGGTTGCAGGTTCGAGTCTCACTGCTGGGCAGTGTGTTCTCAACTCCAATCTTAATTGACCAGAATTAAATTTTTCCTACAGAAGGTCGGGGGTTCTCTCCAGGTACTCTGGCTTCCTCCCCCAATAAAAACTGGACGCCATTAAATAGCTGAAAAATTGCTGAAAGTGGCATTAAACATCATTCAAACAAACAAAACAATCATATATATGATATACATAAACTAACATGCACAGTATTTTAGATTCCTTTTTTGGAAAGGTATTTTATTTTGGTAATTTTTATTGTCATAAGAGACCCAAGTAGCACAGAGGCCTAGTTATTCTACCTATCACCATCGTATCAATACTTGTGCTGCGAGTTCGTACACAACTTTGGGCTAAATGAGCTCAACTCTATTTTACATGAATTGCAAGATTTCCTGTAGAAGGTCAGGGTTCTCATCATGAGCTCCGGCTTTTTTTCCAATAAACACAGAATGCCATTATTAACGACAAAAATTTGTTGAATGTAGCCTAAAACCACATTTAAACATTGTATTTTCATTGATAGTTCTTACCAGCATCCATTGTAGTTAGTTAGTTGAGAATTAAATCAAGTTTTATCAGCTTTTTTCAATTGACATTTTCATTTTTCTTTTGTGTGCTTATAATATTTTTAGATATTCACAAACTTTTTATTATATTTTCCAGGATTTTTAAGTGGAAAATGGGAAAAGCTTGGGTCTGTTTTTCTCAAAAATATTTAGTTTATATGTATTATACAGGTGACAGAGAGAGAACTAAAACCCAATGGTAAATCTTTGCCAGTTACTGAAAGAAATAAAAAAGAATATATAGAAAGAATAGTTAAATGGAGGCTGGAAAGAGGGGTAACAGAACAGACAGACAGTGTAGTCAGAGGATTCAATGAGGTAAGAGGCTGGAGAGAGGGGTGACAGAACAGACAGACAGTGAAGTCAGAGGATTTAATGAGGTAAGAGGCTGTAAAGAAGGGTAACAGAACAGACAGACAGTGTAGTCAGAGGATTCAATGAGGTAAGAGGCTGGAGAGAGGGGTGACAGAACAGACAGACAGTGAAGTCAGAGGATTTAATGAGGTAAGAGGCTGGAAAGAAGGGTAACAGAACAGACAGACAGTGTAGTCAGAGGATTCAATGAGGTAAGAGGCTGGAAAGAGGGGTAACAGAACAGACAGACAGTGAAGTCAAAGGATTCAATGAGGTAAGAGGCTCGAAAGAGGGGTAACAGAACAGACAGTGTAGTCAGAGGATTCAATAAGGTAAGAGACTGGAAAGAGGGGTAACAGAACAGACAGACAGTGTAGTCAGAGGATTTAATGAGGTAAGAGGCTGGAAAGAGGGGTAACAGAACAGACAGTGGTCAGAGGATTCAATGAGGTGAGAGGCTGGAAAGAGGGTTAACTGGACAGACAGACAGTGAAGTCGGGATTTGATGAGGTAAGAGGCTGGAAAGAGGAGTAGCAGAACAGACAAAGGGGTATCTGAACAGACAGACAGTGAAGTCAGGGGATTTGATAAGGTAAGAGGCTGGAAAGAGGGATAAAAGAACAGACAATGTAGTCAGAGGATTTAATGAGGTAAGAAGCTATAAAGAGGTGGTAACAGAACAGACAGTGTAGTCAGAGGATTTAATGAGGTAAGAGGCTGGAAAGAGGTGGTAACAGAACAGACAGTGTAGTCAGAGGATTTAATGAGGTTAGAGACTGAAAACAGCTGTAACTGAAGGGACAGACAGTGTAGTCTGAGGATTTAATGAGCTAAGTAGCTGGAATTAGGGGTAAGAGAACAGAACAGACAGTGTAGTCAGAGGATTTAAAGAGTACTTAGTGACAAAAAGTCACCAATTTTGTTAATTTTTTTTTCATTACAGGTAGTAGAGATTTAAACAACTATAAATTACCTATTCCAAGATTTTGATAAGATCACTGTAGCATCACTGATCTGTGTAATCACCTATCAGATATATAATATTGCCTTGAATTGTTGTCAGTAAAATTTTACTTATCATTTTTCTTATTCTGTGAGGTAGTTAGTCACAAAAGATTTTAAGGAACTAGGGAATTTAAATATAAAATAAAACCCCATTTTCGGGTTGCTTAACTGACATTTAGGGTAAGCTACTACTATAATTTGTGTTCTGTGGTCCATACATTTGTTACATTTTCGTCTTCTCTGAAATTTTGTAACTAATTGAAGCAAATTTGCAAGAATGATGGTTGTGAGGTCCTCACTTCTGATGATGATATATACATGGCCATACTAATTCTTGCTTCTGACTGACTGAAAACTTTAAATGTCCACTCTGAAAACATTGTGTAACATGGTACAAATGTGTATGTGCTATCCTCAGCAGTCTTTACATTTTATTGGGAGTGTGGGGAGGGATGAACAACATTGAAATTCTAGCACAAATCAGGCTAAAACAATGCCACTGTAAGAGACTCTTATTTCTAATTGTCTTAAAGTTTTAAATCTCATTCCTTGAAACTGTATAGCCTTTACAAAGAGCCTTAGTTAATATAATATTTATACCCCCCGCTTGAAAAGCGGGGGGTATATAGTGTTCATGGTGTCCGTCCGTCCGTTACACTTTCTATTATTTGCAACTCCTCCTACACCACTGAAAGGAATTTGATGAAACTTACACAGAATCTTTGTCTCATAGTGCCATTGTGCAGGAGATATTTAACATTTTGATCAGAATGATATTTGGGGTTTCCCATAGAAAAACATGGACTTTGTCATTGACCTAAGGGGTCCCTATCTCTTATGTGCAACTCCTCCTACACCACTGAATGGAATTTAATGAAACTTACACAGAATGCTTGTCACATAGTGCCATTGTGCAGGAGGTATTAAACATTTTGATCGGATCGATATTTGGGGTTTCCCATAGAAAAACATGGACATTGTCATTGACCTAAGGGGGGCCTCATCTCTTATGTGCAACTCCTCCTACACCACTGAATGGAATTTAAAGAAACTTACACAGCATCCTTGTCACATAGTGCCATTGTGCAGGAGATATTAAACATTTTGATCGGATCGATATTTGGGGTTTCCCATAGAAAAACATGGACATTGTCATTGACCTAAAGGGGTCCTCATGTCTTATGTGCAACTCCTCCTACACCACTGAATGGAATTTGTTGAAACTTACACAGAATCCTTGTCACATAGTGCCATTGTGCAGGAGATATTTATTATTTTGATCGGAATGATATTTGGGGTTTCCCATAGAACAACATGGACTGTCATTGACAAAAGGGGATACCCATTTCTTATGTGCGACTCCTCCTACACCACTAAATGGAATTTGATGAAACTTACACAGAATGTTGTCACATATTGCCACTGTGCACTAGATATATAACATTTCGATTGGAATGATATTTGGGGTTTCCCATAGAAAAACATGGACTTTGTCATGGACATAAGGGATACCCATCTCTTATGTGCAACTCATTCCTACACCACTGAATGGAATTTGTTGAAACTTACACAGAATCCATGTCACATAGTGCCATTGTGCAGGAGATATTTAACATTTTGATCGGAATGATATTTGGGGTTTCCCATAGAAAAACATGGAGTTTGTAATGGACATAATGGGATACCCATCTTTTATTTACAATTCCTCCTACACCACTGAATGGAATTTGTTGAAACTTATACACAGGGTTGCCACGGACCCGGGAAAACGGGAAAAGTCCTTGAATTTCGAAATTTGCGTTCCAGGTCGGGAAACATCCGTGAAAACGCGAAAAAACGAACAAATCCGGGAAATATCCTTAATTTTGATCGCGATTAGTAAGTTTGGCACAAGTTGTCTTCCCCTTGCTTAAGTAGAACAGTTCGCTCCATACAGAAGATCGTCCTTTACATTGAAAATAATGGAAGTTTTGGGGCGAAATGTATGGGTCGAGATTTATAAGATTCTGAGTCTTTCCAGCGTTTGACACTAAGGTATTTGTAGAGCATTATGCGATCGTCAAATTGATCCAGACAATATGGCGGGTTTCATGAAATCATTATGAAAACCCTTGAAAAACCCTTGAAAAGTCCTTGAATTTTGTGTCAAGAAAAGAGTGGCAACCCTGTATACAGAATCTTGGTCACATATTGCCATTGTGCATTGGATATTAAACATTTTTATCAGAATATTATTGGAGGTTTGCCATAGAAAAACATGGACTTTGTCATTGACATAGGGGATGCCATTCTTTGGGGGATTGGGGAGGGTTACATGTATTATCTGCAATTTCGCCTTCACGTTTAACTAGATAAAGTTTCAATTTCATAATTAAGAACACCTGAATTTTCAAAGTAATTGTGAAGGGGGGGGGTATCAATGGTAGGCATTGCTCACAGGTGTTTTTACTCTAGTTTATTTAATGTTGGTTTGAATAAATGTGGATGGCATGGCAAATCCTTCAAACATGGTTTCAATTTTGTACCGAGTTTATACATGATTCCTATGAGGAATCCTTATTGCTGACGAGTTACCCTGGGAACTACAAAGCCAAAAGGATTGTAATTTTTGCAGGATTGAAGTACAAGAGTACTTTAAAGATGAGAAATGTTAATGTTTCAGTTGTTTAAGTTTTATCAATCTGCTTGGAAAATACAAGGCCAAATGAAGTGGAAAGGCCTTCTAAATTGTTTTTCATTATTGTTCAGTTTAAATCCCAAGATTAATTGCAGTGACATTCTTGCTTTATTGCCTTGTATTAACAAGATGAACGATACATGCTCTTCAGAACCTCTTGTTTCATCACATGTATGTTACTTTAGTTGATGACAAGTTTTTGTGACTCTATGGTAGGATTCAGTATCTATAAAATTAATTTAATTAATATTCCTGCAGGTGATTGACAGTCGAATGGTGTCATTGTTTGATGCCAGAGAATTGGAGTTGGTTATAGCTGGTACAGTGGAAATCGATGTTAAGGACTGGCGACGGAACACAGAATATAGATCTGGTATGTATTTGTCCATACTGCAGGGAAGGGGTGGAGTTGATCTGTCATATGGTTACATTTACTCAAACAGGTTATGCTTTTTTTAGCTCACCTTTAGCGTCCGTCGGCGTCGTCTTTGTCGTCGTCATTGTCGTCGGCGTCTGTAAACTTTATACATTTTAATCTTCTTCTCTGAAACCACTTGGCCAATTGAAACCATACTTGGCCATAATGTTCATTGGATGGACCTTTACAAAGTTTGTGTTTTTTATTTGGATTGGTAAACCAATATAGCCTCCACCGCAAGACTTAGTTTAACTTAGGACCCTATGGGAAAAAAGTTTAAAAGGGCTTCTTCTCTGAAACCGTTTAACCAATCAAAACAAAACATACTAGCAATATTGTTTGGAAGGTCCTTTATAAAGTTTATGTTATGTTTTCTATGCCAACAGGAAATTCAAAATGGCAGCCAACACAGGACTTAATTTAACATAGGACCCTATAGGAAAAAGTTTTAAAAGGTTTCTTCTCTGAAACCAGTTAACCAATGGAAACAAAAATGCCACCGCAGGACTTAGTTTGACATACATGTAGGACCCTATGGGGAAAAGTTAAAAAAGGCGTCTTCTCTGAAATCGGTTAACCAATGTAAACAAAACTTATTAGCAATATTGTTTGGATGGTCCTCTATAAACTTTGTGTTTTTTATGCCAATTGGAAAATAAAAATGGCCACCACAGCAGGACTTAGTTTAACATAGGACCCTTTGGGAACAATTTTAAAAAGGCTTCTTCTCTAAAACCGGTTATCCAATGGAAACAAAACTTACTAGCTATATTGTTTGGATGGTCCTCTTTAAAGTTTATGTATTTATGCCAATAGGAAAATCAAAATGGCAACCACAGCATTACATAGATTAACAGTAGACCCTATGGGAAAAAGTTTTATTAGATTTCTTTTTGAAACTGATTAACCAATGGAAACAAATTTTCTAGTAATATTGTTGGGATGGTCCTCTTTAAAGTTTATTGAAAATTACAGGACTTACTTTAACATCAGGGAAATGCCATCTTCATTGCCTATAAAATCAGGTGAGCGATACAGGCTCTTAAGAGCCTCTGGTTTATTTTCATAAAGAATAGAACACAATAAGAAATATAAAATTTGTCATAATTAAAATTTTTTGATTGATCATTAAAATATTTTAAACGTAGAATCCTTAAAAAAAACTGTCTAAATGACGCGTGTCTTTGTCACTGTCATATTGTTTTCAAGTCCTGTTGGCTGTTCAGTTTTCTTATCTTGTTTCTTAACAACAAGGGTTGATTGAAATTTATATTGCAATCGTTTAACTCGGAAAGAGTACTGATTATGTAGTTTATACTTTATAAATTGAACATATCTATTTACTGGAAATTCACAATTTATTGAATGGATTTAGATCATTGAGAGATTGACAGAAATTGGAGTTAAATTATGTGATCTCAGAGCTCACCTCATTTAGAAACAATAACAACAGTTTAAAATGTGAGCTCTTATTATTTAGTAGCACAATCTGTCATATTTTACTTAATAATTAACACATTTCTTAATTTACATTACTAACCCGAATCAATTTTGATTTTTCACCTTTGTCAAGTTATTAAAAAATTTTGTCAATGTATTTGGCTTGTGCTGCAGTGAAAATGTTATTTCAAAGGTTCAAATCTTAGTTGTTTAATGCTTGTAGGTTACCATGACCAACATCCTGTTATACAATGGTTTTGGCAGGCCATAGAAAAATTTGATAATGAGAGACGACTAAGATTATTACAGGTAATAATTATTTTCATTGCCTTTTCTTGTATCGGCAATGGTATCATCCTGTATCTGCCCCAAGGGCTTTATTTTTAGGGCCAGAAATTAAGACAAAATCATTTCAGCTATTCAACTCGGAAAGCTCAAATTAAACATGAAACTTGCAGTGCTCCATTATCATTTTAGATCTTTCTGTTCTCAATATTCATTTCAATATTATTTCAAATTCTGTATGAACAAAGCACTTTTATATTTACAGTTTGTGACGGGGACTTCTAGTGTACCATATGAAGGTTTTTCAGCTTTGAGAGGCAGTAATGGTCCCAGAAAATTCTGTATAGAGAAATGGGGTCGTACAACTAGTCTTCCGAGGTATGTAATTTTACTTGGTTATGGTTTAGTTCATCTTTACCTTAAAGTATTAGACTAAGCACAAAAACAGCATTGAAATTGAAATAAAAAGATTACGTGTGTTTATTTATTACAGGCGAGGTTTTTGTTAGAAATAAATGTACATGTATGTTGATAAGATTGGGGATGGGATCAGGAGACCTTCCTTATTTCTATCCATCATAAAAAAAATGACTATGCTCTATGCTTATATATACTAATGGAAAAAAGATACTGCAAATGTTTCAATTAAAATATAGCAAATGCAAGGTCACAAAAGCTTTTGCCACCAAAACAGTTGAAATATTTTATGTGACAGTTTTTGACATAATATATCTTTCTCTTTTTCAGGGCTCATACATGCTTTAACAGGGTGGATCTTCCTCCATATACATCATTTGAAAATTTATATGAAAAATTAGTGATCGCGGTAGAAGAAACAAGTACTTTTGGAATAGAATGAATTTGTGCAAGGTTAACTCTAGGAATCGGTACTTAATGTTATAGAGCTACGCCTGATGAGTCGAAATGAAGTCTCACAATAATAAGATTCTGAATATTCTAATCTAAAATACCGCCTGATTGAAATAGCAGAACTCTTATAGATGGTCTGTCAGTCATGATGATAAGAAAAGGAATCTTGTGATATATACAATATATAACAAGCATAATGGTGTATATAAAAGTTGTGTTTAAAACAACATTGTAGAATACGTCACATATCATTATAAATAATGGCAATGAGTTCATTGAAAATGCTGTACAGTGTTTCTATCTAACATCAAACATATTAATTATTTCATTGAGAATGCTGTTATAATACAAAATAACATAAATTATGACAATGAATTCATTCGGAATGCTGTTCAGTATTTCTGTATCTTTTGCATCATGGCAACGAGTTCATTGCTAATGCTGATTTCCTTTTCATGCCAAGGAGTTCATTGAGACTGCTGTTCAGTATTTCAGTATAACATCCTTCACGGTGATGAGTTCACTATATTATTGTGGTTAGTTTTTCTGCATACATTAAGGCAATGGAGTTTTTTTTGCACGATACATGCAACACATACAGGTAATAATCCCCCACGGGGAAGCTGGCCATGAACCTTTATGGTGTAAAAATTAACAATGAATGCTCATCTGTTTTTTCAGTGGGTAATATTGGCAAATCCTATGTTAAAAGAGCAAGTAGGAAAGTAAATTTGTGTCCCACTTTTACAATCATTCAGTCGAAAAAAACAGAAACCAGAGTTGTGAAAAAACCAGCATTTGAGAATTTTAAAAACTTCAATTTTTTGTTAAAAACCTTAAATATGGGGCATATATAACTGACATATATAATGTCATTTATAACTAATATACAAGTCTGGATTTTTTGTTAGGGCATCTAATGTTCCCTGTTTTCCCAGTCATCAATTTTTTGCAAAAATAAAATCATACAAAATATTTTGCTATTTATACAAGATTATTACATAAACACTTGCATGTACTAGCTAGAGTTTTACTACCACTAAAAATTATCCTCCATTATGTAGGAAATCAGCGAAATTTAGCTCCTGCATAAATTTATCGTTGTAACACAGACAATTACCTGAGCCAAGAGTGTATGGTCTGCCAAATTTTTGTTTAGATATAAACATTCTACTCAAATTTTAGCATTGTTTATTTTAAGAATGTTGTAAATTTTGGGTATTATAATTTATGTACCTCAATTTAAGGAATTGATTTACGTTATCTATAGACGAGGGTTTCTACTTGAACTTTAGCTGTAGTAAAGTTTTTTTTTAACATATATAAGCTTTTATGTCCTATGGACATTTTGTTTTTTAAAAAGACTGTTTCTTTGTGTAAGTTGTGTTGTTTTGTTCTCTATCAGGCATGTCAGGTAACTTGTTGTAAAAATGCAAAAAGTGGCATTAAAAATGCATTCAGGAAGTCAATCATTATACTTCTGGGTATTAATTAAGAAGAAGTTTGAATACAGAATGTTTAGACTAAAACCAAAATGACAGCAAATAAATTGACAAATATTTTAAGAATATAATTGTGTTGTGGCGTGTTCTAGAAAGGAAAATTCCTTTATTTCTATCTTAGTTAGGTGCTGCTAAGAATGTTAGACATTATTTTTATGAGGTGGTTTTTCTTAATAATGAATTAACAGCAGCATTCATTAATTTTTTTGCAAACTTTTTCCGAACGCCAACCCTTTTGCTATCCAAGCAATGTTATGTAGTTGAAATGTGTCTAGTTTCCAATCTAAGATATGTGATAAGCCAGAATGTAACACCAGTGTTTATGTTCTCAGTTGACTGTTTCGTTTGATTTACATTTTAATCATTGTATTTCATAATATTATGTAAATTTTACCTGTACACATTTTCATTATGTTCATTTAGAAATTTACATGTTCTCTGTAAAAGTACCAAAGTTATATATAATCTGCAATTTAATTTAATTAACTAAGATATGTTGTCCATATTAAGTTATATCTATTTGTACAGTAGCAGTTTTGTTAAATTAGACTATTTTATGCCATTTTTGTGTATGTTTATACTTCTGTATATCAATTTTGTAACACTGTTGTTTATATGACCAAACAATATGGTCAGATGTGTTCTATAGGTGTAAACATAACAGATCGAAACTTATGGAAAATAAATTAATTTAAAACACATACAAGGTTGTTATTCTGCCCTCACATGTAGTTTTGGCTTGTACAATATAAATGTTCGTGTATATCAGTCTGTCATGAATCTTAAATAATTAAATTTAGATAGATTTTGATATGTTACTAAATGTTCTTGGTATCTTGGAAGTTTTTTGATCAGATGAGTTATGTTGTGTTTTTTATGTTGATATTATAAGATCGTTTCAGTGGCATAATTAGAAGTTTGCTTGCCTGTCGTGAGAAAGCTCGTGAACTTGATTGTACTGAAAACTCTGCTGGGCATGCACTATTAATAGAGTAAAACAGTGTATGTCTGTATCACAGTATGCGTTTGAATAGGATGACCTGATAACTGTTCAGTGTGCTGGTACTTAAATGTTTAGTTAATTGTGCGAGTGCAGTGGAAAGACGTATAAAAATCATTTACACATTCTTGATTTAGGCATTATACAGCTGAAATATTATTCATATAAGTAGTTGACATACCCATAGGTACAAACTGTGTTACAATAATCACTGATTTGTTCCTGTATTAATGGAAGGCATATTTCATTTAAGGAATTTTACGACTGCACAAAGACAAAATACTGGCATAATATATAGAAGATGTCCAAATATTCACGTTTGGGTGATTTTTTATTGCATTTTTCCAAATGAACATGAGATTAAAAAGGACACTATAAATATTTTGTTTGGTATTTAGATTTATATCTCGCAGGCAAATAAAACTCTTAATTATAGGACAAGCGAGACCACAACACCTCATATGATTTCCTAAAGTTGGTAGTTAAGAGTATTTTGTCACATAGATGATGACATATTATCTGTAATAGTTAACTGGTCTCGCCTATCGTACATGACCTGCCATGGATAATTAACTAAAAGGGGGTCACTAGTGGAGCAGAATAAGCTTTCAGAACAGTTGATTTCAAACCTTTGTTCAGATGGGTTATTGTGGCCTATTTGTGTGCTGTAAGTTGTCTGAGTATTGGCTTAGAAATTTAGTACTTGGGTTTGTTATTACTCCTCAATATCTTCTAATTTGCTTTACAGTATATGCTCACTATTAATATATATATATATATATATATATATATATATGGAATCCTTTAGCCATATTAATCTTAAGCCAGATGTCGCTCACATTTCGTTACTCTTGTCTAGGTTACACATATTTTATCTGAATTTCAGAGTCAACATTTTTTTCCCCTAGCCATTTTATGGACTATTGTTAAAGTATTTGTATTTGTATTTGTGTCAAGTAAACCTTTTTGGATATTATGAAGGTGAATAAGTATTTGTTGTAAGTAACCTTTTCAACTGGCAGTAAAAGTTCCTTGTCTTCGTTCATTTATTGTTTGTAAACATGTTCTCGTCCTAAATGAATCTGAAATATTGCTGGTCGTTTATCACACAATCGTGTTTTTTTTTTAATTTCGGCCAATCAAATATGTCATGGTTTGACCCAAATCTGAAAAAAGCTGTAAACAATGGGAAACAAATATATTTTTAGCTCACCTGACGCAAAGGGTCAGTGTGATCTATTTTCGGCTTTGTCGTCGTCGGCGTTTAACTTTTCACATTTTAATACTCTTCTTCAAAACCACTTGGCCAATTGGAACGTAACTTGGCAGGAATATTTATTGGGTTTTTCTTAACAGTGTTTGATTTTTGATCCTGATCAAATATTGAACATGGGTGCCATGGCCATTATTGCGTTCTGATTGGCTAAAATTTAAAAAAATCGTAGAAACGCATGGCAGATTGATGTGAAATATTGGATAAGCTTACCTTGGATAGTCCTCGACAAAGTTTTTTGTGACGATCCAATATGGTAGCTACCGTGGAACACAGCGTAACATAGGACACACCAATAGCTATTTCTACGAAACTGTTCCACAAAGTTACGGCAAATTATGCAGAAATGAAGCTTGGTTAGTTATCTTATTATTTAGAATTTTTTGAGCAAATTGGAAATTCAACATTGCTGCCAGGCTAGAGCATTCTGGTTAGCTGAATAAAAAAAAATCTCAAACCGCTTGGCAGATTGATTTGAAATATTGCAGCAATTTACCATAGACAGTCTTACAAAGTTTGAGTTTTTTGTGCCGATCCAAAATCCATGATGCACTGTGGAACACAACTTAACATAGGAACCGATGGAAAAACCATACAAACGGCTTCTTCCCAGAAACTTCCACACAATTAAATCAAATAATGCAGAAATGATTCTTGGATAGTTATCTTTTTATTTTTGAGTTTTTCGAGCCTATAGGAAATTCAACATAGCTGCAAAGGCTGCAAATGCGTTTGGCTGAAATTTTAAAATGTGTTTCCTCACAAACCGCTTGGCATCAGAAATTGTGATATTGTAGAAATGTACATTGTATGGTCCTCTACTAATTCCGAGTTTTTTTTTCAATTCAAAATACAAGATTTCTGCCACCATGGAACATCACTTAACAAAGTAAGATATTAAAAAACGGCTTATTCTCAAAAACTGTCCTACAAATTGCTGCCGATTAGAAATTCAGCATAGAAACATTCCTGGAAACTGCATATTTACTTAAACTCTTTAGCATTTAACATCAAAATTTGCAAGTCAAGTAATGTCTCTTAAAGATTTTGGAAAGTCAGGTGAGCGATATATATGCTCTTAGGAGGCTCTAGCAATTAAATTAATAGTGTATGATGTACATAGAGGCTGTAAGATCTTACAGTATTAAATTAACACTTTAATCATGTACCAAACTGGTGTAGTTAATGGATGTTATTTAACATAAGATTGTGGAACATATGTGGCTTTATATGTAGTAGTTTTTACGACTTAACACATGTACCACTTGCAATCCGATGAAAAAATAAAAGGAGAAAAATTAAATGAAAGGGAAACCCAAATCCTATTAAAACCACTATTGAAACTAATTGCTTAGGAAAATTGAGCGTTTCTTGCATCACTATTGTCCATTGTCTTTCGGTAAGTCTTATAGTAATATGTAAGTTTGGAAAAGACCAAACTGAAGCTAAGGTAAAGTTGGATTCGTATTTGATTTCTGGATTGTCTTTTTGACAGATTCCTTGGGTTCAGTATATCTATTTCATTACCTTTAATTATAGCGACAATTGTTTAGGCACTGACCGGTTGTACAGTACGAGTTAAATAGGCACCGATAAAGATACCACTAAATTAACACTCTTGCAACCTTAGCATTTATTTTGCTAAATTTTGTAGGAGGTTGAAACGAAGTTGATTTGCACAAAAAGGTATCTCAGTACCTTACGGAGCTCTCGCACCAAGAAAGCTAATATTTAACTAACGCTAACCGCACCCCAGTTCATGAATGAAACTTGTACGATCCATAATTGTATAATAACTGACAAATGATAGAAACATATTACCCTTATATCGGTAATAATATTACATGATGCTTTATCAATGCATGCATTGAAGATTGAGTAAGGTTTCCATTTGGAAGTAATTGTTTATTGGTTTAGACTTTGCGACCGATTTTTTATGAAGATAAGGATTCTCAGACCATGATATATCTGAAAATTGTTTAGGTAGGGTGTAACCCTTAACTTATAAGCGGATTATCGATTAAATGTGTTGCTGATGTGTGACATAAAATGACACAATAAATTAAAAAAAACAGATGCAAAGTACAGAGATTGAGCCTTTTTCCATTTCATTTTCAGATATTTTCAAATTGTTAGAGCAAATGTTGAACATAGTTATGAATGTAACTATTTAGAACAAACAACACAAGTAAGGAAAGCATCGTTTACGTACGGTGGACAGGGCAATGATCCGCATGCAGCATGCACAGGATAAAACAGTTTTCCTTCTTCATCGGCCTGCCCTTTTTCAAGTATCTCGGGATTCTTGTCGACACACACATACTGAGAAGCTGCTGCAAAGGCGTCATCATGACAAGCTAAATTTCCGTTGTATTTTATTTTCCAACCATTTGGGCATTTGTCTTTTCCGGGTATCATAAGGACAGAAGATGTTTGCACTGTCTGACATACTGCACAAGGTACATCATTGTCGAATAAATTGGCACCAAACAAATTGTCCTGGTATTCCGCCCCATAAATATGAGATTTATGCCCAGAATTCGTAGAGACCCCTCCTGTATTTAAGTCTGGATCATGAGGGAGACAGACGTATTCTGCTGCTGATCCTGGGTGAGTGTAATATCCTCCACCTGAAATTCCTAAAAAAAAGAGTACTAAACAAGTATTTATCTAGCCACAGTAGTCATGTTGAATATTTTATAAATATATAGTTAAATTATCGTATACATCAGTCAAATTTAATTTTTAATTAAACTAATATAGATGTGTAAAACTGAGCATTTTTGATGTTTCTTACAAACGCTGACTTTGGTGAATCTGGCCTTAACATAACAACAAAGCAAAGAAAAATGACGAGCAATAGATATGTAAAACTCGCAAATTTAATTGCATATACCGTAAGAAATAGTTCTATCTAAAATATCACAAAACTGTCCTTGGAAGCATTAACATGCAGTAGCATGTCTAATGTCAGATATTTATCTACTTTCAACATTATCTAACACATTTAATATATTCCTCGCACGAATAATTTTTTTGAGAAAAATTGTATGAAAAACTTCTCTTAGCGTTGCCTCTTTTCACTTTAATTTCTATACTTTTTTTATATAACAATTTACAATAAATCGATAGTGAGCCATTAGAGGTGAAGCGATAACTTATTTGCCATAGCTACATGTGTAATAATGAGAATTGAGACTGTCAAAAAACACTCATCAACTATTGTGGACTTCAGAGGCATTTTGGGCATTCTTTAGGAATAAGCGATTGTAAAAGCAGCATTAACCACGAATAGTTCATTACCATACCCGCCGATGTTCACTTCGTTCCTTACTTGATTGGTTACAAGAAGCGCAACTAAATGTTACTTCGAGCACTTACTGTCTAGTGTCAACGGTTTCTTTAAAAAAGGTTCGCAACCGTAAAGCTTTTATAAAAATGCAGAAAATGCTATTAAACCAATCAGATATATACAGAAAAATACCTGTGTATATCAGGTCAGAACCATTACCAGGACATGTTTTTCTCCCCCATCTAATATAAACGGCTCCTGAAATAAAAGGACAAAGTTAATGACTATTTTTGTTTAATCGCCAAAAGACCGAAAACAGTAAACAATCGTATCGTTTAAATTGAACAAAAAATGGAAAAAGAAATTTTACATAGTTTTTTATCGTAATTTTGACATTACCATTTTGGGCTTGTTCTAAAGTTGACACTTTTAATCTTAAAGTCATCACTTCTTGCGTGTTGGATGCCAATTCCGATGTTAATTTCTGGATTTCTCTTTCCATTTGTAGAATCCTGTCGTTAATGACGTCCGGATCATTTATTAATATACGTTTATTTCCTTCAGTTGACCAAATATAGAGTAACGCTAAAACAAACAGTGTGCCCATTTTCATCCAGACGTTTTAGACGATAGGTATTGTTGTTGGAGGCAAGATATGGAATGACACTTAAGTGATAAGGCTTTTCATTAAATAACGACATGACTATCTCATATAAGGTTATTTTAGAGCGCGGGTTCGCATGGTTAAAATGTAGTACTATTCAACAGACCGATTCAGTTCCCTCATATAGAATTTGAACTGCATATGAGACAAGAATAAATTTGGTATTTTTGGAAAGCTGAATATTCTAGAAAACTTGAGGATTAAGTTTTATTGGTTTTAAATGAACATAACACTATTTCTAGACTGAAATATAACGTGAAAATAGATTTTAAGACCGAATGGACTTCCGGTCTCTATAATTTAAGGTCTGCCCGTATAAGAATGGGTCCGCCTAATTTAAGTATCCGGTCTTTATTTTGAAATTTATTATTAAATTTGTTATTCAGATATGAATAACATACGTTTTACACAATAACTCGAATATATCCTATAAAAAAGTTTCAAATAGTGATTATTGAATGCAGTTTTCTGTGTCAATAATCGGTTAATCTGGTAATATATAGGCGATTTATTATTATTATTATTATTATTATTATAACAAAGTTAACTGATTACGGTACTTGATATGTTACTTCGGGGTTATACATGTACACGTAAACAGAAACAATTACATGTAATACTTCCCTTAGGTGAATGTTTGTTTGTTTGGTGAGGGTTGTCAATGTAAATAATTTAAATATAAAATAAATGACCGAACATGGGACTGACTTTCAAAAGAAATTATTTATTTTCCAACCCTTTTTCCCAAGTCTTAGTAGCTATAACCCTAAAATTGTTATGTTCCCCAAAATGGGGACCTTAAAAATAGAAAACAATTTTTCGTAGATAAGTGACAATGCAGGTCGATGTGTTGGGGTATTTCATATCTTGTTATCTATATTATCAAACACATGTATGTACTTAACAGGAGGGAGTCCAAGAAGACTAGTATATCCATTGCCACATTTACACTATGGAAGCTGTCAGTGGCATAAACTCTATGTGACACCATAACTTGTAGGGAAGCGGGAAAGGAACGTGATTGCAGCATTGGTCTTAGTAAATATGATGGAACCTCTTAAATCGTTAGCTTTTATAGTCTATACCTCAGATCAATGTCTGTATTATCAAGTAGTCCAATGAGTATATTTTTGATTACTTCAGCCTTTATAGTATAGTATAGTATTTTAAATGACCTACAAATTAATAAAAATGGCGTAAACTGTAAATTTTATGTGTCCTGGCTCATTATAGTAAAACCACTAAAACTGATAGAGCTTTTGCCCGTGTTACGGACTTTTATCTGACACCATTCATGGAAACACCATCATACAGTTTCAGAGTTGTAACAAAATAGGGGTGTGGTTAATATCAAGAAGGGAGTGTAAGTTTTATTCCCAAACGAACGATAATCCTATAAATAGCAGCAAATTTATTTTTATAAACGAATTTCTTAACACAGAAATAGAAAAATCCAATCATTTCATTATAATGACATGTCTGTTTTGCAAATAAAATATTCTTTAAAATGTGTACCTGTGTCTTAGAAATATATATTTTCAAGTTTAACATTGAACATGTTTTATCGCAGGTTCTGCAGCCTCCAAAGAAATCTTAAGAACACATATATTGCTAAAATCTCAAAAATGCAAGTTAATTGGTAATGTTACAGTAAATTGGTTGTGTTTATATGAAACGAAAAGTAGTCTACAAGGGAGTTTTCACTGAAATAGCTGATATTATGTTACATCTGGACCTATAATTGTAGTCAAAGATCGATCCAAAGCCGACCTAAAATGATAACATTATAGATCCAGGCAGACCCGGACCTGTAATTATACGACACCGGTAAACTTTACAAACATAAACATGATAATAGACACCTTGACGTGACTGACCTACGTTTAAATTAAATTCTGTCAGCAGTTTAGAAGATTTCAGGCAAAAAATGTTAGACTTGATGATGTATGCACAAACTAATAACAAATGTCATAAAATGTAAATATATGTATCTGTAAATTTATTAAGAATTCATTACTTCCATCATAACTACTCTTATTGCAACATCCATCAAATCTCATTTAGTTGGAATCTTTGGAAAACAAATAAATGAGTTCGAATTTTTTATTACTTGTTTATCATTAATTCATAAATTTCTATTGAACCTTAAATATGATTATGTAGTAGAGTCATATTTGATTGTAGAATCAAATATGATGTGATTATATGTGAATAATTAATATTTTAATGACAGAACTACAGACATTGATATTGACGTTTACATATTGACAAATACTACTTTCTGATTTCCCTTGGTTGAGCCTCAATTTTGTTGGTCAGTTTTGGAGGGAAATAGTATAGATTTGATTGGTCGATTTCAGGTTAATGGGTTATTCTTGGTCTGTTTGTAATATTGTGGTCAGTTTTTGGTCAACTTGAATAGTGAAGAAGACAAATTGTCTTGGTTGACATTTTTCCAGTATTTTTTTGCCTGCCTTGCAATTTATATTGATACTTGTGTTTAGGACAATTTTATATAGTCAGGTCAGTTATTTTCCTCACTAATTAGAAACCTTAATTACTAAATTATTCTTACATTAATTATTTGGCTAATGTTCTGGAAAGAAGAGATGGTATGAGTGTGTAAAATAATATAAAACATAATACAAAGGTAATTCATGTACTGATAAACATAATTAACTTTATAACTTTCTATAAACTGAATATTAAAGTTGAAATAACCACACGCAAGTTTGAAGAGTGTTTTGAGATAAAATGTTCTGTATTATTGATTTTACTTAATTGTACACTGTATATTGATAATCCTTAACATTTGACTTATAAGTGGTAATTTTATTTTTGTACAGATTAATATTTAAGAGCTTACTGGGGTTCTGAGGACACACAAACACATACAACCTTTGTACCACATACAGGGTAAGATTTGTGTTCTTTATGTTATGTACATGTTTAAATTCGTTTAAATGTGTTGTAGCGTAGTTTTACTGTTATCCTATTTTAAAATGTAAATGTCTAAATGTTCACTGCTATAAATGTTTATAACTATTTCATAATGTTTAAACTAATATAGTGATGTACTTTCATGGGACATGAGTTATTTCCCTTTGTACACTATGAAGTACGTATACACATATTTATGTTGTTATTTTATATGTTGTAGGGTTTGATACATGTGTTGTTGAATAAACATTCACTACGAACTATACCCTAGTTATATTTATTTTTATACCTGAAATGAAGGCTGTAACAATTATAGAGATTAATCAACAGAAAAATAAACAGAACTCAAATGAAGAAAGTCAAATTGTTTGTGAAAATCATCATATGACTGCCATGTCAACATGCAAAATTGTGCAGCACAAAAATCATACAGTCGGTAGAAATAATCACTGGGAACAATATTAAAGTCATTTGTTGTGAATAGCATCACTCTTTCAAAAGATAATTTCATTTAATTCTGCATACCAATCCAGGTTTTCATTTTTTGTCCAATTCGTGATCATTTAGAGTTAGATTTTTTATTAGAAAACAAAAACTGGCAAACAATTTTTGTTTTTTTTAGAAGAAGTACCTCAAGACCACTTAATTCCATAAACTATTGCTCGAAACTCTGCTTATCTTTTGAAAATAAAAACCATGGAAAAGACTCGTTTTACAGGTGGCGCTGTTTAACAATAAAAATTATACCCAATATTTTTTTTCAACCTAGTGTAGATTTCTCACCTGAACCCTGTTCAGCCTGCAAAATTTCATTAAAATCCGTTAACCTAACTTGTGCGCTGATTTTACGGACATTACATGGTTTTCTTAGATACTGGTTGTTTAATATATAGGCTACCAGCCACTTTAAGGTATGTACTTTCAAAATATATGCGCCATCAGGGTATTTAGTGCTTAAGAATTCACACAGTCCTACCCGCATTTGTTATTGTCCGTGTCAACCCTAACATTGTATTTCATATGCAGATCAAATTGAAAAAAACAATGTTGAACTCAGTTCTGAGAGTATTATTTTGAACAAACAACACATGTTAAGAAAGAGTTGTTAACGTACGGCGGGCAGGGCAGCGACCCACATATCGCACGTACAGGATAAAACAACTTTCCGTTTTCATTAGCCTGCCCTCTTTCAAGTACTTTGGGATTCTTGTCGACACATACATACTGAGACGCTGCTGCAAATGTATCACAATTAGATGCTTAATTGCCATTGTACTCTTGTTTCCAACCATTTGTCTTTTCCAGGAATCATCATGACAGACGATGTTTGCGCAGTCTGGCAAACTGCACAGGGTACATCATTGTCGAATAAATTTTGACCAAAAAAGTTATCCTCGTATTCAGCTCCATACATATGAGAGACAGACCCATAAGGGTTTGTAGCTTCCCCGACCGTATTAAAGATTGGATCATGAGGTAGACAGACGTATTCTGCTGCTGATCCCGAGTTAGTATATTGTCCTCCACCGGTAATTCCTGAAAATTAAAAAATAAATATAGCAAATATTTAGGCCGGCAAAGGAATCTGGTACAGCCATTTCAATTTTTAAAGTCGAACATTGTAATAAGCGAAATTTTTAATTTTGTAGTTTTAATATATTTCTAAATTCGCCCCCATCATTGTCAAATTTTACATTGTTATTCGACCTATGAAAATGTTTATATGCAGAGCATCTTAATGGCAGGCAGGGTGCCCGCTCCATAAAACAGAACAACAATAAAAATGTCTAAAAATAGAAAACAAATGTTAATGATTGATCTTTATGTATGTATTATTTTTTTATGAAATGATATAATCTTTAAATATCAAAATAGTGTCGGATTTGATAACATGTTCAAAATCATTGATGTTAAAATTATTAACATTCCCACATTATTAACAAATTAGTAATAATAAGAGTCGGTATACATCCTTTTTATGACAGATTTAGTTACAAGTAAATAAAAAACATGAAAGCACATCCTGCCAACAGTAAGACTTAAAACCACAACATCTATGACTAAATAACTCTGTAATGATTTACCATTCCAGATAGTAACTCTTGAGACAGGGTCGTACGCAATTTGCTTTTTGTGTGTCATTACGTTTTTGCAAGGGAACATTTTATTATTTAATGAGTTAGCATTGGCTGTCATCAGCTATGGCAAAATTGATCATGCTTGAAGAAACCATAAGACGCTATTGTAGCATTAAATCTTATCTTCAAATTTAATTTTGCACACAAGTTTTTATTTTTGTTTGTTTTAATATTGTTTAAAGCCACTTTCAGCAATTTTTCAGCTATATCATGGCGTCCAGTTTTTATTGGAGGAGGAATCCGGTGTACCCGAGAAAACCCCGGACCTTCGGTGGGAAAACTGGAAATCCTTGTCAATTAAGATCGGAGTCGACTGCATCCTGCCAGCAGATAGACTCGAACCCGCAACCTCAGTGTTGACAGACCACGTGATCACTAGTAGACAAACTACCTTAACCACTCGACCACCGAGGCCCCTTGCACACAAGTAAATGTTTATAAATGTTTTGTGCAAGGTAGAGCAGAAATTATTGGCACCCTGGAGGTCCCCGGACTTGATCCGCCAGTGTGATAATTAACACTAACTGTAATAGTAAATAATCAGCGATTACATGTAACCTCTTCGGTAAAATACAAATCTTTTCTAATGAGTAGTATCTCATATCCGACAAAAAAATAAACAGTCATCAAACAAATCGGTGATTGTTTATCTTTGTGGATTTATGTGGAACTATGGACCTGCTTAGCAATATCAAAGGATTTTTTGGTATTTTATGACCAGAACGCGTATTGTATACCATAATGTTTTATTTCCCACGTGCCTAGTTTGATTACAAAAGGCGCAACTCGATGTTACTTCGACCGTTTGCATGTCTGTTTAGACAGTTTATTTAATGCTTTGGATACAAATGTAGAAAATGATAAACCAGTCAGTTCTGTTTTAATTCGTACCTGTGTATATCAGATCTGTGCCATTACCCGGACATGTTTTTCTTCCCCATCTGATATAAACAGCTCCTAGAAGATAAGAATAATCGTTTAAAAGAAATTAAGGCATGTGCTTTGTTTAATGAATTATCAGGTACCGAGACAAAAAACAATGAACAATCATATCGTTTCAACTGATTATGAGATACATAAAAAAGAAAGTTCTAAACATCTTCGTCGAGTCATTCGACGTATTAAGCTTCAGATCATATGTAAATTGAGATCAAAGTCAAACCTTACATTTCAGCATTAAAGGGAGAGAACATAAAATTGACAAATAAATAGGAAAGGGACAAATACAGGTTTGCACTATTAGCGTGAAAGTGTTAACGTGTACCTTACCATTGTTTGCTTGTTCTAATGTCGACATTCTGGATCTTAAAGCAAACAATTCTTGTTTGTTTGATGCTAATTCCGATGTTAATGTTATTACTTCTTGTTTGTTAGATGCTATCTAATGTTAATGTCTGGATTGTTCGCTCCATCTGTAGAATCCTGTCGTTGACAACGTCTGGGTCATTTACAAGTAAACGTTTAGTTCCTTCAGATGGCCAAATTAAATATAACATAAAGACTATCCATGCGCCCATTTCAATCCAGACGTGTTTACACGGTTTGAATTATAGTGCGGGTAAGAAACACAAAAGTGATAAAAAAGACATTAACAGATAATCAAAGTTGGGACGATCTCATATTATGTAATCACAATGGTAAGGGTAGGTGTTTATTTCTATGTTATATTTCTATGATACGGCACAACTGAAGAAGGATATAAAATAAATCAAGGGAAGCACAAATGTAAAGCATACACAATATTTTGTTAGAATTCTATCTTTTATTAGTATGTTCCATACGTTATGCTATGAAGTACGTCCTTAGCTCGCAGTACCTCTAACAATGTAAAAACCTAAAAAGATATACAAATATACAATGATCTCGATGTTGTTAAATTAAAAATCATTATCTGTCAGCTTGCAAATATTGTTTAATTTGGGTCAAATTGATTTTATTTAATAAAAATCCTTTTATTTTAACGCCGGAGACATATAATACAAAATATGGTTATTTCAGCAAGATCTCGAAAATCATACAGCCTAATGCAAGAATTTGATTACCAAATAACTCGGTAAATATACAGATATGATTAACCTGCTTGTCAAATTATTAGGATTCTTGGTAAAAATAAATATATAATATCGGAAGCGTAAAATCAATAATTATATTCTTATAAAGCAATAACGCATATAAATGACGTTATAAACAATTGTGTTGCTTGATATTGGTTGTGTTTTTACCGCTATGTTCAAAAGTAAATTGATATAATTCAGATTTATGTTTTTCGTTTCAAAAAATAAAACAAGTCAATATAGTTCTGTGCTCAATATATATTACTAAACATCGCTCTGTGTTCAAGAATAACCATGGATTTTTTACGAACAACCAATATACATATTTGATTTGAATCAGCTTTCATATTTCTGGGAAGAAAGCATTTGTAATTTATCTTTTGGGGTCAAATATTGAACATGGTAATTAAATTAATGCGCTAGCGGCTTTCTTTAATTTACGATTGACAAAAACAGGGAATTTGTTATAGTCAATATATGCGCATTTTTCCTGGTCAGTGTAGGCTTACTGGAGGACGCTTTAAATGCTAGGTCATGCATTTGCACGCATCTGAATTTCGATTAAAACCACACCACAAATTTTTAGCAAACAATCAAAAAATGCATTCGTGTAGTTTCGAGTTTCGTGTTAATCAGTTTTGTAATTTTTAACGTGCATTATGATTATGATTATGACTTATTTATTTTGATTGTAAATGTAGCGATGCCATACAGTCATCGTAACGAAAAAAATGTTGGTTGATATTACATAAAAGTTTCTAAAATAGATAATACCTACCCAGAGTTCAGTGTCACGATGATTAATTGATTTTTTACGTCAATATTTTATGACAAGAGCAAACAACGGATGTAATAAGATAAAAAGGCGTCAAATTTTGTTGTCACGAAAAAAGGACAAAAAGATGGGCATGTGTATTCAAATGCAATCATCTGGAAGCAAGCTTTCCGTAAAAACTACTTGCGCAGACGGTTTTCCCCGCAGAATAAAGCTGGTGGGGGTATTTGTATATCAATCAACAAGAATGAAATGTTTTATCTTTCACACCGGAGTACAGTAATAATACTTCAAAAACTATTTAAATAACTACTACAACCAACACACAGTCCTGATTCGTTTATTGGTAAAATATAGTGAGTCAGACAACATCAGAAAAGAATACAAATTACAGTTATGCAAGACAAAAATACAAGAAAAAAAATAGAATAATATCTGGTCAGTTTAATCAACCAGTGATATTATGATATTTTAAATAATAATGGCACTCTAAATCAAATTAAATCATTCATCACTCCTGTTTAACAGATATAACGCGAAGCATCATTAAAATGGGAGCAATTATAGGTCGAATTTTAATCAGATTGCATTTTCGGAAACAAACTACTGTTACCGTTTCCAAACAAATCATAGTAGCAGATATGACACTATATTTTTTAATTATTTTGATAACAAATAATTAGAAAAAATATAAGTTCAATCGTTCGCTCGAACGATTAATAAGCTTTCCACATAAGGAATTAAAAAGAACCATTTACCAGAGTTAAAAGACCTTTAAATTTTACCCATAAACATTATTCGTTCTTTGACGAAAATAACAAATTTGAAGGAAAAACTATTTAAAAAACATTTAAAAGAGAAAGGTCATTGATCTCAACCCCTTTTGTGTTTAAATTAAATCGATTTCGGAAAAAATATATATCAAAGAAAAAATCATTCGGATATCTTTTGAAATAAGAAATTTTAACATTCAGTGACTAAGTTGACCTTGGCCTTTGACGTTTTGATTTGTGCATATATTCTTTATCAAAAGTGAACATTATTAATAAATAATCACTTCACATACATAGAAAATGCTTAATTAAAAACAAAATAACTTGACTTTGACCTCTTAACTTGTGACCTTGACCTTGCTGAAGGTCAACAATCAACAACACAAAAGATCCGACGTCAAAATACGTTATAGTTACTGAGATAATGCTATTTACACTATATTTAATTGATTCAGGGGAGATAACTCTTTCAAAAGTAAAATCATTTCAAGACCTTATTATGGTCTACATTTTAATTAAAGAATTATTTCTGTAGCTCTTATGGTTCAGGAGGAGAATCGCACACACCATAATGTCAAAATTTAGAATGTGACCTTGACCTTTGACCTTGTGACCCTTTTCAAGGTCAAGGTCAAGGTCAATGATGACCAACTTTTAAATCCAAAGTCTCTATCACCTCTGGTTCTTGAGTTACAATGGTACAAAATGTACTTCCAGTAAATAAGGGGAAATAACTGCTATAATGAGTCGTCAAAATCCTCTGCGGGATATGTAACAAATTGTCGCAATCAATAGCTGACCATTTGGCAACAACTTTTATTGCGACATCGTTTACGGTTTCATAATTAATCTGCACACAAGGTTTTTTGTTACAGGGGAAATTACTCCGTTAAGAACAAGTGTTCAGTGTGCCAGGGTTAACTGCGAAAGCTTTATGTCATCCATCGTACAAAATGTCTTTACAAAATTTGTAATGGGACAATAAAAAAACTTGGCGGAAGAATAATAAGAAACAGACAAAACACAATAAGTCTTTCCACTTGGAAAATGGAAAGCCTTAATAAACCGACGAATAGAAGGAAGGCTATCCTTTCGGAAAAAAAAATTGCTCTTTCAAAACTAACTGAAATATAGAAGATTTACACAGTAACTGATATATAATGACGCTCTCAAGTACAGTAATTCATATACCATATATACTATGATGCAAGAAATATGAACAAACTTGATTCAATTCATAGTTGCAATATAATACACTCTGATATGACTTAAATATTTATTGTATGTATTCAATTTTTTTTTTCATGTGATATATCGGTTTCTGTTTGTACCATGATTAAGTCTATGAAAAATTGTACATAAGTCGACATTTCATTAAATTAAATCAATTTATTACATATTTTAGTAAACGTGAGACAATAACATGCAACTATTTCAAAGGAAAATGCGGGATTTAGGCTTTCATGCCGTTATATATTTAAATTAACTATTGGACAAACTGACTTTAATATCGTTCAAGTTGACAAGTAGACATAGTTAAATGACAAGTCGACTCATTTGACAAATTATATAGCCTTAAGTTTGTGACGAGTAGGAGAAATGCAAGCCACGAAACCAACTAGAATTGCTCCTACTTATATAAAACATCATCTTTTTAGCATAAGAGTAAATCCAGGTAAAGGTGATGAATATTGTTGGCTTAACATTGAAGACAAAATTGCGCACTCAGCGTGAAAGACCTTCTTCACTCACTCAAAACGGATTTTTTTAAATTTTACAGATTAAAGCAACTCGAAGCGGAACATAAATTAAAAATACGTTCCTGACAGGCTTTGCAAGTGCTATTACTGCTACATTTTTAGCTGAATAATTTCTGACATCTATATCTAAGGTTTAGAGCTGCAATGTCACGAACTAAAATATCAGCAACGATCAACTATTGTAACTATAGCTTGTGTCTGGCTGTAAAATTATATCCAAAACTTAAATTTCTTTATGAAGGATATGCTGGTGAAGCAAGACATAAAAATTCGATTTTGGCATGCAATAAGATAGTAAAATTCACAGAAAAAAACGCGATTTATACACAGATATATTGAGCAATGTTAATATAAAATATAAAAAAAAGTTCGGATAGGAGTTATATGGCATGATAAATTGAATGTTTGCGCAGCATAGTTAATACGATATTATTTCACCATTTCTGTTTTCATCCGGCTTTTGTTGAATTACACGCGTTTTCAGAAACAATTTTCTCTTCAAAGCAACAGCTATTTGAATGATAGCTTCAATTGCTTCACATACACACAATAAAGAAGCTCCTATACATAATCCTAAAGATCCGCCTATGTCAGCTATTACTTGGTTCACCTGAAACAAAAATGAGACAAATGAATGTGAAGTAAACTAGATAATACTGAGGCGTAGTTGAAAGAAAAAAATCGACATTAAAAATTCATGGCTAACTGAAACACAACCAGCAACACTCACTTAAAACATACAACAAACAAGCAACATGAATCCTTCTGTACAAAGAGGTTATATCAGGTGTGCTAGGAGGGGTCAACGTATCGTGCTTACTGTTGACACCCGTGGTGAAAAAATAGTTTTGAGATCACGAGGAAGAAGAAAACAATAGATTACCCAAGAATATTTACTACTGTCGAGCAAACTGCGAAGGCATTGAAAACCCTGGAATGTCTTATAAGCTGATTCATTATCCATAACAGCGTACAGTAGCAAATAAAGGGTTTTGTAACTGTTTTGTTCTTCCCACTTCAAATACGTCAGCTTCACTTTTAGGTTTAAATAAGAAATCCAACGACATGATAGAATAAAGGGATCATTCACAGCCTCAGCTAGGTTTTTGTTGTTTTATCGTCACACCATTTTAGATAAATACTTATTTCCATAAAGAACAAAAAAAATTCTCACATCGTATAAAGGTTCCTCTGTGATCTGTTCATAATTTAGGTCTTCGAAATAAATATATATCTTGAGGAAGTTTGAGCTGAAATCATATATGTAAACATCATAGGCATAAATTGGAATCTAAAATATAATCGTATAAAAAGTCCTTTTTTGAAAACTACAGAATGCCGTAGTTTATTTAACATTTAACAAGTTTGTTTCCTGACGTTTCATGAAGTTTTAAACGAACAACCATTTTGTATCGAGAGCGATTAAATCGACGATGATGAAATCAAATTGAGGTTTTTCCTTTATTTGTTTGAAACATAACGCAATGTGCCCTAACAAGTAACAAATATATATCCGTATAAGAAATAACCTAAGAGCAGTTCCGTTCAGCGATTCTATTCCACAGGATGTCGTGTTGTATGTAGCGCAAGATTTGTGCTTGAGTTCCTCCTGAAAAAGAATTTTAATAATTTAAGATAATTAAAACATTCGAAAAATTAGTTTTTATTCAGTACAAAGTTGTACATGCCTTCATTCAAACAACAATTGTGGTTGCCAAAGTGATAATTTTATAAGCATTTTGACTATCAAATGAAACACTGTAAGTGTCCTCAGTGCTCGACCCACAGAGCTTCCCAGCGGTTTCACAGGTCGCGGATAAAAAAGGCAGTCTTGCTAGGGATGCTTAGAGTCTGACAGCGCACTATAGTATGCAAAATGTTTGGAGAGTACCCCTTTTGTTGCAAAGAGGCCCTTAAATAGACGCTCATAGACTGCTACAAAAGGCAAAAATTCTCCTTTCTACCCTATACTTCATACTTTCCAACGGCAGTAAATTTCCTTTACAGCTTACTAATTGTTTGTAAACAATATCTTGTTTTATTATACCTCAATTTCATTTTCAATATTAATCTTCCATAGGCCACCGTGACATATAAGTACTGTCAAAAAAAATTTCTGTCGGAAAAATACTGTCACCCGCTACCATAGGTTCGGAATAATCGAAAATTATACTGTACCATTCGAGCATGCGCAATATCTTTTTTACATTTCCGTTGTAAACAAACGACAATAATGTCAAGCAACAAACGTTTTTCTACCACAAACGAGGCAGATTTAAAGATTCTGGATACTGTTAGTTTTCTTTTATTGTTAAGTTGATGTTTCATTACCATTATTACATCAATTAAATACCACAATTGAATAAAGTTGTTCATGGTTTGAATAGTTTTTCGGTATAATAAAATAAATGTTACATGTCCGACAGGGTGACAGTAAAATTGTCAACTTTCGAAAATACTGTCAACCTCGGCTTTCGCCTCGGTTGACAGTATTTCCTCATGTTGACAATTTTACTGTCACCCTGTCAGACATGTAATACGTATATCCTGTATATAGGTGAGCTATTTCTTACTGAATGTTAGGCATATATGTTATCAATAAATTAAAATAATGTATGCGTCATAATACTGAACATTTTTAACATTCCGTTAGTCTGCGCATTCAGCTTTTATAAATAAAATTTGCACATGTTTTGTTTTCAAAATGGTAGACTATAAGCCTGTAATGTATACAGTGTAGATGTTGACTCTTACAAATTATAGTGTTTGCATTTCTTGAATCTTTTTGTATGTATTATAAGTGCGTTATATATTTGACGGAACAGTTTAATATTCGTCAGAGTAAATTTAAACAAATCTAACAGGTCTATTTTGTAAATCATCTTTTAATTATGCTTCAACATTACCGTTCCGATTTCAAAGCAAATTGCAATTTCCGTACATCAACAATTATTATTTTATTCCAAACGATATCAAAGTAAATTAGAGCATCTTATAAACAGGAATAATGGTGTGTTAATAAAACAAAATCATTTTGATGCACATATCAAGTTTACTTATCGTCGATCGAAACAAAACATAACTTACTAGCTTGGTTTCGTGAGGCCACAATCTTCCAGAAAACGTTTTAGTGTAAGCACTCTCACTGTAAAAAAACACATTTTTGTCGGTAAAGAAAAATCCATCTAGCATAAGATGACGAATTTCTGTTCCAAAGTGTTGAAAATTATTTTTTTTAAATTTTATTTAGCTTATTTTACACTTGAGCCAGTGCTAAATTTAGAGACACAACATTGCGAGCATTTTTAACCCTTATTTCACTACAATAAAACGGTTTGGAAAGTGATGGCAACAAAATACGACAACGTAATACATGTAAAGAGTACACACATTTCTTACTTAAAACCTGCGTTCATATTATATATATATATTTAATGTAATGTAGTTTGGCCTTGGTGACTGCATAGTTATGGCTCACCGAGTGTGTCATGTGTGAGATGGCATGTTTGGGTCTGATTTCTTGAAGGTTGGGCGTGATAACTACCTTAATTGAGAAAAGGTTTTCATCTGGTACCCCGGTTTTCTCTCACCAATAAAATAACAAAGCTGAAAGTGTATAACCTAAAAACTAATTTTAAAATGTAATTGTGAAAACATTTTCTATTCAGTAGGAGACTTTAACATTTAACATATCTCTTTATACACTTACAAACATGGCGGAGGGCAGTTGCAGTAACTTCCTACATCTGACAGAAAGTCCCTCCTTAGCTGAGTGTAACATGCTTTAGCTTGAAATATAACATTTTAAATAGCAGTAACGTAATGTCAGTCACCTCTGTGTCCGGAACAAATCTGGCTATGCGCCATAATGTATTCGTTCTATCTATCAATGAGCACATAGCAGAAAGCCGTCATCGAGGTAACCAGAAGTGACCAAAAAGCTACTTATCCCCCATTCAAGGGTACACGTAGTTCGGTGTTACCAAGAGGTTTTTGGTAAGACAATCATTATATAATAAGAAAGCAACTTGCAATCGTAACATTTTCTAGATAGTATCGGTACAAATAAAGTAAGACGTTTACGTTAATTGCTTATATTTGCTTGTAATGCATTAGTATGCTCTTATTCCCTTAATCGAATAGTCTTTATAACTGCATACGTTTTTATTGGTTAGCCTAAACAAATGGTTCATCAGAATTATTCGATTGGAAAGTTATGGAGGTTTTGTGGCATGCCAGGTGTATGTCACATAGTTTAACTGATGTTGTTAAACTAGACATGTCTGTGGTAGAAATTACAGTAAAAAGGTGAAGTTTACAATCATTTAATCTGATTAAAGCTTCAACCACACCTCATCATTTCGTGTGCTTGTTTAAATCCATAATATGTCAACCATTGTAATTTGTTGTTTCCTGCAGTGAATTATACTTTTTTATGTTAAGCATTCAATGTATTAATTTATTAGCTTTCATAAATCTGTCAGTAGAAAGGTGAATACAGAGTAAATTTGAAAACAAGAAACTTAATAGCAAAACCAGGTATAGTAAAATAGTACCTTCTATGTTGTAACAAGTTTCCCGAGACGTGGAATTATAATCAGGACCAATTGGAATGTCGTTATGTTCTCTTTGGAAGTAGCTAACTTCTGACTGCATGTACCCACCTATGCATTGACATTCAGCGAAGGCAATGTTTTCCCAACATGATTGTATACAACCCTTAAACAGATCGATAAATGAGTTAATACTTGTTGCAATAAATAAATATCTAGTAACCATTGACTCTTTGTATTTTAGCAATGCACTTGATATGTATATGGTTGTTTAGTGTTTAAAGGTGATGCTGGCAGAATAATTATGGAAAACTCCTTTATCGTCGGGAAAACTGGCAATCTTGTTAAGATATGTTGTCGTCAGACGCATATTTACAGTCTCTAACATTTCCATTTTTAAAACTAATCGATTAATATTTGGTAGATACTAAATAGGTCACTGAGGCACGTAATTTTACCATCGCATGTACTTTTACCCTTTTTATCAGGAGACTATTTTATTGCAATAATTTAGATATTACAAAGTCATTTTTCACTTTTGAAATTAAAAGAAATGTCTGCAAAAAATAAATATAAAAATTATTACAAATATAAGTACTAAAAGAAGATGAAAAGTCAAAGAGCAACTGCTAGCGAATGTTATAGAAAATGATTAGTACTGAAAGTGGAAATAACTCTTACAAAACCAACACTTGAAATATGCAGAAACAAAGTTCACTTATAGTAATGGATGGATGATTGGAGTTCAACATCCAGCGGTTATAGCAACGTTTGTTTATTAAGAATGTACTTAATTAAAAGACATTTTGTGTATTCCATATATTACTATGAAAAGGTCTGAATATGTTTATTTTCGCATTTACGATTTCACAAACTTACAATTGTGTGCATGTCATTTGTCTAAAACTGTTGATAATCAGTGAACTGTTTAAATCAAATAAATGTTTACAATACTATTTTTGTTTTACTCCTTCTTCTCACTATCTGTAACTTTTTAAAATATATTTATTTATTTGTACAAACCTGTGTAGAATACCGAACATAATGTTGTCTAAAATATTCAAGTGGATCCTGACAAGTTCCATATTTTCCGCCTTGACGAGTAATTGTTGTCTATAAAAAGAAACAAATCCGTTTTTAGTTTTTAATAAAACAGTGTTACCATATACAATATATGTGAACTTTTAGCTACTATTAGTTGCAGTTGTTTTGAAAACATTGTCTTAGGTAAGCAACGCACCTTCTTATGTCATTATTAATAAGAAGTGACTTGAAAAAAATACTGCTTTTCATATATTTGAACGAATTAAAACTTTTCAATGGAATCATTTGTTTAATAATCGTGAAAGATACAACAGGAATAAATCTAAAAAAATCTATTTTAAGACGGCATCATTCATTCATTGATTTACACATTGCATTAAGAGCAATAAAACAGTTTGATGAACACAAGTAATAAAATATTGAGGAACAATCCTCCAAAACTAAAATGATAAACCACAAACACTCCTGTGTTGTCATGTTTTTAAGATGAACTTGTATTTAGTAAAAATATCATAAATGAGGAGATAACTGTATTGTATTTGAAGATTTGCCGGCAAATCTTTAAATACATTACGGTTATCTCATTTCTAATGATACGCCATAAAAACTAAATAAAATGATTAAAATGTGATTTTTTTCCATTTAACGGAAATAATGTATGCGGTTGCGTTAACTTTTTATAGCATCAATGGTGAAGTTGATGCCATGAAATTTTTAACGATGTCCAATCAGAATTCACGTAACATCAAGAATTGCATTAGAATTAGAGTTATTAACACTAGTTCGCGCATAATAATATAAAGTACCAGTTTAATCCCAATCGACGTTTCATATCCTCCTGAAATAGTCATCCCTTGTTGAAAGGGTAACGGGAAACTACCAATCTCATGAATGACAAGTCTCAATCCATATCCTTCAGTCATTTGCTGAAATGCTTCATGATTTTCTAGACTTAACGTCATTGTCATACCTATTATTAAAAGTGCATTTTAATGTTAAAAACTAACTTTTTATATCAAGATATTTTTCAAAATTATTAAATTGTTGCAGGCAGATTGCAAGAAAATTTTACTTAAATGCTGGAATACACTAAGGAATGAAGTTAAATTAAATGAGTAGTGCAAATTTCCAACAAGGTCAGCACATTCAAACAGTATAATTCCTAAAGTTGTAATTTTACATTACCTCCCAAAGGTCCACTGGATCCCGATATGTACCGTCTGGATTGCAGCGTATAACAATTACCATAATCAAACGTCACAATTTTTTTCAAAGGACTGAAAAATTTGTGCTATAAGATATTAACTAAATAAAATTAAATAATTTACCAATACAACTAATACTGTGTGCAACTGACAAACAATTGAAATATTCTATATAACGGTTACTAGGGTAACGGGACTGGTTTCAGGAATGAACTGAAAAAGCTGGTCAGTACATTTTTGAGTGGCGGTTTTGGTATGTTGTGTTGTTTAAAGAAGAACGAGTTGTTAAGGTCACAATACGAACAATCTGGACTAAACATGGTTATAAAATAAACAGTTCAAACGTCATGCCTAATAGTCATCTCATTTTACCAGTTTTCCTACAAAAGTTCGGGGGTTTTATCTGAGTACTTTGGCTGCCACCACCAAAAAAAATTAATAAATAAACTGGACGCCGTGATATAGCTGAACAATCCTGAAAGTGGCGTTAAACACAATTTCAACAAAAAACCCCAAAAAATTTCACCTGTTGATTTTATTGTTTTATGCTTCTTTGAATAAAGCTGAAATACTGCTCGCTGGGCGTTAATCCAGATAATTATGTACACATTTACCTGATATACATTGTATAGTTAAAAACACTTCAAACTTGTGTTGAAGGGTTTTTTATGTGAGAATGTATGTTGTTGTGATGTCTATAATTAATGTAATATATTATATCACTTCTTTATGTTTTTTTACTGATACAGTTATTTCTCTCTAGTAATACGTTTGAAATTTGTATCATTTGTTGTGATCGGCAATGACGTAAGCTTATTAATGACGCAAGCTCGTTATGTTTTTTCACACTTAGTAAAGACTGATTGATCATTTACTTTAGGCTAAAAAGTATAGATAAAACAAAATAAAATCGTTGAAAACATATTATTCTAATATGACGTGCTTTAAAGGCTTTGAGACCACAACTGTGGTAAAAAAATGATTTATCTATGAGCAACACGCTCTGAGAAGGGCGTGTTTTAAATGGCTGTTCCAATTAAAAAACTGTAACTCCCACCGAAAAGCTATTGCATATGACGTATAAATCTTATAAATAGCGACACGCGCTATAATTATCCGTTGTAATATATTGTGTGTTACATTGAAGGAACAGCCAGTTTATGGCGGAAATGATGCTTTCTATAGGTACGAAAATATTATAAATGTACTCTAACTGTCTTATTAGAATAGAAATAATTCACGGAGGCTGTGATTTATCATTGTTTCTTAATTATACAGTTAAGGGCACATACGCGTCACATGATTTCCCAGCAAACTGACATTCGAGGAGCATATTTTCTATTTGATGACCAATAGTTGCCTTCGTATCCCTGAAATTAAGTAAACATTTTTACACTAATGTCATTATATTTTTTCATTACATATTTTTAAAAACTAAATACGCTCATGCGTAGATTGATACTTATACATTGTAAATGACATCTGTACAAGTAATCATCAGAACCGTAACAAAATGTCCTGCACATGTCAAATATGAAATTTACTGCATTTAAAGGTAGGTAAGTACAATACTATACTATAAGATAATGTCCGTAAATACATTTTAACTAAATGCTGAGTACAAACTTAGCTCCATAAGTGATTGGTTAATTAACTTAACATGTATTTTCTTTTCTTTAAAACTAGGTATGTCTTGGCGTCGTAGACTGATTATTTTCAAAACGTAATAATTCAAAAACTCCTACATTTGTAATTATAAATATTTTTTAAGGTTTCAACGGTACCTTTAACCTAGTATTTTTATGTATTTCGATGTGGATATTAGGTAATTGCGTATTTCATAAATCAACCAACATTAGGTACAGCAAAAGAAGGTATGAAAAATTATACAAGTATTAGCTTTCCTAAAAAGCTAGCCGTCTCTAAGCTTTATTTTTCGTGGACAAAAATACGTACTGTTTTTTAATGTTATTATGTATTGTTATTATTAACATTACTTCATTATAAGTATACAATGTAGATAGCCAAATCAGGCAACCGCAAATATAGGTCAGAGTCAGCATATGAAGCATGCACTATGCTAAGCATCTCTAGATGCATCATTCTACGCGGTAAGATAGTTGATGTGAACCTTGTCAGTAAGCAGGAAAAGATTAAAATTGTTCTCCTTTTCTCACTTGTTTTTCCGTTTTTCTCCGTTTAGGTTTTATGATACACATTTTATGATAAACATACACAAATCAATGCGAATTCCCATTATCTTGCATATTTTTTTCTTTTTTCGTGATCGCTCGGCTTTTCTCGACTGGCAACGAACGGCGGTCGGCCTATTATTATTGCTATCGCAATGTTATGCGGGGTTTTCATCACTAACTTAGCTCTGCTTATTTGTTGAGTATTTTAAGTTTGGTTTGGACTAGCACAAATGATATATGGGCTTGAGATAATGAAATGTAGGCAATATGAATAGAACAACTAGAAAAGATGCAGAGGAAAATCTTGAGGCCTTCCAAACAAAACCTCAAATACTGCAGTTTACCTATTCGTTGATGCAATTCCAATACAGATGTATATAGATCTTAATAATATACTGTCACTCCTTAAGAATATAATCAGATGCCCATCATCAGCAGAGTATAATATCTTAATTAGATAACATTGCTTCAAAAGAAATAGCAACGAACTTTTTACCGAAAGGGCTGAACTAGTTTTAGAGAAATATGGAATGGAGACAATACATGAACTAATGAAAAACCCTAGATCAAAAAGGCGTGGAAAAAAGAAGTAAGGAAGGCACAATAATTATACTGGTCTCAACACTGCGAGGAAGATATAGCTAAGAAGTCAACCCTTTTACCTCCAATTACAGAAAAACTTGATGTCACAACCACATAATATTTGGGAAGGCGCAGAAAATGTACATAGAAAAATAAGAGCGGCAGAAGTCAAGATCTGTCGCGAACTGTATTCACGATATTACATGAACAATTGTAATTATTTTTACTTGTGATTATTTTGTAATTATGCCATATTATTATTGTTATATAATTTGTTTTGAACAAGGATGTTATGGTTTATTCTAGAAATTAGTTGATTGTACTATTGTTTATAGGGAAGCTTCTGGAATTTACATGTTACTATTATTAGATAAGAAAGATTTAGATAATTATAGAAACTACTTGAAAAAGAACTTTCTACAATATTCTTTATTAAATAGTATATAAGACATGGTTGTTACATTTATAGGAGTTCAAGTTTAAGTTTAAGTTCAAGTAATAGTTGTAAGATTAGACAGTGACAATAGCAGTTATCCAATGTGGTATTGTTGAAAGTGAAAGTAGCTGTACATATTGTAAATAGAAGTTTGCAGTTAATAAAAGTTAGAAACCTGATTCCGTGTTAGTTTGGATTTCGCCACAAGATCAGCTTGTAACTCAAACATACCTGTTTAATACAACAAGAAAAAAGTATGGAGATAGTTATATCAAAACTATATGCTGCCTATGCGGAGATGAGCCAGATGATCTACAACATTTTATTGTCCAAAGCTGGAAAACGTTCGGAGAAGGCATCTCTGACATATCAAAAGCTACCTAGATAACCTCAGAAACGATGTTTACCAAGAGTTTGTCACCCAAAACAACCTACTTCAACTCATACTGGACTGTACAAACCAACAGATGCCGTATATCAGTAAGCTGAAAAAACAAGGTTATATAGAGCTGGATGAACTAACCAGGAACATGTGCTATAACCTAAATATGGAAAGGATGAGACAGTTAAAGGAGGGGGGGCAGGATTCTATAAATATATAAACTATGTATAATCCGATGCTTTTAGTGTTTTAATAGAAAAAAACCAAAAGTGATGATACATATTTTGACTCCACGCTTGTGCAAGTGCATCTTATCGTTTTAACTCAAGCATCGTGTTTTAGCAGCTTTTATAGTTTTAGAAACCGCTATACATGCCCTTTTTGATATCAGAAAGTAAAATTTTAGTTTAACAATATTTAAACATTTTAGTGCATTTATGACTAGTGCCTGATATTTTACGTATAATGCTGCTTCTTGCCTTTTAGTGCTTTTAGTGCTTTTACGATAAAGTAGTAATTGTAGACTGAGTTTAATAACTCTACATTTAAATAACTTATATGTGGATGCCTAACTGTATTATAACCCATACACTGTACATAAATGTTCACCTGACTCCGTCAACTATTCGTATTCTCACTGTGACTATATTCACCATACACATGCAATGATGTGCACCACATATATCTATCCAGAGGATAGAGTGCACCGACTAACGGCGGTAGTTACCTGAACAAGACAAGACAGTTGGCCAATCGGCAGCTGTCTCCAGATTTAGCCTATTATAATTGCTACCGCCCCGTAATTATGCCGGGTTTTCATCCCTAACTTAGCTCTGCTTATTTGTTTTCCAATCGGCAACTATCTCCCGATTTAGCAGCCAATCAAGACACAGCATTGTTTATCTGGTATCCTTGAGATACGACTGGTTTCCGCTGTTTAGCTTTTGATTATTTATCCCGTCTCGCATACAAAACGTGTATGGAGTAAGAAATTTTATAAACTTTTATTTTTTTATTTCCATACTTACATCATAATTTTAATAAAGGAATCTTTAAGTTATAAATCATTCTGAAAGTATAGCGTATAAACTGTTACCATTGCTATGTTATTTATTATACGAAAAAAATTAAAATGCAACGTCGTGAAGGGTTTTATTTAGCATTTAGCCTAGTCGTGCAAGTAAACTAAATCAATGCTAGAGGCAACTTGAAGCAAAAAGTATATTTGCTACTTTGTACCAGTTTACATTGTTGTGATATAACGTTTGACATATTTGAAGCGTACTGTCGCTGTGTGATTTTCACATCTCTAACCTGCTTCGAAGATATATAAAGCTGTCAAGACCTTTGTTGATGTATGTCATCAAACAAACCTAAGCTAAAATAATGACATTAATAATATTTGTACCTGTCTAGACGCTCATATTCGTCAACAAAAGTTGCATACTTTATGTAGCTTTCATCCACCTTAACTGGTTCCTGTCGACTAATTGTTTCAATATCTCCATAGAATTCAACCGTCCGACCAATATCATACCACGGTGTCCAAGCCGCATAAAATGACTCTTCAGGTGTTGTATTCAACCCCGGATTCCATGATGCTGATGCATTCGATGACAGTGGATTAGCTGTTGCTGTATCAGTTGTGGACGGCTGAGCACTGGTTACTGAAGTACTGGTTCCTAGCGATGCACTAGTTGCTGATGGAAAACCAGTTGTTGAATGATCACTATTCGTCAATGATGTGTAGTAAGATGATACATTATAAGTTCCCTAAAGATAACAAAAATTAAAGCCTTTCAGTCTATTGGATGTATCTATATAAAGTTAAAAAGTAGTTATGTTAATATATCTACAGCACGATCCCTACTAAAAATTACAGCTAAATTTGTTAAACAATTCTAGCTGCTATATTGTTTAACTTTTTATATGTAATTAATTAAACATTCTAGTAATAACATTACCTGACACAAGCATTGCATATGCCTTGTTTTCAGAACCTGACTTGTTTTGCTATACTACATATTAAACAAGACGACCCTCTTTTGTTTTCAAATAACAGACAAATACAAGTGTGTGTCGATTCGAAGACTAAAATCTGTTGGAAATTACGGACAATTTTAAGAACCTACAACGCTTTATACCAGCATTTTGCAACTTTTTCTTACCTATTAATTCAGATGTCTTTTTAGTATTACTGTACCCCTCATTGGCCAATCCGTTACTAAGTTGATACATTTAGAGATAAATGTTTGGTACTGTAAAAGTACTTTTCTGCGTGGGCAACAAAAATCTAAATCAGCCATGTGTTACATGCTAAATTAAATTACAATCTCGGAAATTTTTTAGATCGTTGTTCCAAAGTTCTAATATGTTAATGAAGTTATATTCTTTGTTCGATTTTTAATTTCGTAGTCTGAAAAAAGGAGTTCAAAGTATTTGCCAAAGTTAATTAGATATTCAAAAGTGCTTTGATTCTAAAATAAACTTCACCATGATACAATTTAAAAAGTCGAGATCCATTTACACAAACTTTAACAGATAATATTTAAAAATGTGGAAAAACACATTATGCGTTATTTTTGTTATGTTCATTATATTTTAATGCGGAAAAAACGATTGTCAGGCGTAGTAAATTTGATAACAGCGGCATCGTTGATGATATGTTACATACTAGTTTTTCAATCAACAAGTCAATGATTTTTTCTTACAGATTGTTGTGAAATAACCCTCATTTAAACAACTATTTAATAATATGAAACATTCCCCCTTACATAATAGTTTATTTGAAACAACTAGTGACTTATTGATATATTTGAAACAACTCTTTATTTGAAAGTAATAAAATAACAACATTTAATTCGAATTCTAAATTTAATACACCAGGACAGCTAGCTAATGTTATGTCTCGATATACTTCTAGTTATATATTATTACATCTTTAATTATTTTAATACATACGTTTAAAATGCTTCTCAGATTTGTACTCTGTAAGCTGCCAGACTCACTCTTCTTTATAATGTTCATATTACATAAAGTGATTGCAGGAAATTTTAATGGCTCGAATGCTATCTTAACATCCGTCTTTACTGGATATTTTAAATACAGGCTTATGATTGTTGATACTTGAAAACATCCAAACATAAATGCAGAAAGAAACGCAGCCAACCATATCAATCGTAGGTACAGCGGACTGTCCGATGCAATTCTAGATATTCCATGAACATGCGACTCTGATCCTATTTTGACCAGAGAAATTTTTATGCTGTGGTTTTTGTTCTCAACTGTCATTGTGTATTAGGCTGCAATTTTCTACACTGCAATATAAATTGACGTATATTAAAATTTAATTGCAACATTGATTGTTTAAGAAATGCAAGCAACATTTATAACTTGCTAGATAATAACGAATATTATAAGTTCGTTCAAGAAATGTTCAAAGAAATAATTAACACTCATATCCAAATAATATCTTAGATGAACTCTTGTCCTTGTGTTAGCAATACAAAATTTCGAACGTTTAACTTTAAATTGACAACAAAGATTAAGCAAAAACATGACATATCCATACATTGTAAGAATAACTTTTCTGCGATTAAAATTTTAAATAAAACATTGCAATTTCTGTATTTTTGGTTAGAATCTTAGTCTGTACCGAGTTTTATAGCTATTTAAAAGAATAAACAGTCATTTTTAATTAATTATATTTTAAGTTTTTATCAATTCTTGAGTTTCTAAAAATGACACAATAAGTTATTTTCTAGTCGATAAATTGTTCCGACAGAAGCTGATGTGATTTGAAGCTATCTTTTGTGCAATGCATGGACGTAACCAAACCAATACTATAGTAATAATTTGCTTACATAGACAAACTATGAAAAAAAATGCTTACATTTATTATTTTTCAATAAACCTTGTCAGATTAAAGGAAGCTAAACATTTTGAAAACTCAATAAATTGAAAGTCAAAGATACCCAGTAAAAAATTGGTAATCAATAAAAAGTCACAAAAGATAAATAAAACTAAAATCATTTACAATAAAACATACAATTAAAGATAAGCAAAGCCCAAACCCATTACAAATTTAAATGATTAATTTATAAAACATACAACACAATATTTTACCCGCCTTGTCGACAGCATGCAAAAACATGAATACGATACATAACCGTACAACGTCGCAATTAACCCTCAGTTGGAAAACAATAACAATAGCAAAAATCCAATTTTAAGCTCTTAACAAAACTGAAAGTCAGTCATATTTAACTTTCCTTACACTCTTACTACAATCGTTCATTTAAATTAACTTATGTCTTGTGCACCTGAAAATGTTTGCATTTCAAACATTGTGAGAATTCCACCAAAATTTAATCCGCATATTAGTTATAAATCCAAATGTACATGGACTACACTTTTAAGTATTGTTACAAGTACAAGAACTCACTTTGCACTGCAATTTAAACACATACAACATAAATTTGATCAATAATCCTTCTTAGGTTATAAAAGGATGTAAACATTTTACCCACGAATTTCAAGCAATAATTTCTAAACTTATATGACTTACAATGATATAGGCCTAAAACTGTTAATTCCGGAAATTACTGTATTTTTTTTTACCCTCGGGACATCAGAGCCGTCCAGTATTTTCCAAAAAGAGCAGTTTTCGTATCATATTTCTTACTAACATATGACAGTAAGTGAAATGCAATATTTATGTCTTATAAAGTCGATTATGCAGAGTTTATGCCCGTTTCCTGTTTCTACGGTTTCAAGACTGAGCTGTCTCAGTCGCCATTTCATCAAAGTCAATCTTGTAACTTCAATTCGTTCCCATGGGGTCAGTTGTTAAGAAAACTATATGCATTTTATTATTGTAAGGTTCCATTGAGACATATTAGCAAACGGCGAACACACGTAGTTAATTGTGCGAATGAATAAGAACTTATTTGTTACATATTTAACAAATAGTCGTTGATCTAAAAGACAGAACATTAATCATAATGTGCACTTAAATATGTATCACTAAAAATAATTTTAAGCATTATTTTGAACATTGCAAATACCAATGTATTTGACGAATACATAATTCTTTATTTAAAACATATGTCCTCTATTTTTGTAATACCGCCGATTAATTTCAATCATTGTTACGCAATTTTTTGTAGTTTTTGTTTTCAAAAAATGTTGACTGGATCTTTCATTCAACAGCTATCTAGCATACGAAGAAACCCATTCAAAATTTCTTAAACTCAGTTCCATTAAGTAAATTCCATTATCGTTAGTTATATACTATACTATGTGTATACAATCTATGAATTGGTATCAACTTTAAACTGAATGTATTTTAATATAATAGAAAGTAACTACCACATATGTTGTGCTATATATAGTTTTTATATTTAACGTTAATCATCCTGATTATTTTTTTTAGATTAATTTTTTTTAGAGCACATTTTAGATAAAGTAAAAATGTAAATGTTCGAAAATACAGTTATTATTAACATTGATCTTTGATCACCAATAGAAGTGACATGTGTGGAACCTTATAAAAGAGGACAAAATAAAACAAATATTTTATTAAAAAAATTATGTATATCCGTCAGTTTTCAAAATTCAATTTATACTCATAATTTTTTTTAAATGCGTAGATTTAATTGATACAAACGATCCCTTTATTAAAAAGCCCTGTTTTAAAAGACAGCCCCTTAGCAACTCGGTTTATTTGTTTTCAACTAATACCATAAACTACAACAACACGTATTTGTACATTGCAATCGTGGAAACAGTTATTGTAGTAAAGTGCTGCTTATATGGCAGTTGATGACTTTATCTTGAACTTAGATCATTTAATGTTCATTTATAAATGAAAATAAATTTCGTATAAGATCTCCAAAGACATAAGTTTATACGGTTATGTGTCACGAGGGATAAAATTACTTTTTGTTTTGAATGACTTGTTTAAACAAGATTTTTCAAAAAATTGTTTCTCTGGGCACTTGGAAGGTTACCAAGGCTAGCTGTTCTTTGCATACCCAGATGGCGGATAGGTTAGGCTCACTAGTCAATTTTGTATGAAATAATTCTGTAATTTAAGCTGTTCGATGTTTAGAGGAAGGGACATGGTTGTCCGAGTGTTATATGGATAATCACAGGTATGTCAGCATTGAAATTGGGATTTTTAGCATGACATCCAGGATGTTTATCTAAACTTCATTGATAAGGGCTAACAAGGATCCATCAAAGATCTGGTATTTAACTGGATATTCTGGCTTCATATTCACAAAGGCACTAATAGCTATAAATTAAAATGTCATTCATACAAATATCGACTAATTTGAGGAGACTAAAGTTTTCATGTTTTTTATTGTTACTTTATTAAGGATTATTAATGTTATATTACGTAAAGTCCAACGAGATGTGTGTCTGCAATATTCTTCAGGATGAGAACAAATATTCGGGAAAGAAATAAGATCAATTAGAAGACTACTACTTTAGTTAAAAATTATTTTTTATTATTTAACGGAGATTTCTGCCAAAAATTATCTTAAAGAATTGAAAATATCATAAACATTTTTATTTTAATTTAAAAAGGTTAAATACGAGCGTACATGTCACTTTTATTGCTTGTTAACCTGTTGTCGGCCTGAATAAAGCTTTTGACGTATGTTAATTTATGGTTTTTTTTTAATTTTAAGTAATTATATTTACTGCTTCTACTTTCTGCATAGCCTCTATTATTATTCTTTTGATTTGAAATCAAATCCATCACGTTTTGGGTTCGATGATCTGTCAGGTCAAATTAAAGACGTTAAATAAGTTTCTGTGTTTCTGCTAAGTAGCCATTAATAAGATATTTGTAAGGAGTGATCGATTCGAAGTCTGAATAATCTGTCTGTGAAGGTGACATTTCTGCAATGATACTGGTGGAAATGTATTTTAGTGAGATAGCACTGTAATTGCTCGAATCGTTGTATAGGTCTCTTTTGTTGATGTATATAGCTATTAATACATGCGTATACGTATATTTGAATGATTAAAAAAATGATTAAAGAAAAGTTATATTCGGGACGGAAATCAGTATTGATCAACTGAGAAAGGGATGAACCAAATTGAGACTGCCACTAGAAAAGTATTGAGCATCGGTTTAAGGACCGGGAATGCAGGCTTTTGTAGGACTACATTGATCCTGTTCTTTTGCAAAATCTTCACCAGGGCCTTTTTCGTGCAAGTAGTGTACCACTATTAAAACACATTACCAACTACGGTTCGCGATTAGATTTTACAAAATTATGTGTACAGTTATCTCAGTATGGTAATACTGTAAAACTCTGATACGTTGCATTTTTCTGTTTTGAAGATGTTTATCAATATTAACTGGTTCACGTGGAAATTTTCATTGGGGCGTCACGATTCAATTCCTACGCATGGTATTGGTCTGTTTTGAAGATGCTTTTAAATATAAACTAATAATTGCGAACATGTATTTCATTGTATTAGCATGGTACCAACAAAGCGTTTCATAAGTATATCAACAATACGTTTTTTGTTCGTTTAAATGATGTTTACCGCCACTTTCAGCAATTTTTCAGCTTCTTCATGGCGTCCAGCTTTTATTGGAGGAGGAAGCCGGAGTACTCTTAGAGAACACCCGACCTGCGTAGGAAAACTGGCAATCCTTGTGAAGTAAGATTGGAGTCGTGTACACCCTGCCTGCAGTGAGAATCGAACCCGCAATCTCAGTTTTGACAGACCACGTGATCAATAGTAAACGAACTATCTTAACAACTCGGCCACCGAGGCACCCAATAATACATCACTTGCAAATAATAATATGTAATTACAGCCCTAAAAAAATTCATAAAAATATGACATATTTTATATATAGCTAAAGGCAGTGAGATATATATTATATAATGGATCAACAATGCAAAATGGCTAATACTAAATTTCTGAAGGACATGAATTGGAAAATAATCCAACAGAATGTATCAAATGATATGAGTTTCAACCTAGTGCCTATGGTCCGGGGTTTTAAAGTGGATTCCGGCTGCTAAAAACAAGATGTCATGATACAGCTGAAAATTAATTGAAAGTAGCGTATAGCGACATTCAAATAAACAATATTCGTGTTCTTGCGTTTAAAATCACATTTGTGTTCTACATTAGTTTGTATAACGTGGCATTTTTAGTATAATTCAAATAATTTGACATACTTATGGTTTTCAAATTGCAGTAATTTTAAAATTATTTGTGTAGGTTCATGCATAATCAAGAACCTTATTTTAACAGTGTTAACGGATAATCTACATTTTACAAAAAACGATATTTAACTATAACTGTAAAAATCTAATGTTGTCAGTCTCAAAGTTATGGCAATAATTATTATTATTAAATTTCACCTAGAATAATTTTTGACAGTTAAGACACTTTTTGTTAATAAATTTTGTTTTAAATGCTGCACATACCGTTTTATAATACGTCGTAGATGTTTCCCGTTTGATTTAGTTTCTGTGTCCGTAATTCACACAACATAACTAGATCTGTGTCGTATTTTCCAAGCTTTGCGTGTCTTACTCTAATTTAAAAATTCCATTGGCCGAAAAGTTAATTAAACATTGTTTAAGAAAATCTGCTAAAGTTGTATGCCAATGTAAAAGTTAAAAGTGGTGTAATGGATTCTGTAATTACTAATTTACCTCTGCAAATTTTTAGTTAGCTAAGATAACTTGTATTAATAAAATAACAATATGACTAAAATAATTAACATGACAAAACATTGGTTAACGTTGTGATTATATAAAGCACGCATACAATTTGGCAGGTATAATAATATGTGTCCACGTAACTCATCGAACTATGAAGATTAACCACGTTCAGAATAAAAATAATTTTAAATTAATTTAAAAGTTTAGTATGAAGTGGTAATGTGTGCAACGATCCTACAAAATTATCTTGTGTTTAGCTAACTGAAAAGCAGAAACCTTTTGTGCCTTTTGACACGCGATAAATAAAAATTTCATTATTCGGCATGGGTTACATATCTATAAGAACTCATAAAACATCAGAAAAGTGTCTTTGAAAGCAGTATTAAATCAGGCCAATATCAATATGAAAATTTTAAAATATATTGTAAACAATTAAATTTATTTAGATAATTTTTTTTTCTTTTTAGACGTCATGTATAAATCGAGAAAACGGATAACTTTGAAATTATCAACATTATCAAGCATCAACAGATTTACATACTTGGAATGCACATGCAAACTACAACAATTCATAAGAATGTAACTTTTCATCAACCCCTTTGAAATTCGACCTACGAGTAAATGTAGGGTGTGCGACATGTTGATTGTTATCAATTAATTCCAATGGTATGCAAATCATGCTAATATTTTTTTTAGCTTTTGTGTATACCGTCCCAAATAGCTATTAATTTAACAGAAACAAACAGTCTAAGATCAATATTGACATATCGTTTGTCGGTCATAAAAGTATTGTGTGCTTGTAAAAACTGACCTGCATTACGCACATTGATTGAAATCGATGATGACAGTTACAACCTTTAATATCCAATGCATTCTGGGTACTGGGGAGAGTTCCTAGGGTTCAGACCAGGAAACTCTACCGTTGAGAGTTATAATGTTTTATTACGGAAAACCTGACCCCGGACCTTAGTAAATGGTGTTTGGAAAGTTACAAAATAATTGCATGACAAAAACGGCGTTTTTAAGTTTTTAAAAAAGAGTATATGCATTTCAGCCGATTAAGTTGCAAAACACTCCAAACTTTCAGTGGCAATAACAACACTTTTAAATTTAATTTCCACTCCTTGTAATACTTAAAATGTTGTTTAAAAAGACTTTTTTCTTGTTTGTGTGAAATAGGGAAACTTTTGTTAAAATCTAAACCAGTATAATTAGTACTTGCTTCTTGGCATAAATTGATTGATTGCTTATTGGTGTTTAACGATCAACAATCAATGTATCAGCTAATATTACCACGCGAACAATCAAATCAAACTTAGCAAAAATCTATATAAATAAATGACTTTTAAGTATAACAGAATGCAAATGAAAAAAGTTCTAACTCATAGTCAGACTACTGAATCCGTAAGAGATGTCATGTCCAGCTGCAAAGACATCGCCGTTTTTATAGACACCCAACGATTGTCAAGGACAGAGGATACATTCGTATGCATAAATACCTCTATATCTTTTTCCTCTCTGAGGTTACGCTGAAAAACTGCTACCTTGGCTTCACATAACATGTACTCAGTTATTTTTGATGTGTAATATTAGTTCATACATTGTTTTATTTTGACAAAATATTATCTGACAACGGCCTCTTAATTATTTGCGTATTGGGGAAACTATTAACATTTTTTGATCTGACTCGGGCACCAAGTTTTGTTGAGTAATGAGAGACACCTCAAAACGAGCTAAATCATTTCACTAATATCACATTAAATTTTCGGGGTGGCATGTCAGATAAAATTTTTCGCAAATTTAGAAACCCCGAAGGCTATTCAAGGAAACTCACAAACACCCATAAAATAGTCCAGAAATGGGCTTTGCACAATCAGCTGAAAAATATCCAATAAATTTAACAAACTATATTAATTAATGTATTTTTTCAATTCTGTATGAAACTGCTTTTTTTAAAATGCAGCTCTAATATCTAAATTCCATTGAATAATAAATCCACTGTCCATGCTACAGCTCGGCGCCGCCAAATATCAAAATAAGAACTTTTTTCTTCTCCCTCAGTCAAAGGCCATTTACAGAGCCGTTGTCATCTGTATGTGCTTCTTACTTCTGTGATCTAAGTACGTTACCGAAGAAAGAATGCACATTTTATTCGTAATATTGCCCTTATTCTAAGATGGTTGGTGTTTTACTAGTCTACAAACCATTTTGATTATGTCTTTTTGTTTTTAAATGAGTTTGAAAAAATCCATGGTATTTGTTTGTTTTGTTCCTAGATGTTTTTTTGGGTGTAATGTACATGTAAGCATTGTTTCAAGAAAACATGTAAGAATTTATTAACAATTTTATTTCTTTATGTATACGAAGGCATAAAACATACATTTTTTTAAAGAAATAGGTGTAATCCCATGGTTTGTCTTCAATTCAGAACATATGATTCTTATTTTGTAATAGCGCATTTACGCCTAATTAACCAGTAACGGACGTCCAATGTTCAACGTATTATTTTCAAATTTTAAATTTCTAATGCAATTTAAAAAAAATTGAACCAACGAAAGATAGGAATTGATGATTTTTCTGCTGGAATCTATCGCTATCACTAGAAATAATTCTTGCATAGTTTAGTGCAAATAAGTCAACAAGTCAATCCTCAAACCACTAAAGAAGTCAAGAAGTCCCGATGTTTCCGCCGTTCTGAAGTTTTACTGGTCCTAAACGGTTTGTTGGTCCATTTTTTTCGCCATTGATAAACTGTTTGATTATTTTTCTCGTGCTGACTGCACTGAAATATTATTCGCTAAACGTTAATTCGTTTCTACTGGTTAAAAAAGATCTTTACTCAATGACATATGTTTAAGACCGTTGACGTAATCGTTTAAAATACAGTAGACGTAAGTTAGATTTTCAATATAGCGGTATGACTGAAGATCATTTTTTACATATACCAATAAGAAATTGTACCATTAATTGGAGATCGCCATCTAAAGTTTTATTGAATGACTATCCAACAATCCCATCTTTCAGAAGCTAAGTAAGTAAATATAATGTGCCAAAATTGATATGATAAATATAGTTAACTAATATTGATTTATTTCATAAAAATTTATTGTTGGTTAAGATGCAATTGTCGATGGTTTTATATGAGTTGAGCAAGGCAACAGAGTATTTGAAATTTCTGCTAAATTTAGAGCTGAATTTATTATATATCTATAAAATTACGTTTACATCTAATCTAAGCATATAAGATGATACAAGGGTAAATATATATTATTCTTCATTATTTCACCATAAATCAGAATTAATTGCAGAAAACCGTCATTGATTGTATTCCTTAACCTGTCTTACACGTTTGTCAACGCACAGTTTTCTCTTTAAAGAAGCAGCTACTTGAACTATAGCTTCAATTGCTTCACAAATACATAATAAAGAAGCTCCTATACACAGTCCTAACGACCCTCCGATGTCAGCAATAACCTGATTCACCTGAAACATAATACAGGGGAGAGTAAAGTTACTTTGCCGCAGAACTTGAAACAAAAGTACAACTCAATTTATAAAGTTCTCAAGATGAAAAATTGAAATATGCAGGTTTTTTAATACATACTTAGTGCAAGATGCTTATATGTAAATACACATCGAGTGAACGGTTTTCAGTCTGACACGTCTTCTTATTGACACATTATCCTCCAAACACATTTGTGCGGTACCCAGATCTCTACGGAATAAACTTAAATGCAGTCAGCAGGTCTTTCGTAATGCTATTTTTGTACTGTGAAATCAATTAAGAATATCTGCATTGTTAATATTATGAAGCTTCATATATTGCATAAGGAACTAGTTTTTGTCTATTATTTTTTTAGTTTAAGCCCATGTAAACTCATGTGGTCATAGTGGTATGGACTTGAATCTTGAAGAGACGTTTATTTTTTATGGAGACAATATTTTCTGTTTTACTTCCGATTCGCCGAAGCAATTCAAAGCAACACAATAATTCTTACATCATATAAGGGTTCCTCCGTTATCTGTTCGTAATTCAAGTCTTCAAAATAAATATGAATCTTCGCGAAATTAGAGCTGAAATCAAAACCATAATATAGAATTCAAAACACACCTTTTTTTATTTTTGGAAATAACAACATATGGTGTCAATTTTAGAATGCAGTACACGGTGATTGTGACTCAGTCATTATTGGATACATATTGACGAGTTTGGTACAGTTTCGTCAACTCACACACTACAATAATAGAAGCGGAATGTTTTGCATGCCTTAAAACCTGGTTTAAGGTTTAATCCACCATTTTTTTAAATGTCTGTACCAAGTCTGGACCCCAGATGTAGTTGCTGTATATTTTGGATGCTGTTTTTTTACGTTTGCTAGTTGTTTGGATTTGGTTTACAGTATGACGTTTTCACGGTTTTCTTTGTGTTTTTCATTTTCATATTTTGTTTTTGTCCGGTTTCTTATTATTTTTCTTCTCCTTTTTTCTTTACACTTAATCTTCTCCGCACATTTTCCCTGAGATGCAATTAATTTTAACATTGGGAAAATGTTAAGGGTGACCTGAAGTTTTGCAATTCACTTTTGAAGTTTTCAAAACGGCTGCCGTTTCCATGAAAATAAGGGTTATCACATTGCATTATCTTGGTAAAAATTAGTGTTTGTGTGACGAAATTTATTTACTTAACCTTTGAAAGTGGTTTAGTGCAAGTATATTTCTGCGAGGCAAGATGAATTCGTAACTCTACTTTCGTTTTCTGATTGTTTTGATAGTATAGTAATTAAGGAAACAGTTCGGACTATTGTCCGGGAAATAATTAGTACGTTGTCCGATCAGAGTTGATTGATTGAAAGCCGTCGGTAAATACTTTGTCGTTATTAAAGCATCTGGGTAAATTAAAACGCATAAGTGATACGGAATTGTTTTATTTTGGTTTAGAGATTATTTTGGTTGGAGGCTACTAAAAATCGGTATAAAAGGCGAAGTTTCTAAGTTCTCAGGGCAGTTCTGCATAAGGACGCCAAGTGGTTAGGCAGTTCTGCATAAGGACGCCAAGTGGTTAGGTAGTTCTGCATAAGGACACCAAGTAGATAGTTTCCAATAGGGGCTCCTACATTGATATTTGCTAAAAAGGTATTTAATTTAAGGTTTACAGTGCAATTGGCTATTTCTGAATAAGGAGTAGACCATTGGTACTGTCTGAATAAGGCAGTGACAAGTTGGCCTGACAAGCGGTCACTTTGTACCAGTGGGTATCTGGTTCTGAATAAGGACCAGAGGTACACCGGTATTATTCCCAATACCTTTTTCTGTGAACAGGAGGCATTGTACATCTCGTCCCTGTGGGCTAGCGCCACTCTGACTCTGAATAAGGGACAGAGGGACGTTGGTCCTACATCCAATTAATAGTTCAGTACAGGAGTCAAAGTACCCGAAGTCCATACCATTTATAGGCAATTATTAGCAATCTTAGAGTTATAATAGGTTGAACGAACACAATGGAAACGTTGATAGGGTTAAGGGCTGAATCTAGATTATACGCTACCATTGGTTAAGGTCCAGAAGGCAGTCATATAGCACCCAGCAAATCCGAGGAAATAACCTCGGCACGTATCCACGAGGTAAAGCTGGTGTTGTGCCAGTTTTCCCTATCTGGCGTGTAGGGTACGACCCCCTGCACGTTACAGAATTTTTGGTGGCAGCGGTGGGATTTGTTGCGTGTGCTTAGATTTAATAGAGATGGAGACTGTTAGAGATTTACAAGACCAGATTGCCCAAATCGAGCGAGAGCTAAAGGAAAGCATGACCAGGGCCAGTCCTATTCACTCTACCCCTATGCCCCAATTTTCGAGCCAAAGTGATTCGGGTATAATTACGACAAAACAAATCGACAATAGTAAAAGTAAGGAAACAACACGGTTCTTGCATACACCTGTAAGTTATGGGTTTGATTCCGGTAGCGGGGCTAAGCCAAAGATTTTGAAGTCCAGCGGGACTCAGGGTAAAATTGTAACGCCGGTAATTCAAGAAAATCCCGCAGTCTTAGTTAATGACACACCTATAGAGACGGTTGAAGTTAAACCACAGGTACGTGGTAAGGAGAAACATAGAGATATAAAGGTCGCCAATTATGATGGGACCAATGACTGGAATGACTACCGGTCACATTTTGAAGCATGCGCATCCATTAACGGGTGGGATGACCATGATAAAGGGTTGTACCTCGCGGCAGCGTTGAGGGGACAGGCCCAGAGTGTGTTAGGCGATTTACCGGAGGATAGAAAGGGACAGTTTGAATATCTGGTTAAGTCCCTCGAAGAACGTTTCGCTCCCCCAAATCAAACAGAACTTTACAGGGTTCAGTTAAAAGAACGAAGGCAGCGGGCCTCTGAAACTTTGCCAGAATTAGGGCAGGCGATACGACGCCTTGTAAATAAAGCATACCCAAGGGCCCCGGGGGAGGTGCGAGAAACTTTAGCCATGGAACATTTTATTGATAGTTTGGTGAACAGTGAAATACGCATTAAAGTAAAACAATCTCGCCCCAGCAATCTTAACACTGCCATATGTCTGGCAGTTGAACTAGAAACCTTTTATAAGGCGGAGTACCCTAATGCACGCTTAAGAACATTAGACACGATGGACAATTCGGCAAGAGGTCGAATTGAAAATAAGAATGAAAGTTCTGACAAGATAGAGAGAATGTTGGAGGCAATGAATGAACAACTGGCAAGTATGAGAAAAGAGTTAGATGAATTTAAGAAAAATAATACCAGGCAAAAGCAAGGGGACACGAGACCCTTTGCCTGTTACAATTGTGGGAAGCCTGGTCACATGGCAAGAAACTGTCCCTTGACCAGAAGGTCGCCAAGGGGCCCAACAAGTACCAAAGACCCAAATGTTAAAATAATGTATTCGAAGCGGAGAAGTAATCGTAGACGATCACCTTATCTTGGCACCAATACAGTCAATTGCGAGCCAGGTCTCTACGTTGAGGTTAAGGTTAATGGCACTACAGCCAGATTTTTGGTTGACACCGGGGCCACTATGTTTGGTGTCAAATTCATTGTTTGAAAAGTTCAGATGGCGTGATCGGCCAAAGATATCCCCCATTACTCAAGACATCATGGCAGCCAACGGAGCTTCCCTTCAGGTTAAGGGTAAGGCTCTCTTTCCCATCCAGCTGGGAAATTTTCATACGGTTGTAGAAGCTGTAATAGCAGAGTTATCTGTAGAAGGTATATTAGGCCTTGATTTTCTGAAAGGTAATAACTGTAAAGTTGATCTTGAGAAGGCGGTTCTTATCCGAAATGATCAAGAGGTAGGAACTGTTATGGAGGGACGGTTGGGTGTCTTCAGAATTGCTGTTAAAAACTCCGTCAGCATTGCCCCGAGATCAGAAATAGTAATTCCCGGAACGGTTATAGACCATGTTCCCGGCAGTATGGGAGTGAGCATAGTAGAGCCTCACGACGAATTTTTAAGTAAAGATGTGGCTCTTGTGGCCAAGACTCTGGTTTATGACGATGAAGTTGTACCAGTGAGATTAATGAATACAAGTGACAACGTACAAATTTTAAGGGCTGGCACGGTGATTGGCAATCTTAGTAAGGCAGAAGTAATAGAATGCGATGGTAAACAGGAAGATAGTAGTGCAAAATTAAATTCTGAGCTTGATGGCCTTTTGACTAGAGCAAGTAAGGGTCTGAACTCACAACAGAAAAGTGAAGTCGACAAATTGTGGAGAGAATTTAAGGGTCTATTCGCCGCCTCTGATTCAGATCTTGGTCACACTGATATTGTCCGCCATAAAATAAATACGGGAGATGCGAAGCCCATTAAACAGCCCCCACGGCGCACACCTGTGGCCATGAGAGAAGAGATTGATAAGCATATAGATAGTATGTTAGCAAAGAAGGTTATAGAACCTTCTGAAGGGCCATGGTCATCCGGAATCGTTCTAGTCAAAAAGAAGGATGGCACCACAAGGTTCTGCGTAGACTATAGACTTGTGAATGCATGCACCCTAAAAGATGCTTACCCTCTTCCCCGAATAGATGACTCCCTTGAACAGTTGTCTGGAAACAAATGGTTTTCAACAATTGATCTCTGTTCTGGGTACTGGCAGGTCGAAGTAGAAGAATCTGATCGCCCAAAAACCGCTTTCGCTACAAGGCGTGGACTATTTCAATTTCGTTCAATGCCGTTTGGTCTGGCTAATGCGCCAGCCACGTTCGAACGGCTAATGGAAAATGTCCTTGTGGGTCTACAGTGGGGTATTTGTATGGTGTACCTCGATGACATTATTATTATGGCAAAAGATTTTAGTGGTATGATTGAAAATTTACGTAAAGTTTTTGAGAAACTTCAGGCCGCAGGGTTGAAACTTAAGCCTAAAAAGTGTTGCTTGTTTTCTAAGGAGGTCAAATTTCTTGGACACGTAGTGTCAGAGGATGGAGTAGCAACAGACCCTGACAAGATAAAGTGTATCGAAGAGTGGCCTATTCCTTGCAACGTCAGCGAGTTAAGGTCTTTCCTAGGCTTATGTGGGTATTATCGGAGGTATATCCAAAATTTTTCGGGCATTGCAAAATGTTTACACCAGTTGACGGAAAAGGGTAAGGAGTTCCTATGGACCGATGAGAGTCAAGAGGCATTTGAAAATTTAAAGCAGAGGCTAATCCAATCCCCAATCTTAGTCCATCCAGATTTCACAAAAGAGTTCGTGTTAGATACAGACGCCAGTAATCTGGCAATAGGTGGGGTCTTGTCGCAAATAATTAATGGGAAGGAACGGGTGATTGCTTATGGTAGCCGGACATTGTCAAAAACAGAACGCAAATACTGCGTAACCAGGAAAGAACTTTTAGCTGTGGTCCATTTTATCAAACACTTTCGACACTTTCTCTATGGGAGAAAATTCTTGATAAGAACTGACCACAGTTCCCTTCAGTGGTTACTCAGGTTTAAGAACCCAGAAGGTCAGTTGGCGCGCTGGTTGGAGGTCATAAGTTCATACGAAATGACCATTAAACACCGGCCAGGGGCCCAATATCGCAATGCTGATGCCGTTAGTAGGATCCCTTGTAAACAATGTGGGTTTAGGTCCGATTGGGATAGAAATTTAAATCAAGTTAACGTAGTTGTTTCTAAGGATGACGATAGTGGGAGCGAGGAGTTAGATTTAAAACAACTGCAAGAAGCAGATAAGGATCTGCAAACTGTCAAAGGGTGGGTAGACTCTGGCTCAAAACCGTCCTATCGCAGTATCGGGAAATACAGTTATGTTGTCAAGTCCCTGTGGGCCCAATGGGATTCGCTGAAGGTAGTAAACGGTATTTTGTATAGGGTACAATTAGATTCGGGGGAAAGGCAGGCACTAGTACCCATGAAAGAAAGGCGAAGAATTCTGCGTTATGCCCATGATATCGAAACAGCGGCACATTTGGGTATCAAGAAAACCTTGGCGCGGATAAGGGAAAAATACTACTGGCCCGGCGTAAGAGGTGACACTTGGAGCTATATTTCTGGTTGTTGTGTTTGTAATAAGAGGAAAAAGCCTATTCCCAGGCGTAAGGCCCCAATGCAGGTTCAAGAATCTGGCTATCCAATGGAGAGAATAGCCATCGATATTTTGGGAGAGCTTCCAGAAAGTGACAGGGGAAACAAATATATTTTGGTCATTAGTGACTATTACACAAAGTGGCCAGAGAGCCACGCCATGCCTAACATGGAAGCCAGCACTGTTGCTAATATCCTGGTCAATGAAGTTGTGACCAGGTTTGGTGTACCATCAATCATACATAGTGACCAAGGTAGTCAGTTTGAGAGTCAGTTATTTAGCGAGATGTGCAAACTTTTACGAATTCAAAAGACACGCACAACACCATATCACCCGAAGTCCGACGGCATGGTAGAGCGCTTTAACAAAACGTTAGCCACTATGCTAACCAGTTATATAAATGATTACCATTCCAACTGGGATACTTTGCTCCCCTTTGTCATGATGGCGTATAGGTCAGCAGAACACGAGACTACCGGCTACACACCAAATCGACTCATGCTTGGTCGGGAGGTCGCTACACCTTTAGACCTAATATATAAGCTGCCTCCCCAAGCAAAGGCTATTCCGCAAAATCAGTGGGCCTGGGAATTACAAGATCGAATGGAAGAAGCCCATCAGTTGGTACAAAAGTATGTCTCTGGGCAAATAATAAGACAAAAGAGAAACCACGATAAAAACGCCAAGTGGTGTAAGTTTGAGAAGGGAGAAAAAGTATACGTTCACTTTCCTGTTCGTGCCCCAGGTCATTCCCCGAAATTTACAAATCTGTGGCGGGGTCCTTACGAAGTGTTGAAACGAAATTCAGATGTAACATATTTAGTTGATTGTGGTAGAAACGGCAGGGAACAAATGATCCATGTGGACAGGATGCGCCCCTGTCCTGATCAGATTCTAAGGGGGGAAGAAGTTCTTAGTATGGAAGAATTTAGTTCGGAGAAAATAGTTGAATCTGGGCAACAGCTAGATGACCCAGATGGCGAGATCCTGGATGGTCCTTCCCCATTAATCGATGTTGGTGTCGATTCAATAGTCCGAGGAAGGAGGCTTAGAAGACCTCCGGTGTGGTTTAAAGATTATCAGTAATAGTTAACTTTCCATATCTTTGTAATGTAAATATGTACAGATTCTTTTATTTATTTATTTTAGAAATGGTGAACACTAAGACCACACCAGCAAAGTCTCCCTTGGGTAGTTACAGGTGTCCCGTTTGCGGGGAAAAGTTTGCCACTTCCGAAGAGTGGGGAAGTCATATAGTTTCTTGCTGTGAGGAGAAACGGGCGTCGACGGCGTTTGTATGTAGTGAGCCCGCCTGTACGTACGCCGCTACCCAAGCAAGGGATTTAAAAAGGCATCAGAAAAGGAAACATAAAGACTGTAATATTTCTCCAGACAGTGATTCTGACTTAGAAGAGATCCCATTTAGACAGGCACGGCCCCTTATTCCTGCTCCAGTCACTTGTTCGGAACCTCCGTGTAGTCCTGATGTTCCCCCGATAAGGAAGCCGACCGCACCCTTACCAGTGTATGGTTCCATTAGAAAAAGACATTTAATGGAACAACTGACTGATAGTATAAAGGAGCCGGTGAAGTTGCCCAGAACTACGGCAAGTCTGGGTAGGTGTGATTTGACTGTGGATACATCTCCTATCCTGTCGCCGGTGCTATTCGCAAGTCCGGTTGCACAGACTCAAGTGACGTCTTCAGTAGGGATGCGTGTCTCCCGCCAGCCTACAACGGGACTTCACGTTACGTCCAAGAGATCTGTAGGAACGCAGACTCCTTGGGTCATGGAAGTCTCTGCAAACATGGTTGTGCATCATCATTTGAGACGAACAGTCAGAGTACGCTACGAAGAAGGCGTTAAAATTGAGGAGACCACAGAGGAAACGTGGGACGATTGAACCCCATGTCATGAATATAATTAGTCCTTAACATGCTTAATGGATGCCAGGAAGGCCACACGTCAGCAGAACAAGGGATGTTCGTGCCGTGAATAGATTCATGTCCAGGAAGGACACTATTTGTTTGGACTTGTGAATAAGTTGTTTTTAATGATAAACAATAAACGTTGGTAACGATACTGTGGAAAATATATCCTTTCTTACGAATAAAGGAATTCAATTGTGTATAATTGTTTAACTGTTGTTTTTTTTGTATTTAGTCTTTCGGATGAGACGGTAAACCGAGGCCCCGTGTTCAGGAAAGGTCACAGCCTGGGCACGTTAAAGATCCCTCCTGCAGAGTTCGTTAAGAGTAGGCTCCTTGGGGCCGCTGTAGAGGCAAAATTTGTTAGGGAACCCAAAATTGTTATCTTTAGGCCGTGACATTCTAAATTGCAGACGTAACTAGGTACTTTTTTAAATAGGTATTTTTAGATAAGTGTTTGTTAGGTACATGAATTTAATAGTATTTTCTCACTGTTTTGAAGTTATTTTGCAAGATAGTAGGTTATAGTAGGACGAGATACCACATACCACGTGTAGTTTTCGATTTTGCTGTTAGTATTGATAAGGCTGATAGGATCTGGACATGTGGGTAGACTATGGGTCTACGTGTTGTATATTTATATGTCGCCAGAGTTGGAGTCTGGTTGGACAATTAGAGGGTAACCTGATGTATGGTTCAGAGTTAATTTGGAGCCGTTGCTGTTCGGTTTCGTTAGTGACGAGGCATGTGTGCCTTGCTTTAGAGTACGTGTCCAGTGCGTAACGCTGCTTTGCAGGTTGATAGAGTTTGTGTCTGAAATAGGACAACAGGTTAGTGATGTTTTCAGCTTATCATTGATGTAAATGCGAGGACGCATTTCTTTGAGGCGTGGGTAATGTGACGAAATTTATTTACTTAACCTTTGAAAGTGGTTTAGTGCAAGTATATTTCAGCGAGGCAAGATGAATTCGTAACTCTACTTTCGTTTTCTGATTGTTTTGATAGTATAGTAATTAAGGAAACAGTTCGGACTATTGTCCGGGAAATAATTAGTACGTTGTCCGATCAGAGTTGATTGATTAAAAGCCGTCGGTAAATACTTTGTCGTTATTAAAGCATCTGGGTAAATTAAAACGCATAAGTGATACGGAATTGTTTTATTTTGGTTTAGAGATTATTTTGGTTGGAGGCTACTAAAAATCGGTATAAAAGGCGAAGTTTCTAAGTTCTCAGGGCAGTTCTGCATAAGGACGCCAAGTGGTTAGGCAGTTCTGCATAAGGACGCCAAGTGGTTAGGTAGTTCTGCATAAGGACACCAAGTAGATAGTTTCCAATAGGGGCTCCTACATTGATATTTGCTAAAAAGGTATTTAATTTAAGGTTTACAGTGCAATTGGCTATTTCTGAATAAGGAGTAGACCATTGGTACTGTCTGAATAAGGCAGTGACAAGTTGGCCTGACAAGCGGTCACTTTGTACCAGTGGGTATCTGGTTCTGAATAAGGACCAGAGGTACACCGGTATTATTCCCAATACCTTTTTCTGTGAACAGGAGGCATTGTACATCTCGTCCCTGTGGGCTAGCGCCACTCTGACTCTGAATAAGGGACAGAGGGACGTTGGTCCTACATCCAATTAATAGTTCAGTACAGGAGTCAAAGTACCCGAAGTCCATACCATTTATAGGCAATTATTAGCAATCTTAGAGTTATAATAGGTTGAACGAACACATTGGAAACGTTGATAGGGTTAAGGGCTGAATCTAGATTATACGCTACCATTGGTTAAGGTCCAGAAGGCAGTCATATAGCACCCAGCAAATCCGAGGAAATAACCTCGGCACGTATCCACGAGGTAAAGCTGGTGTTGTGCCAGTTTTCCCTATCTGGCGTGTAGGGTACGACCCCCTGCACGTTACATTTGGGGGTTTTCAACATACTTAAGTATATAGTGGCAATGAATGTTTGTTTGGGAGACATTTTGTGTTAGCATCCCAACACAGTTCTTACTAGTATAGTTTACTTTTTATTTACACTAGGTTATACTTTTGTATCGAAAAAGTAACAAACTCTAAAAGAATAATGAGTAAATATATCGTCTTTCATCAGACTTGCTTCAGTACTAGGAGGTTGTAAAACTATCCCGTCGGAAGAAAATAGGGAGAATATGTTTCTTACTTATAGATGTTGCATATATTGTTCTATATTCAAGAGAAAAATCAATGACGCTAGATTCAAAACGGCTCTGCAAAAATTAAAACACCTTAATTTTTTACATAGAATCGAAACATTTTCCATTATATATCGTTTTACTTTACTGCTATAGATGTTTCATTTTAAATATAAACAAGTGTTGATAACAACCTAAGGGCTGTTCCGCTTAATGTTGATATGCCACAGGACGTCGTATTGTAAGTAGCACACGATTTGTTCTTTAGCTCCTCCTAAAAAGAGATATAATATGGTATTGAGCGGTTTTTTATGCAATGATACTAGATATTAAACAAACGTAATTTTATTACAGTAACCAAAACAAATTGATGCTTATATATATTTTTTGTATATTATGACGTTTTAATAAAACTATATTTGTAACAAGAAACCTGCACATGGTAATAATGTCATTTAACTTTATATTAGTGTACAAATCGTCCATTTCATTGGTGTAGAATGAAGATACAAAATACCCAACAAAATTAATTATAACTGTACTAATAATTTATAAATTATATGTGATTATTGTCAATATTACATATTGTGTTTTGTTGAAAAAATAATTTAAGTAAAACCAAACAAATGAGTAACTCACAAGCTTGGTTTCATGAGGCCACAATCTTCCCGAAAAGGTTTTGGTGTAAGCACTCTCGCTATAATGAAATGATTATAATAGTTATAAAATACTTTTTGTCTCAGTACAGAATATACATTCGATGACTATACGCACGTGTGTTGTTATAAATCGTATGGCCTAGGTGTCCGATTAAATTTATTTACATTTATATGCTGTGGCCAATTAGTTAAAGTAGTATACTATTGATCACGTGCCTGTCAATACTTATATTGAAATATCCGGCAAAAATTTCTGTGAACATTTTGATCTTAACATTTATTATCTAGTAATAAAAAACAAACCGGATCATTTTAACTTTAATATTATTAGATTTTACCGTCTGTTTATTTTCTATCAAATATACCTTTTCATTATAACCTGAAAATAATTGATTGATTGATGTATACATGAAAGTAACCTTAAACTAATACAATGTAAAGTTAAGTAAAGTAAAACGAACAATCCTAAAGTCATTTTGTCGCTTTCAACAGTATGAACTACTTACATTTTCCACTATTTGAAGTTTATCAATTAATAAGTCATTGTATGTGCCGCTATTTAACATTTGTTATTCACTTTGCATTTCATTTGGACAAAGCTATCATTTACTTCGATAAATTTTATAACAGTTGTATTTATTGTGCTTCGTGCTCAGTTAAATACACAAAAGATAATAGATAATATTTAAGACCTTCAAAATGAGAAGAGTGTCGGCGGGGGGTTTGTGTTCTTATTTCAATAGTAAATAAATTATATTGAATGATTGAATTATATCGCTCTGACAATAAGCCAATGTAAAAGCTTTTAGATTTTATTTGAAAAATTAATAACCAAACAAACAAGTAATGATAATGAGCAAACGATATGCATCCAGTCTAATGTGTCATAAATCTTAAAATATCTGTATTTTGCAATTGAAGCTTTCCATGGTTAGTTCTTGTACAGTTATTGTCAACATTATTTATTGAGTATTATATTATTGAAACTTAGGTCTAATATGATAGTTGGTTGGAAAATAAACTCTAGTTCACATTACACATGCACGTGCACCTAGCTATACTTAGCAAAATCTAACTTACAATTACGCATGAAACAACATCCTTAAAAGCTATTTTATGTTAAATATATGTTGGACATAATGAAGGGTCTATTTTTAGCATATTTGGTTAAAAAGACAGCATGATAAGAACGATATAGAAGAAACGAGACCTGACCTGTACATTGTAAAAGAACAGCTATATACATCTATTAAGCAACTGATAAGCAAGTTAACATGTGTTATTATAATATTGTATAATTTTGAGAGGTTTATTAGTCAAAACATAACAAATGATTAAATTGTAAAAAGTTGCCAGATTAACTCCTTTTAAAAGTTGACAGTCGGAAGACTAAGCATTAAGTAAAATAAATATTAATAAATTTTATTATATTTTTTCGCAGACCGTTGTTTTCATTGGTGTTCTATTGTTAATGAATAATAATAGATTGGATAATTTAATGCTTTTGCTACAAAAAATATCCAATTTGTGTTATCGTTTAATATTCAATTGTTATTTCTTGTAAAATTGTCATGGTATTGGTAAAACAAGTTGTGGCATAAATATAAAGAAGAATATTTAATCCAGATTTTTAATTAAAACTTTTATTATTTAAAAATGTTTCTAAAGTCAACGACAAAGAAACCAACGTATTTATAGCATGATTCCACTTTATGATTATAGCGTTTAACTTTCGGTCAATACATCTTTTTATCGACTTGATGGAAGTATATCGATCTCAGATTTTGTCCTAAATCTTTGTACTTTTCACTTCGATTAATATATATCTCGACCTAATCAAAAGGTTATATTATATATAAAACCTGTCATATAAATATTCTGTGTACTATGAACATAAAAACATAATATTTGTCACCATGCTTTCCAGACTGTTACAGTACATTCTTTTTGTGAGCTACTATGTGTCGTTGACACGTGTTGTAGCCAGCCTCGTTAAATCATGTAAACTCAGGAATGTATTAATTCCCCTCTCCATGTGACTTGTATCAGTCATCATAATTTGACGACAAACTAAACAAACAATAATACAGTGGTTCGGTATTGTTTGCGGAACAATAATAAAATAGCAGTTGTAATGACGAAACAAAGGTTTAGGGGAAAATATGTAATTTCCGAGATAAACTCGTTCCACAGTAAGTTACTCAGGAGACACAAAAATATGTACGAAAACAATATAAAATATATTGCTAATTTATAACAATAATAGATAAAACAGAAATATGTTTTCTTGTTGTGTTGTATCAAGCCGTCAGCAACCACGAAAACAATCCTATCGAATTTTCATTTTATCATTCGCGAGCAGAGAATGTAACACTTCAAAATAACACAATAAATTAAGGAAAGCGTTTGAAAGATATTTTCCAAATAATATTTTTGTATCTCGGGCACCTTAATTTTTTTATAATCCACCCATTGTATAGTGGACAAATGCTAAACATTACTGCAACTGTGAAAGAAGAAATTTAAACATTTAATCATATTAATAATATTTCGTCTAAAATACTTACAAACACGGTGCAGGACAGTTGCAAAAGCTGTCTATATTTGACAGAAATTTTCTACGAAGCTCAGTGGTACACGTTTTAGCTGAAAGTTTAAAAAAAAAAGAAAAATAAGACATATATTGCTTCTAGATACGCTAGCATTAACATGTTCTGAAACTGAAAACCTTCACAAAACATTAATGACATAGTTTTCTTTATGTTAAGATTAACTTACTTTTTATAACAGGAAAGATGGAAATTTGGTGGAATAAGGCATTAACGCTATTTAGCGGTATTTTCCATTGATCTTTATGTGCGGTATTACCTAATCTCACTCTACAAGAGTGAGATGGACTCATCTCATCTCGCTGTCAAGAGACGTCGTTAAGTAAACACCGTGACGTCATAATGTTATGTGCAGCTCGATGAATTCTCTCGACATTTCATCTCAGGGCTATCGCCTTCGATCAGATTTGGACGAAAAAATGAATCTCGTTTAAAAAACACATCTAATCATTTAAACAATGTTAATTCTAAAATAATTTAGTTCCATCTGATGTCAAACATTATGACAATGAGAATGTTGGCATTTTTAAAGAACAAAAAACTATGACAATGCATATATTTAGTTATCTAATACCGTCTGCTCTGTAGCAAGTTTCTATTGAAGTCCAATTATCATCTGGTGTATCAAATAAATCTTCATGGAAGAAGGTTACTTCTGACTTCATGTATCCATCGACACAACCACAGTTATCTAACGCAATGTTTTCCCAAAAAGTTTCTATACAACCCTAAAACAGATATTTGTTGTTAATAAACTTTTCTTTCAATTAACTACCCTTTTCCTAGTTTTATGTAACATTTCAGAACATATTTAAACAAAAGTGATAAACTACCTTGATCAATTTTAAATTCTATATCTTGCTAATTTTGACCTGTACGGTAAATTTGAATTCATACAGACAATTCATGAACACGTATGTGTTGACAATGGTCTGCATTATTTTTATGCTTTGTTTAGAAGACCAATGTTATCAAGATTGTAAACGTTAGTATTTTGTGTCTCTGCATGACTAACACTTCCAAAATAAATAGCATTGTTGATTTAAATTCAGTTGGTAAATACACGCCTGTATTGAATAACGAACGTGGTTGTTTCTAAAATATTCCAGTGGATCTTCGCAAGTCCCATACTTTCCACCCTGACGTGTGATTTTTGTCTGAAAAAAATATATAAAATGAAAAGTAATTTATACATATGTCAGGAACAAGTCGATTTGTTTATATTTGCAAACAACACTTGAGAACATTCCTGTCTGATCGTAAACTGTCATCGTGGAACATTAAATTTAAATAGTAGACGGGTGATCATTTAACAACTGAATTGACGGACATTTAAAAAGAAATACATTGTTAAATATTGACCAATACGTACACGGATGAACGTCTAATTAGAAGTAAACAGGAATGTAAATGTAACCAATAAAGATAAACCTGCAAACATTTAACAAGCAGAACATGTATCAATATTTTACCAAAAGTTCTTGGATAAACATTTTTACAAAATTACCATTTAACAATATGCACAGACTGAGATGAACTTTTCACCAAAGTATATGACTTGGCAAATGTATCGATGAATATTTACCAAAAAAGTCCACGAAGAATTTTTAAGCATTTGTGATAAAATTTAACACAAAACAAAGTGGAGATCTTTAAACAATAGGCACATTCCAGTTCATTCTGCATAAAAACGGGTTTAACATGTAGGTGTAAGTAAATCAATGGCAAAACATTGATCAAAACAACGCGTGTATTACTAAATATGTTTGCAACAGTTAAATTAAAATTGGATTTCAACTGAATGTTCACATTATAATAAGAATTACCAATTTAATCCCGATTGACGTTTCATATCCACCAGAAATAGTCATTCCCTGTTCAAATGGTAACGGAAAACTACCTATTTCATGAATGACTAGTCTCAATCCATATCCTTCTGTCATCTGCTGAAATGCTTCGTGATTTTCTAGACTTAGCGTCATTGTCATTCCTATAATTAAATGTTAATTTCCAAATTATTCTTATCGTTATTGTGTTTTGTCGTTTATGTTTAGTCATTTGTTGTCATTTCTTTTAGTGATTAATTAAATTAATGAGGTTGTGTTAGGCTTATCTGTACTTCATATATTTGAAAATTGTTTGTAACATATGAAACCTCATTTGTATTCAATTGTAGGGATATCCTTTCGTGAATCAAAAAACGTTTTTTGCGTAAACAAAGATGTATGCTTACAAAATCAAAAGTCTAATCCAAAATGCTATAGAATTCTGAATAATAATTATGTGTTTATTTTCTTTTTAAACTTATCAATATATTAGCCAAAACGAGTAAGTGCACTTCGAACGACCAGCAGTATTAAATTCGTGAATACATTGTATTAGACAGCAATTTCATATACTTTTCTACGCATGGCGCGCATTTTCTTTATTTAATACAAATCATTGGTGCTAAAATAACTTTCAAAAATCAACACAATACATATGTTAAAGAGCTATGTAGCCAATTTCTACAAGTTTAGTCAGAAAATGATTGATTGACATGAACTTTTATGACGTTAATGTGCCAATATAATTCATGATTTTACCGTCGGCAACTATTTAAATACAACATAGTAATCCCGAAATTACCTCCTAACGGCCCACTGGAGCCCGAAATATATCGTCTGGACTGCAAGGTATAACAGTTACCATAGTCAAACGTTACAATCTTTTTCAAAGGACTGAAATCAATCAAGCTTGACGATTATTTACTATCAGATCAATATCAGAAATATAAACAACAGAATTCATCAATAATGTTAAATGTCAGATATTTCATTTATGTAGTAAAGTACAACACACGTAATCGACAATGTGTATGATAAATGTTAACCACGATGTAAATTTATAAACTTTTGAACAAATGGCAACCTATTACCTTACTTTCAACCTCGAATGATGTAGTATTTTTTTAAGTCAGTAAATCCAAAAACATGCGACTTTTTCCTAACGATGCAAAATTTTAATTTAATTTTAGATACGTACGGATCGCATGATGTTCCTGCAAACTGGCATTCTAACAGCATATGTTCAATTTGATGACCAATAGTTGTTTTTGTTTTCCTGAAATATAGAGAAATAAAGAGCTAATCTGGAGACAGCAATCTCTCAAATGCATTGTAATTTCTGTTTAGCAAAATTTTTGTTTGTTTAAATGTTGTTTAACGGGCTTTTCAGCAATTGTTTCAACTATATCATGGCGTCCAGTTTTTATTGGGGAGGAAGCTGGAGTACCCGGAGAAAAAACCTTCGGTAGGAAAACTGGCAATCCTGTCAATTGCAATTGGAGTCGAACGAAACCTGCCTGCAGTGAGACTCGAACTCACAATCTCACTACTTCAACCACTCGTCCACCGCGGACACCTGTAGAAAAAGACAAATAATTACTGTCAAAGGAAATCAGTATAGTATTTGGAGAGAAGATATTTCACTTGTTGAAGGGATAAATGAACCTTTATAGTATATTCGGCAATCTTAAGTATATATTTTCAGAGAAACTGGGAATAGTTGTTCCAATACTACTCTTAAAGAAATAAAGTTTGCTGCAAAACTATCTATAATTGCCATTGCAGTTTGGAAACCTTTCATTCATACAACGTAGTTTTAATTCTTTTTAAGATGATATTTAAATTTATTATATTTCACTCCTATTTCACAGCTGTTATGAAAGCTGTTAGTTGTCACAAAAAACCTAATTTAGTTAAACCAAATCATCTTTATGAGATTGCAGTATTATTTGTAGTAATTATTTTTTAAAAATCGTAAAGCAGTTTCAATTACGTCTTCAAAGTAAGGCTAATGAACACAATTTAAAATGAATATAAATAAATTTTGCGAGAATACTGACTTTGATTGGCTGGAAAATCTTTTCTATCAGAGGATGGAAAATATATTCGATATGATCGTCATGGAGACACGCGCCATTTGACGTCATATATTACTCCACGGGAAACTAACAGTTTTGGGTTGATCTCTTTTTTCAAAGATGTACAGTTACAAAAATAAAATTGTTGAGTTTATTCTATTGTTTGAATTTATCTTTAAGGAATAACTACAAAAAATATTTTCTCCATAAAGGGATAACCAAATTTTTGTTGTGTACATATAATATAATTTGCTACGCGGATTATACAATGTGCAAAACGTAAAGTTTGTTATCCCTCGATAGAGAAAACATTTTGTGTAGTTAACCCTTAAATAACAAGTCCGGTTTTGTTGGCCAATTAGTTTCAGGACGTTTTGGCAATACCTCACCCTTACATTTTAACAAGGAAAATGAAAAGGCAATTAAGTTGGTCAATAAAATTCATGAATGCATTAGATGTAAATCTGTTTGATGGCTTGCTTGTTTACGGTGTTTTTAAGTATCATACACTCAGTCAATGTACTTAATAATGATAATAAAATTTACAAATAACCAACAAAATATAACGACTACTATACAACAATATTCTGAGAGAACCAGATTTCTCTGGGCATCGAACGCAAACGCAGCAGTTTGTTACTGATAAACAAACTGGAAAAGTCTTTAAAATATTTAATACAAGAGTTATGTAACTTAGGCTGTATTGATGTGTTCCTGGCTAATCTTAGTATTGCTGCATGTACCAATTATTGATATGCACAATGGCAAACCATTAAAATAGCTGGTGAAAAATTCAAAGATTGAAATTTGTACGAAACAATGCTTCTATGACCGAATAACGAAGCAGACTTTAACGATATGACAAGAAAAATAGAATAAAAAGAACACGCAAAACTTTTGTACACACGCAACAATGCTTCTGTGACCAAATTACGAAGCAGACTTTAACGATATGTTACAAGAAAACTAGAATAAAAAGACCACAAAAAACCAGCAAGTAGGAACATACTGACAACAAATCCAAATTCCCAAAGAAACAAGTTTTAAACAACTTATGTTCGGAATTTAGCCGTTTTTTATAACTTTGTAGAATCTAAAATGAGCTCAGCATCAGTTACAGCTGAAGGTAATAACACAAACAGCCAAAAATAAAGAAAAAGGTAGAGATTTTAAAAAAGGTTCAGGTAAGGCGCTGGCCAGGACAATGACATATACAGTAGAAGTAATTAAAACGTAGTGAGCGATGACTTTAAACTGACCATAGAGACATAGCTGTAAATGTTCAACCAGAAAGTCCACACAATGAAGAACTGTGTTAAATTTGGGAATAATATGTGATAATAGTTGGGTTCACTTAAAGTGAAACGAGTATCAAAGAGTGAAACATTTAACTCTGAAAAATGGTAAATGTTAAACTGGTCTTTTGTGTTTTCATGTTCTTGTTGTTTTATGGACAGTTTTTTTTAATTTATATTAAAATTTAATTAGTTTACTTTTTATAAGAAGTGTAATTGGATAATGGCCAAAAAACTGAGACAAACGTTTGTAACTATTTATGATAGGGTTATAAAATTTTAAAGAAACTAACAATGTTTAATATTTTATTCGAAACACGGACTTTGTTTTTTTTTTTAATATTTTTATCAAACAAATTCTTTATTTTAACCAGACCTACTAATGTTCTGGGCAGGTATGCGCGATATTACCGGGCATGTAAACCTTTCATCCCAAATTAAGGTGCTCAGTTTGTACATCCTTTACGATTCAATGTTTCAGGTTGACACACATTTACCTTATTGCGATTAAAAATAACACTTCTAGGTATTTCAGGGTTAATTTATCTTATGTAATCAGTCATGCAAAGAGAAAAGAGGTCCGAAAACTCAAGTGAGCAATAATACCAAACGGCTCTGTATGTACATCACTTCCCCCTTATTCTGTTATACTTACTTAACCTCAACCACAATAGACAGTAATATTATATAAAAGATTTACTTATAGACTTATTGCATTCAAGTTTTGCGGTCGTTGCGTCAACAATCACAATAAACAATCAATAAATTAAAAAACGTGATGACCCGAAAAAAAAACAATTTAATTTTGACTTCCAATACGCATAAAAAACAGAGAGTTAAGTAATGATGCAACGTGTAGTCTTTGTAGCCGCTTTAATGTGCCTCCTTTATTCCTAAGGGGACTTTTACGTTGACGGAGTTGGGCATTCTCCAACAACGGCACACATTATATGCATCTCTCGGATTTTCCTTATTACAACTACAACACCGCCTTTCCGTCTCCCTGATAAAGCTCTCGTCAGCTCTTAGGCTCGAGGAAATTGTCAACAATACAATACACATCAAATTATAAAAAACTTCACTCAATAAGTATTGAAAATGACAGATTAAGCCCATTATATATGATAAACTAAAAACTGTTGAATTTTAATTAAATGCAAACACAGTCTGCTTTGTTTTGATAAAATGTGCCAGCTTTGCATTTGCTTCGAACATCTCAGATATTTAAGCAGCAGTAAACATGGTCCATATATAATTTATTACAATAAGCCCATATTAGGAACTGCAAGACTATGTCTTAACCCGTCTTATTCATTTTTGCGCTATTCTGTCATTCTGTTTTTCTACTTGTGAGGATTAACCACATATGTATATATCAATTTATGTTTTCTGACTTACTGCTCACTTAACTTTGCAAATAAAGCTCTCAAGGTTTGGGAACTAAAATCACTGAAGTGTACATTTAGTCAGGTATAAGCTAATCTGTGCGCCATATAATAAGAAACGAACACAGTACAACGAACAAATTGTGAAAATATAAAAGCCTTAAACATTACAGGAACAAAAAGATGCGACAATTCATATATTTAGATAGGATTCTGACTTATTATACCAAGTAAAAGTTTGAAAATATTAATCAAATGGAAACTCTACATATTAAAAGTATATTTATGAAATGAAGTTTTTGGCTTATATTTGTCTGTCCATGTAAACACATACGTCATGGTCTGCTATAATATTATTTTAAATTAATACTTTTAAGACGTTTTAGGATAATTATTATGACGTGTGTATTACCTGTCAAGTCGTTGAAATTCATCGACAAAGGTCGAATACACTATATAACTATCATCCTGTTTAGCCGATCCAGATTGACTATTCCCGTAAAATTCTGAAGCCCAATTATTCCAGTTAGAATACATGGTGTCAGTTGTATACCACCACGTTGGTGTCGTCGTGTCGTACCAAAAACTAGTTGTAGTAGCACTGTTTGTTTGCGTGGCAGTAGTGGATGATGACGGCTGGCTAGTTGTTGTAGTGCTAGTTGTTTGTGTAGTAGTAGAGGAGGATGGAAGGCTATATGTTGTAGTACTTGTGGTTGTTGATGGAGGACTACTTGTTAATGATGTGTAGTACGAAGAGACATTGTAGGTTCCCTTTACAGTAACAGAACAGTAAGCATATACGATTATAATATGAGTACATGAATAAAAAGTAATATATATCAACGATTACACCAAGGTTTAACTAAATACTATATAGGTGTTGGTCGGTGTGTAATATACTGTGCCGCAAAAGAAACGTCGCACAAATTACGCATGCACAATGATACTAAAATTTAACAGCTCATATCACAATATGTAATGAATGAATTACTCTTGATGTTTTCTTAAATGTTTTAATAATACAATATGATTTAATGGCATTTTATAAATAACGTATATGTCCACAACAGGATATCTTCGGTGCATTAAATTAATCCTTCGATTAATGAACGCCATTACTCTTTGAAACGAACCTGTAGCAGTTGTGTAACTTAGTTGCTCATTATTTAACCATCTTTGAACTTTTGTCATATGCATGCTCAATTAGGTTCGGATCTAGACTCAATATCTAGCCTTTGAACTTTGTTTTTACAACGTATCTGCAGAGGCATTACGGTCTGGGTCTTGTTTTCTACGTTGACAACAGAATCGGGCTAAACTTCTTTGTCAAAAATGAAATTGACAATCCTAACACCTTTTATATCTATACCAAAGCAAGAAAATCAGGAATATTTAACTTTTTAACATTTTTTTCGCCATGTGTGTAGCTACCGGTAAAAAAGTGAACGTTTAATTTAATTTCATCTTACGATACCCTTGTATTGCAGTTAAAGCGTGTATTTTTATATACACATGTACAGGACAGTTTCCGAAATGCGACGTTTACTTTATGGTTCAGTATAAAAAACATGCATTTTATTGAAAATTATCTACTGTATTATTTTACAGATGTTATTGGCGTGACTGTTGTTTGCAATTAGAGGTATAATGGGAAATACTGGGTTGCTAAGATACTACTTGGTTTATGTTTGTTGTGCACAATATTTAACAAACATGTATCACACAGTCGGCGGGGGGATGTGTGACATGCAAAGTACCAATAAGGTCCCAAGATATTTATATCGCTAGATTAATACATCAAATAATATGCTAATGCAATATACGCTTTCAAGTACTAGTCTAGCAGAGATAACGATCATCGATTTAAATTTAACCTGCGGCATATGGTTGTTTATGAAGTAGAATTTTTCGTTTTAACTGATTGATAGTTCGAAATCCACTAGATTTCCCTAAAGTAAATCGTTAATAAGAATCTTGACGAAGTTAAATGAAAATACAAGTGTACGTATTATAGTAAATTTATTTTATTTTTATTTAAAACTATTTTAGGTACAAATAAAACAATTTCTAGTGGGATTGCAGGAACAAATTTGTCAAATATTTAACTTTGTTTTGCAGTATTAAAGTGCTTTAGGAATTTGTGGGTTGCACACATACTACTCGGTTTTCTAAAGTAAATGTTGTGTACGATATTAAACAAGCATGAAAAACAAACAACCGGAGCGAATATGTCACATGCAAAGTATATTCTTTTTAGAGGGTAAAAAAACATGAAAGTACTACGGACGACGAAAAAAAGCCGTCATAGGAACAATTGTTTGTACAGAGTGTGTCACAATGGTTTAATAGGCAGTAATTTTTAACCCGGCAATGGACCGACGTATGTTAGTTGTGTTTTTCTGGATCCCAAGTCATGTGAGAATCCATGGGAACACAGTCGTGGACGCGGAGGCCAAAAAGGCATTGAATAACGATGTCATATCACTGCGACACATAGATTTATTTTAAATAACGAGCCACGGCCGGAATGTGGGCCATACAACACTCCATACACCATTACGCATGTCTTAATGGACTGCGTGGATTTGGTGCACATTCGGGAACGTTTCTATTCAGATGATTCATAATTTAGTTTATTTAAAACTGTTGCAGACGACAAAATTTTAAAGTTTTTTAAAAATATTACTTTATATTGTAACAATTTATGTATTTGATAATTGTGATGCTTTATACTTTTTATATTTTTACTGACCTTTTTATCTGTGTATATTCTCAAATTATAGTATGTGACGTTTTAGTTCAAAGGATTGGATGTTGTGATGATAAAATTATAATAATTTTTACGTCCTGAATATAGCTGAAATATTGCTTGCTGGAAAAACGTCAATCTATCAATCAATTCATAAGAATAATTGTTTGAACAGACGTGTGTTACAATGGTTTATTAGTCAATATTAAACAGACATCGGCAGCTAAATTATTAAACAAGAATTTTCAGCAAGATATGTCAATGATATATAATTGTTGTTTGCAATAAGAAAAAAAACCAGTAAAATGATCAGCGTCGAGAAAGTTACACTTATATCAACTCTAAACGACATTGTAACTCTGTTTATTTTATATCCTCTGCTATTGTAACACAGACGCTTACATTTTCGAATTATATCCGACGTCTCGCCTCCGTAGGATAGGTGTTGACCCCCCTGACTGGAGAAGCAATGTCTTAGTTCCACATCACAAGATTCCACCAAAGTGAATCGTTTGTATGAATCTTTGTTTGTTTGTTTGAATGGTGTGTAACGCCACTTTCAGCAGTTTTTCAGCTTTGTAATGGCGTCCAGTTTTTATTGGGGAGGAAAACTCCCGACATTTGTTAGATAATCTTGAAAATGTTTTAAAAAGTGTCCGAATGTATAGTTTATTTATTATATAATTAAGCTATTTTAGGTAATATATTATGATTTGTGTCTGCTTGTTTAATTGGTGTTTGACGCCACTTTCAACAATTTTTCATGTATATAGTGGCGCCCAGTTTTTTGCGGTAGGAAGTCGGATTACCTTGTGAAAATATTGACCTGTGGTAGGAAAAGTGGCAATTTTGTGCGGGTTAGAATGTAGTACACTATGCCAGCCGAGGCCCCAACATTATGACAGATAAACATGTGTTTACTGTGTAGTACGTGTATCTATTATACAGTGTATTGTATTGTTTCTAGAAGAAACATTTTTAATTATGAATTAAAAATATAAATGCCATATAGCACTAAAGGTGATCGATATTGTGTTAATCCAATACACCGTGACATATCACTGAATACAATCAGGAATAAACTTTATAAATACGCCCACAAAAACAATCTCTTCTCAAAGGGTTCTGTGAATACTATAATCACTAATACCAAGCCACTGATTGACGCCATGACAGATATCTCTCAAGCCTCGCATATTATTGAAATAATGTCAAAAGTGTATACATAGACTATACAAAAAATAAGATGTCGTGATTTTTTTTACAAACATTGGTCATTGTTTACAAACATAATATGCAGACGGAATATGTAGTCCCGCTGAAAACGGGGTATGACGCCGTGCAGATGTTATGTCTGCGAATCAGTTATGTTCTCTGTTCCGGAGAGTCTCCCCTAAAACGTCAATATCAAGCATACAGCATGGCAGCTGGTATTAGCTATAAAATACTTACGTTTAAAATGCTTTTGAGATTTGCACTTTGTATGCTGCCCGCTTCAGACTTCTTTATAATGTTCATATTACATACAGTAATGGCAGGGAACTCTAAAGGTTCAAAGGCTACCTTGACTTCCGTCTTTACAGGATATTTCAAATACAGGCTGATGATTGTTGAGACTTGAAAACATCCAAACGAGAATGCAGCCAGGAACGCAGCCAACCATATCAATCTTAAGTATAAAGGACGATCTGATACAATGCGAGATATTCCATGTACATTTGAATCAGATCCTATTTCAGCAAGCAAGTTTCTTACACAACTTTCTTTTTGGTTATCCATTGTCGTTTTGTCCGCAATTTACACTATTCCTAAGTAAAAAGAAATCCTAAAATTAATACCACATCTGGTATATTCAAAAATAAAAATCAAATCGCTGTGTAAATTAAGACTAGAAACTATTCCTGTTTATTTCTTTAAGCGCCCATTATTTCTAGTTTTTAATGTGGTGTTCTAAGACAATACCAGAAGAGTTCGCAGATATTGACTTTCAATGCTGCTTAGCACGTCCCCAGGGACGACTAAGGGTCGTGCAAGCAGCGCGGTTCCCGAATAGACAAGTTACATGCTAAGATTGGTGTTCAGGCTTTACTAAGATCATATTCTATTTAAAAAGAGGATATCCCTTACCGCCAATATAATGTTTGTTATTAAGAAATTTAATGTTGCAGATGCGATTTCTCTCGACACGTCGGAATTCATGAGACTTTACATTTCTACCTTAAAATTGATATTCAGCTTTCAACGAGTAAAAGTGATTTAGACAGAAATTACTACACTTTTATTTTGAGTTTTTAAATATCAGTTTAAAAATATTCATAAAAAAGCCTATGACCATATAATGGACGTTACTCTTGACTGTTAAAATAGCAAGAATTATTTCAGATATATTCACTGGAAAGCTAAGTCAACAAGCACTAATCGGACACTAGTTTTTTAATCTGACTAGAACGGTATTAAGGAATTGTTACAGACTTAAACATATTAAAAATTCGTATTAGGTAGCGGTTTTAATTAACATTTATTGTTGATGTCTACAAAACTGATATTTAAAGTGCGTAGCATTCCCTAAGCACGTAAACCTCCATATCCATAATATAATATACAAACGTCATTCAATTGAACTTTTATAATTTGACATAAATAATGAATTGCTTCAATAAGATAATGCTCATAAGTTGCTATGTAATCACTACGTCGGAACTTTTAACCGCGCTAAATGAAAAGGAAACCTTCACTTTGTATAACACTATAATTAATTACGATAGTAGCTTTTGTAATAATTTATCATGCCGCGGTGCTTCGAACATATTTATATTTATGATTCATGTCGAATGATTGCCTTTTGCAATTACGGTTAAACAAGGTGTATTGATTAATTAGATGTTTGTTTGATGAATTCAAGCGGGCAGTATTTCAGCTATATTCCGGAGTAGAACACGTTAAAAAACAATAAATCAACAGAAAAAGAGGTGGTGTGGGACATAGGGAACACAATTTTGCCCACTGTAAAAGTATGACGGAGTATTTGCCTTATGTAGCGGCTGCAATGACCTACTCTTTTCCGAAATCAAAAAAGGTTTTTATCGAGCAAGGAACGTGCACTTCCAAAACACGTTACTCACTGCGGTCCGCGGCCAGGCTTTCCATATTATGCCCTGACAACCCCCAAAAAGAGGATCTCCCCTATCCGCCACCCGGGGACGCGATCGACTGCTCTGTGGATCGAGCCCTGAAAACCCTCCTAGTATAGTTCCAGTATTTAAGGTAGATCTATATGTAGGAACATATCAATACTATTATTTAATCTGAAGGCAAGTACAAAAATGAAGACATAGAATATTTACCACTTTAACCAATAAACATAAAATAGTCTTGCAGAAAATCATACTTATCATCAGCAAAATGAATAAAATAATCAAACTTTAAGTTACTTTATTTAAAGCTTTTTATTTTTGGGTAAGCACTAAAATGGTTTAACCCACCATTTCTTTAGATATGCCTGTAGCAAATCAGAAGCATTGCATAGTTTTATTGTTGGTTCTGGAGATCGCCGGTTTCACGGACTTTTTGATTTGTGGATTGTCTATTGACAGTTTATTCGCTCTTTGGTTTTTTGTATGAACCTCATTCATCAAAATAAAATTGTGACAAAAATGTTTTTAATTTAAGACTTTAAAACAACGCGGTTTTAAGTTAGTTTGTAAGAATGCGTATGTCACCCGTCTAAATGCTGGTTTGTTCGAAAATTGTGTGCTACAAATTCAACATATTATATAATTATTTCAATTATGTTTGTTTTTGTTTGTTTGATGGTGTTTAACGCCACTTTCAACAATTTTTCAGCTATATCATGGCGTCCAGTTTTTATTGGGGAAGGAAGCCGGAGTACCCGGAGAAAACCCCGACCTGCGGTAGGAAAACTGGCAATCCTTGTCAATTAAGATTGGAGTCGAGTACATCCTGCCTGCAGTGAGAATCGAACCCGCAATCTCAGTGTTGACAGACCAGGTGATCAATAGTAGACGAACTACCTTGACCACTCGGTCACCGAGGCCCCTATTTCTATTATGCACTAAGCCAGTTATTAATAAAGCTTCTACCAAAAATCTTTTTATTTATTTTTTTTTGCATTCGTATGGTATATTATCAACTGTGTAATTTTTTATTAATCAACAGCGAAAGCCATACATTTGACAAAAGGTTAATATATATGTGAGAAGGCTCCTTCGAGATTCGAGAATCGAAATTCGAGATTCGAGATTTGAGATTCGAAATTCAATATAGTTATAACCAATCAGATTGCGTGTGACATAATCGTCTACCAATCATAATAGTTTTTATATATTCGAGATTCGAAATTCGAAATTGGAGATTCGAGATTCGAAATTCAATATAGTTTTAGCCAATCAGATTGTTTGTGACATAATCTATTCCAATCAGAATTCCTTTGTTATACCGCGACTACATACAATTTGGTTGAGTTGTTTTAGGGGAGTTAAAGCGAAAACCATGATTGATGAGGATTACTGAAAATTTCAAAGAGAGTTCATAGAGCCATAACTGCCATATAAATTTAGGAATCAACAATTCCTGATAATATGCACAACTACATATAGTGTGTACTAGTTACATACCAAGTTTCATAAAATTTTGTATAGTTCTGAGTAGTTTCAGAGGATTTGTGCTGACAAGATAATTAATGGGTATTTTCATTCAAAGGGCCAAAATAAGCCAGTGGCGGATCCAGAAATTTCGAAAAAGGGGGGGGGGCACTGATTTACTAAGCGGGGGGCCCAATTTGGTCATGCTTCAATGATTTCCTGTATATCCAACCAAATGTTTCCGCCAAAAGGGAGGGCCCCCTCTGGATCCACCCCTGATAGTCAACACACAAAATTTGAGGACCAAAAATATGTTGTACCTACTATATACCAAGTTTTGTAAAACTCAATACAGTAGTTTCAAAGGAGTAGCTCTGACAAGATGATAATGAGTATTTTCAGCGAATTTTAAGTTCAAAGGGCCATAACTCCCACGAAAATTTGAAGATCAAAATTCCCTGGTAACATGCACAACTACATATGCCGTACTTCCTTTACACCAAGTTCTGTTGAATTCCGTTCTACAGGTACATTCTAGCTTTGTAAAATCAAGATGTAATTGTGAACTGAATTTATTTGATAAAATCACAAATAAAGCTTATAAATATTAAATTTTACCAAAACCATGTTGAACACAGTCATTCTTTGACAAATATGTGGAGGGTTAAAACCCCAAATAAAAATAATAGCACGTGGCTACGTTTATATAAGAACTATTCTGAATGGTAGACGATTATGTCTGATTGGTTATATGTGGAAACTATATTGAATTTCGAATTTCGTATCTCGAATCTCGAGTTCGAATCTCGAATTTCGTATCTCGAATCTCGAGTTCGAATCTCGAATTTCGAATATCGAATGAGCCTTCTGGGCTTTCGTAGGAGAACGAGAAAAGGTTGATAAACAATTAAATTCAGGAAATAGGATTAACTAAATGGCGAAAATTTAAACTGCCTCCGGAAAAATGGTAAAGTAGGGAGTATTGGTTAGACCGATAGGTTCATGCATTATTTTTAAAACTTTCAAAAGGGTTTTCATCGTGCGTATATTTCCCTAAACACGTTACACACTATGTTAATCGGTCATTCTTCCTTTTTTTAAAAATGACAACCTTCCAACGAGAGGGTTTCCGGCGACTAACAACTCTGTATGTCGAACGAACATCGGGAACACGTTTACACTTGTCAAAGAAATACGTACGGCAGAGTTCATTGTTGTTCCCCACCATTTATGCGATCAAAGTTGTAGATTTTCATTTGTTTTCGATAAAAATCGAAAAATTAAATACTGAAAACTTTGCACACTACAGGAAATTTGTATACATTGCCTGCGCATCTTCACATTTCTAACTTTCTAATTTTCTCAAAAGTAAACGTGTCCTCATACTATTGACATTAAGGCAAATCATGAATTGGTTGTTTACGGCAAGCAAGAACGCAACAAAATGGTTATTGCCTGAACGAGACCAAACGTTGTATTTTTGTATACCAATATTACCTATAATAAAGTATGTGCATGAGCAAGTACTCTGTACATGGAGCAAATACTCTGTACATGGAGCAAATACTCTGTACATGGAGCAAATACTCTGTACATGGAGCAAATACTCTGTACATGGAGCAAATACTCTGTACATGGAGCAAATACTCTGTACATGGAGCAAATACTCTGTACATGGAGCAAATACTCTGTACATGGAGCAAATACTCTGTACATGGAGCAAATACTCTGTACATGGAGCAAACACTCTGTACATGGAGCAAATACTCTGTACATGGAGCAAATACTCTGTACATGGAGCAAACACTCTGTACATGGAGCAAATACTCTGTACATGGAGCAAATACTCTGTACATGGAGCAAATACTCTGTACATGGAGCAAATACTCTGTACATGGAACTGATAACGCAGTCTAACTTTGGTTCTGACATGAAAATCACTTACGCATTAATTGTTAGCGATTAAAGTTTAATGCAGCACTCAAAAGCCGGAATATATTTGTTTAAAAGATCTAAATGTTTTCTCAATCGCACGTCAAGATTAGTAAATATTATGACAGTGTTATATTTGACAATATATTTTTTTCAAATCGCTATACATGTTAAAATCTGGCAGTACAATTGGGATAAAGGTTACATCTGTATGATGCATGTAATGTCCACAACTTGACTATATCTAAGTGTAGCTCACTTGATATTAAAAGATAATTGTATACCAAATCAATGTCTTTGAAAATATATTCAAAAAGTGTGTAGCAACATACCTTAGTCGAGCTTTTTGTGTCTTTTACGTTCATAATACACATGACAATAATTCAAAATCATAATAACCATTGGTTTACGGGGAAATTTTGATTAAATAGATTTGTATGTCGTAAAATTTTAATGTACACAAGTTCACCGACACTGTTAACATGAATTGGTCATTATTTATTTATATGTTGGGATAGTTATTAAACAACAAGAAATTTGAATTTCCAACGACTTAATTATAATAATAATTTAATATATAAATACAAAACATCAATTCAGTCGCTTACGTATACGTTTTCCCAGTAGGATATTAAGTTTATAAGTAAGAAATATCTTTTGAACAAAACCGAGTATATTTATTAATTCTTGTTTCAAATGCAAAGTAGCGGAATTGAATTGTTATTAAACGAAGTCCGAGGAACATAGTGGTTAAACTTGTTTTAAGAGCGCAACGCTACTTGCACGTATGAGATGCTTGCTGGTGCTACAAACGGGTTTCTAATTTTTACAAATTTCAATGTCTTTTAAATTTTTTCAGCCCATTGGTCAATTTCATGGATATATTTCAGTTAAATTCAGGACAGTTTCACAAACAACAAATCAATCGAAGAAAAAGGAAGGATACATTTGACTATCTAGAACAGATTAGTTAAGGTTGGAGAATTTAGCCTTTAGGCCACAATGTGCCTATTCTTTTTCACATTCTTTATAAACAAGATTTTTTACCACTACACAAACCTTAACATGAGTCGTCTCTATCCACCACCGTTGGGCCGCACTGTGTAGCTCTGTATTTTGATTTTGTCATCTGAAAGAATCCCCAAAGCGTTAAACATCTTTAATTGTAATAATGCAATTAATATTTATATAAATAAAACTCATCAAGGTTATTTGTTTGTTTGTTTGAATGTTGTTTAACCCAGTTTAATTAAGTTTGCAGGTACATGGTATGTCATGATTTCCTATTTTTATAGGGGAGTAATAGGAGAAAAACACCGACCTTCGGTAGAAAAACTGAAAAACTGGCAATCCTTGTCAATTAGGATTGGAGTCGAGCGCATCCTCCCCGCTCTTAGTCTCGAACCCGCAATCTCAAAGAACAGTGACCACGTGATCAATAGTGGACAAACTATCTTAACCACTCGGTCACCGATATCAAGGTTATGAAAATTTTAACGCTAATGGACGTTGCGTCTAGTCAAGCCTCATCAGTGGCGTTCAAATCTTACAGTTAAAAATTATACAATTAATATAATTACGATGTTTAAGAGTTTTTTTTTTCAGCAAAATTTTTAAATGTTATACTAAATCCAGCGTAAAAATGTCTATGAAACTTTGAACTTTTAACTTTTTGTTCATTTTTATGAGACCATTTTCTTAATATGTCCTCTAGTTATAGAAAAAAACTAACTTTAAAAGTTTTTTTTACAATACTAAGGGTTAAACTACGAAATTGTAGTCACGTTTAACGTTTATGACGGTCTATCATTCCTGTTGTATCGGAAATTTGTATATAGCGTTTTGAAAGTTAATTATTATTTATTGTCGTAGCATACCAAACTACGAATGCTTTAAAATATTTACAGACAACGACAGAGAGAATCGCCGACCCTTGATAAATACGGGACAAACTTGAATTTGAATCAAGTGCAACATGTGTTATCACGGTGCAATGCCAGACACGAAACAAAATCCCTTCGCATTTACAACAGATAATTAATAAACTAACTATAATATTCACCATGATAATAGTTAAATTGCCAATATGACATATTTTGAAAAACCAGTCCAATTCGGAATAAACTAGTCCAATATCTGTATTTGCCTGATTAAAACTGTATTGGTCTCCCGATTGATTGGGCCTAGTAGTTGGTCCTTGGTGAGCTGCGCCTCCTATATGGTTGAGCACACCATTGTTGCTTTTTTGTTCTTGTTACTTTATTTAAACTATGAAGAAAAAGTATTTGCACAGTATGTGTATAATTTCTTCACGGCCATATCGCTTTTTGACTATAATAAGAACTTCAATGCATTTAAGATCAATTGCCTGTGGTTATTGCAATTAACAAATCAGCGCCTCTCACTTCAATAAAATTACTTTTCCGCACTTTCAACGAATTTTCTAGTGTATAACGATGAATAAGCCTCTTGCTTGTTTTAAAACGCTTTATTAATACTACAATTCATAAAGCGTTTGATCAGAATACAAAATGCATTAAAACTCTAATTTTAATTAAAGCGCGATAATAAAAAATGAAGAAAATATTTATAGATTCCTGTAAGAATTTTTCTTCATCTGTTGTTTTGAACTTGACTACATTGGTTGCTAGGCCATTTTGTAGGTGGAAGAGACTATTTCTATGGTCCTGAGTTAAACAAAACATGGTTGTCAAATTTACTTTTGTGTCCGTTGCTACTGACAAAATGCAACTTCCGGTTGTAAAATGACATATTTCAGTTAGAGGCATCATCTTGATTTAAAAAACTGTATGGTTGCTAAGGTCTTTTTGTAATGGTGACCTTGTTGCTATGGTATGACATTGACCTGTGACCTTTGAAATTCGGCTCAAATTGAAGGCCTTTGATGATCATGTTAAACTATTTATTTCCTATATTATCTCTAACCGTTTTCAAGTTGTATGCAAAAAACCTATTAACCGAAATGAGTCAAGGGCTCGAACTCAAAAACGGTTCATGGCACATGCAGTTTCGGACAAATTGTATCAAATGAAGGCCTTAATGAGAGGAGTAATTTTCCCACTTATTGTCTTCTTCTATCTGTTATAGTTTTTGAGTTGTAATGATAACAGGATAGGAGACCTAAGGCCGAGGTCACTTCTGAACTTTTACTTAAGTTTGAGATTTTCTTTAAGGAAATGTCACAGAACGACAAATGGTGATTTCGACTTACGAATTGTGAGTGTTTTTGATAAGCGTAGACCTTAAAACATTCAAGGAATACCGCTCGCCTTCCCTAGTCAGAAATTTTTAGCCAAAATATATCATTAAATTGTCCCAAAAGTTCCTAAACATTTGTCACTTTTCACTTTTCTTGTATCTGTTATAGTTCCTAAGATAACGCGATAACAAAGTGTCGGTTTTTAGGAAGATAACTCCGCAAAGAAAAAATTTTCGGTTTCACCGGGTGAATTTTGAATAGACTTTCAGTGCCCAAAACTTGTCGCGAAAGACCAAAATGACATGTCGCGTACTCTTTAAACTGTTTGGTTTGAAAGTTGGCGGAAAAAAAGAAACAAAAATCAGGACAAAAACAATAAGGTCTTCCTACTGGAAGTGGGAAAGACCTTAATAGGAGTGCCTGTACCAAAACAGGACCTTTTTCGTTGTTGGTTCTTGAGTGTTCATGATCTGGACTACGCAAACAGTTAACAATGGGCAACACAAATTAGCATAATTAGTGACTGACAATGAGACTTTTTTGAAGAATTTCACTGACCCTTGGAGCAAAACGCTCAAAAGAAATCCCCATTACAGTTTAGTTTGAACAAGATTTTATTTGTTTGTTTTTATGAAAGTGGAAGGGCGCAACTTTCAGCAATTGTTGAGATATATGGTGTCCAGTTCTTATTTCGGACTGAGATAAGAAAATCCGGAGTAACAACCCTCCTTCTGCAGCAAAATTATTATTAAAACGATCATTATTAAACATTGGATAAAAAGAATTATATTGTTCGTGTAAGGTTTGTTATACCTGCGTAAAATGCAAACAGATATGTTTGGATCATCACTAAGGGACAAATGTTAGCCAAAACAAAAAGTATTCTCCATATTTACATTTGGCTGATTTGGTTTTTTTATTTTTGGTTTAAAATTAAACAAAATGTTTCATCGAGATCCCAAATTTCTATTGGTTAAAACAGTTACAGATGAAGAAGAATCATTCTTTGCATTGCACGATGAAACCGGTAGGCATGATGAGCACGGGCTTCCTTGACGACAGTAAACAAACAAAGCGGAGTAATTTAAGTCAACAAAACTACCCTGTAGGCGATTTGAATCTGAACGCCGGCAATTTGTTTTAATGAAATAAAATGTAAATATAAAAGAATTTTCCCGCGTTTCGATAGTAAGAGCGGGAAAATGGTTGTATTTACGGTACATAGGTACTAATTTTTATTTGGCGTAGTAATCGAGTAGACCGGGAAAATTGAGCGGGTATTTTAGTTTGGTTCATTTTCTAGCCGCCTTTCAGGCAGTAAACATCAAACTTTTTGTGTATATTGACATTATATTTTTACATTGTGTAATGTTTGATGTTAATATTTTTTGTAAAGAAAGTTCAACACATAAAGTCAACGCAAGTTCTCGCGTTGTCCCTATGAGACGGTCTATCAAAGGTATTTTTGCTAGAGAACACAGGTTTCCAGAGAACTTCTGGTTTTTCCTGGGCGTGCCTTGGCCGTTGGTACGGGGAGGAACTTTCTTAAGGTCACAAACTTTGTGTATATACAAAATATTTTTGTTACATTTAGATACGTAATAAAATTCCGGCGTCCATCGTATATGGCGGGCTAGTCGGCAAAATTATATAGTTTTGGTTTTTTAATGTCATTACGAAATGGAGATTGAATGATTAGTATAGACTCGAGTTAAGTTAAAACGAATTGAATGCATTATTTTGAAGTTTCGTTGACGTATAAAAGCGTTGACCGTGCGCACATTTTCATTATGGTAGCGCTTCAGTGAAAATGTGCTTCGGTCAACGCTTTCATGCTTCAGTGAAACTTCAAAAGAATGCAGTCAATTCCTAATTTAATCTTTACACAAGGTCTTTTTGCATTGCGTAGTAAATAATACAATATACAAAGTTTGGAGTACAACAAGTAAGTAAAGCAAAATAAAGAAACTGATTTGTACTAATGTTTGTTCGAAATTTGATCCAATAAAGTATATAGCTCACATAAAAGCCTTTGATTTTGATTGGCTAACAAGCCGAATAGATCAGTCATGGGCGTAATAAAACCAACAAGTAAGTAAAGCAAAATAAAGACACTGATTTGTACTAATGTTTGTTCAATATTTGTTCCAATAAAGTCCATATTATAGCTCACACAAAAATATTTTGCTCAGCATGAGAATATTCTCAATTACCATGACAACAAGGGAAAAGATTAAGATTTGAAATTAGGAATAAAAAAATTCGAAGCAAAGAAAAGAAAAGGTATACGCTCTGGGCCCAGGCTTTATCCCTGGCTTGTATAAAAGCGGACTTTTTATTGGTTGGTTACCTTTATGTCACAGGGTGTATTGTTTGTGCGTTGCTAATGTATGATCTATAGTACCGGTGTCTTTTATTTTTGTGTTATTACACTTCATTTCAAACACTGCAGATGCCTACATTCACACTGACACACAATGAATGAAATCGGAACTTGACGTCATTTTATGTTAACGTTATGATAACGTGGCTTGAGGCGCCGAAATACCGAAAGTAGAAAAAACAATGTAAAACAAAATAAAAACTCAAAAAGTACCATTGTCAACTTGATAAAATGGGAATTTTCTGTATGAAAAAAATTTTTTTGAACAACTGTGATGACGTTGCCGATTTAGTGATGTTAATAACATATTATTGTTTTTATTTATTTTTAAATTTTGAAATCACAAAAGATGAATCAAAAATAAAACAAACTAATAAACTATCACTGATAGCTCGGGTACGATTTTTATCGGCTGCTAACAAAAGTCAAACACGAAACGTTTTGCATCGCATATCGAGGAAAAATAATTGCCAAAAGCCAAAATGTAGTACAAAAGAACACTAAGAAAGCAAACAACTCTGAGCTAATTTGCTTAGGGCATATTTTACGAAAACAAAGATGGAAAGTAACTTTGAAAACTTTAGTGCAGAAAGGTTAGCAAAAACACTGTCTCATGTTTACATGGACACACGCACAAAAAGGGGGAATTGTACAAAGCTACAACATTATTGAACACACGTCATACTCTAAACAGATACCTCAAAATTCCACCACATCTTAAACAATATGACATTATCAATTGGACCGAATTTTTGGAGGCTAACAAAAAATGTTTCAATACAGCGATGGTTTAAATCAAAGCATCTCAAAGAGGGAACATAGATCATTTTCCGGAGATCTTACAAAAATTTATAATAGCATTTTCTTCGATCCTAGAACTCCTACACGTATTGGTAATCTTGTTCAGATGAATATTCGTTCATATTTCTGTCGTCGTGCAAAAGAATGCAGTCAATTCCTAATTTAATCATTACACAAATGTCTTTTTGCATTGCGTAATAAACAATACAATATACAAAGTTTGGAGTACAACAAGTAAGTAAAGCAAAATAAAGAAACTGATTTGTACTAATGTTTGTTCGATATTTGTTCCAATAAAGTCCATATTATAGCTCACATAAAAGCCTTTGATTTTGATTGGCTAACGAGCCGAATAGATCAGTCCTGGGCGTAATAAAACCAACAAGTAAGTAAAGCAAAATAAAGACACTGATTTGTACTAATGTTTGTTCAATATTTGTTCCAATAAAGTCCATATTATAGCTCACATAAAAGCCTTTGATTTTGATTGGCTAACAAGCCGTATAGATCAGTCCTGGGCGTAATAAAACCTTTCTGAGTAAAAATATTTTGCTCAGCATGAGAATATTCTCAATTACCATGACAACAAGGGAAAATATTAAGATTTGAAATTAGGAATAAAAAAATTCGAAGCAAAAAAAAGAAAAGGTATAGGCGCTGGGCCCAGGCTTTATCCCTGGCTTGTATAAAAGCGGACTTTTGATTGCTTGGTTACCTTTACGTCACAGGGTGTATTGTTTGTGCGTAGCTAATGTAGGATCTATAGTACCAGTGTCTTTTACTTTTGTGTTATTACATTTCATTTCAAACACTGCAGATGCCTACATTCACACTGACACACATAATTATGAATGAAATCGGAACTTGACGTCATTTTATGTTAACGTTATGATAACGTGACTTGAGGCGCCGAAATACCGAAAGTAGAAAAAACAATGTAAAACAAAATAAAAACTCAAAAAGTACCATTGTCAACTTGATAAAATGGGAATTTTCTGAATGAAAAATTTTTTTTTGAACAACTGTGATGACGTTGCAGATATAGTGATGTTAATAACATATTATTGTTTTTAATTTTTTTTAAATTTTGAAATCACAAAAGATGAATCAAAAATAAAACAAACTAATAAACTATCACTGATAGCTCGGGTACGATTTTTATCGGCTGCTAACAAAAGTCAAACACGAAACGTTTTGCATCGCATATCGAGGAAAAAATAATTGCCGAAAGCCAAAATGTAGTACAAAAGAACACTAAGAAAGCAAACAACTCTGAGCTAATTTGCTTAGGGCATATTTTACGAAAAAAAAGATGGAAAATAACTTTGAAAACTTTAGTGCAGAATGGTTAGCAAAAACAATGTCTCATGTTTACATGGACACACGCACAAAAAGGGGGAATTGTACAAAGCTACAACATTATTGAACACACGTCATACTCTAACACAGATACCTCAAAATTCCACCACATCTTAAACAATATGACATTATCAATTGGACCGAATTTTTGGAGGCTAACACAAAATGTTTCAATACAGCGATGGTTTAAATCAAAGCATCTCAAAAAGGGAACATAGATCATTTTCCGAAGATCTTACAAAAATTTATAATAGCATTTTCTTCGATCCTACAACTACTACACGTTTTGGTAATCTTGTTCAGATGAATATTCGTTCATATTTCTGTTGTCGTGCAAAAGAATGCAGTCAATTCCTAATTTAATCATTACACAAATGTCTTTTTGCATTGCGTAATAAACAATACAATATACAAAGTTTGGAGTACAACAAGTAAGTAAAGCAAAATAAAGAAACTGATCTGTACTAATGTTTGTTCGATATTTGTTCCAATAAAGTCCATATTATAGCTCACATAAAAGCCTTTGATTTTGATTGGCTAACAAGCCGTATAGATCAGTCCTGGGTGTAATAAAACCAACACGTAAGTAAAGCAAAATAAAGAAACTGATTTGTACTAATGTTTGTTCGATATTTGTTCCAATAAAGTCCATATTATAGCTCACATAAAAGCCTTTGATTTTGATTGGCTAACAAGCCGTATAGATCAGTCCTGGGCGTAATAAAACCTTTCTGAGTAAGGCGCTGGGCCCAGGCTTTATCCCTGGCTTGTAAAAAAGCGGACTTTTGATTGGTTGGTTACCCTTACGTCACAGGGTGTATTGTTTGTGCGTTTCAAATGTATGATTTATAGTACCGGTGTCTTTTATTTTTGTGTTATTACACTTCATTTCAAACACTGCAGATGCCTACATTCACACTGACACACATAATTATGAATGAAATCGGAACTTGACGTCATTTTATGTTAACGTTATAATAACGTGACTTGAGGCGCCGAAATACCGAAAGTAGAAAAAACAATGTAAAACAAAATAAAAACTCAAAAAGTACCATTGTCAACTTGATAAAATGGGAATTTTCTGTATGAAAATTTTTTTTTGAACAACTGTGATGACGTTGCAGATTTAGTGATGTTAATAACATATTATTGTTTTTAATTTTTTTTAAATTTTGAAATCACAAAAGATGAATCAAAAATAAAACAAACTAATAAACTATCACTGATAGCTCGGGTACGATTTTTATCGGCTGCTAACAAAGGTCAAACACGAAACGTTTTGCAACGCATATCGAGGAAAAAATAATTGCCAAAAGCCAAAATGTAGTACAAAAGAACACTAAGAAAGCAAACAACTCTGAGCTAATTTGCTTAGGGCATATTTTACGAAAAAAAAGATGGAAAATAACTTTGAAAACTTTAGTGCAGAAAGGTTAGCAAAAACACTGTCTCATGTTTACATGGACACACGCACAAAAAGGGGGAATTGTACAAAGCTACAACATTATTGAACACACGTCATACTCTAAACAGATACCTCAAAATTCCACCACATCTTAAACAATATGACATTATCAATTGGACCGAATTTTTGGAGGCTAACAAAAAATGTTTCAATACAGCGATGGTTTAAATCAAAGCATCTCAAAAAGGGAACATAGATCATTTTCCGGAGATCTTACAAAAATTTATAATAGAATTTTCTTCGATCCTAGAACTCCTACACGTTTGGGTAATCTTGTTCAGATGAATATTCTTTCATATTTCTGTCGTCGTGCAAAAGAATGCAGTCAATTCCTAATTTAATCATTACACAAATGTCTTTTTGCATTGCGTAATAAACAATACAATATACAAAGTTTGGATTACAACAAGTAAGTAAAGCAAAATAAAGAAACTGATTTGTACTAATGTTTGTTCGATATTTGTTCCAATAAAGTCCAATATTATAGCTCACATAAAAGCCTTTGATTTTGATTGGCTAACAAGCCGTATAGATCAGTCCTGGGCGTAATAAAAACCTTTCTGAGTAAAAATACTTTGCTCAGCAAGAGAATATTCTCAATTACCATGACAACAAGGGAAAAGAATAAGATTTGAAATTAAGAATAAAAAAATTCTCAGCAAAGAAAAGGTATGGGCGCTGGGCCCAGGCTTTATCCCTGGCTTGTAAAAAAGCGGACTTTTGAATCAAAGCATTTCAAAAAGGGAACAAAGATCATTTTCCGGAGATCTTACAAAAATTTATAATAGCATTTTCTTCGTTCCTAGAACTCCTACACGTTTGGGTAATCTTGTTCAGATGAATATTCGTTCATATTTCTGTCGTCATGCCAATGAAAACATGGATTCGATGACCAAAGACTCGTGTGTAGTTAACACGTGCGCTGATACGGAACGTAAATATGTAATGAAAAAGGCTGACGTACAATAAAAAAATCACATGGAGTCTGACACGGAAAAGATATCTTGGCATATGACTGCTATTAAAGTTTGTCCCGATTTTTGTCTGTATTTGTCTTTCTTAATATCCGAAAAATAGTTATATGTCCACCAACGTTTGATGGCAACAAAGAAAATAACAAATTGGTATAACTAACACTTACTCTACTCATTCCATCCGTGTCACCACCTAGCTACAATCCTAAAAAAACTTTTCCATGGCTCAAATTATGTCGGTCGCAATCTTGTGCCGTCTCCAAACGTGTGTCAAAGCACAAAACAGATGGGAGACATAATCTCATGCACAATGAAAGGTGACAAACAAGTTCCTGTACTACCTGCAGTATCTAACCATCGTGCCATAATACTATCTATGGATACCGTTTCATTAAGCAGTTCCATCATTAATAATTTTTACGATGATTTATGCGACATCGACGTTAATGACTTGTTTTTTTTATTTCGATTTCCTTCCACCAACTGTCATTTCTGCGCATCAATCAAGAACAGTACATGCTCCAATTTTTCACGGTTGCTCCACCAATCTTAACCTTACAATAAACGGAAATTGAATTTTGAGCGAAAGACAATTTTACCTTGCACCCATTGCAGGAAAAATGAACAAAGTAGATTTAAAAAATCTCAATAAATATATTCTTAATATTACCCTTTTATATATGTTCTTTTTGATAGATTAATTATCATTACATAAAAATTCAGAATTTGACTTACTAAACTTTAAAACTGTCTAAAAAGTAGGTTTATAAGTGTGACCACTCCGTTACGGAGTTTAATACTGGAAGATTAAATGCTCTTTGGTGAGATACCATTTCCAGTACTAAACAGATACATATAAAGATGGTTATTAACCACTTTTTTTCTTGATATTATGTGATTGTAAATATTTGGTTTAAAATAAAATATTATATTATTCCAATTATATGAATCAATAATTGGTACACCCCATACTGATATGATTGAAACAAATTATGTATCTTTCCCCCATAAAGACTTAAATTGGGTTAATTATAGAATATCGTATTTTTGTTATTGCTGTGAAATATGGTATGAATGTGAGCTCTAATATCATAGTTATTCCGGTCTTAGACAGAGTATATAATATCGTATTCATGGCTTAGGATTTATATTCCATTCTAAGCCGTGAATGTGACATTATATACCCTGTCTAAGACTGGAATTACATATAATTAATACCCTGTCTGGAATCTTAGGATTCTACATAGCTTTTCAGCTAGAGGGTATAAAATGATCTCCTATTAGTGCCGAGTGGTATATCAGCTTATAATACGAAAAGCAGACCCTATTTGATACTGTGATTTTCCAGTGCCGCGCTACGTGCACATTAAAGGCCTTTATATTAATTTCTATGTAGCCAACTGTAAGTGAATGAGGATGTTGTAGCCTGATCGCAGACCCTAGTTTATGCGGTGTTGGGAGGGTGTCACGGCTCCTTGCATATTAAAAGTTGCCTTTTTTGAATTTTAAATTTTAATCATAAATTCTCATTTGAAAGCGGTAGATAATTTAAAACTACGGTGACAGATTTGAAACCAATGTCACACATCATTAACTAATTATTGATTAGTGTGTGTGTCCTTTACAATATAGCATCTTTACAATTTTTCTGATATTATCCAGCCATTTCTTTAGCTGTCATACTTGTTTTCACACGATGTCTTCTTCAAAGCAACAACTATTCTATTTTACTTAAATATTTTATTTATAGCTCAATTCGCATCAATAATACACATTAAGTACGCTCCTTTACAAAAACACAATGACTCTCCAATAGCAGCTGTCTCTTGGTTTTTTAAACAAAACCAGGATAAAAATCTCAAACAGAGATTATATAATAATCTTTCATAATATAATTGAAAGTAAATTTATATAAGATTTTAAAATAATGCATACAACGTATGATACGTGTAAGTATATGTATAAATAATGGGGCAAACGCGATTATATCTAAGTGCTTTTGTTCAGGGCCATTTCTTGATGACGTTGTACCAATCATCCAACTGTACCGTTATTCTGTAATTCGAAGATAAACATCAAATAACATGCCTTTTCACATTGTACTGAATTGATCCGAATCGTAATTGATATTTGGCATGCATATCTGTTAATTTCAGTAAAGAGTTCTAGAGGACAAATTTTCATAACAATAAGCCAAATATATTCTGTAAGTCAAGCGTTGTTGCAGAAAGCATGCACATAAACATCTGAAGAGTTCCATTTATATAGTTTACAATATCCACTGGTGAACGTGCTCTCAGCCCTTTTACGATTTCGTTGTTATTATTCAGCTATTCCTGTAGTTGGCTTACTCGTGTTCGCATGCAGAGTTTTCTTTTCAAAGCAAGAAATATGTAAATTATAGCTTCTATCGTTTCACATAAACACATTAAGGAAACTCCTATACAAAGTCCCAAGGACCCTCCAATATCAGATATCAATTGAGTTACCTGAAACAAAATCAGGATAGTACTCGATAAAGTTATGAACAGACATGTTGAATTACAACAAACTGAATAATAATATGTCGAGCAAAAATGGGCTTCACTGCTTACATTTTAATACTTTTTTTTCATACTGCTTACTTGACGATGTACAGACGTTAACTTGCAGAGGATGTATATATGGATATTAATCATTTGTTAACATCACTCTGACATTAAGTGAATCTGAAAAACGCTTTTTCTTGCCAGACATCAACAAATAAATGAATCGTTGTTATTTGATTCGATTGTCAAGACAATAAAATTCTTACTTCGTACAAGGGTTCCTCTGTTATCGTTTCGTAATTCAAGTCTTCAAAATAAATGTGTATCTTTAGAAAATTTGAGCTAAAATAAAAATAAATGTAACGTCAAAATTTGATTCAACACAAACAATCATTTGATTGCTACATTATGAGGCCCCGTTTTACTATTTTTACATATATTTTGATAATCAAAAATCATTCAAAACATACACCCAACTTTAAATGTCAGACAATTATTGAGAAATAAATATAAACAACTACATGTATATTACTAGTCACACCCCCGTGGAGTACATTTTATGCTTGTATTTTTTAAAATTATTCCATATTTTACCTTTTTATTTAGTTACGATAACCGGTTCATGTTTTAAACTATGCGTCTGTTGTTAACTTGTTACAAATCGTTCTTGACTTTTGCTACGGTAATTTGACATAGTAAGTCAGCCATTTCTGTTTTAAAGGGACCTTGCTTTGTTTACAAAAGTTCGTCTGCTTTCGGAACGTTCAATTCTATTCTGACAAACCGCGAGACTTTTCTTGCCTTAACTGCAGATGACATTAGCCGAAGGATTTCGAATCGAAAAAAAAATTGATTGTTTCTATCGTACACTGTTCCAATTTAGGTCAAATTTTACTATGGAAAACCGCCCCATCAAAATAAAAAAACAGCCACATTTCAAAACTCTCTCCAGAAAATAATTCATTTCAAAAGTACCTTTCATGATCTACAAAAAGTATATAAGCGTACCATACGCGGTAAGCTTGTCACGCAAAACCGTCCCCAACACACGTTAACTTGTAGTATAATAATTTTTCCCGTACTTTCACATGCGAAGTAATTCTATCCGCTGTCATGTATCTCAAGAGTATGCAGTTGAAATAAACATCATCTGTCGTCAAACAGCGGTTACTTAAGGTAATACACTGCATGATTTTTTCAAAACATACTTAATTGATCTGCAAAATTCGCCACAGTCCCAAACCAACAAATTGTGAAAATATTTGAAGAATTGCGGAAATTTCAAATATCTACTGTGGAAATCATTGACAAAAGCAAATCTATTTTCTTATGAAAAACAAATACAGATTATTAAAGAATAAATTATTAATGTAAACAAATAACCACAAATGATATTGTTTGATGTAGAATTTATTTGTTTTTGATATAAAAAGGGGGAAAAAAGTAAAACTGCGCCTCATTACAGAATCAAGCGGGATACATTTAATGTACATCCATTTTTGTTCATAACATCCAATCTTTTTTATATTAACAGTTTGTATATAAGTTGTTTGCTTGTGTAAATGGTATTTAACGCCACTTTCAGCAATTTTTAGCTTTATAGTGTAGCCAAGTTTTTATATGGGAGGAAGCAGGAGTACAAGGAGAAAATTAGCAACATTCGGTAGAACAGTATGTTGATAGAAGTTTAAATAAGATTTTTTTATTAAACTGCTTATATTTGTTTGTCAAAATAACTTGTGTGGCCCTCTCTGAACATAATGTTGTGCACTTTGTATAGAAGCCAGTTAACGTAGCTTCTTATTTAAGTATAACATAAAATCTAAAAATGTTTAGATTTCATTCGAAAACGATATGTATTTTTATCCTTTGATTACTGTTTACACAATAACCTTAGAGCTGTTCCGGTTAGTGTTGTTATGCCACATGATGAATTATTGTATGTAGCACAAGATTTGTTTTTCAGTTCCTCCTGTAAAAGAGTAAAAATTTGGTAATGAGTTTGATAAGCTATAGTGAGGTTTTGTTAAAATTGAAGTGCAAAGAAATTTTTGACATGAAAGTATTGTGCGCAATTAAGAGACCCAATATATAATTAAAAGTCTATTAGTAATGTTTGTTTTGTTTCAATTTTAATTCTTCTTGAACAAATCGTAAACAGTTCTAGTTATTAAATACATTATCTGTACTATAAAGGCAAGAAGGTAAATCTAGTAGGAAAAAATTGGTTTGCAACAGCATATAAATAATGTTTGTAATATGTGTAAGAAAGACAAATTGTCAACTTACAAGCTTCGTTTCGTGGGGCCACAATCTTCCTGAAAATGTTTTTGTGTAAGCACTTTCGCTAAAAAAAGGGAAATCATCATATAGATTTAAATTTTGGATTTCATACATGCAAATAATTACCATCTACTAAAAGAATCTTAGCTTCAATTTACACAAAATAATAACTAAACATAACATAAAAAAGCGTGAATTTAATAGTCTTTTTTCCAGAGAAACTTGTTGAAAATTTGGTACATTTGAGTCACATTTCATCGAACAGAACAGCACCCAAAGGAAATCAAAATCAAATAATAAAAAACCTTACACTACACTTTTGGTTAGAAACTGGGAAATAAAAATATGGGATTAAACAAGTAAAAGAATCCTTAAACCCAGACCTGCAGAAACGTTAAGTGCATGAAAATTAACTTACAGCAAAAGTATAAAGCAACTATTAAATCAAACAACTAGACATTTAAAGATATGATTTCAGAAGACATCTATTTATTACTGTATTGTAGTACTGTAACATTCGCCGCAGGTGAAGCTTGTGTTCGCAGAGTGCTGTGGTCGATGTAAGAATACTGTGGGTAATTGAATAAAACACTCAATTTGCAGAAAATATTAAGGTTACCTTTATGTTGTGATTAAAATTTCCCGGCCTTAGCTGTATATTACTAACTACTTTCCTATTTAGAGGAGCAATTGTATGGATTTTTTATTTGCTATATATTGCTTGCTGGCCGTAATAAAAATATCACTTAAAAGTCTTAATCTACGCCTCAAAACGATCGGACATTTACGCTGAATTTTATGTAGTATTTCCTATTCCTGGAATTTTAACCAGACATGGCAATGAGTAATTCAATGGTTCGGTTAGAGGCAGACACTGCTTACTTGTCCGGAGCACCTGAGAGATACTCTTGTTTAATTTGCTATTTCTGGATCTGAATTTTACCCAGAAATGGCAATGAGCAACTTAAGGGTTCGGTTAGAGGCATACACTGCTAACTTGTCTGGAGCACCTGAGAGACACTCTTGTTTTATTTGGTTCAGATTTTTAATTGTTAGTTTGTGTTGTTCATGTCTAAATCTGGATTTGTATTTGTTCCGTGACTTTTTTGTTCCTTTGTTAGGTCGTTTTTTTTGGTATTTTAAAAGTACACACAGTAAGAAAACATTATTGACTGATTGATTGAATGTTTGCTTTACGTCTAGAAAGCAGTATTTCATTTATATTTAGGACGAGAACAAGTTAACAAACAATCAACGGAAAAGGGGCTGTGATGATACACAGGGAACACAATTTAGACTGCCACTGGAAAAGTATGGAGAATTTAGACGGTAGCGGCCACAATTAGTCACTTTTTATCGTGCAAGGAATGTGGCACTCTTCAAACACGATACCCACTACAGTCAGGGGTCCGTCTTATGACCTGATACCCCAACGAGAGGGCTTTCACTATCCGCCACCCGGGGACTCGCTGGGCTGCTCTGCAGGTCTAGCATTAGGAATCTCAAAGTATGGTCCCAGCAGTAAAAAAGTAAGAAAACATTCTTGCAGTGAGTACTGCTAACGAGTTTCTTTTGTACAGAGTAAATGAATCTATTTGAACTCGAAGCCTTATCTGTCAGCACATTCATCAGTACATTTTACACATACACAGATTACACTGAATGTCGTGACACCAGATCCTTCCACAGGATTTCACAAGTTTATAAATATATATTTTAAAAAACATAAACTTAATAATAGTGTACATGACGTCCAAATAACTGTAACTGTGTAGTTGAAATAAACCATTCAACGGATTTGTTTCATATATCATCTTAATACTTACAAACATGGTGGAGGACATTCGCAATAACTGTTTACATTTGACAGAAAGTCTCTACGCAGAGAAGTGGAACAATCTTTTGCTGGAAATATAAAGTTGAAAATGATTTGGACAATGCATACCTCCAAGAAGATATTAACAAACAAAAATAGAAAAGATGAGATAAAACAATGGGATTTTCTTGTCAACTGAAAAAAAATCGATTTCTTTTTACCTTGAAAGTTTTAAGTTCTGGCTTTTGCCAAAACAAATGACCAATTTATCACATTATGCCATACTAACTTATCTGATAACAAATACATATTATGAAACTTAAGACATTAGTGGTAGACAATACTGGCAAATTAACAGCTTGCAGAAAAAGCCTTTCGATTGTTTCTTATCCAAAAAAAATACAACAGTAGAATTCGTCATTTTTCCATGTTGTACTAAGAAGTAATCACAATAACTTGCTTCAATAATTATCTAGTATGATATGGTAACGTTAGTACTTTTAAAGAAAAACTCTGAACAACTAAAGTATCTACTACCGTCTGTTGTGTAACAAGTTTCCAAGTCTGTAAAATTGTCTGGAATGTTCTCCAGTTCTTCAGTTTTTTTATGGAAATATGTGACTTCGGACTGCATATATCCAGCGACACATCCGCAATTTTTCATAGCAATGTTTTCCCAACACGTTTGAATACATCCCTAAAACACAAATGTGGTCGAAAAATAGACATTATTTATTGATCTAATTAACTTTTCTAATTTTTTTTCTTTAATTTAGATTGATAAAAGTTTTTCTTAGTTTTAACAGACAACTATTGTTTGCTACATAATTTCATTACGTAATCCGTATGACTTCCGGTAAAACTTTGTTGGGGAAAAAAGGAAATCTATGAATGAATAGATAATTGATAAACAAAAAGTAATTAATCGGAATTAAAGTTTATTTTTATTAAATTAACAATTTCTTTGCAAGGTGACACGACATGATTTGACTTGATACGACTGTGTACATGAACTTTGATTGAGGGACAGAAAAATAAATATTTAGTTGCCCTGCACTGCAAAATGGATTGATTAATTGGTCTCCTATTGTCCAAGATAAGTATGTCAGAAAGTGAACCGGCTGGCAAATGTGATCGTACAGAAAACTCTAGAATTTAAATCTAATATACTATGTTATTTGATTTATTTTGTTTCTAGTGGTATTTTATAACCGTAGAAAAAGTTACATGAAAGTAAGAAATGTTAACAGTGTATTAGAAAATTAAAACTGCCAGTGTTACGTGTGGCTTTGTCACTACGAAATATAACTAGACCACCACTCTAAAAGCGTAAACAAACCTAAAGAACAATTAATTTTATGAAATATAAATTGAGTGACTCTATTAAATGAACATACACGATAACGCAAACAGATTTTCTATTTTCAGAAAATGTATTGTGCATCACAGCACCAGATTTACAAACACAATTAAAATATTACATACTTCTCAGACAATATGCCAGACATTTCTTATTATTTTTCTTATTTCTTGCTACATACCTGTGTTGAATAGCGAACATATTTTTTTCGAAAGTACTCCAGTGGGTCTTGACAAGTGCCATAGTTTCCACCCTGACGAGTGATTTTTGTCTGAAAAAAATTGAAAATGTATTTGGAAATGACTACGATACGAAGTTAACTGTATAACCTAAAATAATTTATTAAGCTACAGTTAGATGTACTTGAGTCTTACGGGAATACCAAGATCTGAAAACGGGAAAGATTCATAGTGATAAGGCAATTCATAGATTGACTAAATGATTGCTCAACTAGAAATCAGCAGTATTTAACATTTATTAAGGACAAGAAAACATGCAAACAAGAAAAAAAATTAGGAAATGGGATAAACCAAGGACAGAAAAATTTAGAATGGCATTGCTAAAGATTTGAGTGTTTGGGTAAGACAATTTAGCCATTCGCAATAGATACAATGAACTTATTCTTTTTGACACCTTAAAATGGTGTTTAACATGCAGATAACGTGGTTTGTTATACAAAATCCTGTTTTTGTACTGTGGTTCCGTCGTCCCCGTCCAACGTCTAAATGAAAAATGTATTTAAATAACCTGTCATAATGCTGCATTAATATTTTTATTGCATCATTTTTCTTATAACATGACTTCATTTGGGGGTTTTTGGCTCATCCAAGGGTCAGGTTTTACTGTCATTATTTTGCGTCTTCCTCGTTAATTTTTTTTTTTTTTTTGCATTTCAATCTTTATTTTTAATCACTGCTTCAGTTTAATCCATATAATGGTTGTCTTTTTATTCTGATAATAAGGGGATCGGTGGCCGAGGGGTTAAGGTAGTTCGTCTAATACTAATCACGTGTTCTGTCAACACTGAGATTGCGGATCGAGACCCACTGCGAGCAGGGCGCACTCGACTACAATCTTTATTGACAATGATTGCCATTTTTCCTACCGAAGGTCGGGGTTTTCTCCGGGTACTCCAGCTTCCTCCCCCCTCCCCCCGAAAAAAAACTGGACGCCATGATACAGCAAGTAGCGTTAAATACCATACAAACAAAAACAAACAAAAATTATGATAATGTTAAAGAGATTTACAGCCATACTGTATGCAGATTTATAATGTCTCTAAAAGCATAACAGTTGTTATGACTTGCCAATAAACCATAATATACAGTGTAGCTTAAATCAGGCGCAGTTTTCAAAAGTAGCCAAGGTAACGTTTCAAGTTAGTTAAAGTCTTACCGTGATGACCATTTTGAATGCCAGATAATAAAAAATCAGTAAAGTTGTAGACTGTCATCCGATAAACAATAGCGGTTTTTTGCTTAAGTTTTTTTTAGTGAGTGGAGAAAAAACCCATCCAAACATTTAGTCTAAAACGTTTTATGTTTAAAGTCCTACGATGTCAGCAATCCTGAATTTCGGATGCGAGTTAGAAAAAACTGTACAAATCATCACATAAACATTCATATACTGCATAGGCTTGATCAGCAGTGCAGGTTTTGAAAATAAAGCATGGGACAATAGGCAAAATGTTAATTTAGTTCTGCGAATGAATTAGATGAACATTACATAAATAGTGCACATACGTTTCGGTAAACTAGCACAGTGATTTCATAGAAGAAAATTTTAATTTTTCACAGCCAACGGACGTGTAGTGATAAAACATGTAGCTCAACTGTTGCTTTGAAACAAAGTAAATTGAGCATGCACGTACGTGTATGACAACACATATATAATGTTTCACATTTAACAATCAATTAAAATATGTGTATTTATTAACACGCATGTTACGTTCATCACTGAAGTAGCTAAAGAAAATAAATTTTCAAACCATGATGTAAATTACCAGTTTAATCCCAATTGATGTTTCATATCCACCTGAAATTGTCATTCCCTGCTCAAATGGTAACGGGAAACTACCAATCTCATGAATGACAAGTCTCAACCCATATCCTTCTGTCATTTGCTGAAATGCTTCGTGATTTTCTAGACTTAACGTCATTGTCATACCTAAAATTGAAAGTTCAATATAAATTGTTATGGAATTGATTATAGGTTGATTGATTTTATAATTGGTTGCTTAACATCAATTTGGCATTGATTTGGATATATACTACACGGGAACAAGCTAACAAACAATAAAATCATCCGATAAATGAAATGGTTCAATGGACATTCAATTTTGTTCCTACAAGACAAGTATGAATAGTCAACAACCGTTGAACCGGCATTTGGCAGATTAAATATATTGCCTAGTCAAAATTAGTTTTGTTATACAAAGTTTTGAAGGTATCTATGAAAAATTCAAATTATTGTTAATTTTTTCATCATAATAGTTCTTATCGATGAGAAAATATAATTGGTTGATTGATTGATTGGTTGCTTAATTAAATGTTTGTTTAACGTTCAGTGTGGAACATTTAAGTTATATGTAAAACCATAACACTTTCACAAACAATAAATCGGCAGGAATACGAGTTAATATCGGGAACAAAAATTTAAATGGCAATGCAAAAAGTGGAGTAATTGGTAGAATAAGCCTATTAATTTTTAAAATCTTCAAATGGGTCTTTGTTGTGCAAGCAGCGGTGCATTTTTAAAACCTCGTCAATCTCCACAGTCCGCAGCTTGGCTTTCAGTACTATGACTCCCACATAAATAGCCTCCACTATCGTCCAGGGCATTTTAGGTAACGCTGTTGTGTCCTGTGGGTCAAGATCTGGACACCCTCCCAGTATGGCTTAAGAGAAAATAAACTTTGTGTGCAACACAATCATTCCATTTAAGTTCATCTGTTTATCAGAAGGGAAACAAGTTAACAAACAAAAATGGATTTAAGTTTTGGATAAGGCCAATGAACCCAACAAAAGTATGCAAAGCTTGATAGAGACAAAAATAGCCCTTCCTTCTGAACCCTCTCAGATTGAGATCTGCAACAGGGCTCTTTAGCATGAATGGCACTATAACACAATATGGTTCTCGTCCTGACTTAAAGTAGTATAAAGTTGCTTTAATAACTATCAATGGAAGGCCGTCACACTTCCACCACCTTGGGCCCGCTGAGTATATTTGCTGGTTGAGCCGCAACGTAACGTCAACAAGGCGTGCAAACCTGAATCAACATTTTTTAAACCATAAGCGTTAAATTAAATTTACCATTTAATTTACCTCCTAAAGGTCCACTTGACCCTGATATATATCTTCTGGACTGTAGCGTATAACAGTTACCGTAGTCAAATGTCACAATCTTTTTAAAGTAACTGAAACCAACCATACATAAAGATTAAACATGATTTTGATCTTATGGATCGTAAATGGCTCCCAAACGACACGCGTGAACTACCAAATTCAGAGAACTATTCACAGTATCCTTTTCAATATTGCCACCAATGTTAAATGCCTATTATTATCATCCTTAATCTAAAAAGAAACTAAGTTTCGTTCTGATAAGATTTTTTCTATTGGCGGTCATCTTGGATTCTGAATTGCACTGAACGTCATAGACTGCTCTATTCTGCTCATATACAAAGTTCTATATTCCAAATATCTTCTAGACTGCAGTTTATAACAGCTACCGTAAGCGAATGTCAATCGTTTTTAAAAGAACTGAAACCAATCATACATAAGGCCACAATATGAAGTCAACATGTGCATCATTGAGATTACATTACATACATTTATATACCAATAAAGGATTAAAATCTTTGTGTGAGGTTTCATATTGATTGAATTTACGGTCTTGAATAAACAGTGCTAGGGAAAGAAGAAAAATAATGATAATACCTAGGTACAATTGGGGATTCAAGCAAGTCATCAAAAAGTCCTATCATGTCTACAAAAATAGCAGAATTTTGCTGCCGATTGCAAACAATTGGTACGTTGTATGAAAATTATGTTTGCACCACAATTTTAAGGATATACTTTTTCCCAGATAATCAATTGGACAGACAGTAAATCTATGTTGAATTATTGGCGAATTTGCAGCTATTGCCAAAATTTGCAAGTCGTGGAAAAATTCCATTTGCGCCATCATGTTTATAATACCAATTTTACCCAAATATCTCATATCCAATAAATTCAACTCATGTTTTTGAACCTAACTAGGTTAGAAAGAAGAAAAATATGTTTTCTAGTTAAGGTCTTCCCACTACAGTGGAAAGACCTTCATGTCTTTCTTATGATTTTTTTTCTAAATCTGAAGTGTACAAAATGTAGACTGCCGTATGGCAATGATTTAACATGCAAATTTTTTTCTTCCAATCAACTGTCTGTTTACGCGTTTTTTACCTGAAAAATGACGCAAGGCGTCAAATTTTTTTTCTCAAAAACTGGGACCACCACCAAGTGGCATATATTACTTTTTAAAATACATGTATCAAGGCCAAATGTCAAAAGTCACCATAGTTCTTCTTAGCACTATATCTCATAAGCCATAAAAGATAGAAGCATACACAAAATTAGGAAAATACTCCTCGTACTAAGACCCTCATTTGGTACATTTGGCAGGAAGCTGTGCGATGAACCGTTTTCGAGTAACAGCCCTTGACGCGTTTCGGTTTATCGGTTTTTTTCGTTGAAACTTGAAAACGGTTAGAGATACTATAGTAAAGATATAGGTTTAACATGATCAGTAGGAAAAGAGCTTCAATTTGAGTCAAAGGTCATAGGTCAAGGTCATACCATATCAACAAGGTGACCGTAATAAAAAGTCCTTAGCAACCATTTATTTTTAGAATGAGAATGATGTACTTAACTGACATATGTCATTTCATGACCGGAAGTGGCCATTTATTCCTAGCAACGGAATGAAAGTCCTTACATGTGTAACAACCATCTATTTTTTTGTCTCGGAACCACTCTCTTTACTCAAATAATTAATTTTTCTGACTGGAAGTGACATTTTGTGCTATAGCAAGACACAAGATCCAGTAGCATCAGCGGAATTTTCTTACTATAGAGGAACATGGTAAAGACCTTCACATTTTTTCTCAGAACAAATGTCAGTTTAATTACTATTGTGATTGCAAGTCATAAAAGCCCCCTCCCATCTACAAACACTGTCGGTCGCATGAAATTCTTAGTTTGTGCATAAAAATCTACCTACTTATCAACTTTCGTTAACATAGTTGACTTTGATGGAGTCGAAATGGATGCCTTTACAAAATGGCTCTATTTGCGCGTGAACATATTTTCGGAAACATATTCAGGATAGTCAACTGGATCAGTGTGCCAATTTTTAATGAGACCTATTTAGCCATCCACGATATCCGAAAAATTCACTTTTATTTTCAAAGGCGGCAATTCTTAACAATTTAAAAAGTTGATTACATCCCTTTGAGTGACACATGCGTTACCTTAACAGGTTTTAAATGATCGTTTGAAGCGTTTTCTAGCAATCTGCTAGAATTGCCAAATGCATGTCTCAGAACGAAAAAATAAAGATAATTGTGCTGGGATTCCAACACAAAAGTCTCCCAAATATTTCATTCAAATCAGTGATATATTAAAATATGCCTAGAAATAAAATGTTGTCGAAATCGGACAAAGTTGACTTTTAAAAGGGGGATGGGGTAAAATGGCTGTCGTTACAAAATGTTCGCGTAAAATTTTGTACTGCATACATGTAAATCCTCAAGATAGTCAACTGTAAAAACTGCAAAAACAAATAAGTTCTCCGAAACTTCGTGGTCGGGATTTTATAAGATGAAACACGTGGCAAAAAAACTAAAAACAAAGAAAAAATATTTTTTCGCAAAGATAGTTAAGAAGCCATAATTAAAGCATAACCAGTAAAAAAACTATATAAAAATAAGCTTTTTGTAAAAGAAGTAAAGAATAAATTGACTGTAAATTACTGCATTGCTTACAGTGTTTGAATTTAAGGTTTTGAATTGTAAAATTTTTCAAACTGTATGTTTTCTGTTCGCGATCAACAAACAGCTAAGTTAATTTAAAGATAATTATAAAATCAGTTTTCCAGGATTCATACCACAATAAAAACTAAACTAAGTACAATGAGTTACTGAATATTGTAATTACAACTGATGATACATACGGATCACATGATGACCCAGCAAACTGGCATTCTAAAAGCATATTTTCGATCTGATGACCAATAATTGTCTTTATATTCCTGAAATTAAACCAAAAATGTTTCCATAAATCCATAATCGTTTAGTGTAGCAAGGATAAATGCAGCCTTAGTCTGTTGCGTTAGGGAAGTACTTCTTTAGCTCAATCGGTTAGAGCGCTCATTTCAGACACAGAGGTTGAGGGTTCGAATCCTGCCGGTACCATTGATTGATTGATTGGTTGGTTGTTGTTTAACGTCCAGCAAGCAATATTTCAGCTATATTCAAAACGTGAAAATTGTAGTTTTTTTACTTGTTAGTAAGTCTTGCCTTTCTTTATACTAAAACGTAATCTAATACAATAATATGAGAATATATACAGATAAAAATTGTTCTTAAAACAATAAAAGATATGAAGCATCACACTAGTAGTGAAATTAAATTTTATTAAATAAATTAATTTCTTTCAAAATCTTTAACAATGTGTAGCCTGCGATAGTTTTATATAAATTAAAATACGTATCTACACTATAGAAACGTTCCCGAATGTGGGCCACGTCCACACAATCCATCAAGACATGTTTAATGGTGTATGGACTGTTGCATGATACACATTCGGGTCGTGGCTTATTATTTAAATTACAACTATGTGTAGTCCTGGTATGGCCAAGATGACAGCGTGTTAAAACAACTTGGTCTCTGCGACCTCTAAAACTTTTAAAATTATTAGTGTGCAGTAGTGGCTGGATCTCATGAAGTTTATTATTAACCCTTTAGATCCAAACCACTCTGCCACAAATTAGAAACATACTTAAAAATCAATGCTTTAAAATCTGTTAAAGGAAAATTACAGTTAATGATAGCATCCTTTATGACATTTTTAGCCTCCTGATCCAAGACTGTGTTTCCACGGATTCCGACATGACTGGGAATCCAGAAGGAGATAAACTCTTTCCACAAAGCAACAAGATTTGTAAATTTGAATAATTTTTAAAAGAATTTATAATTTTGAAATTTTCTATAGCCAGAAGACAAGAATCAGGGAATCAGAGCAGACAACAAATTTGCATTCGTCTGACGAAGCCACTATTTGCATCGCAAGAAGAATAGCTTGCACCTCTGCTGTAAATACAGATGAGGCAGATGGAAGGCGGCGAGTTTCAACGCGCTATCCGTAGACAGCGGCCGAGGCGACTTTATCACCGTCTTTTGACCCGTCTGTATAAAAAGTGCCATAGCCAAGGTAACACGATTTAATTTCTGCACAACGTTTTTGTATTAATAAAGAATTTGTGTCGGACTTTATGTTTTCTTAGATCATAAATAAATATCGTTTTTGGGTTTAACCACGGGAGATTATGTGGAATTCCGATTGCAGCAATTTCATCAAAATGTTTACCGGAATTTTCGAAATGAGATTTAACTCGGAGGCAAAAAGGTTGAATTTTGTTTGGATGTTTTTCGAAAATGTTTTGATATAGAGGTTTGCAAACACAGTCGTGGGCGGGGTTGCCAGGATATGCCTTTAATTTGGTTGCATATTGCAAAGCGAGCTTTATTCTTCTTTGATACAAAGAAGGCTCGCCTGCTTCTACATATACTCTCAACAGGTGTGGTTCTGAAAGCTCCAAGGCATAGTCGCAATCCTTGATGGTGTATAGTATCAAGGATTTTGACATATGACTTGCGAGCAGAACCATAAATAAAACAACCATAATCCAATTTAGGTCGAACCAGCGATCTATATACTAGATTAAGTAAAACGTCGCATTCAGCACCCCAGTCGGTACTGGCTACGACTTTTAAAATATCTAATTCCTTTAGGCATTTATTTGTTAACATTTTGATGTAGGGGAAGAAAGGTGAGCTTAAACCAAGAAAAGTAGTTTCTCTCACAATTTTTATAGGATTGTTACATAATGTTAGTTCGGGATCTGGATGCAGTTTTCTGTTTTAACATAAATTCATGCCAACAGTTTTCGCAGTGGAGAATTTGAAACGTTCTCCATTGCCCATCTTTCTATTATATTTAAACATAACTGTAGTTCAATATTATTCATGTTTTTTCCTCAATAAGAAATGAGAAAATCGTCAACATATAGAGAATCATCAATATTATCACGACTTGAGCAAGGCTATTAATTTTAATACTGAATAAAGTAACAAAAATGATGCTACCATGAGGATTACCAATTTCTTGTTGAAATTGGCCGGATAGAGTTGAATTCACATGAACTTTAAATTCTCTATCAGACAAAAAATTTGAAATAAAGGTAGGAAGTCTACCTTTCAACCCCATATCAAAAAGATCTTTTAAAATGCCATATTTCCATGTTGTGTCGTAAGCTTTTCTAGATCGAAAAAGATGTTCAAAAGGGTCAGATAGAGTTGAATTCACATGAACTTTAAATTCTCTATCAGACGAAAAATTTGAAATGAAAGTAGGAAGTCTACCTTTCAACCCCATATCAAAAAGATCTTTTAAAATGCCATATTTCCATATTGTGTCGTAAGCTTTTTCTAGATCGAAAAAGACACAACATGTTCATTTTTGGCAAATGCGTTTCTTATGTATGTTTCGAAACGCACCAGATGATCTAGGGTACTTCGTTCTTGTCTAAATCCATATTGGATATTGGACAGAAGGTTGTTTGATTCTAAAAACCAGACAAGGCGATCATTGAACATTCTTTCCATGGTTTTACAAAGACTGCTTGTAAGGGCTATAGGCTGATAGTTGGACTCCTCTGAGTGATCTTTTCCTGGTTTTGGAATAGGCACAACTGTGGCCATTTTCCAAATAGATGGTAGGTCACCCGTTTCCCAAATGTTGTTAAGAAGATTCAGAAGACATCGGAGAGAAGATTGTGGCAGATGTTTGAGAAGTTGATAATAGATGTCATCTGGACCACATGCTGTATCGTGAGATTTGTTCCAAAGAAAAAGGTTTATTATAATCTTCTAAATTTTTTTACTGGAAATTAAGTTTTGATTTTTCTTTTTGAATTTTGATCCTTGAAAATTGGGATGATAATTGTCAGCAAAGGAGTGTGTTGCAAATGTTTCGGCCAATTTATTTGATATGTCTGACTCTGATGTTAACAAGTCTGGTCCATCCTTTAAATGATGGACGATTGCTTTACTGTTTATACCTTTAATTTTACGAATCAGGTTCCAAATTTTATTCATAGGGGTATAGTGATTTAATTCAGAAATAAAGTTACGCCAAGAGGTGCGTCGTCTTTGTTTCGTTACCCTGCTAGCTTTCGCTTGGAAAATTCGGAACTGGTTAAGATATTTTGAGTTGGGTGTTTATTAAAGCGTCGTTCAGCCTTTTTCCGGTCCTTAATAGCGTCCTCACAGCTGTCATCGAACCATGGTTAACTGGGATGTTTTGGATTTGTCGAGGTCTTAGAAATAGTTTTGTCGGCAATTGAAATAAGTGTTTCATTGAATTTTAAAATTGGATCAGAAATAGTTTCAAAAGAATCAGAGTTAAGTCGCTCTATACAGAGTTGTTCAAATAAAGGCCGATTGGGCCTTTCTAAATTTATACCGAGCGACTCGTTCTGTGTTTGAAGAGTGTAAAGATTCAAAGACAGTGGGAAAGTGATCACTGCCACAGAGATCGTCCAGGACTTTCCATGAGAAAACAGAGAAGGATCTGCTATTGTAAGATCAATAGCCGAATATGATCTATTCTTATGATGTAAATATGTATTGGATCCATCATTAAAAATACACAGATCTTCCTGATTCATCAAGCCTTCAATAATGTTACCTTTATCGTTTATTGTGTTACTGTCCCATAAAGGGTTGTGTCCGTTAAAGTCCCCAAGTAATATATAAGTGGCCGCAAGCTGATTAGTAAGATGTTTCCACTGATTTAAATTTAATGAAGAATTCGGAGGGATATACACAGAGCATAAAGTCATTGTTTTGTCTGAAGATATTCTAACAGTAACCGAATAAAGATCAGTGTTGAGATCTACAGGGCTATGTAGAACTTGATATTTTACAAGAATGGTAGAGCCGCCAGCAGCTCTCTCATTCTCTCCAACATATGTGCTGTATAAAGAGTAGTTTGTTAAAGATATGTTATCACTTCGTTTTAGGTGGCATTCTTAGAGGCAAAATGCAACACGAAGAAAGGCTTGAACTGATAAAGTAATTTCAAGAAAATTAATCTTAATACCTCAACAATTCCATTGTATAATTGTACCCATTATGGTCTGCGAATAGGGGAATAGTTGACAGTTTTTTGGGGCTATTCCGCTGGCACACTTTGGAGTTTTAATGCAGGTAAAGACCTCATTACCTTCTTCTGCGCACTTAAAACAGATCAAGTGACATCTGCAATTTTCCTTTCCATGACCGAACTGTTGACACTTAAAGCAGCGCACAAGGTTGGATATGTATGCGCTTACTTTAACATTGTAGAGACCGATTTTAATTGATGAAGGGACAGATGGAGTATCAAAGTGCAGAAGTAAGGTATTCAGTTTGACCTGAACACCTTCTCTGTTTGTAACGAATCTTTTGACTTTTGTTATACCCTAAGGTTTAAGTTCTTCAGAAATTTCGTCATCTGTACGTTCAGATAAATCTTGGTCTCTGTAACGAATAATACCTTGGCTGGAATTTAAAGTTCTATGAGAAGAAGAAGAGATGCTTAAATCAAAAATTTTATTTAATTTTGACAAAATGAAAGATTATTGTTTCTTTGAACATTCAATTAACAAAGAGCCTGATTTCATTTCTTGTTACATTTTTTACATCTCCTGCACAACCCTTAATAGTTTTTTCAATTACAAATGGAGAAATTAAAGGTTTACTTTGGTCAGTACTGGTTACAACGATAAATCTTGACCACTGCTCATCATCAACCACTTCCTCAAGAGGAATGTTATTTTTTCTTTTTTTTTGGGACCATTTTTAATTTCTGTTTCTGAAGCCATGCGGTTCACCACCCTTGTCACCCACCCGCCACGGAGTGCCAACAGGGGCGATGCTTGTCTCTGCGGATCACCAGCAGAAAGCATCAGTTGTTCCAAGGGTGGTATACTCAAATAGATGAATTTCTTCACAAACGCAAGCTTCGTGTCAGAATTAACTGGCGAAACAACCGTTCGAAACTATCTACTCGATTGACCCATGAGACACCGCCTTCTTAACAGCTTGTAACTGAACAACTTTGGAACTGAAATTCACAAAATATAATAAAGTGATAAAAAAATAACGACAAGCTTGTTAAGGGCTCGGCGTGACCAGCCGATTGACTGAACTAGGTCCATTCGGCCTCCCGTCTAGATGAAGTCAGGGCCAAAGTGATGTATTGAAAATCGAAACCCACAGACCCGCACTTATGGATGCAGCAGTGAGTGATCTCTCAATCACCAGGATCCCTTCCTCCACCATCACGGGTTGCAACACACGACAAATATGTCGCCTCTATAAAGCTGAGGAAGCTTTGCCCTTCAGCCACCCCCTTCTTTGCAAATCCTGTAAGGAAGCTGTCTATCAAATAGTTCATACATTTCATGGAACAGTTTGAAGGAAAATAATGTAATATAGTAGCTTAAATGATAAGGATTCGCAAAGGGCAAGACGTGACATGCCGATTCATCGAAGTCAGGGCTATCTCGATTTCCCGCCTAGAAAAGTAAGGGTTCAGTAAGTTATCGGGAACGTTTACCCGGCCAACTGAAATCCCGTCCTGTAATCGACACGGGTCGCAACACACGGGCAGTGTTGCCTATGTAAGCAGACTTTTACTGCAGGCTGAGGAAGCCGTGGGCCTATTGTCTTGTGCCCCGGGTCCCACACGGGGTCCTGTACCATTGACGATTTTCACAACTGCGAGCAACAACTACTGTATCGGAGAATTGTGTCTGGAAGTGAATAGTGTAGTGTAGCAAGGATAAGTGCAGCCTTAATCGGTTCGAATCCCGCCGGTACCGTTGACGATTTTCACAACAATCGATTACATGGATTATGCAATTGCTTCAGTAACAAGGCGTTTTTAAAGCATTGTAGTTGGGCTTAGTACAAAGGACTTTTGGACAAAAATAGTAAAGGATCTTTGGAAACTTGGAGAAATATCTCAAGTTTTTGTTGATATGAAAGCATAATTTGCATATTTAGCAATATAAACAAAATAATCCAGGAATATGTATTAAAGTATGTTACTTTAAGCGATTATAAATTGAGATCAGGTCATACTGAGAGGTTAGGTCTCCTAGTGTTTAACTCAAAGATTTGCCAGTTCGTCGTCTGGTGGCGGACAGGAAAGCCATCTCGATTAGTTGTTATGTAATTATCCGAAAAGCCTGACCGCGGACCGTAGTTGTTGTCTTGGTTTGAGAGTTGCACACTAATAGCACGATAAAAACCTCTCTTCTGTTGATTCGTGAAGCTTCCCGTTAGAAAAAACACGCCTTTCACCGATGATTTGCTTTTTGGCATGTTTTTTGTTCTAAATATAGCTAAATTTTGCTCCTAAACGATAAGGAAATATTCAATCAATCAATCTATAAATTAAGCTGGTTACCTTCAAACATATAGCAGAATCAATATATCGTTAGTATTATAGGATATAATTGTCAAATATCACCAGATATTAGTAGATTGTTCATGTCTGATTTCACAGAATTTCATTGTCATTTAAAACTGTAGGAGGAGTTGATTACAAAAAATAGATACCCTATTTTCCCCGCCCTCCAGCCCGCCCATCCACCCGCCCGCCCGACTTAACATACAATAACCCCGGTTTGCACTTCGTGTAACCCGACCAAAAAATGGACAACGCCATTCAGTCATTAAAGTTTCAGTATGACAAGCAATCGATCTTGACACGAAGTATCAAATCCTTCAAGCTATAGACTTAAATGACAGACCAAAGTTTGAAATTGCAAAAGCGTTTAAACTTCCAACCAGCACACTTAGTACGATATTGTAGAATAGAGAAACCATTACGTCAGCCTATAACACAAGACACTTTGTCGTATGTCGTAAGAAAATGCGCACAGCAGTACATAAGACGTATAAAAAGAACTATTTCAATTTTTTAAAGGTGTTCGTGACCAGAAAATTCTGATATCCGGACCAACTCTGGCAGCAAAGGCCGATACACTATCCGTACGACTCGTACATACCTACTTCATAACTGGGTTGAAGATTTTAAGCACCGACGAGCGAGCGTTTCCAGATACATAAATGGTGATAGACAGTAGACACAGCAGTTGTATAAGACTACGTCAACAACACACAAGCAAACCTAATCCTAGACAACAATCCTGCAGACCTCTTCAACATGTATGAAAATGGACACTTTTACAAACTCCTACAAAACAGGACACTTCAGTTCAAAGGCGAATTTTGCCATGGTGGTAAAAACAACAATAGTAGCGCTGACGACAAACATGACCGGCACAGATAAGCTCAAACCCTTGGATAGAATCCATGGACCAAGGCATCATTTGGAACTTCAAACAGAACTAACGACGACTACTCACAAAGAAACTCATCGACGGTCACGACAACAAGAAACAGTTTACCGTGTATGTCTACCAAGCATCCTTATAATAAACAAAGCCTGGGGACGCGTTACGCAGACATTCATGAAATTATATAAATAAATTTTGCGAGAATACTGACTTTTGATTAGCTGAAAAATATTTTCTATCACAGGATGGAAAACAAATTTGATCGTAATGGAGACACGCGCCACGACGTCATTTATTACTCCACGGAAAACTTACAGATTTGGTGTTGATCTGGTTTTTCAATATTGTCCAGTTAAAAAACAATGTTGAGTGTATTCTATTATTTGAATTTATTTATAAGTATTAACTACAAAAAATATTTTCTCCATCGAGGGATAACACAATTTCCGTTGCGCACATTTAATATTATCAGATACGCAAAATTGTGTTATCCCTCGATGGAGAAAATATTTTTTGTAGTTGGGGGTCATCCATAATTGTCAACATTTTTCACGAGTTTGCAAAGAGCACTATAGGGGGAAGGGGTTTCAATTTCAACATTTTTTCGGTACGTTCTTTAACTTCCGTAATGTGGATGTGCAGACTTGCAAAAATGTTAACGTACTCTTTTGGAGGGAGGGAGGGGGTTTTCAAAAAGAGTGCTCTTTGCAAACTTGTGAAAAATGTTGACAATTATGGATGACCCCTTAATCCTTAAATGGAGCATTATCTTGACCTAAACATTATTTAAATTAGATCTATATTTCACAATATTAACGAATTATAGGAAAGTTAATTAGCTATCTTTTAAAATTAAAAAATAGAAAAGTCAAATTATATGGAGCATTATTACCTTTACCTGAACATTCTTTATATTTAAATTAAATCTATATTTCTAAATGTAAATGAATTGTAGAAAATTTGTTAGATTTCCTTTAAAAAACGCCATATAATGAGACGTTAAGCAGAGACGTGAGCACTGATATATTGATTGTTGTAAACAATATTCATTCAAAACTACAAAAATAAGGATAAACTAATTTATATACAGGGAAAATGAAATTGAAGAGCAGCTGTCTTCACTCTGAGCATGCGAAAGGTAGCAGTGAACAACAGTTACGATCATGTGTAAATAAATGTTATAGTTATTGCGATTTTCGATAAATTGCATCTATTCCCTTGAGATAATCTGCAAATAATACAATGTCTAAAAATTAGAGTGACCTTTAACCTTGTAATATTTTTCTATGTCAATGTCAATTATGACCAACAGTCAAGGTTCTATCTCAATATTTGTTATAGTTACTTAAATATGTCAATTTACAATCAATTTCATTGATCAAGTTAATAAACGTTTACAAAGAATTAATGATAATACATGACCATTCGAGAACTTGACAAGTTTTACATATTAGTCCTGTTTTTAGTTGTCTATCTCATGATTTAGGAGGAGATCTGCATACAACACAATGTCAAAACGTATAATTTGACATTTGTCCTGACATTTTGCAAAGTAAAGGTCAAAACAGTAGTAAAAATATTTAATGACATGAGTCATGGGCAGCAAAACAGGATGAAAAATGATAAAAGGAAGTAAACAAGCCTTCGCACAACATGTAAACAAGTATCGCAATTATTTGATTATTTTGGACACACTTTAAATGTGATATTTTTATGGTCCCAAAATTTTTTTGCACTCGTACGTTTTGTAAAATGGGAGATAACTTAGTAGGTAAAAGGCTTCTGTGTACCAAGGTCAAATCCTCCGAAAGCGTAATGTGTAATACATCTTTAGTATAAAATGTATAGACGACATGGCGCTGAACAATACAAAAGGAAAACTTAAGGCTTTTCAATCAAGTTAAAAGCCTTTACACCTGTCCATGTATTCTATATAGACTGCATTTTCAATCTGAGAAAGTTATGTTGCAAAATGAAGAGAAATCAGCGATTTAAATTATCATCTATCTTTAGTGACAGTAGCCATCTTGATTTAGCATTACTAAGATTGGGATTAAGATATTGATCATCCAAGTAAAGGTTAATTGGCGCATTGATTTTAGAGAAGATTAAGATGTAAAACAGTTGACAATATGCAAAGTTATTTAACAATTGTTCAGTAAAGATTAATTGGCGCATTGATTGAAGTGATGGCAGTAGCTCACTTCGACTGTTACATGTAATTAGTCATACTGAGCTAACTAAAGTGGTCAGTAATGTTTTTAAATAGACAAGAAGTAGAAGTATTTGAGGTTGCAGACATTCCATATAAATAGTGAAGGTAATAACCCAATACCGAACACCAACGAAACTATCAAAATTACAGAACCAACAACCAAATATAGCAACTATAGGAATGGTCCCGACTTGGTACACGCATTTTAATAGACACAGTGGGCTAAACAAGGTTTTATGTCACGTTACACTTCCCGCTTTAAACTGAATTCAAAAATTGGGAAAACTATCTGCACCATGTTTTCAAACGACAAGTTAGTATATCTATAGTAAAACGACGAGTCGTATTTTCTTCTAACCATGGTTTATAAGGTTATCCCGAAGAAATATGTGACTTTTACAAAAATCAGAAGACTCGCTTGATCAATTGAGAAATATAATTACCGTATGCAGAAGAAGCTGAAAAAGGCTGCATAGGTGGGAAAAGTTTATAATTTTGAAATTAAAATCGTCTAGTTGATCTAAATTCTTTTGCAAAGATTACCATGTAAATCTAACAATGATTGAGATGAAGCTGTTTCTGTGTTTTCTTTAATTTTCATTTCTGAAGGATATATTAACAGCAGTCACTCAGCAAATTGAGAGTTGTTATTTGATAGAAGGGCATTATAAAAACATCTGTATGTACAATTAAGGGAGTTTCCAATCTGTCGTTTTTGTTTATGCATGGACTTTTATTTATGCTGCAGTCTCTCTACACGCCAAGATAATAGCCGTATGAATGGCCAATTGATAGATTGTGATGAGTAGTCCATTGGTGTAAAACTTCCACGTTTATATCAAGATCTATTGTATTACTAGATTTTTGTGTTTAATTTACACTTTACTTTTCATGGATTATCTCGTTTTCATATTTGATACATAAAGTTAAATACAGTCTTTGTAATTTAAATATTGACCACTGGATCCGACATATAAATCCATCCGCCAATAATATAACAAAGCTTGGATTGCATAAGACAACAGTGTTAATTGAACTTAAATGTAACCTGACTGTGACAGCTCTCAGAACATGCGACGTATTTTGAAGCTGTTTAAAAAACTGATACATTCCTATTCTTTATTTTTAAAATTCGGTCATACAGGGGAATAATTCCTTTACACACCGATTTTAGTCAACACAAGCAAACTGACGGTCATAACTGAAGTGACTATGTAATAAACAGAATTACCTGTCAAGGCGTTGAAATTCATCCACAAAAGCCGAATAAACCAAAAAACTATCATCTACTTTAACTGGTTTTTGTTGACTGGTAGATTGGGTACCGCCGTAAAATTCTGAAACCCAATCATTATACGTTTTGTCAGTTGTATGCGACGATGTTGATGAAGAAGTGGAGGGTGAAGTACTAGATGTTGTGGTAGTAATATCTGTTGCAACACTAATTGGTGATGGTGTACTACTTGTTCCAGACATATAGTACGTTGACACATTAAATGTTCCCTGTATAGTAATAAAAAGGTCGTTAATTCTTAGGAGAAACCAGACTAACATCGTATGGGTTTCAAAAATACAAGAGGATTCTAAAATAAAAAAGATATTAAATTAAGTTGTTACATGGATCTGTTTTTCTTTGATCTTTTTAAGAATAAACAACAGACCATTAGAAAGTGTATTTTAAATATAATAGGAAGACGCCGCCTTAGGGCTAATTATTATGTTGCCACGCAAAACTATAGCACGAGCATTACATAATAGATTATTATTTAACTAGTCAATATCTGTCCAGCAAAATAAGCACCACCGTCATAGTTTATCATGAAAAAGTAATGGCGAAGCGAGAAATTTATTCTTGCTACAAATGATTAAAAGCATCACTTTCCGCATTTGACAGATGCAATTTCCCAAGCTTCGCCTTCGAAAAAGGTCAATTAAAAGACTATAAATTTAACAGATATGTAATATGTATTCACTATTCCCAATAAGAATTAAGGGTTACTGTGGCTCCAAGAAAGCAATTTTATCAAACTTCGTTTTGTTTAAGGATATTTATGCAACAATAATTCCCAAAAATGTGAAGAATTTTTTATATTTTGACTGCAGAAATATTTACTGCATTCATTAGTATTCCTAAAGGTCATGTTCGTATCGGAAATTTTTAAATAAAGTTTTATAGTAAGATTATTAGATAATTGCAAAAAAAGTTTAATTCACTTTCATAATCCATTATCATATTAACGTTTTGAATAATAATTATTCTTTCTGACGATAAGTTTCGATAATTAAACAGAACTAGACGCTCATGATTATATAGTATCTAAATACTTATAAAATGTGAAGTGAGAAGCATAATGAAATGTAAGTTTATTCTTTATCATCTTAGATTTAGATTTAAATATTTATTTCTTACTCTTTGTGCTGTTTGTTTTTGTTACAACAGTAAAACAGTACTGTACTGTAAATTTTGTGAGCTTGAAGTGAGCATTAGATATGGCATTAACGTCTTTCCTCATGGTAAATGGGGACAGGAGAAACGAAAAGAAACGCTGAAAGACAGGACTATGAAGAGCGAAACTTGTAAAAGACCTGAACAACATAAACAGCAAATACGTATCATGCATATACAGTGAATTGAGCTAGTAATCCTGCTGTCTACCATCATGAACTTTGTCTTTGCGACCTAATAACCCTATAGAGAGTCAGCACCAAAACTAACAAAAGTATGTTGGCCTAACTTTCGACTAGCAGGATTGTAGATGCCTTCAGAACAAGGCCATTTTAACGAACATTTCTACTTTCTTAGTCATTTAAGTTTTTTTAAAGTCAGAAATATTTGCGATGTCTTTTTATTATTGCGAATAGGCCTCCCCCCTATAAAAACTGGACGCCATGATATAGATAAAAAATTGCTAAAAATGGCGTTAAACATCATTCAAACAAACAAACAATATTATTGCGAATAATGAATAATGCGATCGTTCTGTTATCACAATAATTATACCTCGCAATTCTACTTTTGTTTATACAAAATCACTCCTTCATCACTGGTGCAATCAGTTATGTATAACATGACCCGGGCACTTAAAGGATTATTTATACAGTCATTTCCTGCTACACCTGTCATAAAATGACATTTATTACTGAATGAATGGCGTGTGTTTTTTGTTGTTTAGTAAAAGGATAATACATTATACAAATATGCACTCAATTGTTCATCGGGATATTGAATATGATAAAGACCATCAACAAATAATAACATGAAATTTTTTTTATTATTGTAATAAGTCTTGCATTTAAAACAAATGTCTAATCAATAAGTATTGATCACCAAGCGCAATCAAAAGAAGAAAGCCCGTATCTTATAACATGAAAGGGACATGCAAAATAATATTAACAATCAATTGTCTCATCGAAATTTACCACTTTTAGTACTTAATCATGTCACTTATACCAGATTTTTTTCCACCCTATTAAAATGTGATCTCTTTTGTACTGTAAATCATGGAAAGCTTTGCACAACCATTTGGCGTGTTGGGGTTTCAGCTCTGAAATTCTGAGGTCGATCTTGCTGATGCTGTTGTGAACTATAAGATTTCTGGTAACTGTGTCGGCTTACCAGTCTGTGAATTCATTTTTCGTGGCAATTTGTAGTTCTCCATTAACACTCAGATTCAGTGGTTAGACTTCTTCTGCACAATCGCCAGGTACGAAAAAGGCGCTGTAAACGGGCTTTTGATTAAGCTGGGCATCTGTGCGCACGTAAGACGTCACAATTGCTAGTGACTGCTGTGTTATTGGCAAGTCTAATTCTTCTGTAATTCTTTCGGTGTATGGCACACGGACATTCTTGATATGACTCACCATACTTTCTTCCGTATTCCAGGTTTTAACAAAGCAGTGGTTGTCTAAAACGTTTCTCGGCAGTTATTCTGTGACTGGTTTGTGTTTGGTCTCTTTCACTTGTGCGTTGTACTTAATCTTTAATGCACGTACTGAGCTTTCGAAAATATAAAGCTGAAGGTTTTCGGTGAATTAATGTGCAGCAGCAATATAATGATTGCTACTAGCTTTTCTCATAACGTTTAGTTGTAGTACTTGACTGGTCATTGAAAAGAAAGCTGACAATTTCTGTATTTCTTGCTATTATTTTGTCGCCGGAATCTTTGTTAATAGCTTTGTCAGAGTCTACAACGCCGTCCGTTGCACGACTTATTGTAATGAATTACACATGAACGTGCACATTGACACTACGTGGACCTTGCAATAATAATCTGCGTTCGTGCCTCCGTCACACTTTTGTGGACACATCTTCTCTGAAACCGCTCGACGGATTGCTTTGATATTTGGAAAGATAAATTTTTATGTTGGTCAAATGTGCATACTCTAACGTCGTTTTGATTTGTCAAATTTTGTAGGAGTTATGGAACTTTGACTGTTTCAGCAATATAATACAATAGTAGATCTTATGGACGCATCTCCTCTGAAACCTCTTAAAGGATTGTTTTGATATTTGGCAGGATTAATTGTTATGATGGGTAGATCTGCATACTGTCCCGTCATTTTGATTTGTCAAATTGTGTAGGAGTTGTGGGACTTTAACCGTTTCAGCAATATAATACAATAGTAAATGTTTTGGACGCATCTCCTCTGAAACCTCTTGAAGGATTGCTTTGATATTTCGTAGGATTAATTGTTATAATGGGCACATGTGCATACCATACCATCAATTTGATTTGTCAAATTTGTTAGGAGTTGTGGAACTTTGACCGTTTCAGCAGTATAATACAATAGTTGATCTTGTGGACATATCTCTTCTGAAACCTCTTGACAAGTTGCTTTAATATTTAAAAGGATTAATTGTTATGATGTGTAGATGTGTTTCCCTATCATCTTTATGATTCATCAAAATTTGTAGGAGTAATGGGACTTTGATAATTTCAGCAGTATAATACAATGGTAGATCTTGTGGACGCATCTCTGAAACCGTTTAATGGATTGCTTTGATATTTAATAGGATTGATTGTTGTGATGTATAGTTGTGCATACTCTACAACCATTTTGATTTGTCAAATTTTGTAGGAGTTATGGGATTTTCACCATTTTAGGAATATTGAACAATATTATGGCTAATTTTATCAAACACTGTACTAGAGAATCACATTCTTATGAAGTTATTTAATGTTGTTGCTTAGCTCTTCTTAATACATGTAAAAAACAATTCTAATATTACATGCTTATTATTTTGTCCCAAAACTAAATGTATCACACATGTTTTTCCCATTTTATTTTCTTACGCCTCTTATGCAATTCGATAGTGCAGCGACGGGGGACATTTGGCTACGTGTAGCAACTTGGCCATGTAAAACTTTAAATGCTTATAACAGAACTATCGACCTTATTTACATCATTATTTGTGTCTGTTAGTTGGCACTAATTTATCAGATGTTTAATTAAAAGACATTAATAACAATTGTACTAAAACGACAATCTTGTAAATAAGTTTTCCCAACATGGCGTCCATACATTAAACATCCGTAAAACCCTATCATAGCTATATATTTTAAATATAGTTTATTTGTCTTGATGTTAACACATACTTAGTTAGTAATCGTTTTAGTACCTACGCCTAACCTCATTATCCACACAATGTATCTGATGATTAAAGACACACGACAAGTGTTTCTATTCTTTAACACAGGTAAATCACTTTAGAAAATGAAATGTTTATTTCGTTTGGTGTAGTGTAATTAATTACAGACATTTGAGGAAAAACTGACAATTGCTGAGTAAAAGATCGTTGTCATTACATTCTTTGCTACCTCGACCGATTGCAAAAATAAAAAATCGCATTTCTAGGAGAGGCGTCCCCAAATCGCCAAAAAAATGCTCTCAATATTTTCCGAATTTTCTGTATTGTAAGCGCAAGTGATCTATTAAAACAGAGAATTTCTAAAGCATGAAGAGTACTTAACTAATTCAAAATAATTGTAGTCAAATTAAATCTAACAATGTAAAGAATGAAATAGTTAAATCCTTACCCCGGGACAAATTTACATCGTTGAGGTAATATGCATCAATTTACTGGATACCGTCAGAATGGTTACGAATCTACCATTGTCACTTTTGAATTTGATTATTAATTTTATTAAGCGGACACAGTCGTGCTTCTAGGGTGCTAGAACTAATGGGAGAAAATCGGTTCTATTGTGTCTTAATTGTGTAGACCCCACCCCAACGACATTGATTTAGTTCAACACCCATATGCAAGACGCATAGTTAGGGTCTTTAACATTATAGTTGAAGAAACATGACCAATTATTCATTGGACGAGATACTGATCGATAACTAGCATAAGTTACCATAAAACGCTTATGTTGAGAACAAGACAGAAGAAATTTAGCTGCTATACAATACTTACGTTTAAAATACTTTTGAGGTTGGTACTTTCTAAGATTCCCGATTCTGACCTTTTAATTATGTTCATATTGCATAATGTAATAGCAGGAAATTCCAAAGGTTCGAATGCTATTTTGACGTCTGTCTTTACAGGATATTTCAAATATAGGGTCATAATTCTTGACACTTGATAACATCCAAAAGAAAAGGCAGCCAGGAACGCAACTGCCCATATGAATCGCAAGTACAATGGACGGTCTGATACAATGCGAGATATACCATGACAATTTGACTCTGATCCGAGTTTGGCAAGTGATTTCCTTACAGATCCTTGTGAACTGTTATCAGCGGCCATTTTACCTGCAACTGTACCTAGTAAAAGTCGAAAAATTAAAAAAAAACATAATTTATGTAATGTAGAATAATAAGCAAACGAGTGAATGGAAATCAATTAACATGCTTTATTACTCATTGCAACATTATTGCTGTTCGGAAATGTCTCGGGATTAAGTTCATTAAAAATTGTAATATAATATGCGACAGTTAAACTTGTAAACAGTTTACAATTATTTAAACATTGTAAATAATTTATGTATACAAATTAACTGAAGAAAAGAGGGGCTGAATGTGGACAACGTCATCACAATCTTTAATATAAAAAGGTATAGGGACGTTAGCATGGTGCACATTCAGGTTGAGTGTCATTATTTACAAACATAACTATGTGTCCTCCTGGTATTTCCAAGTGCACGAAAGGTTAAAACAACTTGGTCTTGACCACGAGTAGTTGTTTTTTATGACGTTATGGCTAGATCTCTTAAAGTTTATAATGAACTTAGAGGAGATCCCAACAATTTCGAAATAAAAAAGGAGATTGTTTGCTTTAATGTTTTCTTATGATTCAGCGATCAATGCATCAGCTATGTTCCGGGCCATACCTTTTACAAACAAAAAGAATATAAAAAAGAACCACGGCCCAAGAGTGTTCCAAGCAACAGTCCATACTATCAAGCATGTCTTGATGAACTGTGTTGACGTAGTAAACATTTCGGGAACGTTTGTGTGTGTATTTTGATACTTATTTAATTTTTTTAAACTGTCACCGTCGACAAAATTTTAGTTTTTAAAAGAAATTAATTCATGTAGAAAAAATATATTTACTGTGATTAATATGTTTTTATTGTTTTAGTTTTTTTTATCTGTATGTATCTCATATAATTGTATTTGATTATGTTTTAGTATTGAAGGAAAGATCTTTCATTACCTTTTATATTCAGAGCATTCCATTGCTCGTGTCCTGGATATAGCTGAAATTTTGCTAGTTGGACGTTAAAACAGTTATTCAATCTATGTAAAACGGGATAGACCAACGTAAACACAATTTTGAAAGGAAATAAAATAGAGTATTAAAGAGATATTTAAGGTATGGTTTCTAACAAACACGGCTTACGCCAAATGCAATATTGCTGAAAGTATTTCGCTTGGTAGTGATTGAGTAATGGTTTGGTGATGTGTGTCATATGACTGCGAGCTTCGTCGTATTTTATTGCGCAAAGGTACCAGCATGACATTCAAAAAAACGAGTGACGGAACATGTCTTCATGAACAACAGTGCCAGATCGCATCGAGCTCGCGTTGTGACGGCTTATTTGTGTAACTAGTCCGTGAACGCATAGCCATGACTAGCAAAAAGTCCTGACTTGAATCCAATAAAGAACATCTAGTACGTCATTTAGTCCTGGAGTGCTAGAAAGAAGTCCTGCGAGATAGACATTAGCAGAACGATATCATGAGGACATAAAGAGATGTTTGTCCTCGTGAACAGAACTTACACACTGTATTACAACTTTGTAATAGAATTGACGTTTCGGGCATATATGACTGTTTGTGGAATATATGTGCATGCCAACGGTGTTGTTTAATATAAAAATAATTGCATTTTAGCTGAACTGACTCACGTTTATCTGCAGATTGATTTGGTTATTGCAAAAAATCGAGAGTTACAATACATTTTTGAGGTGTATTGGTAATAAAAGGTTGGTTGAAAACCACACTTTACGACAAAAGAAATAATTTTAAATGTCCTATTGGGAAATTTCCTATTTGAAGATATTTCGAATTCTAAAATCCAGTGCTCATTACTGATTTCCCACCTTTTAAAAATATCATTGTTCTGATTTTCTAACAAAGTTTTGTGTTTTATAATTGTTAAATAAACACTCCGGTGAAGGTTTATTTAAAAAAAATATTTTTTAAAATAACTAAATTTTATTTTAAATAAAATACAAGATTTATTGTGTTTTGTTTTTAAAATTGTCTTTCTTAAAGGCCATATTTCCGTGTTACGATTTCCGATGATCTTAATCAAGATATACGAAAAGAAGTTAACTTCGAATTAAACGTGTCGACAAGTACAAAATTATCATCTTCGAATCCACAGTGTACATTCTAGAAACGATTGTCGGATTCTCAAGAAATGCACTTTGTACTGATGACCTATTATTCTTCAATTATTACAAAATTGAATTGAAAGTATGAACATTGATATTTTCTCATAAATAAAAGCAATTATTTGGTTTTTGTAACGGGCGGGTGTTTTCGACTTTTTTGTTTAGCAGAAAGTTGCTGGGCATTAATTATTCAATACTGTCTAAGACTAATTTGCTAAAAGATGTGTTCAATAGTTGTGCCTAAAGGTTCCATACTTGACTAAAAGTAACAAAAACCAATTTTGTTATAATTAAAAAAGGTTAACCTACGACATATTTGTTTTCCACTGGGAAAATATTTAGATTGATAAACACGGTATGTTTGTTTTATTTTTAGTCAGATACAACAAATGATAATAAGAAGAAATAATACCTCAGGATCATCTATTTGTAATTGAAGTAGATTGAAGTCATGCAATAAATAGAGCAAATTCTAATCTGGCGTCCTTCAAAGCTTTGACGTCACCGTGACAATTGATGTAAAAGAAGTGACATCAATGTAGGTGTTTATGTTCTTTAAACCACTAATATGTTAAGAATATCGCGTTATACACGTCTACTTTTTAAGACAGCATTAAAATAAATTTACCTTGCATTACAAATTGAGTTTATCATTTAAAAGCAACGAAAAAAAAAAACAGAGCTATTTTTGTCCCTCACAAAACTTGATGTAATAATTAAAGTTAACAAAAGACTAAACAAGAATGATGTTTATATCTTGCTAATTCAGTCTGATAAATTGGAATTTAAATTTTATTAAAATTAATCCTGTTAATAAATACTACTACAAATGGAAATGAAGATGTACAACTATGCACTTAAAATATTTAAATATTTTTAAGCTTATGTTAAATTTAAATTAAATAAAATTTGTGTTTACCACCGCGTGGAACATAACGAATGTGGTGCTTGCCGTTAACAACAAATGAGTTACAATAGTGCACTCCTCAATTCGTCATCATGTTTGACGTATATTGTCTTTCTTAGACTTTTGATATATTTTCTTTCGTATTTTCATATTAAGAGCCATGTAAGTCCGCATAGTGTTGATATTATTACGCTTGATTTTATTATACCATATGATAAATTAAGTACTCTATACTGCACTGGGATTTTGCACATATAAACATATAGCTATTCAATCCGTACCAAGATTGTCGGGACGATACGCGTATTCTGTCTAGAAACAAGCCTAAACCTTTAAAGCTCTTTCCACACAAGTTAGTCATGAGATCGGACAGAGTATATAATCAACATACGTGTGAGCTGCAAGTTGGCTTTAAATGTACTCCGGAAAAACTATTACAACACTCGATATTTGAATTCAACACATATTTGAGATGAGTTAATTATGGAATAAAACAGGAGAACTGACTGGCAGGTGCATATGGGTAAAATGCATTCAAACAAGGATTCCGTTGTGCGAAGATATTTGCTGTTAAAAAATATACTTTCCCCTGAAAAACAGTCAAAACATTCTCATCGAGCATCATTTGACTTTCAACAATATTTAAACCAGCATTAAGCAAACCTTCTTACAGATTCCTCGGTCGCAGAGTGGTTAAGATAGTCAATAATCACATAGTCTGTCAACATTGACTGACAGGATTTCGTTCTTTCCTACGCAGGTCAGGGTTTTTCGCCAGGTCTCCGTCTGCACTGTTTAAACTATCCATTTCTGTTAAAATGTTAGAATATTATGTGTATTGATTACTTTGATTAAGTCGCCTGAATATAGCTGAAATATTGCTGCTCGGGCGCTAAACACCATCAATCAATCAATCATTACTTTGATTAATTAGACGCTTGCTTGACGTCAAGCGAGCAGTATTTAAGATATATTCAGGACGAGAACAAGGTAACAAAAGAAGAACTGTAAATGTAATAAATGAAGTAGTGGTAGAGGTGAGAATTTTGTCTTTGGTAGCTCCGACAATAAGCCAACTCTTTTTCGAAATCTACAAAAGGGGTCTTTATCGTGCAATATCTCCATACAAGCTACCCACTGTGGTTTGTGGCCAACCGTTCCATATTTTGACCTGATAACAACACAAACGAGAGGGCACCCTAACCCCCACCCGGGTAAGCGCTAAGGTGCTCTGTGGGTCGAGGACTGGGAACTCGCTAAGTTTGGTTCCATTAATTTTGTGTAACATAAGCCTCTAGTCGTCACCTCATAGTATCAAACAAACGAAAAGCGACATTTTGCTATCGTGTAAATTGTTTCCATTCATTTGTTCTACCACTGGACGACCGATGAATTAATAGGTGTGTTCAATTGGATTCAAGTCAGAACGTCTTGCTGACCATGTGTCAACCGACTCATTAAGCAAATAAAATGTCACTACGCGAGTATGATGCGTTCTGTCTTGTTGTCCATGAAGATGGGTTTCGTCTGTAGTGGATTACTGTCAGAATGAGGCACTACATTCCATTCCTGAATGTTGGCTGGTACCTTTGCCACAAACAGTTACAAGGTCAAGCTTACAATCATCTGACACACATCGCCTAACCATTACTGACCCACCGCTTAGGGAATTGTTTCAGCAATTAAAGTGTCATCAACGATACCAAGGTCAATATAAGTTATATTGCTTTCTCCATATGCAGTGTTTGGTTGTGAACTGTAACCATCTTGACGGTAACATTCAGATTTGAGACATTTCTTAACGTTTCAGATCAAACCATACGGTAAGGCAACCACTGCCTTTCTAAAACATTGCTGTTTACAAATAGGTTTCGCCTAACAAGTAGGTCAAAGCTTTATGCTCACTTCCAAATTTCATCGAGGGTCTGCCAGATCTTGAAAGATACAAAACGAAATATATCGTTTGATATGTACTCACGATTCGGCTACACGACGAGCAATATGTTTGATTGACATTTCTAAATCTCTTTTCACAATAATTTGTTATCGAACATCATTTGACATTTCAACAATATTAAACCTGCATTGAGACAAAACATCATACAGAGGCCTCAGTGGCAGAGTGGTTAAGATAGGGTGTCAATGATCACATAGTCTGTCAAAATTGACTGACAGGATTTCGTTGTTTCCTACGCAGGTCGGGGTTCTTCGACAGGTCTTCGGCTTCCTCCGAAAAAACTAGACACCATTATATAGCTGAAAAATTCTTATAGTCGTGAAACCCCATGTATACAAACACATAAACCATATTACATACGGCATCAAGAATGACATGTATAAAAAACTATATTCTCAAAGTCTAAGAGTTACAACTGTTTTTATTTCATTTAACATTTGGGATTTGCAATGCTTTCAATGTAGTTCCGTAGTCATTGATTGATTGATTGATGTTTAACGTCCAGCAAGCAATATTTCAGCTATATTCAGGACGTGAAAATTATAATTTTCAAATTAGTAGAATTAGTCATGCCTCCTTCTTATACTAAAACGTGATCTCATACAATAATATGAGAATATAAACAGAAAAAAATGGTAGTTAAAACAATAAAAAATATGAAGTATCACAATTAATAGTGAAATTAAATTTTATTAAATAAATTAATTTCCTTTATGAACTTTAAAATTGTGTCGCCTGCAACAGTTTTAAATACATTAAAATACGTATCTGCACTACAGAAACGTTCCCGAATGTGGGCCACGTCGACACAGTCCATCAAGACATGCTTAATGGTGTATGGACTGTTGCATGGCACACATTCGGGTCGTCGCTCATTGTTTAAAATATAACTATGTGTCGTCTTAAAACAACTTGGTCTCTTCAAAAAATTATTTGTGTGCAGTAGTGGCTGGATCTCATGAAGTTTATTACGAACTTGGAGATCCTAATCGCTCTGCATCAAATTAGAAATATATTTAAAAATCAACGCTTTAAAATCGGTAAAAGGAATATACAGTTATTGATGGTATCCTTTAATGCATTTTTAGCACCCTGATCCACGACTGTGTTTCCACGGATTCCGACATGACTGGGAATCCAGAAGAAGATAATTTCTTTTCCCAAAGCAGCAAGAGATTTGTAGATTTGAATAATTTTTAAAATGTAAGGATTTTTAATTTTGAAATTTTCAATAGCCAGTAGACAAGACGGGGAATCGGAGCAGACAATAAATTTGCATTCGTCTGACGAATTAACTATTTTCATCGCAAGAAGAATAGCTTGCGGCTCTGCTGTAAATACAGATGAGGTAGAGTGAAGGCGGCGAGTTTCAACACGCTCTCCGAAGACAGCGGCCGAGGCGACTTTATCGACGTCTTTTGACCCGTCTGTGTAAGTAGTACTATAGTCAGGTTAACAAGATTTAATTTCTGCATAATGTTATTGTATTAATAAATGGTTTGTGTCGGACTTTTTATGTTTTCTTAAATCATAAATAAATATCGGTTTGGGGTTTAACCACGGGGGATTATGCGGGATTTTGATTGCAGCAATTTCATCTAAATTCATACCGGAATTTTGCAAGATCGAAGAAAATTATTCATGTACTTTTTCGGTAAACCGGCAGTGGCAAATATTTTTTCGCCGCGATTAAAAATCTGAGATTGACATTTTTAGTCCGCCATTATCGCCTTCGTCTTCGACCAACAAGACGGAAGTCGTGGCACCGCGCATGTCTGACCGAGAAATCTAATGTGACAAATTGTAAACATCCGGACTTTGTTTTTTATACAAGTTTCGTGTGTTTTTGAAGACTCACTGAAGAATAATCAATTGTATTTTGATATTTGTATGTAATAATAAATTAAGAAAAATAAATTAAAATTTATTACATTGTAAGCTTGTGTATTGTGATAAAATTTAATAAAGAAACAATGGCCAAAAACGACTTGACCTAATGTCAGCCACAATTGAAGACCTCTCCAAAATTGAAGGCGTTGACAGTGGAATGGCTTCCTCAATAATAAATGCCAGATCACAAGTTACTACATCTATATTGATACAGTGTCCGAAATAACTGGCATTCCCGGAAAGACATTAAGAGACCAGTTGAAAGAGCCTAGTCCCTTCAGGCTAATGAGAGGAATGCTTCAATACTTCGAAACACGTCTCTAGCACTAAGATAGCCGAATCGGTAAGTGGAATAGCCAGGGTTCACGATAGAATCAGTGAGGTTGAAGAACATGTGAGAGAATATACACATAGGCTTACAAAGGTCGAACAGTCTATGCTCATGGGTTCTACCGTACAATTTAAAAACCCAGATCTTGTCCTAAAAAGTTCCATTTCAAAGAAGGACCAAGGTATGCAAGACATGACCAGCCAAGTAGATAACCTTGTAAGATCTAAAAATGCTGCCAAATCAAACACTCCTGTGTCAGTAAGTGAGCCAATGGAGGAACCAGCTCTGTCGCCCATAACATCACCTAATACGACTGTTATAGAGAATACGAAGACACCACAGACTGATGCTGGATTGCAAGGAGATCATTTCACTTCTGCGAAGTCTAGCCTTGATGTCAACAGTAGTACCGTCATGGCTTCTGGAGGAACGCAGGGGCCTTTTGCCCCGCCTGTTCCATCCATTGCTATGAATCCGCCCCCAAGTAATTCAAAGACTAGGGGCCCCAGTCAGCTAGGGAGCAACACATGAGGGGTCCTACTTGCAACAAAATAAGCAGGATCCAAACTATGCAAATATGTTTGCTACACCTAGATCACAGAGTACCTACAAGGTACCTGAAGCAAACCCTATAGGGCTTGTGACATTTGACCTAACAAAGCCGCCACCTTCCTTACCAGACCGGTTCCGTAGGTCAGATGATATATGGGTTACAAATGAGGTTTCACGTGGCAGTAGGGGCAGGTTACATGAATCTGGCCACCCTTCCTACGATTTTTCACCGACCAGAACTGTAGTTGAAAGGGACAGAAGTCGAAGTCCACACCCCAGAAAATGCCTGTTGTTACTGGTAAAGGTGACCTGACCTGGGAGTCGTTTATTTATAAGTTTGAGAGGACTGCGTTAAGGAGAGGCTGGAATGAAGTCAAAAAGACAGGAAGGCTCTTCGACTGTTTGTCAGATGCTGCCTTGGAATTTGGTCGCAGGGCCGGGTCAGATTGTTGCTATAAGGACCTTCGCCGACTATTGAAACAGCGTTTCAGCAGTAAGGAGGAGCCATCTTCAGCACGTAGCCAACTTCCTTTCATACGACAAACTGAAACAGAATCACTTGAGGAATTCGCTAAACGGGTCCATTTTTTGGATTTAGATGGATTCTGCGATGACACTGGTGACATTATTGACCTTTCTGAGAGGATGTCGTGAAAAGGAAGCTGCTCGACATGTAATTGAAAAGAACCCCTAAATGAAGGTGGATAAAAATTTCAATGGCTAATCAGAGGGCCATATATGGATCAAGTATCAATCTTCTCATGACCAGACAATCATATAGTCAGAGACAGAGCGTTCCCCATCACCTGTTAAGGGGCTACAGGCCCCCGACACTGCACAGCCAGACAATGAGTTAAAGTCGGACATTAAGCAGTTAGTGGCCATGATGGGTCAGTTGATTTCCAGAGAGCGGAGCCCAATCCGTAATTTTGGATCACTGTATGATCGACACTAATCTCGCTTCTCACAGAATGGTAAATTACCACCCCCTTTCCAAAGAAGACACCAAAGTCCACAACGATTAAGGTCGCCATCACCATATAGGGACAAGAGCCCTAATTCAACCACTTTTCGTTGGCCCAGGCAGTCTGAGCAGGGGACCTTGTCCCCGAATTCTGCAACAAGAGATTTAAATATGAACGGGTCTGGTCGATAGTCTCCGATCAAACCACCGAGGACAAGAGCCTAAGAAAGATACAAGCAAGGAGAGTAATAGGCAGGAGTAGGTTGGTTGACGCAACATTTTGTGGCATACAACTCAGAGCTGTTGTGGACACTGCCGCTATGATCACTATAGTAGACACGTCTTTGTTCGATGAGCCCTATGTTAGAAGTTAGAAAGTTGAGTTAATGGGAATAGGAAATCAGCCTGTATATGGGGAAATCATACGAGCTATCCCGATAACCTTGGGAAACATCACTATTGAATGGGATGTGTGTGTCACTACAATAAATGACAGGCTTATTTTAGGCCTAGACTTCTTGGAGGCATGCAAGGCCCTTGTAGACATCCCTGGTTGTAAACTAATAATAAACGGAGAGTCTATAGCTGCTCCATTGGTTCCTGGTAGTGACGTTAATATTGTAAGAGCAGTTCTGCGCAGAGGGACTACCTTACCACCAAATTCTGCGACATCATTGGCTGTCAAGATCCATCCTCCACCAGGTAAGGATTTCCTGCTAGAAGCCTGTGCATCATTACCCGTCATGGTCTCAAGGGTTGTTGGAAGTGGTGATTTGATTCTTGTAAAATCAATCTAATAAATGACACTGGGCGTTTTGTAAAACTGAAGAAAGGAACATGTATTGGTCAGGTGGAGGAACGTGAGGAAGTTATTGACACCCCTGAACCAAGTACAGTGTACGATTGACTAAGGTGGCAGGTATTCCAGAACCTTCACAAGATGTACCTCCACATATAACAGAGTTGTTTGCAAGATCATTTGAATCCTTGATCGCTGAGCAGAGGATTAAATTAAAACAACTTTTGTGCGAGTTCCAAGCTGTGTTTTCTGAATATGACTTAGATTTGGGGTGCCTAACAGAAGTAAAACATCAGATCAATACTTGCACAGCGCCACCTTTTAAGCAGATGATGAGAAGAACACCCCTGGGCTTTCAAGACGTGGAAAAACAACACCATGAGAAATTATTAAGTGCAAACGTCATACGACCGTCCACGTCTGAATGGGCCTCTGTCAGGTGGTGTATTGACTACCGTGCCCTCAATGATAAGACAGTAAAGGACTGCTTTCTCTTGCCCATCATTGAAGACTGTCTGGATTCCTTGCAGGGTATGACAACATTCTGCACCCTAGATCTTGCCAGTGGGTACTACCAGATCCAGTTAGAGGAGGCCGACTGCATGAAAACTGCCTTCATAACAAGATATGGCCTTTTCGAGCATACAAGAATGGGCATGGGGCTCTGCAATGCCCCGGCCACATTCCAACGAGCCATGCAACTTGTATTACGTGGTCTTACCTGGACGGAGTTGCTAGTTTACCTTGACGATATTGTGATCCTAGGTAGATCTTTTGAGCATTGCCCTGAGAACCTTAGAAATGCACTACTCAGATTTCGACAGCTGAAACTAAAACCCCAAAAGTGCCAACTCTTTACAAATAAGTAGAATTCCTAGGAAAGTTGGTTTGTGAAGAAGGGATCAAATTATCCCCAGCTAAGGCAGAGGCAGTACAAAAGTGGCCAGTACCAACCAATAAGACGGAACTGATGAGTTTCCTAGGATTTGTGAACTATCACAGGGACCATGTCGAAAACTTTGCCTTCCTGACAGCATGTTTATACGCTTTGGCACGTGAGATAGATAATCCCGCTTGGGAACGTCAACACCAAGAAGCTTTTCTAAACACCAAGAAAGCTTTGATGTCAGCCCCTTGCTTGGCCTATCCAAACCCAACAGATAAATTCATTCTTGACACAGACGCGTCAGATCTCGCAATAGGGGGAGTACTGTCTCAACTCCAAAATGGAAAAGAAGTGGTGATCTGCTACGCAAGTCATGTGCTTATAAAACCTCAGAGGAAATACTGCACGACCAGAAAAGAGCTCCTTGCAGTAGTCAAGTTTTGAAGGTATTTCCGCCACTACCTCTTAGGCTGCCGGTTTGTACTCAGAACTGACCATAATAGCCTAATATGGTTGAAGCGATTTAAACACATTGAAGGCCAGCTCGCACGATGGCTGGAGGAACTGGCACAGTTTGACATGGAAATAGTCCATAGGTCCGACAAGAAGCATCTGAACGCCGATGGAATGAGTCGAATCCCAGACAGCCTGGAAGACTGTAACTGTTACCAAGCCGGGTCAGAGCCATCTAAACTTCCTTGTGGTGGTTGTAGCTTTTGCCAACGGGCCCATACCCAGTGGAGTAGGTTTGAGACTGATGTTGATGATGTGGTGTCCCTTTCCACTCGCAAGCCTACGTCTTTGCCAGTTAGAATAGCCAAAGTCAAAACTGAAGGTGTGGACCAGAGGCCCCAGGCTTCGAACCACTCTGATTTTAGCCCAGACGAATCAAGTGATAGTGCTAGCTCTGATGACGAGTCCATAAAAGAGGATCCCGATGCCAGCATACCCTCATTTGTAAGGACCGACATTGCACTAAAGTCAGAGAGAGCAAGGACAAATTGGGTGAGTCAATATCCCTCGTCACAGCTCAGATCTCTACAGTTAGAAGATGCGGACCTTGGGCCAATTCTCAAGTGGATTGAAGAAGGACATGAACCAGACCCCGCAGAGTTACGACTCCACAGTCCAGCGACTCACTCTCTATGGATGTGCAGATCCTGTATTGAAACAGTATATGGTGTGTTGTACTACCAATGGCAGGAGCGACCTGACAAAATCAAATGTTTGCTAGTCCCAACGCCACTTGAAGACTTAGTACTACAGGGTTGTCATGACATGAAATCATCTGGCCATTTAGGAAAAAAGAAGACACTAGAGCGACTTAAACAGTCTTTTCTGTGGTATCAGATGGCTAGTGACAGTGACGCTTATGTGAGGTCATGCTCAATATGTAACCAGAATAAAAAACCAAATATGAAGCCAAAGGCAGCATTAAAATCTGTTCAAGTCGGATTTCCCAAGGAACGGGGCCATCTTGATATACTGGGACCATTCCACAAAAGTGAAGATGGCAATCGTTATATTTTAATGATGATTGGTCAATTTACCAAGTGGGTGGAGATGGCTGCCCTACCTTAACAGTCTGCACTCCTTATTGCCAAGAAATTCCTGGTCCATTTCATCACCACCTTTGGATGCCCTCTTGTGGTACATACATATCAGGGGCAAAATTTTGACGGAACACTGTTCTACACTCTATGTGAGGCCCTTGAGATCGCAAAGACGAGGACGACCGCTTACCACCCGTCGTCAAATGGACAGATTGAACGTTACAACACAGTTGTACTTCAGATGGTCCGCTGTTATATTGAGAAAAAGAACAAGGACTGGGACAAGGATCTGCCGTTACTGTCAATGGCTCTACATTCCATGGTTAATCGTCAGACGGGTTTCACTCCAAATCGGTTAATGCTTGGCAGAGAAACCATCCAGCCTCTTCATCTTCTCTTGGGGACCATACCCCAGAGTTTGAAGACTAGCACTTTAGATGCTTGATTGAATAAGCAAACTAAGGACCTCCATGATGTGCACCAATTTGAAAGGGAGAATCTGCGCACCGCACAGAATCGCCAGAAGAGGGACTACGACCTTCGCCTTGTGGAGAACCGGTATGTTGTTGGAGACTTAGTCTATAAATTAGATTCCTCTACCAAAATTGGCCAAAGCAAAAAGATCCGGTCACAATGGTCAGGACCTTATCTAGTTGTAGAAACCTCCCCGCCGATCTATCGTATCAGAGACAGGCGGGGAGACTCGGTGCTTCACCACGACCGCCTGAAGAGATGTGATGACAGGTTCAGCCCAATCTTGTTGAACCGTCTCCGCAACCAGTTGTTTGACCAGACCTGTGAGGATGAATCTTGGTAAGAGGAGCAGTCTGATGACCTGGACGACCCTTCCTCGCGTATTGTCGCAAAACGGTTGTTCTGATGAGATAGCTGAAATGTTTGATGACGAGTCCGTGGGATCACGTAGACATGCGCCTCGTGCCGCGACATCGCGCAACGTTTGTATGCCACTGCCGGCCGATGATACCGATAAAGATCAACTCTGGCTCCTTAGGGACCTTGTCCCTAGGACAGAGTACTGCTTCATGTGATGACCTACAGGGGCCTCTGGCCTTGGGGTCCGATGAACCGCAATAAGCTACGCGGCGAGGGCGACCTGTAAAAGATTAATTCTAAATATATTAACCGCTTTGTATATATTTCCTTGTACATATGTTAACCCTATTTTTCTCGTTACAGAGTCTTTTTGCAGTTATGGAGGAAGATGTTTTGTCCATCGAGGGCGATAGTTGGAAAAGTGAGTTGTCAGAAGCCTCACAGTGGACCAAGAGTTTGTCCTGGTAGATGAAGTTGGTGAGGATGACGACCATGATCAAAGAATAGTAGAGGATCATGGGATTGTGTCAGCCATGGTCAGTACTAGTCAGTGTATTGAAGGCGCCTCTTCTTCTAGGGCTCTGAGTCCTGCTGAGGACGGACGCAGTGCTACCCCAAAGAGTCGCATTCGGACATGTTGGGAATGCGAGAAACAGGTCACACAGTGTTGCAGTTGGGCATACTCATACCAGAATTGTAGGTCATGGTCGTAAGATCAGCTACACCTTTGACGAAGATGCGCTGAACCATTGGTGTCTTTTGGGTCACTCCACCGGTTGTGAAATGGTTTGGTTGTGGTACACTGAATGGGTTGCTTGAATATGCCATTAGTAGGGAGCTGCACCTGCCCGTAATGAGTGGATTTTCAAACGAAGAAGAGCAGATCGTCATGTTTTACATTGAGAATTACAGCCCGAACAGAGTGTTCCATCTAACTGTCCGCACACCTAATCATGTGATCTGTTTCGTTAACTGGGAGCTAACAGTAAGCTTGCTACGTAGAGTGAGCAGGAAAAGGCAGCAAAAGTTTGCCAAGAGCTTCAGGTACCTTACTTATGAGGGAGACGCCATAGACCGGCCCGCAACTTCACCCAGTGAGCCATTCTTCATCGTAGACACTCACTTTCACCTTGACCTTGTTTTGAAAAGGCTAAGATACGGGAACTTTCAGGACATGTGTTTGAAGCTGTCCTCTAAAGGATGTGGATTTTACTACGGAGTTGCCAACTATGTCTCTCCAGCTAACTGGTCCCACTGGAAAGAGCATCTCCGTAATGCCATTGGTGTCTATGTGAGCTTTGGAGTCCACCCTCATATTGCCAGTAAGGGTCTCTCAGAAGACTGTCTGTGTGAACTACAGGCCCTGCTTGGAGAACATCGATGTGTAGTGGTCTGTGAGATAGGGCTCGACTAAACCAGTGTTTGAGCGTGTGAACTTTGCTGCACTCCCCGCCGTTGTAAGATGATGTTAAGAAAGTGCCAGGATGAAGCCTTTGCTTAGCAGCTGCTGATGGGCAAACGCATGAATTTGCCAGTAGTTATCCACTGTGGTGATCATGGAGATGGTGAAGCAGCCTCACGCCCACTTGAACTAATAAACAAGCACGGATGCCAGGACATGAAGTTTCATCGACATTGTTTCACTGGTGGAATGGATGAGCTTCTTCAATGGCAGGCATTACCAAATGTAGTATTCGGTGTGACGTGGAAGTCAGTAAAGGAAAGCCCTACAGCAGTTTGGCGTGTTGCTCCTCCGCAGCTCATATTGGAGTCAGATGCACCCTTACTTTCACCATACAGTTGTGGGCCAACAAATCATCCCTGGAATTTACCAGCAGTGGCTGTAGAAGTTGCTTGTTTAAGGAATGTCCCCATTTCTATTCTCAACTTCACCACCAATGAGAATGCAGGAAGATTCTACGCCATTCCAAAGGCACCAGAGTATTCTGTATAGGGGCCCAGGCTTCATACAGATACAACACCAAGATTGTGATGTACATATGATGTTTGATATGCAGTTTGTAAATATTTTGTTTTCACAGAAGCAATTTCCAAGGAAGAGCTTGTTACATTTTAAGTACATTAATTGACATTTGTGATATATTATTTTTCCTTTGGATGTGTCCTGGTTCTTCAAGGAAGAGGCGAGTGTTGTGCTGTTTATGTTCCCGTCCCGTGTCACCAGTCCACATTTTAGTGTTTCCCGTACCTGTGACGTAGTGTGTAGAGTTTCGTCCCTTGATTTACCCTCTACTATTGACGTTGTCTGCTTTTATATTTGATTGTGTTATTTGCTGTTTATTGCTGAAGGTGAATGCTACTTCACATGCATTATTGCTATTATTGTATCATCACTTGCATCGCACCACAATATTTTAGTCACCTTCTCATTGTGTCACATAAATTTACACAGAATTAAATCTCAAATAAAAAGGGGCCACGGTGGCAGAGTGGTCAAGGTAGTTAGTCTACTTTTGATCACGTGGTCTGTCAACACTGAGGTTGCGAGTTCGAATCTCACTGCGGACAAGGTGTACTCGACTCCAATCTTAATTGACACGTATTGCCAGTTTTCCTACCGAAGGTCGGGGGTTCTCTCCGGGTTCTTCGGCTTCCCCCCCCCCCAAAAAAAATGGATGCCATGACATAGCTGAAAAATTGCTGAAACAAATAAAGAATAAACTACTAAAATACGTTTGTATATAGAATCTTACGAGTTAAAATTGCGAACTTGTGAGCCTAATCAATTCTGCTTTCGCATTTTAGCGGTCAAAATTTGTTTATTATAGGATGTCTGTTATAGTCGTTCGTTATTTAATGATATATATCTATAAATGGTTTCCTTTAAATTCGGAAGTATTTGAAACTAATTACTAGGTTTCATAGAGCTGCCCAACGCGTCCTCAGCTATCGAACATGGGATGCGCTCTGTTTTTTTTTTGCTTGATTTATTTTTGGGGAGGCGTAGTTCAGGTCATAACTGAATTGCCGCTTCCTCCTCCAATAAAAGCTGGACGCCATGATATAGCTAAAAATTGCTGAAAGTGGCGTTTAACAATATTTAAACTAACAAACAAATCTAATTGATATTTAACTTATTCTCGTCATGAATAAAGATGAAATACTCTCTCTGAAAGAAAAGCAAGTATCAAAACAATCAATTAATGAAATACGTAATTGTTCTATTTGAATGACACTCTTTCAAAGGGCAAGTTTTTGTAATGTTCTGTTTTATCGATATGACTGTAATGACAATGTTAAAACCGATCTTCATAGACCTAAAGAATTAATGACGTTTTGTCACGTACGTCAACGAATTACTATTTCGTACTATAACAAGTGTCTATCTGTAACACATTTTTACGCTTAACTGTGGTATTCGCAGATAATTCTCCCCAACGTTATTGGGGCCTCGATGACTGATTGCTTAGTCATCTACTAGTTATTACATGCCTGTCAACAGGTTGCGGATTTTCGAACGACTGCAGATAGGGTGTGCCCGACTCCAACTTTATTGACAAAGATTGTCCGGTTAACTTGTAGTCCGGCTTCCTCCCACCCAACCCACAATAAAAAATGGACGCCATGAAATAAATGAAACAATACAGCGTAATTGTAAGTATATTTATTTTATTTTTAAGAACGAGACATTGTATTAACTATTCTTTTGCATACATGCGTTTATTTCATTATAAATGTTATGATAAATGCATATATAATATACAAATGACGCAGAATTCGTTTTATCTTTAAATTATTAATGTATACGTACCAGTCAATAAAGCGATCCGTCAGTGTTCCAAAATCCGTCAGCAATCAGTTGTCAATCAGTCAAAGTGTTGCGTTTACGGCTGCAAGTACTGTATGTTAGGACAAACGGGACTCTATTGTTAGTTTACTTTTCTCTGTACTGCAGATGCTGGTCCCTGCTGATGTTGTTGGCTTTATTAAAACCTATTGATATGTTTTTGTTATTGTATCCTCTCTGCTTTAGATGGCATCGAAGCTCTCCAAGACGCTGCTTAGTTTTAGCCTCCGTAGAACAGATTTAAGTCGCAGAGCTTGGCTGAAAGGAATACTTTTGCTGCAATGTTTAGGATGGCAGCTGTTTGGTGAGAGGTACTGATGTTTATCTGTGGGTTTACAGTACAGATCTGTTGACATAATTCCATCTTTACGGTGGTAGTGGTATCTAAGAATGAGATTTTAGATGTGTACATTTCATGTGTGAATTTGATAGAAGGATGTATACTGTTAGCGTGGTCAAAGAACTGTTTAAGGTTTTCTTCGCTTTCAATCCATTTCATGTCAACATCATCAATGAACATAAACCATGAGAGTGAATGGTGGAGAAAAGAGTTTACAAGCTGTTTCTCGAGTTTTCCCATAAAGATGTTAGCATAGGATGGTGAAATTTTGGTTACCATGGCTGTTCCGTTAATTTGTAAATAGTGCTCGCAATTAAACGTAAAATTGTTATGTTTTAATACAAGTTCGAGTAGTTGAATGAGGCACTCAGTGGGGGGATCTTTGATGTCGCGTTGTTCCCAGACCTCCTTGCATGCTGTTATGCCGTCGTCGTGTGGTATATTGGTGTACAATGATGTTACATCCATGAAGACGAGGATTGTGTCCGGTGGAAGTGGATTCATGGATTCCATTTTACGCAGGTAGTCGATTGTGTCTTATGTATGATGGTAAAGTTTCCACACGTGGTCTTAAGTGGAAATCTATAAACTCTGAAATTTTCTCTGTATGATGTCCGTTGGCCGAAACTATGGATCTACCGGGGTTATTCTCCTTATGGATTTTAGGCAGGAGATAAAAACGACCAGCTCTGGAATTTTCCTGTTGTAGATATTCAAGGGTGTCTTTATCAATGTGACCCTTTTTGTGCATGGATGTTAGGGTCTTACTTATTATTTTTGCAAAATTATCCGTTGGATCAAAGTCAAGTTTTTTATAGAATTTTTCGTCAGTCAGTTGTCTTTCGGCTTCTCTAATGTAATCAGATTTATCCATTACTACTACTGCACTCCCTTTGTCGGCTGGTTTGATGATAATGTCATCTCTTTCTTTTAGTTGGTTCAAAGAGCTCATTTCTTCTTCTATATGTATATGTTATACATAAATATAACTCGCGCACAAATATAATGTATATTAAAAAACGAGAAGTTACATTTATGTAAAACACGTAATACTGCAACACTATTTTTCAGCAATAATCCAAAAAAGTTCTGTTTTGTAAGCCTTTATAGATAACACTTTTTTTTATCTTTAAAGATTTTTTTTACAAATAGCCCATTTGTGGAAAACTTTACACCGGAAAAAGTAATAACTGTTGAAACAGCAAAGCTTCATGATCATTAATATCTAGACGTAACACCATGCTAGAAGGTTTGTACGTACCGCTCCTTGCTCCTGTAGATCCAGCTACAGCCTTTGGTGATTGTAGTGTATAACAATTCCCGTAATCATATGATGATACGTCATTGATCTTACTGAAAATTGAAATGTGTTCATTGTATATGCTAGTTGATATTGGAACACAATATATGGTGTGGTATGTGGTGCGCGAAATAGGAAAATACCACAATTTATATTCAAACGAGAAAGAATTTCCTCAAATGCAGTTTATAGATTGTTAAACTAAAGTAAACTTAGAAGTTATTCCATAGTCGATAACTTTTTTGCATTATTTACATTTCTTTAGAGGCAGACAGCACTTGTTGCTATAGAAGTCTTTATCAACAAGGGTAAAGATTGCATTGGCCGAATCTCTCGTCAGTCTCATACCCCAAGATGACGACAAATACTCAGCCAATACAAAAATTTTAAGCAATTATGACTAATTGATTTATCAGTCCGTCATATTGAATAGTTAAATATGGATACAAAACTAGGCCTATACGGCAAATCTGGCAGGTAAATGTAATATTGGCGTTCTTTGGTATCAAATGCAGAGAAACGGGAATGAATTTTCTCTAATTTTGACGTAATATTTCAACCGCTTGACCGGTGTGGAAAATATTGTTCTGGTTACTAGTGAATTTGTTGTTCTCAGCAGTTGATTGGTTTTAAATAATAAGAACTCATGACGTCATAAACAAAACACCTTCCATTTACCGCGTATTCAAGTCATGAACGTCAAATTGAGGTTGGGAGAATTTATGTCCTAATTCGACAATCTCAACCGGACATAAAATATTTTTCAAATTAAAACAAACACTTGTTTATTGGAACAGTTCGGCTACATGTGCAGCTAATTTTTATTTATTAAAAATACAAAAGTTGAACGACTGACGGCGTTTTACTAGACAGTCTACAAAAGAAAAAAACATTGTGAAATATCACTGTTAACAATCCATAAAATCACAAATCACAAACAATTACTGGGGTTGAGGGGAGGGGGGAGGGAAATCATATCGAGCTGACCTGCACAAGTACGAGCTTCGAATAACATAAAGCTGATTTTTACTCAAACAAAAAACCTTTTCCCGCTAATTAAAGTCCGTGTCATTAACATATTCATAATAAGAAATCGTAACATTTAAATACAACCAATCCCTATAAATAATGATATATTTATAGCACATAAAGAATAAACACGTGTATGATTACCTTTGATAAATACATTTATGTCCTTATTCGACAATCTCAACCGGACATAAAATATTTATCACATAAAAACAAACACTTGTTTATAGGAACAGCTCGGCTACATGTGCAGCTCATTTCGAAAAAACAAAGAAAGGCGCAATGAGAGTTGTAATTTAACTTAATCGAATATATACTTATATTCCCAAGTTTTTAGACACGGATAATCTATTATCAATGTTTTCTTTTACATAACCATCTTTAGCTTTATCTGTTTTCCAACGTCCGTGTTTTTTTAAAAAGACGATCATCAATATGAGAATCTGCAGCAGCAGTAGCCCCACCGGAGAGCCAACTATGTAAACCAAATTGTTTTTGTCTAATCCGATAGACTATAAAAGCATCTAAAAGAATTTCTAAGATAAATTTCCATTTTTCAGCTTATACACATTCTTTGATTTACAAAAACAAACAGGACGAAAAATGAAGTCACTACTTATCGTATCAATATTAGCCAAAGAAAGATACAACTGTAACATTTTGACAGGGCGTGTTATCTTATCTGTTTTTGAAATGACAACTTCTCTACCCTCTCTATAAATATCAGTTTTGCTAGATTAAAGAAATATTTTAACGTATGAATCGTAAAAAGTAATATGATTCCTGCTGATGTTTGCTAATTCGGAATATCTCAAAAACCAGCATATCCTACATGTAGCAAACACAAGCATGCTACTCGAATGTTCTTAAGATAAGTAAGATTCAAACCAAATTATTAACAATTTTGCACAAAATGTCAGGTGTTATAGGCTCCTTTTTCACAACATGATGTCCAACTGATCTCAAAGATCCTTCTTTTATTGTAACTAAATCCGACTGACAAGGATTCTCAACACCTGCCAACTTGTGCGCCCAACTAATGGCGTAAAAAGCTTCATTAATACTGCTTGAACTTTTTCCCAAATTTGTCAAATGAATCAAATAAGCTGTAACTGAAATAAATTTCTGACGCTGGTAAAGTAACAAGTATATCATTACTTAAACACCATTACAAAAAATATTAAATGCAAACCTGTACTGCCGTTGCGTATTACTCATCCGTAGGGCTAGGCAGAAATCGGGCATCTGGTCCACTAGATGTTTATACCGGTGCTTTCCTGACAAAATTAATGCACTTCCGACCATCTACCAGTTTTGAACACAGCTGAAAAATGTATTTACATAAAAAATAATAATACAATGAAAATTTGAGCTTATATACATCTAAACGCATGACCGTCGTGTCAACTACAATATCATAGACTTTATGATACTGGGACCATGTCATAAACTTCATCAATAAAATCATACAACACATGACCGTGTCAACTACAATATCATAGACTTTATGATACTGGGACCATGTCATAAACTTCATCAATAAAATCATACAACACATGACCGTGTCAACTACAATATCATACACTTTATGATACTCGGACCATGTCACAAACATAACAATAAAATCAAACCACACCATGTCTCTGCAGTATCTTACGATACCAGGACCATGTGTCTTATAGACTAGCATTTAGTCGTACTGCTAAAACAGTAGAAAATAATTTGTCCGTGCCAAAAATGCACTTCGGGCTACTACCCTTAATATAAATAATATCTGTATCTCTGAATTCTAAAACATTTTGAACATAATCCTTATAACTTAAATCCTTGTTAAAAATAAAGGACCAATATGGAGCTGAAACCCATCTAGGTACGATCAAAGAACCCCTAGCTTTACAATTAATTAGATGTTTAATAACTTATAAATAGTATAAATAGAAAACGCTAATTTTTGCAATGCTTCTTTCATGCTTCCCGCTTGAACAATATGAACACAATTTTGATTATCAGTAAACCATTTCGGAACTGAAGGATAGTAGGCTTAGTTCTATAGCTCTAATTTCTCTCCATGTAGAACTGCAAGACTTTTCGATAGGATTCCACATTTTATGGAAAACCTTAGCCCCGATTTCTACAGTATAAGCTCCTGAAGCCACATCACTGGCATCTGAATAAACTAAAGTTTGTATACAACTATAAGGAGATAAAAATTTTGAATTCATTTTTTCTACGTTATTATTCCAAAATACTCATTCTCTTTAAACTTCGTCCGAATATTTAATCAATAAACTTTTATCCCAGGTAAATCTTTGTTCAATACACATATAGCAGTATCGCGTCATCAATCGAGTTAAATTTCCGAATACAGGTGATAAGGAAATAATCTTACCTGTCACCTGGGCCAATAATCCAGCAGAAAAGGCTGGAAATATATTAATAAGGTGATCGATGTACTGAAAAAGGTCATTGACCCTTCTGTCAGGAATGGAAATAGAGAATGCATTTGAGTTCCACAAGATGCCCAACCATTCTAACTGTTGAGCAGGGCAAAATATTGATTTTTCAACATTAATTAAAAAAACTGCGTCTGACAATGACTTTTTCACAAAATTTGAAAGCTGTAAACAAAGCTCTGATGATGAAGCCATGCCAAAACCATCATCTAGGTAAAGAACTATATCAATAGCATTTTTTCTACAATGTTTGACCATTGTACTTAAACATTTGGTAAATATATGTGGACTAGAGGATAACCCAAAAACTAGCACCGAAAAGCAATAAAATTTATCATTCCAACAAAACCCTAAAAAGGTTTGTTGTTGGGGACAAACGTCAAAATGATGGTACCCAGACTTGAGATCAAATTTGAATAAGAACGAGTTTTTAGTTTTTATTGAAAATTTGAAGAGCAGTTCTCCAATCTTCAAACTTAAATCTCTCTTTTTTCACACGTTTATTTAAAATAGGAAGATCTAAAATAAGTCCCTTTTTATTGGACTTGTTAATAGCACCTTACAAAGGATTAACTACGTAAGGAGTAAATGGTACCTCATAAACGCAACCAGAATACACTAAATCTTTTACGACTTGATTAACGAATTCGGCGTTTGACAAAGCAGATTTGTTGTTTTTCGAGAACATGGACGGCGGAGGTGATAAAAAGGGAATAACATATGGTGATAAAAAGGGAATAACATATCCATTCTTTATTGTATCTAATACAAAATCGTTTGCTCCAATTTCATCCGAGTAAATATCAGAATAACAATTCAAATAAGATAAATCAGAATACTTCTCATTCAAAGAAGCTGGATCACTATTTTGTGGAGGTTGTTGGACGAGTGATAGTCGAAGAAGCTGAGCTGGTGGTCTTAAAGTTCAGAGGGCAGTTTCTTCTCCAGTGGCCGTATTGTTTGCATAAATGGCAGATGTCCAGGGGCCACGGCTCACGTCGTGTGGCGCTGAAACGAAAGGGCTGGCGGACTTCATAACTAGGAATGGCAGGAACAGTAGCAGTAGCCACTGGTGTTGAAGTAGGTAAAGCGGGCCTTGCAGGATACGGCTGAGGTCGGATCTTTCTGTCTTTAATTGAACGAAGAGCCCTAGATTTGGCCTGATGAATCCTTTTCTTGTCTTCCTCATTGTCAGCGATTTCACTTTTTTGATATTCTTTGACAGTTGCCCATCCGGCAGGTGAACTATCAGCAATCCTAATGTGCTTGTTACGCTCCTTAATTTTGCTGAGAAGATCAAGGGCCAAACAAGCAAGGGGAGAGCTTTTAGAATCCAAATGACTGCAAATCTTATTAAGACCAACATAAATTTCCTCAATGAATTTGTATGGAATACGATTCCCTTCAGATTCAAATTTTATAGACGCCTCATCTCTGAACTTCTTAGTCAGAACGTCTTGCTCCGGTAAGTAAATCTGATTTTAATGAAGCGAGTTTTTTGTCAAAATAGGTTCTAATTAATTCAAAGTTATCAAAGAAATCCTGTTGATTTGCACGACTGACCTGTGGTGCAGATAAAGGAGGATTAGTAGAATTGTTGCCTTCTGTGTTGCGTGGAGTAGCATCCTGAAGCAAACTTTCGTCATTTAAATCTAAGTCGGACATATCGAGCTGATCTGATACGAGCTTCGAATAACATAAAGCTATTTTTTTCTCAAACAGGAACACTTTCCCGCTAATTAAAGTCCGTGTCATTAACATATTCATAATAAGAAAGCGTAACATTTAAATACAACCAATCGCTATAAATAATGATATATTTATAGCACATAAACAATAAACACGTGTATGATTACCTTTCATAAATACATTTATACTTCATTTCGCAAATATACTACTTTTTTAAAATTAGAGAAACAGAATCTTACATAAGTACTGTTGGATTATCGGATTTCTCCAATCTCGATAGTTAACTTATGGAAATTTAAGTCCTCGCCAAGTTTCGAACTTAAAATTCCATAATTTACTATCACTATCTCGATTGGAGAAAGTCGATAATCCACTCCTACCAATGTAAGATCCTATATGTTACTAACGTAGGTCTGAGGAACACAGTGGTTAACTGGTTTGCAGAACGCAACGCTACCTGCACGTATGAGCTCCTGGCGGCTGTTTCCGTATTTTACAAATTTTCAATGTATTAAACTTTTTCAACCAATTGGCCCATTTCATAGATCTATTTCAGTTATATTCAGAATGAGAAAAATTTCACAAACAACAAATTAATCGATTGGAAAAGGAATTGGGACACGTGAAGAATATCTATAACGTAGTATGGAGAGTTAGTTATGGTTAGAGAATTTAGCCTTTAGGCCACAATGTGCCTATTCTTTTACAATTTTTGAATAAAAGATTTTTGACCACTACACAAATATAAACAAGAGAGTCGTCCCTATTCGCCAACGTTGGCCGCGTTGTGCAGCTCTGTATTTCGATTTTTCGTTTGCCGAAGGAATCCCCAAGGTGTTACAACATTAATTGTTATAATGCAATCAATAATATATATTAAGTAAAACTCATCAAGTTTATTTGTTTGTTTGAATGTTGTTTATCCCACTTTCAGCAATGTTCAGCTACATTGTATGTCATGGTGTCCAGTTTTTATTGGGGAGGTAGCTGGAGTAACATGAGAAATACACCGACAATCTGTAGAAAAACTGGCAATCCTTGTCGATTAATATTGGAGTGTTGACTGACCACGTGTTCAATAGGAGACAAACTACCTTAACCACTCGACCCCCGATATATAGGTTATGCCCAGTTTCATCAGTGGCGTTTAAATAAAAAAACAATTAAAATTAATATAATTAATGTAACTACGATGTTGTAAAGCTTATTTTAGCGAGATTTTAAAATGTTATTCAAACTCCGCCGAAATAGTTTCTTTTAAAAAACTTCACTTTAATGCCATTACACAATCACTTTACAAAAATAAAAGTTTGTTCAAATTTTCTTTAGTTATAGAACGGTTGCAAACACTTGCTATATTTAAAAGTTTTTTTTACAATATACTAAGGGTTAAACTACAAAATTGTCACGTTTAACGTTTAGTTTTTAGATAAAATCCTCCCCGGATAAATACGGGACAGACTTGAATTTGAATCAAGTGCACCATATGTTTTCACCGTGAAAATTCAGACACAAAAAGAAATTCCCCCGCATTTATTCCCGATTATTAATTAACTACTTTAACTACTGTAATATTCAGCTACATAACAGTTAAACTACAAATACGATATATTTTGCTGAACCAGTCCGATACGGAATAAACGTGTCCAATTTCAGTATTCGACCTGTCTTGGCCCGATTTCACCTGTTTTGGCTGGATTGATTTGGACTAGTCAATAATAAAGATATCATTACGTGATGATATCTGTATTGGTCCTTGGCCAGTTGTATTGTCCTTTACTTGCTCCTCAGACATGAAGTTGAGGACACCCATTTAGCTACTTTGTTCCAGTACCTTTATTTTAACTATGAAGAGAAAGTATTTGCACGGTGTTTGTACAATTTCTTCACAGCCATATCGCTCTTTAATTAAAATAAGAACTTCAATGCATTTATCATCTTTCATGTGTTTGCAATTAACAAATTAGCGCCTCTCTAACATTGTATCTAGCTCATCTCTGCGCTACATGTAGCTACACGTAAATGACACATTTTCAAACATCTGTCGGGGCCTCGGTGGCCGAGTGGTCAAGGTAGTTCGTTTACTATTGATCACGTGGTCTGTCAACACTGAGATTGCGGGTTCGATTCTCACTGCAGGCAGGGTGTACTCAACTCCAATCTTAATTGAAAAGGATTGCCAGTATTCCTACCGTAGGTCGGGGGTTCTCTCCGGGTACTACGGCTTCCTCCCCCAATAAAAACTGGACGCCATGAAATAGCTGAAAAAATGCTGAAAGTGGCGTTAAAAAATGAATTATATTTGAAAAATAAGAGTGCAGCTTTTACTGCATACGGTGTCTATATTTCTTAAATGATCAGGTTTGCAAGAGTTTGCAGCGAGCATACTGATTTTTGCGAACGTCTCAAATTTTCACGGGATAAACTTATATACCAAGGTTTCAAGAAAAACGACTCGTGGCGCCTTTAGCAAGTTTTACTATAGATAATTATTGGAAAGTATTCTTGTTTAAAAAAAGGTTTCAGATGGTTTTCCAATTTTTGAATCAGTACACAGTGATTGTGCTGCAATGATTATTGGATACAAATATTATTGACCAATTGTATATGATACCAATCATTTTCATCTACAACCCAGCTCAAATACTACAGTATTACAAATGAGAGTTTTGGCATGCTATAAAATCTGGTTTCTTTTGAAATGCATGTACCAAGTCATTACCATTAATTGCTGTAGTTGCTGTATTTTGGTTGTTGGTTCTGGAGTTTGCCGGACTCTCAGACTTTGATTTGTAGATCGTCTTTTTTGACAGTATCCTCGGTGTCCGGTATTTTGTTACAAGTATTACTTTCACTATCTAGACTACGCATAAAAATTATAAATGAGCAACAAAAATAGCATATTAAGTAGTAACTGACAATGAGACTTTTTTTTAAGAATTTCACTGACCCTTGAAGCAAAACACTCAAAATATATCCCCATTACAGTCTAGAGGGTTCTTGGTTTAAACAAGGTTTTATTTGTTTGTTTGTTTGTACAAAAGGCGAAAGTGCGCAACTTTCATCAATTGTCCAGTTTTTATTTGGGACGGAAGCCAAAAACCGGAGTAACAAGCCTCCTTCCGCAGCAAAACTGTCATTTCTTTTCAATTTTTGTTGTTCAATTTAGTGCAAGCCTCAACCTCCCTGTTTACAGGCACGTGATCAATAACAGATGCCTAACTGCCTTAAGCATACCGAGGTCTCCGATTTAGTTATACTACTCTTACAGCTAAGGAGAAATTCAGCACAAATCAGTTTATATTAACAATTGTAACCTTCACTAGTACACAAGCAATGTGCAACAAAACAAGAAAATCAATGTACTGTACAAAAAAGCGAGTTTACATTACGTTTTAAAGTGTCGAGATGCGTCACCGATTACTATTAAACAACCGATAATAAGGAGATAACTATAATGTATTTGAAGGTTTGCCGACATCAATTGGTGATTTGATGGTCGGAAATATCCGTTTACTGTCTCCGCTTTCGCGTCGCCAGTAACTCAATTTCCAACTATCAAATCACCAATTGATGCCCGCAAATCTTCAAATACATTACGGTTATCTCCGTTCTAATGCTACGGCAATAATCAATTAAATTATTAACTGATTAAAATGTGAATTTTTATTTACCGGAAATAATGTCTGAGCTTGCGTTAACATCTCACGGCATCAATCGGGGAATTGATGCCATGAAATTATTGACGTTATCCAATCAGAATTGACTTAATATCAAGAACTGCATTAGAATAAGGATGATAATGTTGGTAATTTAACTGTAAAAAAGGTTTGTTATACTTGGGTAAAATGCAAACAAATATGTTTGAATTATCTTCATTGGACAAATGTTAACCATAATTTGCAAAACAAAGTTTTGATTCTGCATTATTACATTTGGCGGATTTTTTTAAGGTTTTAAATAAATTACAATTTTTTAATGTGGGGTTTTAAAATGATAAACCATACTCAGTAAGAGACTATCGATAGATGAGTTTAAATGACATCTAATGTTTACACATTGCGTAATAAACAATACAATATTGATATACAACAGACATACCTATACCGTCATTGGAAAATATTACTGGTGTAAATACAAAGTACAAGTAAGTAGAGCGATATGAGAAAACAGAAGTAATTCATGAAAATAATTTGTACCATTGTTTACATATATTTTCCAATAGAAATCTACATAATAGTTCACATTAAAACCTTTAACCTTGATTGGCTAACAAGCCGAATACATCAATCTATGTTTTTATCCCGTCTGGGCCCTTGGGAAAATTAAATATCATAGCCGCCTTCGTTCTGCTTCGATTGCAAAATTTACGCACATCGTTAAAAATGTCGAACTACAACAATACTTAAGTGATGTAAATAAATTATTTTTTTTGTTGTAATTTTCAAATCACCAAAGACGAATAAAATATAAAACAAACTACGAAGCTATCATTGATTAACAAAAAAACACAGGTAGTCTGACAGGGAAAAATTTCATAACTATACAAAAGTATTGTACGAAAGCTAATTTCGGAACTTACATCAGTAAACTAAACCCAGACTGTGGTCGTCTGGTAATATCCGAAAGATAGTTATATATTCACCGAAGTTTGCTGGTTTCAAATGAAACCGATAGGCAGAGATACCCTTTCAAAGTTTATGCCAAAACAAAATAATTAACACTTACACTAATGATTCCATCTGTGCCGCCGTGCAACAACCCTAGGCAAAACTTTTTTATGGATCGTTCACAAATTTATATCATCTTGTGTCCAACGTGTGTCAACGCACAAAAACAACAAACGGGAGACGTAATCTCAAGCATACTGTTAAGCAGCTCCATCGTTTGTAATTGTTCCGATGATTTAAGCGACATCGACGTCAATGACGTGTTTTCTGCTTTCAATTCCTTTCCATCAACTGTCATTTCTGCATATCAATCAAAAAAATACAGGCTCCAATTTTTCACGGTTGAAACATCACCAATCTTACCAGTAAAATAAACAGACATTGAATTCGGAGTGACACAAACTTTTACCTAGAAACTCTCCCCCATAAAGGTTTAAAGTGGGTAATTTATAGAAAATAGACAAGCTACATTAAACAACGCGAATTTTAACTATTGTTTACATATAAAGAGAATTTATTGTTATTTATGTGATGTTCAATAAAAATATCGTTTATTTTAACTTATTATTTTTACAAATCACAAATATGCCGCTAAGTACAACGAATGGTTCAGCGTTCTCAAAAGAATGAGGGTGCCACAAGGGATAATTGTCATAATTATTTTGTTAGTTTTTGAATAATAAAATAGGTGGACTACTTTTTCTATGTTAGAATGTTGTACAAAACAGATATACTTCTCAATCAAATTTATTTAAAAAAATTCACACACTGCTTATTCCCACAATGTTAATGATATATACACTTTTCCACATCAACAATATTACGTACCGCAATATCGTATTTTTGGTTTTACTTTTAAATATGCCATGGATGCGAGTTCATATATAATAGTTATTACGGTCTAATACATGGTATATAATGTCACCTTCATGGTTTAGGATTCATATTCCATTCTATGCGATGAATGTGACATTTTATATCCTGTCTAAGACTGAGATAACATAAAATGTACTGTCCGTGATCTCAGGATTCTACATAGCTTCTCAGATGAAGTGTAGACAATGCTCTCCTATTAGTGTTGGGTGGTATATTTGCTTATAATACACATGTACGAAAAGTAGACCCTGTTTCATACTGTGTTTTGCGAGTGCTACGCTTCTTGCACATGAAAGGCCCTCATATTAGTTTCGATGTAGTCTTCTGTAAATGGATGAATATGCTGCAGCTTGATCGCATACCCAAGTTGATGCGGTGCTTAGAGAGTGTCGCGCTCGCTCCTTTAATATAAAAGTTGCATTTTAAAATTTTTTAATTATAATAATGAATTTTTATTTGAATGAGTAGATAATTTTAAACTCCTGTGACATATTTGAAATATATTCATACATCATTAACTAATTAAAAATTAGTGTATGTGTATTTTACATTATAGCTACTTTACAATTTCTCTGATATTGTCAAACCATTTCTTTAGCTGTTTTCACGCAGAATGCCCTCTTTTAAGCAACAACTATTTTATTTTATTAAACTTCTTTATTAATAGCTCCAATCGCTTCAAATATACACATAAAGTAAGCTCCAATACAAAGACACAAAGACTCTCCAATATCAGTTATCACTTAGTTTTTTAAACAAAACCAGGATAAAAATAATTCATCTTCAAGTTGAGATAACATAATTAAAGGAAGTTTATGTTAAATTATAAATAAATGAATACAACGTTATACCAAGTCTGTGTATAAATATAAAGTAAGGAAAGCGCGATTATATCCAATTTCTTTGGTTCACGGTTCTTTTCTTGCTGATGGTGCACCAAGCATCGAACTGTACCGCTATTATGTAATTCTTTATCAAACAACATGCGTTTTCACATTTTACTGAATTGATCCGAATCGTATTTAATATTTGGTACCCATTTTTATTTTCCTAGCAGCACTTGATAGAGGCTTCCTACGTAATATCTGTTAATTTCAGAAAGAAGTTCAATTTTCCATTACAATAAGCAAAAATACATTCTGTTAGTCAAGCGTTGTTGTACAATTGCACACAAACATCTTAAGAATTTCTATCAAATAGTTTACGATATCGACAGGTGTATGTGTCCATAGCCCCTTTACAATTTCGTTGATATTGTTAAACTAGTCGTCAAGCCCTCTTACTCGTAATCGCATGCACAGTTTTCTCTTTAAAGAAACCAATATGTGAATTAAAGCTTCAATCGTTTCACATAGACACATTAAGGAAGCTCCTATACAAAGTCCTAAGGACCCTCCAATATCAGATATCAATTGAGTTACCTAAAAGTAAAAGCAGAATAATACTCGATAATGTTAAGTAATGAACAAGGACATGTTGTAAAATTACAACTAACTGATTAATATGTAGGTTTGAGGTTTTACATATCATTACTTTTAACCAGATTGCCTACTTTACGTTGTACGGAAACCACACGGACTTTAGTTTGCACGTCATTTATGTTACAGAGGATGTACATATGGGATATTCATCATTTCATTTATGTACACCTTTCCTATATAAATTGTATCTGAAAAAGGTTTTTCTTGCCAAACATCAACAAATAAATAAATAATACATTTTGTTATGTGATTCAACTGTCAAAACAATAAAATTCTTACTTCGTACAAGGGTTCCTCTGTTATTGTTTCGTAATTCAAGTCTTCAAAATAAATGTGTATCTTTAGGAAATTTGAGCTAAAATAAAAAAAAAAGTTACATCTAAATTTGATTCATCGCAAACATTCGTTTGATTGCTACAGTATGAGGCAACGTTCTACTATTAATTCGTTATAAATTATTCGTAAATACAATTTTTATTATTATACTTTACTATGGAAATCAGTAATAAGATAAATGAGATATAAGGACCAATAACTTGCCAAAAACTGTACGTGGGTAAAATAACTGTCCTGGAATTTGCACGTAGACAAAATAACCAGTTAAATTTTAAAGGGTTACCTTTATCAGTACAGTCCCCTTGTTTGTGTTTATTTCAGTATGATAATACAGTAATGACCTTTAATTGACTGCAGGTAATACCCAAATTATAAAATATCGGACCTCGGACAAATAACCCTCTCTTGATTTAATAATTATGGGTACTATCTTCACTAAAGGCCTTTATTTGCAATGTCAGAACATCATTTTTTAAATAAAAATAAAAAACTAATAATTGTTCCGTACTTTCATATACGAAGTATTTGTTCAGAATTGACATAACACAATAGTTGTGCTGTTACAATAAACAGCGTCTGGTGTCAAACAACGATTACTAAAGATAATACAATGCCTGATTGTTTTACAACATTCTTTCTTTCTTGATCTGCGAAATTCTTCCTCAATCCAGACCAAAGTGCATTGTTGAAATATTTCGGGCAATTGCGGGATTTTAAAACATTTTCGTAAATCATTGTACAAAACAAAACCTATTTTCTAATGAAAAACACATACAAATTATTACTTTAAGAATGTATAAATTTCTTGACATCAGAAATTTTGTTAAATCAGGAAATCGGTTATTTGATATAAAGAAATGTATTTATGACAATGCTTTAAATAAAGTAAAAAAAATTTTATATCAAAGAAAAGTTTAATATTGTAAATAAATTATACCCGATACCACAAAATAAGTTTTTCTGAGTTAGGATCTGTTTGTATTTCATATACGAAGTGTGTGAAAAAAAGTTAAACTGCGCCTCACAACAGAATCAAGCTGTATAGATTTATTGTATATCTTTATTTGTTCATAACATCTAATCTACATGTACAGTAAGTAATAGGTTGTGTGTTTACGTAAATGGCATTTAACGCCATTATCAGCAGTTTTCAGCTTTATAATGGAATCAAGTTTTTATTTGGGAGGAAGCAGGACTACGTGGAGAAAACCATCGACGTTCGGTAGAACAGTTTGTTTATAGAAGTTTAAATGCGATTTTGTTTATTGAACCAAAACTAATAATACTTTTTTGTCAAAATAACTTATGTGGTCCTGTCTGAAGACAATGTTGTACAACCTGTAGAGAAGTTGGTTAACATAGATACTTATTTAAGCATAACATACAATCTTAAAATGTTTAGTTTTCATTATGTCTTTTTATCTCATTACTGCTGTTTACACAATAACCTTAGAGCTGTTCCGGTTAGTGTTGCTGTGCCACAGGACGATGTCTTATATGTAGCACAGGATTTGTTTTTCAGTTCCTCCTATAACAGAGCAAAAATTTGGTAATGAGTTTGAAAAGGTTTAGTGAGTTTTTGTTTAAATGAAACTATTTTGCGCAATCAAGAGACCCAATTGATAATAAAAAGTCTATTAGTAATTATTTGTACATAACGTCTGTTGTGTTTCCATTTTAATTCTGTAACAAAACGTGAACAGTTCTAGTTATTAAATACGTTATCGTTACCATAAAGAAAAGGCAGACAATTTATTGTTGAATTTACTTTTGTTGAAACATTATTATTGAATGCAAAATCATATAAATAATATTTGTATTGACATTTGTAATATCTGTAAGAAAAGTGTCATCTAAAACAGATTGTTAACTTACAAGCTTAGTTTCGTGGGGCCACAATCTTCCAGAAAAGGTCTTTGTGTAAGCGCTTTCACTATCAAAATGGAAATCATTATACAGATTTAAATTTTGAATTTAATTCATGAAAATTGTTAGCACAAAACGAAAAGGTATTCGCTTTAAATTACTAAATAATAACTAAACATAACTACTCGTAAATAAAGCGTAACCAATTTTGTTCCCAGAGAATCTTGTTGAAAATTTGGTTAATTTAAGTAACACTTTACTCATCCTCACTAGTCAGGGTTTCTGTGTCCACATGTGTCCACGAAACCCTGACAAACTTAGCTAGGAAATTCCCGGGCTTGAAGATTTTCGTATGACGTCAATCCTTCAAAATATCAACCAATGAAATTGCTTGAAAGAAGCAAGTGTTTGGCAGCAGTCATTCTTACTCATTCTTGAGTTGGAAGTAAACGTAACGCAACTAATAAATAACGTGTTAATAACAAACTATTAATACTGTACAAAATACACGGATTTTCGCATGGTCTATGCAACACATCAGTTTGGTTTATTCACAATCGATATCGGGATATCCCCTTACCAAGTCGTTAATAAAAGCGAGTTGTTGATTCGCTACATTAACGTATGATGTAGCCAATCAAAATATTGACTTCTAGCCCGGAAATTTACTAGCTAAGTTTTTCAGAAGGATGCACTTCACTGAACAGAATAGCACTTAAAAGTAACCAAGATCAAATAACAAAAAAGACAAAGTCATTGCAAGAAAGTATTGGTTTGAAACAGTCAGGTCCGTATACTGTAAATTCAGAAATTATTGCGTTCATTTATTATTGCGATTTGGGGACCCCTTAAAAAAGTGAGTTCTTAATTTTGCGAGCGGCCGAGGTAGCAAAAAATGTATTGACAACGAATTATTACTCAGCAATTGTCAGTTTTTGTTAAATGATTGTCGTCTGTAAAAAATCTCTCTACACCAAACGGAATACACATTTCATTTTCATTTACGCGTGTTAGAGATTAGGAACACTTGTCATTATTAATTTTTGATTGTGTATATTGAGGTTCAGCATGGTTACTAAAACGGTTTTTATTTACATCAAATAAAAATAAATTGGGTTATGTAAAATTAATTATCGCATTCGAATTAAATGGCCATGGTAGGGCTTTACAGATGTTTTATGTGTGCACGCTAGATTGAGAAAACAAAATTATTTAAAAGATTGGCGTGTTACTTAATGCTATTAATTTCTTTTAATTAAACATCAAATAAATTATTGCCAATTGACAGTAGTAAATAAAGATATAAATATGGTAGATATTTCTGTTATAATCATTCAAGTTTTTAAAATGTCAATGTGGAAGGTTGTTACAAAAAAGCGCTCCACGGACGACATTGTCGCGAGATATCGGACCCTGACAAAGCTGTTAACAACGATGCCGCGGACAAAATAAAAGCACCAGATGCCTAAATTGTCGCTCCTATTCCCAATGACCAGTCAACGACTACAACTTAATGCGGCGTTTAGAGAAAAGCTAGTAACAATCATTTTAATCCAGAGGCCCGTGCAAATGTAATTTGTCAATGGATAAAAGAACGTAAAATTGCGAGGTTTAATTATTGCGATCACAGAACGATCGCATTATTCGCAATAATAAAAACATCGCAAAAATTTCTGAATTTACAGTAGTTAGGGTATTACAATAAATGGGATGGTTTGCGGTTTCTTTTACCATTTTAATCCCGCCACTATACGGACCTGCAAAAATGTTAATGTCATTATTATTACCTAACAACTAACAACAAAAGTATTAAGCAACTATTAAAAAATTAAATACGTAAAAATTGTATAGATATGATTTCAAAATACATCTATTAATAAAACATTAGCTGCATGTGAAGTTTAGGTTCGAAGAGTGATGAGGTCAATGCAAAAATACAGTGGTTAATTGATTAAAACGCTTAATTGGCCGGGAGTATTAAGTTTAACCTAATGTTGTAATTAAAATTTCCTGGTTGAGGCTGTATCTTACTAACTACTTTCGTGTTCAGAGGATATATTCTTTTATTTGCTATATATTGCCGTTATAAAAAGATATTAATAATCTTGAAAAGGTTAATCCACCTCTCAAATACGATCGGACATTTTCGCTAAATAATATGTATTACTTCCTAGACATGGCAAGGAGTATATCAGGGTGTAATTTAGAGGCAGGCACTGCTTAACTGTTCGAGGTCTAAGTGAAACCCATGTATCTATTTGGTTCGGGATACACACTTCATGTTTTTGTGCTTTTGATTGTTGTTTTGTACATATCTAAATCTGGATTTGTAATTGTTCAATGAGTTGTTTTGTTCTATTGTTCGGTCGCAGTACCAAAACACATTCTTGCAGCCAGTACTACTAAAGAGTTTCTTTTGTTGCAGAGGGAATGAATCTCGTCTTACTCGAACTTTTTATGTCAGCATATTCATCGGTAGGACTTTTTAATTTTTTCATCAGTGCATTTTACAGAACGGCACTGAATGTCGTGAAACCAGATCCTTCCACGGAATTCCACAAGTTCAATAATAGATTTTGTTTTATAAAAGATAACCTTAATAATGTACATGACGTTCACATAACTGTAACTGTGGAAGTGAAATAAACCATTCAACGTAATAGCTTTGATATATCATTTTAATACTTACAAACATGGTGGAGGACAGTCACAATAACTGTTTACATCCGATAGAAAGTCTTTACGTACCTCAGTGGAACAATCTTTTTCTTGAAATATAAAGTTGAAAATGATGTGGACCATGCTCACCTCCAGGAAGAAATTGACAAGATGAGATAGAACAATGAGATTTCTTTGTCGACGTCAGAAAGTAAATAATTCTTACGTTTTTTTATCTCTAAAAAGTTGTAAGCGAAGGCTTTTGTCAAAACCAATTACCAATGTATTACATTATGAGATACTTACTTATCTGATCACAAATACATATGAACAATTAAGACATTAGTGGTAAACATAACTGGCAAATTACCAGCTTGCAGAAAAAGCCTTTCGATTATGTTTAATCCAAACAATGAACGACAGTAGAATTCTTTATTTTTCCATGTTGTACTAAAAATTAACCATAACTTCAATAATTATTTAGTCGGATCTGGTAACGGTAGTATTTTCAAAGAAAACATTAACAACTTAATTATATACTACCGTCTATTGTTTGACAAGTTTCCAAGGCTGTAAAATTGTTTGGAATGTCCTCCAGTTCGTCAGGTTGATTATTGAAATATGTGACTTCGGACTGCATATATCCAGCGACACATCCGCAAAAGTCCATAGCAATTTTTTCCCAACAAGTTTGTATACATCCCTTAAACACACATATGGTCGAAAAATATACATTATATTTTGATGAATTTAACTTGTATAACTTTTTTTTAATTTTAAATTGATACAAGTTGTTCTTAGTTTTGACAGACAGTTATTGTTTGCAACATAACTACATAACAGATCGGTATGACTTCCAGTAAAGCTTTGTTAGAAGAAAAAAGGAATCATTGTATGAATTCATATTGATGAACTGCAAGTAATTTATCCGAATTTAAGTCTATTATAATAAAATTAACAATTTCTTAATCAGGTTTAGTACTAGGCACGACATTGTCATTAAACTTTGATTGAGGGACAGAAAAATAGTTCTTTAATAAATATTAGCTGCGCTGCATTCCAAAATGCATGGATTGATTGTTTTCCTAATGTCTGATAGGAGGTTTTTAAATGCTGAACAGGCTATCTTACAGGACACTCTATAATGTTAATCTAATATACTATTTTGTTTGATTTATCTTGTTTCGATGGACATTTTATAACCCTATAAAACGTTTTTCTATACGTGAACAAGAAATGTTAACAGTGTATTAGAAAAACTTAAAACTGCAAGTGTGGTATGGCTTTATCACTTTTAAATATAACTAGATCACCACTATGAAAGCGAAAACAAATATTAAGGACAATAATTTTATGAAATATAAATTACGTATCTCTAGTTAATAAACATACACGTTAACGCAAACAAATTTTATGTTTACTGATTGTGCAATACATTATGATTTTAGCACCAAATTTACAAAAGAGTAAATAAAATATTACATACTTTTTTAGACAATATGCCAGACATTTCTTGTATTTTTTTACCTCTTGCTACTTACCTGTGTTGAATAACGAACAGAATGTTGTCGAAAATATTCCAGCGGATCTTGACAAGTGCCATAGTTTCCACCCTGACGAGTTATTTTGGTCTGAAAAAAAATGACAAAATTCCAAAATGTATTTCAAAATTACTACGATACAGAGATAACTGTATAACATAAAACTATTCGTAAGTGTCACGATCCACGTTTTAATATGAACCGTGCGATAAAGCTACCGTTGGAGGGTATAGGAATACCAAGAATTAAAAACGAAATGATTTATACGTCGATTTACAGATTGTTTAAAATATTGCTTAACGACCAATGAGCAGTATTTGACATTTATTAAGGACCAGGACAATATAGAAAACAAGAAATCAATCGAGGAAATGGGATAAACCAAGGGACAGACAATTTAGACTGCCACAGGAAAAGATTGGAGTGTTTAGGTAGGACTAAGATAACGTTAAAGGATCATCACCTAAACATTCATATAGTATTGGTTTAGTCAAGTTTTGCAAATAAAGCACGTGACAATAGGTATTATGTTAATTCAGTTCTTCGAATGTTGTAGACGAACATTACATAAATATTTCAGATACCTTTCGGTCAACCAGCACAGTGATTTAAGAGAATAATATTTAAATTTTTTCAGCCGACGGAAGTGAAGTGATAATAGCTCAAATGAATCTTTGAAAGAAACTAAACTGAACATGCACGTGCGTATATGGCAACATATATATAATGGTGTCACATTTGACCCTTAATAAAAATATTTGTAATATTTAACAAGGATGAAAAACTGAAGTAACCTTAGAAACAATTGTCAATCTAAAATGTAAATTACCAGTTTAATCCCGATTGACGTTTCATATCCACCAGAAATTGTCATTCCTTGTTCAAATGGTAACGGAAAACTACCTATCTCATGAATGACAAGTCTCAATCCATATCCTTCTGTCATTTGCTGAAATGCTTCGTGATTTTCTAGACTTAACGTCATTGTCATACCTAAACTTACAATATTAAATGTTGTGGAATTATATGTTGATAGATTGTATAATTGTTGCATAACGCCAATTTGAAATTGATTAAGGGATTAAGGTATTTACTACACTTCAACAAGCTAATTAAAAAAATCATCAGAAAAAAATTAGTGGACATTTAATTTTCGTTTCCACAAGGCAGATTGTCTATATAATAATATAGTGAAAACTAGTTTTAAAGTTCATCTGAAAAGTTAGTATCAAAAAGCAAATACAATTCATTGATTGAAAGTTTGGATAACGTTCACACAGGAATATTTAAGGTATATTTGGAACGTAAATAAGATATCAAACAATTAATCAACAGGAGAAAGGTTGATACTGGGAACGAAAATTTGAATGGAAATAAGGAATTAATTTGTAGAGTAAGTGAATTTAACTATTTTTCCAAATCAAATAGGTCTTTGTCGTTCAAGCAGCGGGGCATTCTAAAAACCCCCCAATGTCTAGGGCCCGCAGCCTTGCTTTCCATACTATGACCTGTAACTCATCAGAGAAAGAACATCCACTTTCGACCAGGCCACCTGGGTTAACGCTCTTGTGTTCTGTGGGTCAAGCACTGGAAACACTCCCTGCATAACTTTAACACACAAAGTATATCTTCTCTAATCAGGAGGAAATAAAGTTACCAAATGGATTTAGCTTTGGATTAAGCCAATATTTTGAATGCAACAAAAGTGTGAAAAGTTGGATTGAGACAAAAATATAGCCATTCTGCACTTTTCAGCTTGAAATCTGCACCAGGCTTTTTAGCATGAATGGAACTATAAAAACATAATCTAATATGGTCCTCGTCCCGTCTTAAAATATTATTAAATTGCCTTTGATAACTATCAGTGAAAGGGCTTCACATCTCCACCATATTGACATATTTCGTAACCATTTGCGCTATATTAAATCCACATTTAATTTACTTTAAAATTATTCAAAACATTTGTAAGTTAACTTAAGGATTGCGTTCTTGGATCTACAGTCCTTAAAAGTGACTGATGAACAGTACGATTTCAAGTAAAATATTTTATTACCTCCTAAAGGTCCACTTGATCCTGATATATATCTTCTGGACTGCAACGTATAACAATTACCGTAGTCGAAGGTCACAATCTTTTTAAAGTAACTGAAACCAACCATACATAAAGATTTAACATGATTTTGATCGTAACTGGCTCCCAAACGATACCCGTGGACCTCCAAATTCAGAGAACTATAAGTATCTTTTTTCAATATGGCCACCAATATCAAATGCTTTTTTTTACAAATATACATTCATATCATCATTATTGTAATAAGAAAATCAGTTTCGAATTTATTAGGTTTTTTTCATTTTGGCGGTCATCTTGGATTCAAAATTGCACTGTGAGTCATAAGCTGTCCTTTTCTGCTCACATACCAATTTCATATGCCAAATATCTTCCAGACGTAAACGTATAACCACTACCGTAAGCAAATGTCACAGCTTTTAAGGAAAACACAATCATACATAAAACCACCATAGAAAGGCAACATGAGTGTCATTGGGATTAAAATGCATACTCCTTTTTATATACCAATAATCATTAAAATCCATTACTTTTAAATATGACCACTATCTCAAGATGGCCAACAGTTAAACCAGTATGCACCACTTCAAGAGGCACGCCTATATCATGGTGAAGTTTCAGATCAATCGAATTTACTGTCTCGGATAAAGAGTGATGACCACATTTTGGCGGTTAGCGAACGAAAAATAATGATAATAAGTAGATACAATTGTGACTTTAAGCAAGTTTTCAAAAAGTCCCATCTCGTACACAAAAATAGTCGAATTTTACTGCCAATTGTGAAAATTGGTAAGTTTTAGAAGAACCGCTATATTCCCAGATAACCCATTGGGTTAATTCGTAGAAAAATTTTATATGCCGGAATTTTACCCAAGTATTCCATTTTCAGGACGATTCGAAAAAAATTTGACTTCATTTTTTCAATCTAAGTAGGTTAGAAGAAAAAAATACTAGTTACGATTATGATTGCAAGCTAGCCACAAAAAGTCCCTCCCTTCTACAAAAGTTGTCGATCACATTAAAATATACTTACATATCTATTTTTTGGAATTGAACAAAATTGACGTTTGTGGAATCGAAATGGCGCCATTCGCGCGTCAAAATATTTTCAATTAAAATGCTCAGTATAGTCAACTTTATCAGTGTATCAATTTTAAGTGAAATTGCTCTATTCATAAATGTGATCTGAGATTTATACTTTTATTTTATCTTTATGGTCTAGGACATATTACGAAACTGGGCAAAATCAGTAAGTCCTCAAAAACTTCGTGGTCGGGGATTTAATAAGATGAAGAAACGGAGCAAAAAAAATTTTCTGCAAACATCGTTTAGGAGCCATAACTAAGGCATAACCAGTAAAAAACGATAAAAATATATGTTTTTGTTGAAGAAGTAAAGAATTAATTAAATGTAAATTATTATCTTATTTACTGTGTTTGCATTTAAGGTTGTAAAATTATAAACAATTTGAAAATGTAGTTTTTTTGTTCGCGATCAAATTAACAGATACGTTAATTTGAAGATAATTATTAAATCAGTCTTCCAGGTGTTACACCAAATTAAACTAAACTAAGTTCTATCAATGACTGAAGACTTAATATACTAATTACAACTGATGACACATACGGATCGCATGATCTCCCAGCAAACTGACATTCTAATAGCATATTTTCGATCTGATGACCAATAATTGTCTTTATGTTCCTGAAATTAAACCAAAATGCTTCCATAAACATATAATCGATGACAAGGATTATGTAATTGCTTCTGTAACAGGGCGTTATTAAAGGATGGTAGTCGGGCGTGGTACGAAGGACTATTTGACAAGCAATTCGGTTATAAGTTAAGATCGTGTCATTCTGGGAGGCTAGGATTCTGGTGCTTAACTCAAAGGTCTACCAGATCGTCGTCTGGTAGCGGACAGGAAGGAGATCTCGTTAGGGCGTTGTCATGTAATTGTCCGAAAGGCATGACCGCTGACCGTACTAGTGGACGTGTTTTGAGAGTTTCGCACTCAAAGCATGATAAAAACGTCTTTTGTTGCCTGATGAAGATTCACGTTAGAACATCCCTTTCACAGTGAATTTACTTTTCGAATTGTTTTCGTCCTAAATATAGTTAAAAATATTGCTCGCTAAACTCAAAGGACACATTTAATTAATCAATCTATAAATTTAGCTGGTTTGCTTCAAACATATCGCGGAATCAGTAAAATTAAGACTAATCTATCGTAAGTATTTTGTGAAAAGTTTTGGTTCTATAGGATATAACTCTCAAATACAGGTGTAAGTAGATATTTCTTTGTCTGATTATGAAAGCCAATTCATAAATGTGATCTGAGATTTATACTTTTATTTTATCTTTATGGTCTAGGACATATTACGAAACTGGGCAAAATCAGTAAGTCCTCAAAAACTTCGTGGTCGGGGATTCAAATGTGAAAATGAAATTATGTGAACTATGAAAAAATTTTGCTAATATAATTCAGCGAACAGTATTTTAAATATATTTAAAAAGTTCAAAAGCAGCAAACCATTTAAGAAGTGAGTTTGACTAACAGGATGTAAAAGGAAGTTATGAAACTACTACAATTGCTTATTGCGGCTTTTAGCCAATGATACTTATAAACTATTATGATTATATGCGGTAAATGTAATTACCTTGTTACAGTTTTATATGCATAGTTACCTTGACCTGTTTAGCTATCGTTTAAAAATGTCATTAAATAGGACGTTTAGAAGAGACTACTGATCTCTTGATTGTTATACAATATTCATAAAGCAACCGAAGCATAAACTAATTAATAAACAGAGAAAATTAAACTGAAAAACAACTTGACTTTGTGACATTGACCATGCGGAAGGTAAACAGTGAACAACAGTGAAGATATTGAGGAAATATATGTTATAGTTATTATAATTTCGCTATTTACAACAAATTGCATCAATTCCTGTGAGATAATCTGCAAATAGTACATTGTCTAAAATTAGAATGTGATCGTGACCTTTAACCTTTTAATACTTTTCAGGGTTAAGTGATGACCAACTGTGATGTTTCTATCTCAATATCTGTTAAAGTTACTAGAATATTGCATTCCTGTAGATACTATTTGTCGGGAAATAAAAACTCTTGCAGAGAGATACATTTTAGTCAAGTTTTTAGTTGTCTATCTGTCACGATTTAGGTGAAGATTTGCATATAACAGAATGTCGAAACATACAATTTGACCTTTATCCTGACATTTTGCAAGGTAAAGGTCATATCAGTTTACATAATAACCCAAAACCGTTATGACATATGGTTCATATGTTGGAAAGGGTGATAAAAAGGAGATATATGGAGGTAAATAATACTTCGCACAATATGTAAAAATGTTTTTGATTATGTTGGAAAAACTTTAAATATAATATTGTTTATGGTCTTAAAGTTTATCTGCACACATACTTTGTGTGAAATGGAACATAACTCAGTAAAGAAAAAGGCTTTTGTTTATCGGGGTCAACTCCGAAAGCGTAATGTCTAATACATCTGTTGTATAAAATGTCTAGACGACGTCGCTGAACAAGGTTTATTATACGAAAAAGAAAACTTCATGGAAAGCAAAATAAAACAGAAAAAAACAAATAAGGCCTTTCACTCAAGTAAAAATCTTTTAAAACTGTTAATGTGTTATATATAGACTACTTTTTCAATCCGAGATAGATATCCTGCAAAATGAAGAGAAATCGGTTATTAAAATTATTATCTATCTTTAGTAACAGCGGCTATCTTGTTTTAGCAGTACTTAGACTGGGATTTATATATTGATCATTTAAGTAATGGTTAATTGGCGCATTGGTTTTAGAAAAGATTAAATGTAAAATAGTTAACATAGGCAAAGTGATTTAACTACTCAGACTATTAGATGTAATACATGTAAGTCACACTGAGTTACTGGTCAGTACTGTTTAAAAATAGACAAGATGTGTGTGAGATATTAATAGTGAATGTAATAACACAATACCGTACATCGAGGAAACCGTTAAAACAGACAATCAACAAATCAAAGTGCGAGAAACCGCCAAACTCCAGAACCAACAACCAAAAATATAGTATCTACAGGAATGGTCCTGACTTGGTACAGGCATTTCTAAAGAATTTGTGGACCAAACAAGATTTTATGGCACACTAAACCACCTGCTTCCATTACAGCAGTATGTGAGTTGGTAAACCGATTACAATGAATGGACATAAAATACCCCTATACAGTAATAGGTGTATCCAACAATCAACGCTGTACACTGAAAACTAAGTGCAACATATTTTCAAAAGACATAGACAAGGAAGTGGTATCTATAGTAAAACTTATTAAAAGGCGCCAACGAGTCGTTCTTTTCTTGTAACCATGGTTTATAAGTTTATCCTGAAGAAATAGGTGACGTTTGCGAAAATTACTATATTTGCTGCAAGCTCGTGAATACCTGATCTATTTGGAAATATAGACACCGTATGCAGAAGAAGCTGGAATGTGCCACATAGGAGAGGACAATTTATTATTTTTAATTGAAATCGTCTCGTTTGTAAATTCTTGCGCTAAAATGACCGTTGCTGTCATATTCGAGGTTCATATCTAAAAATAATGCAGATGAAGCTATTACTGTGGTTTCTTTAATTTCCAGTTCTGACATATATATTAACAATAGTCACTCAGCAAATTGAGGGTTGTTCATTGAAAGAAGGACATCATCGAAATATCTGTATGTAAAACCTAGGTTACTGATCCCTCGTTTTTGTGTTTGAATGGAATTTTTTATGCTAAAATCTCTATAAAAACCAAGATAATAGCCGTATAAATGGCGCAGTGGTATATTGCGATAAGTGGTCCATTGGTGTAGATCTTCCACGTCTATATCAAGACCTAATGTATTACTAGTTTTTTTGTGTGTAGTTTACACGTTTATTTTTCGTGGATTATCTAGTTTTAAGGTTTTATACATTGATATCAATACAGTGTTTGTAATTTAAATATTGACCCACTAGAGCCTAAATATGCATCCATCAGTCAATCATACAACAAAGCTTGGATTGCATAAGAAAACAATGTAAATTGAACTTAAATGTAACCTGACTGTGACAGCTCTCAGAACATACGACGCACATAGAGGGGTAAACTTTGGAAGCTTTTTAAACAAAAGATACATCATCATTCTTTATGTTTAAAATTCAGTCACAGTAACACTAAGGAGTAAGTTTACAACACACCGATGTTAGTCAACACAAGCAAACTGACGGTCATAATTGAAGTGACTGTGTAATGAATAGAATTACCTGTCAAGGCGTTGAAATTCGTCCACAAAAGCCGAGTAAACCAAAAAACTATCATCTACTTTAGCAGGTTCTTGTTGACTGCTAGATTGAGTATCGCCGTAAAAGTCTGAATCCCAATCATTATACGTATTGTCAGTTGTATACGACGATGTTGATGATGAAGTAGAGGGTGAAATACTAGAGGTTGACGCAGGAATACCAGTCGGGGACGTACTAGCGGATGCTGTGGTAGTAGTATCTGTTACAACACTGATTGGTGTACTACTTGGAACAGGCTTATAGTACGTTGACACATTAAATGTTCCCTATATAGTAAAAAATGTTGTTATTTCTTAGGAGAAAAGATATCAAAATCGTATGGGTTTCACAAATAATCAGATACAAGAAGATTTTAAATAAAATAACATTTCATTTAGTTGTAACATGGTTCAGTTTTTTCTTTGATCTTTTAAAGAATAAACAACAGGCCATTAGAAAGTATATTCTGAATAAAAACACTTACATAATATTGCATGAAAAGTCCTGTGCCCTCGGAATGATAGCACGAGCATTAAATAATACGCTTTTACGCATTTATTTAGTCAATATCTGTCGCAGCATAATAATCACCGCCATCCTTCTTTATCATCAAAATTAATTGGAGGGATCAAGGAATTTATTCTTTTATTCTTGCTCCAAGTAATTTAAAGAGTCACCTCCCTCATTAGACAGATGTAATTTATAAAGATTCGCGTTCGAAAGTATGTCACTCATATGAATATTTATTTAACAAACATGTATTCACTATTCCCAATAATAATCATGGATAACTGAGGATTTAAGAAGATATTTTTCCAAAATGCGTTTTGTTAAAGGTTATTTATGTAACAATAATTTCCGAAAATGTTAAAAAAGACCTCAATTTTTTTATATTTTGATTGCAGAAATATCGATTGCGTATTCCGTAAGGTCATGTTTGTATCAGAAATTTTGTTATTTAGTAAGATGCATGGATGAAAATATATAATATTTAGGCCAAATTTGTTTTAGGAACGTTAATGTTATTAGGTAATTGCAAAAACAAAAAAAAGGTTTAAGTCACTTTCATAATACATAACCATATACAAATTGAAAATTATTTTTTCATTCTAACTGATACGTTGAGATAATTAGAAAGAACAAGACGCTCAGTACTATATAGTATCGCTATTTTGCAGTATTTTCCTTTGATCTGTGTGTTCGGTCTTATTCCTTCTCACTCTACTAGCGTGAGATGGGCCAATCTCAGCTCACCTTCAAGACGTCGTTAAGTAAACACTGTGACGTCACAATGTTACAAAACAGCGATAAACAGATTATTTACGTTTAACGAAACTTGATTCATTTCTCGTCATCTCATCTCAGGGCTGTCGCCCTTCGGTGAGATATATAATTATCTAAATAGCTATAAACTGTGACGGGAAAAACATCACCAAATGTCAGTTTATTCTTCATCATCTTAGATTAAAATATTTATTTTAGTATTTGTTGTGTTGTTTGTTATTTATTACAACAGTATAACAGTACTTTATTGTAAGTTTTGTGAGCGAGCTTGAAGTGAGCATAAGATATATAATTAACGTCCTTCCTCATGGTAAATGGGTGACGGTGAAAGAAAGGAGAACTAGGAAGAGTAAAATTTGTAAAAGAGATCTGAGCAACAGAAACAACAAATACAAATAATGCATTAACAATGAATTGAGCTAGTCAACCTGCTATCCACCACCATGTGCTTAGCCTTTGCTACATAATAACCCTATAGAGTGTCAGCACCAAACCTAACAAAAGCATGGTGGATCAATTTTCGACACGCAGGATTGCAGATGCCTACATAACAAGATCATAATGAACATTGCTACTTTCATAGTCATTTAAGTACTGCAAAGTCATAAATATTTACGATGTTTTTAGTATTGTTTATAATGAATAATGCGATCGTTCTGTTATCGCAATAATTAAACCTCGCAATTCTTCTTTCGTATATCCAAATCACTACTTCATTACTGGTGTAATCGGTAATGTAGCACATTATCTGGGGCACTTAAAGGATTATTTATACATTTATGACATTTATTAGTGAAGGATTGGCGTGTGTTTTTTGTTGTTGTTTATTAATAATTTATTTATAGCGTTTTGTGAAAAGGATAGTAAATGTACATATATGCTTGCGCATTGTAATTTTTCTTTAATGCACGTTTTGAGCTTATATAAAGCTGAAGGTTTTTGCTGATTTAATGTGCAGCTGCAACGTTACCATGCTCTGTTGCGCACTTAGTAATTCTTGCACAGCCCTCTACAATGTAATGATTGTTACTAGCCTTTCTATTAACGCCACGTTTAGTTGTAATTGTTGACTGGGAATTGAAAGGTGCTGATAAGTTCTGTATTTGTAGCTATTATTGTGTCGGCGGCATCTTTGTTAACAGCTTTGTTTGTCAATCTCAAAACAACGTCGTTCGTAGTGCGGTTTTTTTGTCAACTTGCACATTGACATTTTAAAAATTTAAATGATTATCACAGAAATATCGAACTTATTTAGATCAATATTTGTGTCTATAAATTGGCACTTAATTTATTTGATGTTTAATAAAACGAAATTATTAACAATGGGGTAATGTTTTAAATAATTTTCTATTTTGTCAACCTGGTGACTATACATCAAACATCCGCAAAAGCCCTATCATAGCTACTGAATTTAAATATGGTTTATTTTGCTTAATGTAAACAAATACTTAGTACCAACGGCGAATCTCATTATACACACAATTTATCTGATGACTAAAGACACATGGCAAGTGTTTCTGATCTTTAACACAGGAAAGTCACTTTAGAAAATGCAATGTGTATTTCGTTTCATCTAGTGGGATTATTTACAGACATTTAAGGAAAAACTGACATTTGCTGAGTAATAATTCATTCGTTGTCATTACATTTTATGGTACCTCAACTGATCGCAATAATAAAAACTCGCATTTTTGGAAAGGCGTCCCCAATCGCAAAAACAAATGCTACATAATATCCGAATTTTCAGTATTGAAAGCGTTGAAAGCGCAAACTGATCTATATAAACAGCGGACTTCTGAACATCAGGTGTACTTAGCTAATTCAAAATAATTGTAGTCAAAGTAAATCCAACATTGTAAAGAAATAAATGGTTATTTCCTGACGCCGGGACAAATTTACATCGTTAAAGTTCTAAGCACCAATTCACTGGATACCGTCAGAATGGTTACGAAACTACCAATGTCACCGTTATATTTAATTAATATTTTTATAAAGCGGACACATTCGTGCTAAACCTTATGTGAGAAAATAGGTACTATTGTGTCTTAACTATGTAGACTACAGCCCAACGGCAATTTTTCAGAACAACACCTATATGCAAAGGGCATTGTGATGATCTTTATAATTATAGTCGTACAAACATGACTACGTATTCGTCGGACGAGATACTGAACGATAACTAGCATCCATAAAACGCTTATTCTGAGAACAAGACAGAGGATATTTAGTTACTATACAATACTTACGTTTAAAATACTTTTGAGGTTGGTACTTTGTAAGATTCCCGATTCTGACCTTTTAATTATGTTCATATTGCATAATGTAATAGCAGGAAATTCCAAAGGTTCGAATGCTATTTTGACGTCTGTCTTTACAGGATATTTTAAATATAGGGTAATAATTCTTGACACTTGATAACATCCAAAAGAAAAAGCAGCCAGGAACGCAACTGCCCATATGAATCGCAAGTACAATGGACGGTCTGATACAATGCGAGATATACCATGAACATTTGACTCGGATCCGAGTTTGACAAGTGATTTCCTTACAGATCCTTGTGAACGTTTATTAGCTGCCATTTCACTTGCAACAGTACCTAGTAGTATTTAAAGTCTCAAAATTTAAAAACATATTTAAACATATTTGAATTATAAGCAAGCTAGTGAATGGAAATCCATTAACATGCTTGATCAATCATTGTAACAATATTGCTGTTCGGAAATATCTGGAGATTTAGTTGATTTAAAATCATGAAATAATACGCCACAGACGCTTGTAAATAATTTACGTATACAAATTAACAGGTGAAAAGAGGTGCCGAATGTGGGAAACGTCATTACAATCTTTAAGATATAATGGTTAAGAGACGTTTCCATTGTGAGTAGTTATTTAAAAACAGAACTATGTATCCGCCTGGTATTTCCAAGAGGACGAAAGGTTAAAACAACCTGGTCTTGACAAACAATAAATATATAAAAAAGGTAGTGATTGAGTAATGGTTTGTTGATGTGTGTTATATGACTTTAAGCTTGACTTCATAACTTTTCGTTGTATTTTGTTGCGCAAAGGTACCAGCATGACATTAAAAAAAGAGCAAATTGACTCATTTTGACAATCATCCACTACTGCCGGAATATGTGTTCATGGACAACAGATCGCGTCAAGCTCGCGTTTTGACACCTAATTTGTGTGACTAGTCCGTGGACACATTGCCTTTTGACCAGTGAAAAGTCCTGACTTGAATCAAATTAGGCACATCTAGATCGGCATTTAGTTCTGGAGTGCTAGAACAAAGTCCTCTGATATGGACTATACCAGACATAACAGCATGAGGGGCAACCATTGACACAATAGCAGGTTGCCGTTTAGTTAGTGGAATAAAGAGGGTTGATCCGTGTAAATGGAAGTTACACACAGTATAACAACTTTGTAACATAATTGATACTTACAAAAGTGCAGACGTTTCGGAAATGTACGACTATTTGTGGAATATATTTACAAGCCAGCGGTCTTATTTAGTATCAAATAATTGCACTTTACCTGAATTGACTCACGTTTATCTGCAGATTTTTGTATTGCAAAACATCGAGTTGCGATACTTTTGCAAGCTGCATTGGTAATGAAGGTAGATTGAGGACCACACTTTGTGAAAACAGGGATAATTTCATATTTTGAATTTTCATGTTTGAAGATTTTAATTCTAAAAATCCAGTATTCATTACTGATTTCCCAACATTTTAAATTATCATAGTTCTGATTTGCCAACGAGGTTTTGTTTGTATAATAGTTACATAAACAATCAATCTAGTGAAGGTTTATATCAAAATTAAATTAATTTAAAATTACTAGATTGTATTTAAATGAAAGATTTATTGTATTTTGTTAAATAAATTGTCTTTCGTTAACGACTATATCTCCCTGTCACGATACCCTGTGACGATCTAAATAAAAATATACGAAACCACCTCATAATTAATGTGTAGGGAAATATCTTAACTTCGAATCAAACGTTGAGACAGGTACCAAATGTTCATCGTGGCATCAACAGTGTATATTCTTGAAAAAATTGTTGTACTGATGACCTATCATGGTTAAATTATTATAATTGAATTGAAAGTATTAACATGGATAATTTCTCAAAAAGCAAAGCAATTATTTTCTTAATGTAGTGAGTATTTTTTTGTTAACGAGGATGTTGGTGAGCATTAATTATTCAATCCAGTCAGAGCTAATTTGCTAAATAGATTTTTTCGATATTTGTCCCTAAAGATTATATCACTTTCATACATGACTAAAAGTAACAAAAACCAATTTTGTTATAATTAAAAAATGTTAGCTCACGACGTCTTTGTTTTCCATTGGGAAATAGTTTTAATTGATAAACGAAAAATGACAATTTTCTATCGTCTCAATTGTTTCCATTCCTGATGTTATGACTTGTCTAGCTCTTTTGATAATGTAAGTACTGGCGTCTTTTGTTCTCCGACACGACGACCTATGAATACCAAGACGTGCTCAAATAAATTCTAGTCGGGACGCCTTGCTGACAATGTGTCCAACGACTCATCAACCGAATAAGCCGTCACTATGATGATGGGTTCTGGCTTGTCTTTCATGAAAATATGCTTCATATATAGTGGACGATTGTCACGAAGAGGCTATACATTGGAGTTCAGAATGACGGCTGGTATCTTTTCCGCAAACATTTATGAGGTGAAGCTTACAGTCTAATGACACACGTTGCAAAACCATTACTGATCCACAACAAAACGGAATAGTTTTAACATAATTGATACTTACAAAAGTGCAGACGTTTCGGAAATGTACGACTATTTGTGGAATATATTTACATGCCAGCGGTCTTATTTAGTATCAAATAATTGCACTTTACCTGAATTGACTCACGTTTATCTGCAGGTTTTTGTATTGCAAAACATTGAGTTGCGATACTTTTGCAAGCTGCATTGGTAATCAAGGTAGATTGGGGACCACACTTTGTGAAAACAGGGATAATTTTCATATTTTGAATTTTCATATTTGAAGATTTTAATTCTAAAAATCCAGTATTCATTACTGATTTTCCAACATTTTAAACTATCATAGTTCTGATTTTCCAACGAGGTTTTGTTTGTATAATAGTTAAATAAACAATCAATCTAGTGAAGGTTTATATCAAAATTAAATTAATTTAAAATTACTAGATTGTATTTAAATGAAAGATTTATTGTATTTTGTTATATAAATTGTCTTTCGTTAAAGGCTATATCTCCCTGTCATGATTTCCGATGATCTTAATAAAAATATACCAAACCACCTCATAATCAATATGTAGGGAAATATCTTAACTTCGAATCAAACGTTGGGACAGGTACCAAATGTTCATCGTGGCATCACCAGTGTATATTCTAGAAAAAAATTGTTGTACTGATGACCTATCATGGTTAAATTATTATAATTGAATTGAAAGTATTAACATGAATAATTTCTCAAAAAGCAAAGCAATTATTTAATTAATGTAGCGAGTGTTTTTTTTTGTTAACGAGGATGTTGGTGAGCATTAATTATTCAATGCTGTCAGAGCTAATTTGCTAATCAATTTTTTCTATATTTGTCCCTAAAGATTCTATCACTTTCATACCTGACTAAAAGTAACAAAAACCAATTTTTTTATAATTAAAAAAAGTTAGCTTACGACGTCTCTGTTTTCCATTAAGAAATTATTTTAATTGTTTCTATTCCTGATGTTATGACTGGTCTAGCTCTTGTAATAATATAAGTTTTGGCGTCTTTTGTTCTCCGACACGACGACCGATGAATACCAAGACGTGCTCAATTGGATTCTAGTCGGGACGCCTTGCTGACAATGTGTCCATCGCCTCATCAACCGAATAAGCCGTCACTATGAAGATGGGTTCTGGCTTGTCTTTCATGAAAATGGGCTTCGTATATAGTGGACGATTGTCAGAATGAGGCTATACATTGGAGTTCAGAATGACGCCTGGTATCTTTTCGCAAACATTTATGAGGTGAAGCTTACAGTCAGAAGACACACATTGCAAAACCATTACTGATCCACCGCAAAACGGAATTGTTTCTACAATGTTACTGCCTTAAGCAGTGTTCGGTTGCCGCCACTATACGCAAACTCTTCAGTCAGTTGTAAGCAACATAAAGCGGCTCTTAGCAAACTAATAAACCTCTCTCCAAGAGGCTAGATTTACAACGAAGGGATGTCACCATTACGAACGTGCTTCTTTCTGACAAGAAGACCAAAAGCCTTATGCTTACTGTCAAATGTTATCGAGGGTTTACATGACCTTGGAGGTACATAACGCAATAGATATTCTGATGTTTACTACTATTCGGACGAGCAGTTTTTTTGAGGGACATTTCTTAATCTCTTTTTCCAAATAATGTCCATCGAATATCATTTGAAATTTCAACATTATTAAAACAGGATTGAGACAAACCCATTTACAGAGGCCTCAGTGGCCGAGTAGATAAGACAGGTAGTCAATGATCATGTAGTCTGTCAACACTGAAGTTGCGATTGACCGGATTGCCGGCTTTACTACCGCTGATCTGGTTTTTCCTTAGTGCACTCTCTCTTACACTCCAATTAAAACTGGACGCTAATATATTTTCTGAAAAACTACTGGAAGAGACGAGAAACACTATTTGAACAAACAAACACACTATCTTACATAAGCCACGAAGAATGATACGTATACAAAGTATATTGCCAATGTCTACGATTGTCGACTGTGTACGAGTGTCTACTGTGTTTTTATTTCATTTTACACTTCGTGTTGCGATGTATATATGATTGACAATAAGATATGATATGATATAATATGTGACATAACATTAAATCATATTATGTTATGTTTCATTTTATAAACCATTATGCAAGAACAATCACTATGAAATTGTTTTGTATTTAATTGCTAAAAAACATGTTATAATCATATTTCAAGAATACTATTGATTACGAAAAGGTGTTAAGTGTATATAGCGGAATTTTAAATAAAAAGGATATACAAGACATATTTTGTTTATGATGTTTAGAAACAATTCGACGAATATGTTCAAACTAATGTATTATCGACTTAACAATAGCATTTGCTAAATTTGAAAAAAACTAATACTCTATGGATCAAAGCTAACATGAAAGAACTCATACTGGTGTGAAGTCATACAGACTGTGATTTACATGCAGTGCAAACACATGTTTGCCCCAACAACACCTGGTAATATAATTTTTGAACTGCTCGAATGAGGTCATAGTTCGTGCCTCATTTGGCATTGAAATATTAGTGTCTCAATCATGCAATTGTATACAAATGAAGCGGTTAATGCTTTTATATGTGCATCGTCTGTTATAAATTTTTAATTCATAATTGGTACATAGTTTATATCTATTTTTATTTAAAGACGATATTTCAAATAACTGCATATTTATTTTGGGTCATAGTTAAAACTGTCTAAAAAGACAATCCACAAATAAAAGTACAAGAAATCTGCAAACTATATAGCAACTACAACAATGATCCTGACTTGGTGCAGGCTTTTTAAATGTAATGGTGGATTAAACCAGGGTTTATGGTATGCAAAAGCTTCTACTTCAATTACTGTAGTGTTTGCGTTGGTGTGTTGATGGAAGAGGTTGGTTATCATAACCACTTGTCAGTAATAGGTGTATCTAATTGTCATCACATAGTACTTTCACTATTTATGGAATCTTTGGAATCGCCTCATATTTAAACATTAACTTTCATGAGATTTATAACGACGGATAACAAGCCAATCAAAAGTCTGCTTTTGTGACAAGCCGGGTATTATTTTTGCTAACGTCGCCACTTTCTACGGGATAAACCTATAAACCAAGGTTGCAAAAATCGACTCATCCGCACCTTTAATAAGTTTTACAATGATAGATACCATTTTCTTGTTGAAAAGTATTATTTCGTCCATGGTTTTACAGAAACGTCTTGTGAAGGCAATAGGCCGATAGTTAGACGCTTCTAAGTGACACAATTCTGGCCATTTTCCCAATAGATGGTAAGTCACCCGTTTCCCAAATATTGTTAAAAAGATTCGGAAGACATTGGAGAAAGAAGATAGTGGCAGATGTTTGAGTAATTGATACTGGATAGCATCTGGACCACATGCTGTATCGTGAGATTTGTTTTTAGCTCTTCTGAAGAAAATGGTTTATTGTCCTTTATTGTGTTATTGCTCCATAAAGGGTTTTGTCCGTTTAAGTCCCCAAACGGTCGGAAGCTGATCAGTAAGATGTTTCAATTGAATTAAACTTAAAAAACACTTGGAAGAATATACACAGGCCATAAAGTAATCATTTGTCTATATTTAAAATTAATTGCAATCTTAAGACCTCGACAATTCCATTGTTTTATTGTATACAAAATGGTTTGCGAATATATGAATTGTTCACCACAATTGGCACACTTTGGATTGTTAGCAAGTAAAGCCCTCATGCCCTATATTTGCACATGTAAAGCACACCAAAGAGCCTCTTCATTGTCCCTTGCCAATACATTTAAATCAGCGCATAGGATAAGGAATATATGCGCTGACTTTAACATTGTATAATACAATTTTGATTGACTGATGGACATATTGTGTATTAAAATTTAGTAGAAAGGTGTTGAGTTTTACCTGAATACCTTTCCTTTGGAAACGAATCTTTTGACCTTTGTAACACCATGAGGTTTGAGTTCTTCACAAAGAGGTAGGGCTGGTAGAATTGGAAAATGGCCCAAAAATTAAAAAATTAAAAAATTTCAAAATATCAACTATTGCTGTTTTCATACAGACATGAAAGACCAGCTACAAAAAAATAACGTTTACTGCTAAATTGCACGTGCTGATAACGTCAGAACGCATGCTCTCATACTGCTTTAAAAATGAAATATCGAAAAAGTACGATATTTCTGTAAAATTTTAACGTTTTTAATAATCTATTTTCTTTCATGTATTCCGTGCATATAATACGAGTGTGCATCACAGGTGTTCGTAGTCTTTTACACCCCCCTTTGTTCATCTTCACTTCACTTTTCCAAATCCGAACAAACCGACCAACTGTCAAAATCGGCCATATTGTTCGACCCCTTAGGTAGCCGTTTTATACAGGTATTACTGTGCTATATAGTACACACACACACATAAATTGTCCAATGAACTTTTCATATCGATCATCATAAAATGACTAAAGTTTAGAATTATGAGAGAGATTCAAGCAAAAAAACCAAAAATCAACAAAAAAAAAACAAACACACAAACAAAATGCTCTATATATAGATATTGAACGATCGCAGACAATTTCCATTTTCAATTAATTACCGATGTGTACATGAAATATAGAGGAATAAGTTTACTTTAAAAAAAATCGCAACACAACGATTTGGCTATACTAATCGATTATTAATACTAATTTAATCTTTTTAGAAAACAGCAGACGATAAACAAATGGTATTAACTAAGCGTAGATATAATAGCGTTTTTTATCAGAAACGAAAGTACAGGATGGCGTTGACGTGATCGCTAAAGACAGGACGACTTGCAATTCAAGTTCGAATCTCAATTTCGGGTGTTAGTTTCAGATGTTTTCACAAAAGTTTTATTTACCTTTTAAGGATGATCGCTGGTCAACTTTTGAGAGATTTCTGTCAAATTTTCAGAATCCTCTAGATTTTACCATTAAAATAGGGATAATTTTTTTGCCCAGCAACCCCCTATTTTCTTTTTATAATAGGGTTTATTGGGTCAGTTAAAGCTAATTTACAAAGTTTTATAAATTTCGTGTTATTTTTTCATAGGTTTTTACACTATAACATGTCCAATGCTAAACCTATGAAATAGTCAGAGAAAGCTTTTTTCCGCCAAATTTTGGATGCTTATTATCTCGAAAAAGAGTTCAGCAACCTATGAATTTTTTAAGCTTATTTTGTACCTTTAACTATGGTCTATTTATCAAATATATAAATTTAGCTACCTTGTTATTTTCAACAGGACCAGCGAACATCCTTAAAAAGGTAATAAAAATATATCGATTTGTGAAATATGGCATTGCAAAAGACCATCACTAAGATCTGTCTTTATAACAAGAGTTACCTATTTAAATGTATTTAAAGTTGCTGAGCTAATATTACGCAGTAATAATTGAAAGTATCAACTGATCTGATATAAATAATAATAGATTCTTAAGCAGCAGACGATAACACAATAAAGCGTTGCGTTACTATGCCATAAAAAAGTGCACAAATAATTAAACATGATACTTATGGTTTAAAGGTAAGTAAATTAATATATATGTGAAAAATCAAAAAAGGAGAGAATTTCCATTTTAAATACAGATATCTCTATATGAAACGTAAATGGACATCCCCATTTTTAAATTGTATACATCTTGAAAGTAAAAGTGGCCGGGGGTGGGGGCAGTCCTCGGTGGCGACTTGTTAAAGGTAGTTTGTCTACTTTTGATCACGTGGTCTGTCAACAATGCGGGGTCGGGTTAGAGTCTCACTGCCGATTGGGTGCACTCGAATCCAATCTTAATTGACAAGGATTGCCAGTTTTTACACCGAATGTCGGGGGTTTTATTCAGGCGAGGCTTCCGCTCCAATAAAAACTCGACGCCATAATATAGCTGAAAAATTACTGAAAGTGGCGTTATACAATATTCAAAGAATTAATCGATTCGTTGATCTTGTTCGGGACAAATAAAATTGTTTCTAATTGTATGAAAATAACACTATTTTCTGAAGCTACATGCCAGATATTAAAATTCTCCATTTTTGATGACCAGACTTCAAACAAGCGCCAATGCGTAGTCCTAAATTCTGATCATATTACGCCTAACATGTTCAAATGTGTTTCCTCAGAAACTACAAAGCTCGTAAACTGGCAGTTACTTAGCAAAATTAAAGTATTGTAAGTCTTTTACATATTTTAAAAATTATTTTACATGATGTCGTCGAAAAGATCATGTCCATGTGTACTATGTTGTAAAAGAACAAAACCTGCAGAACGACTTTGAACTAAGTTAAGCGGCGATGATAATAAATCACTCTGAAAGTACTTGAATAAAACCTTCATAAATCTTGGAAATGATGGTGTTATATGTGAAAGCTGTCGGCGTGTGTGTTATGGAGTAAATAATAATCAGTCTACGGTAAAACATATTGAAAACTCTGTTAACAATAACGACTATGATTATGATTACAAACAATCTGCTTTAAAACAAAAAAAAGGTTTCCCCTCGTAACATCACACTTCGTCTTTCATCTATTGGAGGAAGCCATTCCACATGTTTCGTTTGTAAAAGAAGAGGACATAAGCACGTTGTAGGTTCATCGTCTGCCAGGTTAAATACATTTATGCAAAACAAATATTATTATACGAGTTGGATCATGATGCTGCCCCGTTCATTTGCCTGATGATGGCTTTACTGATGAAGCGTATGACTGCTTGTCAGAGGTGCGTGATTCTACAGATTTTAATAGAACTGACATGTTTGTACTTGTGCAAAAAATACGGAACGTGTTATTGAAAAGTGCACAGACAAGAATAAATTTTGAGGATTATTCAACATTAAGTGATGCTGAATTTATTAAATTAACTGGTATTGATAAACCTTCGTTTGGCGATTTATCTCAATACATTACTGGTGTCACAGACACACATGTACGAAGCTCCAGAACATGTTTAGGTATTTTCATGACCAAATTGATGTCTGGTATGTCTTATAAAATACTATCAACTATATTTGCTTTGCTGTCAGTAAGGATTCTATCAGACGAGTCGACAGGCCATTATTGAAACACATACTCCTCCTCTTTGGAAAACAACAACAGCCTGCAATTTTGATTATAGATGGTACCTATATGTATATACAAATAGGCAACCAATTTCAATTTCAAAAACGAACATATAGCTTACATAAACACAGACCTCTAGTCAAACCAATGGTATTTGTTAGTACAACGGGCTATTTCGTAAGTGTTAATGGGACCTTACCTTGCTGATATAAAAACAACGACGCCAGCCAGTATTTTAAAACACATAATAACATAATAGCACCTGTCGCCGAGGAGATCCGAAGGTGGATACAAGAAAATGATGCCTTCATTGTTGACCGCGGATTCAGAGATTCTTTAGAAGTCCTTTCTAATTTGGGAATACAAACCACCGTTTTAAAAAAGGGTAAAACGCAATTTACAACAGAAGAAAGTAATACATCCCGGCTTGTTACTAAAATACGCTGGGTAGTCGAGTTTGCAAACGGTAGCATCAAGACGTGCAGATCTTTAAGTCACATAATTCCGAATTCCCAAGTTCCCTACATTGGAGATTATACATGCATTGTTTGTTCCATTTGCAATAAATACCTTAGATCCTTGTGTAGTGGAAATCAAGAATCCGATGAGATAATCGGGTGTAAAATGTTACACCTTTTAAAACAAAATAATATGTTAAAAGCCAGAGATGAAAAAGATGGTTTGGATAAAATACGATCTTCAGTTTGGTGTTATGATGTAATTTTAACTAAATTTTGTAATAATTTTAAAAAAGATAAAACAAAATCATAAATCTCGAGGAAAACAACGAGTAACATCTTTAATTAATCAATGATGAATAAGATCTTGACGTAGGTAATCAGAAAACTAAGAAAGTCATTAGCATCAGGTTTACTAAACATTGCTGTGTTGAAAGTAGAACAAACTTCTCAGAAGATATTTTTACGACACGTTAGGACATGAACCAAACTGAAACATCTCCAAATAACCAATCAGATTCAAAAGTAAACAAAACTGTTGCGTAGGTACAACGCATTAAATACATAATTTATTAAAAATATGTTATATAACCAGTAGCTGGGACCATAATGTGAGGGTTCCCAGTGCTCGACCCATAGAGCAGCCCAGCGCGTCCCCGGGTGGCGGATAGGGGAGACCCTCTCGTTGGGGGTTGTCAGGTTATACTACGGAAAGCCTGACTGCGGACCGTAGTGGGTAACGTGTTTGGAGAGTGTCACGCTCCTTGCACGATAAGACCTCTTTTGTAGATTTCGAAAAAGAGTAGGATCATTGTAGCCGCTACAAAAGGCTAAATTTTCCGCCCCTACCCAAAAACTCCATACTTTTCTAGTGGTAGTCAAAATTGTATTCCCTGTGACCCATCCCACCCCCATTTCCCGTTGATTTATTGTTTGTTAACTTGTTCCCGTCCTGAATATAACTGAAATACTGCTCGCTGGACGTAAAGCAGATATCCAATCAATATAACCAGTAGCTAATTATTATGATTGATTAATGGTGTTTAACGCCCGAGCAGCAATATTTCAGCTATATTCAGGCGATGAACATGAAATGGATGATAAAATGAACATGAAATGATGATGAATGAAAATGGGATGGGACACAAGGAAAAATAGGGGTAACGGATTTTAGATTGCCACTGGCAAATGGGAGGATGGATAGGGTCGGGCAATTTAACCTCCTAGCGAATACTACAGCAGCGTTCTTTAATGTGCGAAGAACGTGGCATTTTTCCCAACACGGTGCACTAATATGGTTTGCGGTCAGGTTTTCCGTATTATGGCCTGACAACTCCAGCTTGCCAGGGGTACCCCATTCGAAAAATGTAATAATTGCTAAAATTATGTTGCAAATAAAAGAAATTTTTGAACATTCTAATATTAAATAAAATAACAAATAAATCGCAAAAGAAATTAAAAATTAATTACAAAAATAATGTGGAAAAAAAGGTAAAATGTAGATTCGCCATGAATACAGTTAACCTATCAGAACCTCACCTTTCGAGAATAGATGCCCAAAGACGGTCAACAGTTTGAAAGCCAGAGCGACTCAGTCGGGACTATAAAACAAAAAAAGCCCGAGTGAGTGATCCGATTTTCGGCTGTTGATTCTTTGTGGATAAATCCATTCTAGTGACATATATTATTTTCGTTTATAGTGGCCGTACCTCTCGTAGCCAAGCTAGACCTCACCATTAGCATACACACCAATACAGAATACCTATTCTAATGCTACGGCAATAAAAAAAAACAAAATTAACGGACTATAATGGTAATTTGTATTTACCGGAAATAACGTGTGCGCTTGCGTTAATTTCTGACGCATCAATCTTGGAAATTATTTAATTTAGTCCAATCAGAATTAACGTTATTTCAAGAATTATATTAAAATTATATTCATCTGTTTATAGCTAGTCTTAAGTGTGATAAAACAAATTATCAAAAGTGCACTTCTCTTAATTATTGGATATGCTACGGGATTGCATTCTCACGTTAGAACTGAGAAACCTGAGTATACTGAAATCTGTTATACTTCAATTATCTATTAAAAATATTTTACCTAATGTCAGAAAGAAGCAGACGTGAATTTCGAGCACCTGTCTTGAAATATATGTTTTGAATAAACAGTGTTTTGTGTACTATAAATTATATTTTGTTGACATAATAAGCAATAAAAAGGTATCCTTCCATGCTTAAGGATGTATTCTTCCGAGATGTCAAAATTTTTCTTAATCAAGTTTTTTCTCTGACCTATTTTTTTCATTAAAGTAATACCTTAGAATAGATATAAACTAAAAAAAAGTATAGGTCCGTGTGCATTTAAGAAAATTAGAGCAGTTTGAACACATGGTCCCAAAATTACTTTGTCATAAATCTTGAAAAATCAACAAAGATGAAAAATTAGTGCTCCACATACCACTTAAAACTTCAGAATTAATAAATTTGTGCTTTTTGCATTGGTTCATGATCCATTATGAACAAAAAGTATGAATTTCATCATAAAAATATATTGACAATGAGTTTTTTAGGAAAACAGATTTTGAAAATTGTAAATTTTGTTAAAATTTGGACAAATTTTTCAGTCCAAGCTATTTTTAAAAACGAAAACAAGATGTACTTAAGGAATCAAGTTTTTCCAGGTAATTTGCTTGCATGCTACCATGCATCTAAGGTCTCTTTTCATCAAATAAAAAGTAGGGGTCCTTGTGCATATAAGAAAGTTTCAACTATGTTAATGTCCCTTACCCCAGAACGTTTTTAGACTATTTCTGGGGCCAAAATAAGTCAACAAGAGCAATAATTGGCACATTCTTCATTTAAAAATTATTTTAAATGACATGGAAACACTTATACAACAGAGATACTAAATGATAACAATGAAAAAACCTTAGTGCTTGTGCTCACATACCAAACACATTTTGCTAGGTTCAGGGAAGTTGCATCCAAAAGATGATAAAAGTGGATTTTTACAATTATCTTCGTTCAAATTCCATAAGTCCTATACAAGTTTGCAGTAAGGAAATTCCTGGTAACATGAAAATCAGCATATGGTCTATTTCTTGCATACAAAGTTTCATTAAATTCTGATCAATAGTTTCAAAGGGTTTACGTTCACAAGATGATGAAAGTATATTCGGCGAATTTCAAAGTCAAAAGGGCCATAACTCCCACAAAAATTTGCTGATAAAAAAATCCTGGTAATATGCCCAACTACATAGGGTGTACTTCTTGCATACCAAGTTTCATTAAATTCTGTTCAATAGTTTCAGAAGGGTTACTTCCACAAGATGATGAATCAGGATTTTCAGAAAAGTCCAAAGAGCCATAACTCGCACTAAAATTGGTAGATAAAAATTGCTTATAATAAGCACATCGACAATATGTTGTACTTCTTACATACCAAGTTTATTTGAATTCTGTTCAGTAGTTTCAGAGGGACTGTGTTCACACAATGATAATAGCTGATTTTCACCAAATTTTAATGTTCAAAAGGCCATAACAGATGTAATTTATAAAGATTCGCGTTCGAAAGTATGTCACTCATATGAATATTTATTTAACAAACATGTATTCACTATTCCCAATAATAATCATGGATAACTGAGGATTTAAGAAGATATTTTTCCAAAATGCGTTTTGTTAAAGGTTATTTATGTAACAATAATTTCCGAAAATGTTAAAAAAGACCTCAATTTTTTTATATTTTGATTGCAGAAATATCGATTGCGTATTCCGTAAGGTCATGTTTGTATCAGAAATTTTGTTATTTAGTAAGATGCATGGATGAAAATATATAATATTTAGGCCAAATTTGTTTTAGGAACGTTAATGTTATTAGGTAATTGCAAAAACAAAAAAAAGGTTTAAGTCACTTTCATAATACATAACCATATACAAATTGAAAATTATTTTTTCATTCTAACTGATACGTTGAGATAATTAGAAAGAACAAGACGCTCAGTACTATATAGTATCGCTATTTTGCAGTATTTTCCTTTGATCTGTGTGTTCGGTCTTATTCCTTCTCACTCTACTAGCGTGAGATGGGCCAATCTCAGCTCACCTTCAAGACGTCGTTAAGTAAACACTGTGACGTCACAATGTTACAAAACAGCGATAAACAGATTATTTACGTTTAACGAAACTTGATTCATTTCTCGTCATCTCATCTCAGGGCTGTCGCCCTTCGGTGAGATATATAATTATCTAAATAGCTATAAACTGTGACGGGAAAAACATCACCAAATGTCAGTTTATTCTTCATCATCTTAGATTAAAATATTTATTTTAGTATTTGTTGTGTTGTTTGTTATTTATTACAACAGTATAACAGTACTTTATTGTAAGTTTTGTGAGCGAGCTTGAAGTGAGCATAAGATATATAATTAACGTCCTTCCTCATGGTAAATGGGTGACGGTGAAAGAAAGGAGAACTAGGAAGAGTAAAATTTGTAAAAGAGATCTGAGCAACAGAAACAACAAATACAAATAATGCATTAACAATGAATTGAGCTAGTCAACCTGCTATCCACCACCATGTGCTTAGCCTTTGCTACATAATAACCCTATAGAGTGTCAGCACCAAACCTAACAAAAGCATGGTGGATCAATTTTCGACACGCAGGATTGCAGATGCCTACATAACAAGATCATAATGAACATTGCTACTTTCATAGTCATTTAAGTACTGCAAAGTCATAAATATTTACGATGTTTTTAGTATTGTTTATAATGAATAATGCGATCGTTCTGTTATCGCAATAATTAAACCTCGCAATTCTTCTTTCGTATATCCAAATCACTACTTCATTACTGGTGTAATCGGTAATGTAGCACATTATCTGGGGCACTTAAAGGATTATTTATACATTTATGACATTTATTAGTGAAGGATTGGCGTGTGTTTTTTGTTGTTGTTTATTAATAATTTATTTATAGCGTTTTGTGAAAAGGATAGTAAATGTACATATATGCTTGCGCATTGTAATTTTTCTTTAATGCACGTTTTGAGCTTATATAAAGCTGAAGGTTTTTGCTGATTTAATGTGCAGCTGCAACGTTACCATGCTCTGTTGCGCACTTAGTAATTCTTGCACAGCCCTCTACAATGTAATGATTGTTACTAGCCTTTCTATTAACGCCACGTTTAGTTGTAATTGTTGACTGGGAATTGAAAGGTGCTGATAAGTTCTGTATTTGTAGCTATTATTGTGTCGGCGGCATCTTTGTTAACAGCTTTGTTTGTCAATCTCAAAACAACGTCGTTCGTAGTGCGGTTTTTTTGTCAACTTGCACATTGACATTTTAAAAATTTAAATGATTATCACAGAAATATCGAACTTATTTAGATCAATATTTGTGTCTATAAATTGGCACTTAATTTATTTGATGTTTAATAAAACGAAATTATTAACAATGGGGTAATGTTTTAAATAATTTTCTATTTTGTCAACCTGGTGACTATACATCAAACATCCGCAAAAGCCCTATCATAGCTACTGAATTTAAATATGGTTTATTTTGCTTAATGTAAACAAATACTTAGTACCAACGGCGAATCTCATTATACACACAATTTATCTGATGACTAAAGACACATGGCAAGTGTTTCTGATCTTTAACACAGGAAAGTCACTTTAGAAAATGCAATGTGTATTTCGTTTCATCTAGTGGGATTATTTACAGACATTTAAGGAAAAACTGACATTTGCTGAGTAATAATTCATTCGTTGTCATTACATTTTATGGTACCTCAACTGATCGCAATAATAAAAACTCGCATTTTTGGAAAGGCGTCCCCAATCGCAAAAACAAATGCTACATAATATCCGAATTTTCAGTATTGAAAGCGTTGAAAGCGCAAACTGATCTATATAAACAGCGGACTTCTGAACATCAGGTGTACTTAGCTAATTCAAAATAATTGTAGTCAAAGTAAATCCAACATTGTAAAGAAATAAATGGTTATTTCCTGACGCCGGGACAAATTTACATCGTTAAAGTTCTAAGCACCAATTCACTGGATACCGTCAGAATGGTTACGAAACTACCAATGTCACCGTTATATTTAATTAATATTTTTATAAAGCGGACACATTCGTGCTAAACCTTATGTGAGAAAATAGGTACTATTGTGTCTTAACTATGTAGACTACAGCCCAACGGCAATTTTTCAGAACAACACCTATATGCAAAGGGCATTGTGATGATCTTTATAATTATAGTCGTACAAACATGACTACGTATTCGTCGGACGAGATACTGAACGATAACTAGCATCCATAAAACGCTTATTCTGAGAACAAGACAGAGGATATTTAGTTACTATACAATACTTACGTTTAAAATACTTTTGAGGTTGGTACTTTGTAAGATTCCCGATTCTGACCTTTTAATTATGTTCATATTGCATAATGTAATAGCAGGAAATTCCAAAGGTTCGAATGCTATTTTGACGTCTGTCTTTACAGGATATTTTAAATATAGGGTAATAATTCTTGACACTTGATAACATCCAAAAGAAAAAGCAGCCAGGAACGCAACTGCCCATATGAATCGCAAGTACAATGGACGGTCTGATACAATGCGAGATATACCATGAACATTTGACTCGGATCCGAGTTTGACAAGTGATTTCCTTACAGATCCTTGTGAACGTTTATTAGCTGCCATTTCACTTGCAACAGTACCTAGTAGTATTTAAAGTCTCAAAATTTAAAAACATATTTAAACATATTTGAATTATAAGCAAGCTAGTGAATGGAAATCCATTAACATGCTTGATCAATCATTGTAACAATATTGCTGTTCAGAAATATCTGGAGATTTAGTTGATTTAAAATCATGAAATAATACGCCACAGACGCTTGTAAATAATTTACGTATACAAATTAACAGGTGAAAAGAGGTGCCGAATGTGGGAAACGTCATTACAATCTTTAAGATATAATGGTTAAGAGACGTTTCCATTGTGAGTAGTTATTTAAAAACAGAACTATGTATCCGCCTGGTATTTCCAAGAGGACGAAAGGTTAAAACAACCTGGTCTTGACAAACAATAAATATATAAAAAAGGTTTTCCGTCTGGTAGTGATTGAGTAATGGTTTGTTGATGTGTGTTATATGACTTTAAGCTTGACTTCATAACTTTTCGTTGTATTTTGTTGCGCAAAGGTACAAGCATGACATTAAAAAAAGAGCAAATTGACTCATTTTGACAATCATCCACTACTGCCGGAATATGTGTTCATGGACAACAGATCGCGTCAAGCTCGCGTTTTGACACCTAATTTGTGTGACTAGTCCGTGGACACATTGCCTTTTGACCAGTGAAAAGTCCTGACTTGAATCAAATTAGGCACATCTAGATCGGCATTTAGTTCTGGAGTGCTAGAACAAAGTCCTCTGATATGGACTATACCAGACATAACAGCATGAGGGGCAACCATTGACACAATAGCAGGTTGCCGTTTAGTTAGTGGAATAAAGAGGGTTGATCCGTGTAAATGGAAGTTACACACAGTATAACAACTTTGTAACATAATTGATACTTACAAAAGTGCAGACGTTTCGGAAATGTACGACTATTTGTGGAATATATTTACAAGCCAGCGGTCTTATTTAGTATCAAATAATTGCACTTTACCTGAATTGACTCACGTTTATCTGCAGATTTTTGTATTGCAAAACATCGAGTTGCGATACTTTTGCAAGCTGCATTGGTAATGAAGGTAGATTGAGGACCACACTTTGTGAAAACAGGGATAATTTCATATTTTGAATTTTCATGTTTGAAGATTTTAATTCTAAAAATCCAGTATTCATTACTGATTTCCCAACATTTTAAATTATCATAGTTCTGATTTGCCAACGAGGTTTTGTTTGTATAATAGTTACATAAACAATCAATCTAGTGAAGGTTTATATCAAAATTAAATTAATTTAAAATTACTAGATTGTATTTAAATGAAAGATTTATTGTATTTTGTTAAATAAATTGTCTTTCGTTAACGACTATATCTCCCTGTCACGATACCCTGTGACGATCTAAATAAAAATATACGAAACCACCTCATAATTAATGTGTAGGGAAATATCTTAACTTCGAATCAAACGTTGAGACAGGTACCAAATGTTCATCGTGGCATCAACAGTGTATATTCTTGAAAAAATTGTTGTACTGATGACCTATCATGGTTAAATTATTATAATTGAATTGAAAGTATTAACATGGATAATTTCTCAAAAAGCAAAGCAATTATTTTCTTAATGTAGTGAGTATTTTTTTGTTAACGAGGATGTTGGTGAGCATTAATTATTCAATCCAGTCAGAGCTAATTTGCTAAATAGATTTTTTCGATATTTGTCCCTAAAGATTATATCACTTTCATACATGACTAAAAGTAACAAAAACCAATTTTGTTATAATTAAAAAATGTTAGCTCACGACGTCTTTGTTTTCCATTGGGAAATAGTTTTAATTGATAAACGAAAAATGACAATTTTCTATCGTCTCAATTGTTTCCATTCCTGATGTTATGACTTGTCTAGCTCTTTTGATAATGTAAGTACTGGCGTCTTTTGTTCTCCGACACGACGACCTATGAATACCAAGACGTGCTCAAATAAATTCTAGTCGGGACGCCTTGCTGACAATGTGTCCAACGACTCATCAACCGAATAAGCCGTCACTATGATGATGGGTTCTGGCTTGTCTTTCATGAAAATATGCTTCATATATAGTGGACGATTGTCACGAAGAGGCTATACATTGGAGTTCAGAATGACGGCTGGTATCTTTTCCGCAAACATTTATGAGGTGAAGCTTACAGTCTAATGACACACGTTGCAAAACCATTACTGATCCACAACAAAACGGAATAGTTTTAACATAATTGATACTTACAAAAGTGCAGACGTTTCGGAAATGTACGACTATTTGTGGAATATATTTACATGCCAGCGGTCTTATTTAGTATCAAATAATTGCACTTTACCTGAATTGACTCACGTTTATCTGCAGGTTTTTGTATTGCAAAACATTGAGTTGCGATACTTTTGCAAGCTGCATTGGTAATCAAGGTAGATTGGGGACCACACTTTGTGAAAACAGGGATAATTTTCATATTTTGAATTTTCATATTTGAAGATTTTAATTCTAAAAATCCAGTATTCATTACTGATTTTCCAACATTTTAAACTATCATAGTTCTGATTTTCCAACGAGGTTTTGTTTGTATAATAGTTAAATAAACAATCAATCTAGTGAAGGTTTATATCAAAATTAAATTAATTTAAAATTACTAGATTGTATTTAAATGAAAGATTTATTGTATTTTGTTATATAAATTGTCTTTCGTTAAAGGCTATATCTCCCTGTCATGATTTCCGATGATCTTAATAAAAATATACCAAACCACCTCATAATCAATATGTAGGGAAATATCTTAACTTCGAATCAAACGTTGGGACAGGTACCAAATGTTCATCGTGGCATCACCAGTGTATATTCTAGAAAAAAATTGTTGTACTGATGACCTATCATGGTTAAATTATTATAATTGAATTGAAAGTATTAACATGAATAATTTCTCAAAAAGCAAAGCAATTATTTAATTAATGTAGCGAGTGTTTTTTTTTGTTAACGAGGATGTTGGTGAGCATTAATTATTCAATGCTGTCAGAGCTAATTTGCTAATCAATTTTTTCTATATTTGTCCCTAAAGATTCTATCACTTTCATACCTGACTAAAAGTAACAAAAACCAATTTTTTTATAATTAAAAAAAGTTAGCTTACGACGTCTCTGTTTTCCATTAAGAAATTATTTTAATTGTTTCTATTCCTGATGTTATGACTGGTCTAGCTCTTGTAATAATATAAGTTTTGGCGTCTTTTGTTCTCCGACACGACGACCGATGAATACCAAGACGTGCTCAATTGGATTCTAGTCGGGACGCCTTGCTGACAATGTGTCCATCGCCTCATCAACCGAATAAGCCGTCACTATGAAGATGGGTTCTGGCTTGTCTTTCATGAAAATGGGCTTCGTATATAGTGGACGATTGTCAGAATGAGGCTATACATTGGAGTTCAGAATGACGCCTGGTATCTTTTCGCAAACATTTATGAGGTGAAGCTTACAGTCAGAAGACACACATTGCAAAACCATTACTGATCCACCGCAAAACGGAATTGTTTCTACAATGTTACTGCCTTAAGCAGTGTTCGGTTGCCGCCACTATACGCAAACTCTTCAGTCAGTTGTAAGCAACATAAAGCGGCTCTTAGCAAACTAATAAACCTCTCTCCAAGAGGCTAGATTTACAACGAAGGGATGTCACCATTACGAACGTGCTTCTTTCTGACAAGAAGACCAAAAGCCTTATGCTTACTGTCAAATGTTATCGAGGGTTTACATGACCTTGGAGGTACATAACGCAATAGATATTCTGATGTTTACTACTATTCGGACGAGCAGTTTTTTTGAGGGACATTTCTTAATCTCTTTTTCCAAATAATGTCCATCGAATATCATTTGAAATTTCAACATTATTAAAACAGGATTGAGACAAACCCATTTACAGAGGCCTCAGTGGCCGAGTAGATAAGACAGGTAGTCAATGATCATGTAGTCTGTCAACACTGAAGTTGCGATTGACCGGATTGCCGGCTTTACTACCGCTGATCTGGTTTTTCCTTAGTGCACTCTCTCTTACACTCCAATTAAAACTGGACGCTAATATATTTTCTGAAAAACTACTGGAAGAGACGAGAAACACTATTTGAACAAACAAACACACTATCTTACATAAGCCACGAAGAATGATACGTATACAAAGTATATTGCCAATGTCTACGATTGTCGACTGTGTACGAGTGTCTACTGTGTTTTTATTTCATTTTACACTTCGTGTTGCGATGTATATATGATTGACAATAAGATATGATATGATATAATATGTGACATAACATTAAATCATATTATGTTATGTTTCATTTTATAAACCATTATGCAAGAACAATCACTATGAAATTGTTTTGTATTTAATTGCTAAAAAACATGTTATAATCATATTTCAAGAATACTATTGATTACGAAAAGGTGTTAAGTGTATATAGCGGAATTTTAAATAAAAAGGATATACAAGACATATTTTGTTTATGATGTTTAGAAACAATTCGACGAATATGTTCAAACTAATGTATTATCGACTTAACAATAGCATTTGCTAAATTTGAAAAAAACTAATACTCTATGGATCAAAGCTAACATGAAAGAACTCATACTGGTGTGAAGTCATACAGACTGTGATTTACATGCAGTGCAAACACATGTTTGCCCCAACAACACCTGGTAATATAATTTTTGAACTGCTCGAATGAGGTCATAGTTCGTGCCTCATTTGGCATTGAAATATTAGTGTCTCAATCATGCAATTGTATACAAATGAAGCGGTTAATGCTTTTATATGTGCATCGTCTGTTATAAATTTTTAATTCATAATTGGTACATAGTTTATATCTATTTTTATTTAAAGACGATATTTCAAATAACTGCATATTTATTTTGGGTCATAGTTAAAACTGTCTAAAAAGACAATCCACAAATAAAAGTACAAGAAATCTGCAAACTATATAGCAACTACAACAATGATCCTGACTTGGTGCAGGCTTTTTAAATGTAATGGTGGATTAAACCAGGGTTTATGGTATGCAAAAGCTTCTACTTCAATTACTGTAGTGTTTGCGTTGGTGTGTTGATGGAAGAGGTTGGTTATCATAACCACTTGTCAGTAATAGGTGTATCTAATTGTCATCACATAGTACTTTCACTATTTATGGAATCTTTGGAATCGCCTCATATTTAAACATTAACTTTCATGAGATTTATAACGACGGATAACAAGCCAATCAAAAGTCTGCTTTTGTGACAAGCCGGGTATTATTTTTGCTAACGTCGCCACTTTCTACGGGATAAACCTATAAACCAAGGTTGCAAAAATCGACTCATCCGCACCTTTAATAAGTTTTACAATGATAGATACCATTTTCTTGTTGAAAAGTATTATTTCGTCCATGGTTTTACAGAAACGTCTTGTGAAGGCAATAGGCCGATAGTTAGACGCTTCTAAGTGACACAATTCTGGCCATTTTCCCAATAGATGGTAAGTCACCCGTTTCCCAAATATTGTTAAAAAGATTCGGAAGACATTGGAGAAAGAAGATAGTGGCAGATGTTTGAGTAATTGATACTGGATAGCATCTGGACCACATGCTGTATCGTGAGATTTGTTTTTAGCTCTTCTGAAGAAAATGGTTTATTGTCCTTTATTGTGTTATTGCTCCATAAAGGGTTTTGTCCGTTTAAGTCCCCAAACGGTCGGAAGCTGATCAGTAAGATGTTTCAATTGAATTAAACTTAAAAAACACTTGGAAGAATATACACAGGCCATAAAGTAATCATTTGTCTATATTTAAAATTAATTGCAATCTTAAGACCTCGACAATTCCATTGTTTTATTGTATACAAAATGGTTTGCGAATATATGAATTGTTCACCACAATTGGCACACTTTGGATTGTTAGCAAGTAAAGCCCTCATGCCCTATATTTGCACATGTAAAGCACACCAAAGAGCCTCTTCATTGTCCCTTGCCAATACATTTAAATCAGCGCATAGGATAAGGAATATATGCGCTGACTTTAACATTGTATAATACAATTTTGATTGACTGATGGACATATTGTGTATTAAAATTTAGTAGAAAGGTGTTGAGTTTTACCTGAATACCTTTCCTTTGGAAACGAATCTTTTGACCTTTGTAACACCATGAGGTTTGAGTTCTTCACAAAGAGGTAGGGCTGGTAGAATTGGAAAATGGCCCAAAAATTAAAAAATTAAAAAATTTCAAAATATCAACTATTGCTGTTTTCATACAGACATGAAAGACCAGCTACAAAAAAATAACGTTTACTGCTAAATTGCACGTGCTGATAACGTCAGAACGCATGCTCTCATACTGCTTTAAAAATGAAATATCGAAAAAGTACGATATTTCTGTAAAATTTTAACGTTTTTAATAATCTATTTTCTTTCATGTATTCCGTGCATATAATACGAGTGTGCATCACAGGTGTTCGTAGTCTTTTACACCCCCCTTTGTTCATCTTCACTTCACTTTTCCAAATCCGAACAAACCGACCAACTGTCAAAATCGGCCATATTGTTCGACCCCTTAGGTAGCCGTTTTATACAGGTATTACTGTGCTATATAGTACACACACACACATAAATTGTCCAATGAACTTTTCATATCGATCATCATAAAATGACTAAAGTTTAGAATTATGAGAGAGATTCAAGCAAAAAAACCAAAAATCAACAAAAAAAAAACAAACACACAAACAAAATGCTCTATATATAGATATTGAACGATCGCAGACAATTTCCATTTTCAATTAATTACCGATGTGTACATGAAATATAGAGGAATAAGTTTACTTTAAAAAAAATCGCAACACAACGATTTGGCTATACTAATCGATTATTAATACTAATTTAATCTTTTTAGAAAACAGCAGACGATAAACAAATGGTATTAACTAAGCGTAGATATAATAGCGTTTTTTATCAGAAACGAAAGTACAGGATGGCGTTGACGTGATCGCTAAAGACAGGACGACTTGCAATTCAAGTTCGAATCTCAATTTCGGGTGTTAGTTTCAGATGTTTTCACAAAAGTTTTATTTACCTTTTAAGGATGATCGCTGGTCAACTTTTGAGAGATTTCTGTCAAATTTTCAGAATCCTCTAGATTTTACCATTAAAATAGGGATAATTTTTTTGCCCAGCAACCCCCTATTTTCTTTTTATAATAGGGTTTATTGGGTCAGTTAAAGCTAATTTACAAAGTTTTATAAATTTCGTGTTATTTTTTCATAGGTTTTTACACTATAACATGTCCAATGCTAAACCTATGAAATAGTCAGAGAAAGCTTTTTTCCGCCAAATTTTGGATGCTTATTATCTCGAAAAAGAGTTCAGCAACCTATGAATTTTTTAAGCTTATTTTGTACCTTTAACTATGGTCTATTTATCAAATATATAAATTTAGCTACCTTGTTATTTTCAACAGGACCAGCGAACATCCTTAAAAAGGTAATAAAAATATATCGATTTGTGAAATATGGCATTGCAAAAGACCATCACTAAGATCTGTCTTTATAACAAGAGTTACCTATTTAAATGTATTTAAAGTTGCTGAGCTAATATTACGCAGTAATAATTGAAAGTATCAACTGATCTGATATAAATAATAATAGATTCTTAAGCAGCAGACGATAACACAATAAAGCGTTGCGTTACTATGCCATAAAAAAGTGCACAAATAATTAAACATGATACTTATGGTTTAAAGGTAAGTAAATTAATATATATGTGAAAAATCAAAAAAGGAGAGAATTTCCATTTTAAATACAGATATCTCTATATGAAACGTAAATGGACATCCCCATTTTTAAATTGTATACATCTTGAAAGTAAAAGTGGCCGGGGGTGGGGGCAGTCCTCGGTGGCGACTTGTTAAAGGTAGTTTGTCTACTTTTGATCACGTGGTCTGTCAACAATGCGGGGTCGGGTTAGAGTCTCACTGCCGATTGGGTGCACTCGAATCCAATCTTAATTGACAAGGATTGCCAGTTTTTACACCGAATGTCGGGGGTTTTATTCAGGCGAGGCTTCCGCTCCAATAAAAACTCGACGCCATAATATAGCTGAAAAATTACTGAAAGTGGCGTTATACAATATTCAAAGAATTAATCGATTCGTTGATCTTGTTCGGGACAAATAAAATTGTTTCTAATTGTATGAAAATAACACTATTTTCTGAAGCTACATGCCAGATATTAAAATTCTCCATTTTTGATGACCAGACTTCAAACAAGCGCCAATGCGTAGTCCTAAATTCTGATCATATTACGCCTAACATGTTCAAATGTGTTTCCTCAGAAACTACAAAGCTCGTAAACTGGCAGTTACTTAGCAAAATTAAAGTATTGTAAGTCTTTTACATATTTTAAAAATTATTTTACATGATGTCGTCGAAAAGATCATGTCCATGTGTACTATGTTGTAAAAGAACAAAACCTGCAGAACGACTTTGAACTAAGTTAAGCGGCGATGATAATAAATCACTCTGAAAGTACTTGAATAAAACCTTCATAAATCTTGGAAATGATGGTGTTATATGTGAAAGCTGTCGGCGTGTGTGTTATGGAGTAAATAATAATCAGTCTACGGTAAAACATATTGAAAACTCTGTTAACAATAACGACTATGATTATGATTACAAACAATCTGCTTTAAAACAAAAAAAAGGTTTCCCCTCGTAACATCACACTTCGTCTTTCATCTATTGGAGGAAGCCATTCCACATGTTTCGTTTGTAAAAGAAGAGGACATAAGCACGTTGTAGGTTCATCGTCTGCCAGGTTAAATACATTTATGCAAAACAAATATTATTATACGAGTTGGATCATGATGCTGCCCCGTTCATTTGCCTGATGATGGCTTTACTGATGAAGCGTATGACTGCTTGTCAGAGGTGCGTGATTCTACAGATTTTAATAGAACTGACATGTTTGTACTTGTGCAAAAAATACGGAACGTGTTATTGAAAAGTGCACAGACAAGAATAAATTTTGAGGATTATTCAACATTAAGTGATGCTGAATTTATTAAATTAACTGGTATTGATAAACCTTCGTTTGGCGATTTATCTCAATACATTACTGGTGTCACAGACACACATGTACGAAGCTCCAGAACATGTTTAGGTATTTTCATGACCAAATTGATGTCTGGTATGTCTTATAAAATACTATCAACTATATTTGCTTTGCTGTCAGTAAGGATTCTATCAGACGAGTCGACAGGCCATTATTGAAACACATACTCCTCCTCTTTGGAAAACAACAACAGCCTGCAATTTTGATTATAGATGGTACCTATATGTATATACAAATAGGCAACCAATTTCAATTTCAAAAACGAACATATAGCTTACATAAACACAGACCTCTAGTCAAACCAATGGTATTTGTTAGTACAACGGGCTATTTCGTAAGTGTTAATGGGACCTTACCTTGCTGATATAAAAACAACGACGCCAGCCAGTATTTTAAAACACATAATAACATAATAGCACCTGTCGCCGAGGAGATCCGAAGGTGGATACAAGAAAATGATGCCTTCATTGTTGACCGCGGATTCAGAGATTCTTTAGAAGTCCTTTCTAATTTGGGAATACAAACCACCGTTTTAAAAAAGGGTAAAACGCAATTTACAACAGAAGAAAGTAATACATCCCGGCTTGTTACTAAAATACGCTGGGTAGTCGAGTTTGCAAACGGTAGCATCAAGACGTGCAGATCTTTAAGTCACATAATTCCGAATTCCCAAGTTCCCTACATTGGAGATTATACATGCATTGTTTGTTCCATTTGCAATAAATACCTTAGATCCTTGTGTAGTGGAAATCAAGAATCCGATGAGATAATCGGGTGTAAAATGTTACACCTTTCAAAACAAAATAATATGTTAAAAGCCAGAGATGAAAAAGATGGTTTGGATAAAATACGATCTTCAGTTTGGTGTTATGATGTAATTTTAACTAAATTTTGTAATAATTTTAAAAAAGATAAAACAAAATCATAAATCTCGAGGAAAACAACGAGTAACATCTTTAATTAATCAATGATGAATAAGATCTTGACGTAGGTAATCAGAAAACTAAGAAAGTCATTAGCATCAGGTTTACTAAACATTGCTGTGTTGAAAGTAGAACAAACTTCTCAGAAGATATTTTTACGACACGTTAGGACATGAACCAAACTGAAACATCTCCAAATAACCAATCAGATTCAAAAGTAAACAAAACTGTTGCGTAGGTACAACGCATTAAATACATAATTTATTAAAAATATGTTATATAACCAGTAGCTGGGACCATAATGTGAGGGTTCCCAGTGCTCGACCCATAGAGCAGCCCAGCGCGTCCCCGGGTGGCGGATAGGGGAGACCCTCTCGTTGGGGGTTGTCAGGTTATACTACGGAAAGCCTGACTGCGGACCGTAGTGGGTAACGTGTTTGGAGAGTGTCACGCTCTTTGCACGATAAGACCTCTTTTGTAGATTTCGAAAAAGAGTAGGATCATTGTAGCCGCTACAAAAGGCTAAATTTTCCGCCCCTACCCAAAAACTCCATACTTTTCTAGTGGTAGTCAAAATTGTATTCCCTGTGACCCATCCCACCCCCATTTTCCGTTGATTTATTGTTTGTTAACTTGTTCCCGTCCTGAATATAACTGAAATACTGCTCGCTGGACGTAAAGCAGATATCCAATCAATATAACCAGTAGCTAATTATTATGATTGATTAATGGTGTTTAACGCCCGAGCAGCAATATTTCAGCTATATTCAGGCGATGAACATGAAATGGATGATAAAATGAACATGAAATGATGATGAATGAAAATGGGATGGGACACAAGGAAAAATAGGGGTAACGGATTTTAGATTGCCACTGGCAAATGGGAGGATGGATAGGGTCGGGCAATTTAACCTCCTAGCGAATACTACAGCAGCGTTCTTTAATGTGCGAAGAACGTGGCATTTTTCCCAACACGGTGCACTAATATGGTTTGCGGTCAGGTTTTCCGTATTATGGCCTGACAACTCCAGCTTGCCAGGGGTACCCCATTCGAAAAATGTAATAATTGCTAAAATTATGTTGCAAATAAAAGAAATTTTTGAACATTCTAATATTAAATAAAATAACAAATAAATCGCAAAAGAAATTAAAAATTAATTACAAAAATAATGTGGAAAAAAAGGTAAAATGTAGATTCGCCATGAATACAGTTAACCTATCAGAACCTCACCTTTCGAGAATAGATGCCCAAAGACGGTCAACAGTTTGAAAGCCAGAGCGACTCAGTCGGGACTATAAAACAAAAAAAGCCCGAGTGAGTGATCCGATTTTCGGCTGTTGATTCTTTGTGGATAAATCCATTCTAGTGACATATATTATTTTCGTTTATAGTGGCCGTACCTCTCGTAGCCAAGCTAGACCTCACCATTAGCATACACACCAATACAGAATACCTATTCTAATGCTACGGCAATAAAAAAAAACAAAATTAACGGACTATAATGGTAATTTGTATTTACCGGAAATAACGTGTGCGCTTGCGTTAATTTCTGACGCATCAATCTTGGAAATTATTTAATTTAGTCCAATCAGAATTAACGTTATTTCAAGAATTATATTAAAATTATATTCATCTGTTTATAGCTAGTCTTAAGTGTGATAAAACAAATTATCAAAAGTGCACTTCTCTTAATTATTGGATATGCTACGGGATTGCATTCTCACGTTAGAACTGAGAAACCTGAGTATACTGAAATCTGTTATACTTCAATTATCTATTAAAAATATTTTACCTAATGTCAGAAAGAAGCAGACGTGAATTTCGAGCACCTGTCTTGAAATATATGTTTTGAATAAACAGTGTTTTGTGTACTATAAATTATATTTTGTTGACATAATAAGCAATAAAAAGGTATCCTTCCATGCTTAAGGATGTATTCTTCCGAGATGTCAAAATTTTTCTTAATCAAGTTTTTTCTCTGACCTATTTTTTTCATTAAAGTAATACCTTAGAATAGATATAAACTAAAAAAAAGTATAGGTCCGTGTGCATTTAAGAAAATTAGAGCAGTTTGAACACATGGTCCCAAAATTACTTTGTCATAAATCTTGAAAAATCAACAAAGATGAAAAATTAGTGCTCCACATACCACTTAAAACTTCAGAATTAATAAATTTGTGCTTTTTGCATTGGTTCATGATCCATTATGAACAAAAAGTATGAATTTCATCATAAAAATATATTGACAATGAGTTTTTTTAGGAAAACAGATTTTGAAAATTGTAAATTTTGTTAAAATTTGGACAAATTTTTCAGTCCAAGCTATTTTTAAAAACGAAAACAAGATGTACTTAAGGAATCAAGTTTTTCCAGGTAATTTGCTTGCATGCTACCATGCATCTAAGGTCTCTTTTCAAAAAAGTAGGGGTCCTTGTGCATATAAGAAAGTTTCAACTATGTTAATGTCCCTTACCCCAGAACGTTTTTAGACTATTTCTGGGGCCAAAATAAGTCAACAAGAGCAATAATTGGCACATTCTTCATTTAAAAATTATTTTAAATGACATGGAAACACTTATACAACAGAGATACTAAATGATAACAATGAAAAAACCTTAGTGCTTGTGCTCACATACCAAACACATTTTGCTAGGTTCAGGGAAGTTGCATCCAAAAGATGATAAAAGTGGATTTTTACAATTATCTTCGTTCAAATTCCATAAGTCCTATACAAGTTTGCAGTAAGGAAATTCCTGGTAACATGAAAATCAGCATATGGTCTATTTCTTGCATACAAAGTTTCATTAAATTCTGATCAATAGTTTCAAAGGGTTTACGTTCACAAGATGATGAAAGTATATTCGGCGAATTTCAAAGTCAAAAGGGCCATAACTCCCACAAAAATTTGCTGATAAAAAAATCCTGGTAATATGCCCAACTACATAGGGTGTACTTCTTGCATACCAAGTTTCATTAAATTCTGTTCAATAGTTTCAGAAGGGTTACTTCCACAAGATGATGAATCAGGATTTTCAGAAAAGTCCAAAGAGCCATAACTCGCACTAAAATTGGTAGATAAAAATTGCTTATAATAAGCACATCGACAATATGTTGTACTTCTTACATACCAAGTTTATTTGAATTCTGTTCAGTAGTTTCAGAGGGACTGTGTTCACACAATGATAATAGCTGATTTTCACCAAATTTTAATGTTCAAAAGGCCATAACTCTCACAGGCTTTTCCGGATCCCAAAATCATGCTATGATGCACATCAACGTACATAATAATATGGTTTTGCATACCCAGTTTTGTTCACCGAAAACATTTCAGAGGAGTTGCTTTCATGAGGTAGTCATTATAGATGGACTGACTGAAGGAATTAACAGTCAAAAACATTTTATTCCTGCATCTTTGTTGGTGGCGGAGTATATTAAATTCAACAATGAACTAATTGTGATAACAAGCCCTGAGGCTGAAACTTTATTTTTGCTTGATAACAATATTAGTAACAATAGCATACATGTACTTGTTATTTTCTATCGGATTTACTTTATCTGAACCTCTCAAAATTTTTACTTAGGCTATTATAAAATAATTCCTAGGTTGTCATCCAAAATTCTTGAAATACTGGGCTGTAGGGTGAATTTTATTTTTTATTTATCATGTTTAATATCCATTTTGATAAAAGGTTCTGTCATTTTAAAGGAAACTAACCAAAAATGAACATTATTTGCCAAATAAAAATTTGGCAACCCTAATGGATGGTACCAAAAAGTATGTTAGCTGGATCTTGTATCACACATGTAGGAGTGACAGTCTTTCTTTTACGTTTTTACGATATATTGGTTTTGAATGGTATATGCATTATTATTATCTAGGGACATATTGAAAAACAGTGATCAGTGACCTTTGGTCAAATTGAAGGCTGCTGTTAGTTTTCCATTGTGGATGTTAAAATTACAGTTTGTATATGAAGGTTGTATCGTGTACACTAATTCCATATAATAATCTCATTTTCTCCTATCTAAGTTTAGTTAAATTATTTTTCATATACATATTCAGTGGACAGTTGTTGAGCATGATTTAAGAGCAACAGTCATACATTCAACATTTAAAAAATCACATTACCATACATGTGACAGATCCATCATTACAAAGTAGGGGATTTTGATTTTTTAGCTGGAGATTGGACAAAAAAGCGGGAGATTTTCAATGTTCTTTAAAATTGCATTTCAGTGTTGCGTGTGCCAAATATACTTGGCTTCGCTGATTAATGTCAACTGTTTATGCTGAATAGTTGACAAACGCTAAAATACCAGAAATGTTTTATTACTGAACAATTAAAATGTTTATAAATGACATTTTTTGCCAAGTCTTGAAAAAGCCGGAGATCGCAAAGAAAATCGGTAGAAAGGGAGATCGGCAAAAAAGTTGGGAGATTTTGTCTCCTGGTGGGAGAATCACATGTATGCATTATTACAAACACATGGATATATTATATTATGCAAGCGTAGCGAATCTCTTTACTATGCATATTCTGTCAAATATCATATTCAAATACGATCAGAAAAAATCCTTTCTATTGGAAATCTTTCACTTATCCGGAATTCTGTAGTTTACAAAAAATCTCCTGTGCAGAAAACGGTGGAAAATAATAGTAAATCGCACTTAATTTTCTTGTCTCATTGGTCCATATTTTATTACCCCATTTAAGTTCATCTTTGCCAGTATTTACATGTTTTAAAACCATGTTTTTTTTTCACATAATACTAAATGCACTTAATCTAAAGAGTTAGACTAAGTTTTTAATAAAACGATAGACCTTTTTGCATGTGCTACATGAACCTGGAGTCTGTTTTTCATTGCTTTGTTAATCGTTAACCAAAATACATGTGCATTAAAACGTTTAACTATTATGAGAAGGGTTAGAGAAAACGACATTGTATTTAATAGGGACGTACATTTGTACCTAAAATTTTTCTTGAGTTTTTTTTAAAGGCACTTCTTGTTCTGTATAAAAAACTACGTGTACATGATAAGTTTTGCAATAACATCTATTATACAAAACAATGAGACACCAGGCTACACATTGAATGCAATATTTTGTAGATTTATTGATGTTTAAATGCATGAACTTTTGCAAATTTGACGAGTGCTTCCCAACAGTACACTGTCACATATTAATATTGGGCTAACCTTCAGTATGGCTGCTAGACCATAAGTTTTACAACATATTGTGTGGCTTAGTTGAATTGGAAGGCCACATATTGTACAAGATGACAAAGCCTTAGTTAAAACATCGAGTTCAACCACTCGCCGACCCTGACTCCATTCATCAGAAGCTATAAACTTTTGTGTTGCTACTTCTTCAATAATAACATCAGCATTAACATTATCTGTCACACAAAAGTATGAGTGGTCTAACTTGACCGCTTTTACGGTTTCAGATTTTTTTTCTTTGTCAGCGGTCAAGTCATTATATATTCCTTTATCTTCTCAAGGCGTTCTTTTTGTTTTTTTGACTGAAATCCTTGTTTAAATTTCTTTGGCTTCATAATTACACTGTATAAAATGAACTATACTTACAGCCGTCTGCTCTTTTGTTTACATTCCCGCCTCTTCCGGTTCAGCGTGAATGTCAAAAATGTTTTCCAAAAAACAAATGACCGTTAAAAAACATTACGAATGGGTCCTTTTGTCGCATTGTACAATTAAATTCAAGCATTTGCAATTTCCTCCAATTGTTCATGAAAATCAATATATACGTCATCCGGACTTAACTCCCTTCGTTTTTTGAGAGTATGGAAACCTATTTACGCCAAAATGCTCAGAAGAATACATCCTTAATGTTACAGTAAAGTGATTATTCCAACGATTCTGAATATTTAAAATCAAATGATGTAACCTATTATGCAAACTACATACACGATCATGTATCGTTAAAAAAATAACATCACAAGTTTGTTTACTTTTTTCTATCTACGGCAACAGCTTTTTGTCATTTTGTGTTTGAATGATCATTTAAATTTCTTTCTTTGCACAACGCAGTTTTCAATTTACTGCTGGTGTGACAAAACCTTACGTTTTTGCAACTTTTCGTTAATCAGGCAATCGGAGTTTGATGACGTCATATTTCTAAGCCATGATTAAAATCGGGAAATATTCGGTTTTCTAAACAGTACAAGTCACGGACACATTTCTGTCCAAATATTTAAAATGGAGCTATTTTTATTCCTATTGCCAGTACCCCTTTCTTCTTCCGTTAGTTCACAGAGATCATCGTTTCTTTAATACAGGAATAATCCCTTGACACAAATAAATGTTCTGTTGAAGTGAAAAATTTTCTTATTCGAAAAGTTTATTGTAAATTTAAAGACGGTTGTTTTTATGAAAAATACATTTAGTATTGAACTGGATTTCATTTGTGGGACTTTCTAACATTTCCTGCACAGTCTTTTATTGTTTTTGAGACAGGACATATAGTTAAATTTTTCATATTCTAAATGAGTAAATTACCAGAGAATGCCTGGCGATGCATTTTAAAACTCATTTTAGTAAAGACTACAACAGAAATAGTAGGTTAATATTGATGGATCCAATGTAACAACCATTTAACATAGGGATCTATGGTACTTCTGGAAAAGTGTCGAAGTTGCTAAACAAGTCACTTACATAAATTCTAGCTATGTGATTACAACATTTGGTCAAGATTTTGTCTCAATGTGGTTTGTGTTTGTAAAGCGAAGGCTTTTTAGTCCCCTAGTATCTCATACTGGCATTTATCATTTGGCACAACTGTAATTAAGCCTTGTGGTAGGTTCTTTTGTAGATAGCTAAGCTAGACACAAAATGGTACGGCCCCGTGCGGGATCCGGGTGACTAAAAGAATAGACCGCAGTCGCGCTAGCTTGTCGTAAAAGGCGACTAAATAGCGCCAGTACCCTGACCGGCGTGTCAGGTCGGTTTGCCTAAAGACCGAATGGGATGTGTGCCCCAGGTGGTTGAATGGGGTACCCCTGGCAAGCTGGGGTTGTCAGGCCATAATACGGAAAACCTGACCGCAAACCATGTCAAATTGGTTGCATATGTACAGAAGAATAATTGTTTTCCTCTTTCTTGTCCTTTTTGTAATAATAGGATAGTGATTCGTGGCACCTTTTCATTAGGTTTTAATTGTGTTAAAGCTTTTTTAAATTCTTTAACTGTTTCATTTTTGATAATGGTTAATTGTATAAAGAAAGGGGAACCATGAGGTAGTTATTAAAAGAATGACGAAAAGAATTAAAAGAATTCACTATATATATATATCTCCATCTGATGTACGAGCGTGCAAGTAAAAGTACTTTAGAACGCCATTTAACTTCTCTCGATTAAACGATTACAATTCCTCTTCGTTTTTGTTTCCCCTCAAACATTCTCGTGGTAAATGGCGGCTCTTTTATTTGCCTTCTCTGTGATGGATGGTACACATTTAGATCTTCAATTCAATATTTCGTTTTCCGTGTGGGAAACAAAACCTTCTCCGTGGTAATTGTTAGCGACCCCCAGTATTTGACTTAGCTACACCCGGGAATTTGGGGTTTGTAACGACCAATCAAAATCAAGAAATAATACTGATACGGGGATAATAACAAGTGTAATCTTATGACTTTTAATATTAAACAAATAATGTGTAACAAAACAAGGAAATTAATTTACTGTTCATAAAAAGGGAGTCAATAAAATCACTTCTTCTTAAGTGTCAAGATTCATCACCGATCATTATTAAACAAAGGATTTTGTTTGAATTATTTTTATGTTATAAAGGTTTTAACCAATTTCTGCATACTTACATTTGACTGACTTTTTTTTAATTCAACTAAATTTTGGTATGTGATATTTTAATATGATGAAATTATAATCAGTAGGTTATTGATAGAAATGACATTTCATTTTTACACGAATGTTTTTGTTTTTATGCGTAATAAACCACACAAATAGTAGATTTACTTTATACATATCTGTATAATCATATACAAATATTACTGTTACATAGTACAACAATTAAGTAGAGCAAAATGAAGAAACGGAGGTAATTAAGCAAACTGTATTTATATTTGAATTTTGTAATATTGCTTGTTTTTATATTATTCCAATAGAAATGTATGTACTGTCAGGAGTCTCAGGATTCTACCAACATAGCTTTCCTTTCAGTACATCTCTATGTTAAGGATGGAAAATGCTCTTTAGTTCCGAGTGGTATGTCAGCTTATAATACGGAAAACATACCCTGTTCGATACAGTTTTGCGAGTGCGATGCTTCATGCACATTAAAGACCCTTATGTTAATTTCGATATATTCTACTGTAAGCGGATTAATATATGTTGTGGCAAGGTTGCAGATTCTAGTGCTGTGTTTGGAGTGTCACGCTAATTGCATATTTAAGATGCTTTTTTGCAGATTGCGGATTGAAATATGTGTATACATATGACTCCCCCAAAACCGATTTTTTTCTAGTAGCATTAGCAATTTCCTGCCCAAAATGTTTTGACAGTTAATTGTGTGTTACTTATTCTCGTTTAGAAATACTTCTCTTGATGGATTAAGCAACCATGTAATCAATTACAAAACGCGACATTAAAAAATCTTCATAACAAACCCCAAGTATTTTTTAAGCAAAACCAGGATAATATTCATTCTTTCATTCATTCATTTATTCATACAAACATAAATTCAAGGTTTTTTTAAAGTGAGATTACATAAGTTAAAATACCTTTTTTATTAAATTATAACATATACATGAAACAAAATGTTAAGCGTGAGTAGCACACATATATAAAAAGTTGTGGGGAAAGCGCGATAATATACAATGTCCTTTGTTTATGGTCATTCCTTGCTGACGTTGCATCAAACTGTACCGTTATTCTGTAATTAGAAGATAGACAACATACGTGTTGCACATTTTAATTAATTGATCCGAATCGTTATTGATATTTGGTACGCGTATGGATTCTCCTAGCAACATTTACTTGATAGAGGCTCTCTTTGTCATTTTTCTGTTAATTTCAGTAAAGAGTTCTACAGGACAATTTTCCATAACATTAAGCCAAATTATATTCTGTTAATCAGGCGTTGTTGTACAATTGCATAAAGCATGCACATACATATCTGAAGAGCTTCATTTATATAGTTTACAATATCTACCTGTTTATGTGTCCTTAGCTCATTTACAATTTTGTTGATATTGTTAAACTATACCTTCAGCTGTGTTACGCGTATTCGCACGCAGAGGTTTCTCTTCAAAGCAACACATATGTGAATTATAGCTTCAATCGCTTCACATATACACATTAAGGAAGCTCCAATACAAAGTCCCAAGGACCCTCCAATATCATAAAGCAATTGAGTTACCTAAAACAAAACAAGGATTATACTTGATAATGTTAAGTGTAGTTATAAAGTCATGTTGTAATGTTAAAACTCACTTAATATGTGGCCTAAATATGGGCTTGATAATTTACATGGCTACTCTGTGGTAAACTGCTTACATGACGTTGTGCAGAAACCACACGTTGCAGAAGATGTACATATCTATGAGATCTTCATCATTTGTTAACATTTTTCCAATATAAATTGATTCTGAAATTGATTCCTTTTGCCAAACATCAATTAATAAAAAATGATAAATTGTGTTATGTTATTACATTTTCAACACAGTAAAAATTCTTACTTCGTACAAGGGTTCCTCTGTTATCGTTTCGTAATTCAAATCTTCAAAATAAATTTGTATCTTTAGAAAATTTGAGCTACAATAAAAAAACAACTAATTGTTCCTATACTTACACATGCGAAGCAATTCTTTGGGTTTGACGTAACTTAAGCGGTATGCAATTACAATGAACAGTGTCTGGCGTCATTAAACGATTACTTAACAAAAGACACTGACTATTTCTTTCCAAATACTAACTTGAGCTGCAAAATACGCCATCGACCCTGACCAAATTACATTGTCAAAATATTTTAGGAAATAGCAGGAATTTCGAGTATTTAACTACGAAATTCATTATACAAAACAAAACCTATTTATTTATTAAAAAACATTCAAATTATGTCCTGGTATCAAAAATTATATTTAAAAAAATGATATATTTCTAGTTATTATATAGATAGAGATGAAATATCGAATTTTCCGAGTGACAGAAATCACGGTAAATCACATGTGAAAATTATCGTTTATTTTCACTCTCGGGTTTTTTCCCGCCAAAACGTCACAATGGTTTTGTGCTATACAGATATTCACCCGCCGTTCATAAAATTTAGGATTTGGCATTAAAATTTTACGAAAACAATTTTGATCTATTTAATAAATAGGATAATCAATTGGGCATCATGAATATCCAAAATATGACCACTCGTGCCGCATAAAGCATCAGATTAAACTCGTGCGCGGAACAAGTTCCGCGCACTCGTTTAATCAGATGCGTTATGCGGCACTCGTGATCATATTTTGGATATTCACTCCGCCCAAGTAATTATCCTATAAATATCACAAAGTCGCTATCTTTTATAAAAAAAATCAATTATTTAATATAAAATATTGTATTTCTGATATCAAAGAATGAATTAGTGATACCAAAAAATCTATTTTTTAATACAGAATTCGTTTTTGATTTTCAAAGAAGGAAATAAGTTTATCGGTGCCAGAATCGTTTATACATCAAATGACAAATCTATCTGTACAACAAGTATATGTTTGTATATATATTGTTTTTCGATACCGTCCAATTCATTGAATCGACAAAACAAATCACAATACCAGACAAAAACCTACTGGTGACATGAATAAAGTAAAAAAAGAATACACGTGTGAGCTGGAAAATGGGTTTAAAATTAAAACCGGAAAAAGTATAACACTTAATGTCTGCATTAAACACATTTTTCAGATACACGAGAATCAAGAGGAAAAACTATTTTATACAAAATAAGAGAACAAAGTGCATATGGTAAAATGCATTAAAATATTAAAATCAAACTGGCAGAAATTTCATTCAAGCAAAGATCAAGTTGTGCGTCTGTTCTTCGAAATTTGCTGTTTGGAAATATTAACATTTTGCTGAAAAATAATCCAACCAATGAAAAACGTTAGCACTGTTGTAAGCATCAATTTCTGTATATACGTTTTATATTATCTTTAACCCCCGCATCTAGTCGTCTACACATACTATCAAAAAAAGACCGATTTGCTGTTGTCAATTGTTTCCATTCCTTATGTTATGACTGGTCTAGTAATATATGCACCGGAGTACTTTGTTCTCCCACACGACGACCGATAAATTCCAGGATATGCTAAATAGGATTGAAGTCACGACCCGTTATTACGCGAGAACAATGCGATCTGGCTTAACCTTCATAAAAATGGATTCGTCTGTAGTGGATGATTATCAGAATGAGGCATTACATTTGATTCATAAATGTCGCCTTGTACCTTTGCCGCAAACAATTATGAGGTTAAGCTTACAGTCATATGACACACATTGGTAAACCATTAATGAGCCACCGCTAAACGGGTTTGTTTCCGCAATGTTGCGTTCGCAATAAGAAGTGTTTGGCTGCCGCCGCAATCCTCAAGGAGGCCTTGGTGGCTGAGTGGTTAAGGTAGTTCGTTTACTATTGATCACGTGGTCTCTCAACACTGAGATTGCATTTTCGATTCTCACTGCAGGCAGGGTGTACTCGACTCCAATCTTAATTGACAAGGATTGCCAGTTTTTCAACCGAAGGTCGGGGGTTCTCCGGCGTCCTCCCCGAAAAAACTGGACGAAACGATATAGCTGAAAAATTGCTGAAAAAACGTTAAAAACTCGACATAGATTTACATTTGATTGCGTATTTTTAACGTGGACGCGTTGCATCGTTGAGTGTGTGTTTGTGTACGTCATGTTATTTAAAGAAAGAACGTTTGCAGTTTATGTTGACGTCTTCGGAAGGACAGGAACATTCTACAGGCACTGAACCACCAAGTGTCAGATATTCAACTAGTTTCAACTATGTTTGTACCTGAATTGTGTAATAACGCCTCCCCGGTCTTTAAAAAGGTATGTATTTCTCTTTTGTTTGAGTTGGGAAATCAAGCCTGAGTAAAAGTCTAACACTACATTTAATCCCCATGGACTAGGAGAAGTCAAATTGAGTTATAGGTTCCTGCCATTAATTAGTACAAACGGAACGGATATTGACATAAGGTGTACAAGAAGGTAAGAACAATGTGACCTTTTTACACAACATTAACTTTTTTGCAGATAATGTCTACAAATTATGACAGATGTATGAATTGGACAGTTGTCAGATTAGAAAACTGTTAAAAAACATTCTCAGCAAGGTTAAAAGTAGATTTTCCTATAACTCGATGTCCGTTTCATCGCGAGTAAATGGAATTGGTGTATTAGCGAGCGATAGCTAGCTATAGCTCGCTTTATTGTAGAGGTATCCTATGGAATAGTTTGATATACACTGTATTATTATATCTATCTCAAAAAAGGGGGGCCTCGGTGGCCGAGTGGATAAGGTAGTTTGTCTACTATTGATCACGTGGTCTGTCAACACTGAGATTGCGGGTTCGATCCTCATTGCGGGCAGGGTGCGTTCGACTCCAATCTTAATTGACAAGGATTGCCAGTTTTCCTACCGAAGGTCCGGGGTTTTCTCCAGGTACTCCGGCTTCCTCCCCCAATAAAAACTGGACGCCATAATAATGCTGAACAATTTCTGAAAGTGGCGTTAAACAACATTCAAACAAACAAACAAAAAGGGTGGGTGCACGTAACATAAAACTTGTGAATGAATTATTCAGCAATCATGCAGTGAGGTAAAAACATATTTACATGTATTCTATAGACTATACCGATCAATATTGAAGGGGCCTCGCTCGTCTGATAGATCACACCTTTTTACGTAAAATTAGTTTATTTATAGTCCAAATGTAGTAACCGGTTGTAGGAAGTCAGGTGGGACGATGCCATTAATAGAAAAGTAGCATGCAAGAGTCTGCGATATGCGTAAAGCTTGCATATGCGATGTTCGCTAAGCGAGCATTGAATATTTTATGATTCATGACATAAGTTTTGCACCCAACAGTGCCCCTGCATTCCAGTGGTCACATGAAGTCTTTTCTGATGCGTAGGTGACGTCACATCAATCGATTTGTAAACATTGTTTCATAGGTTGCAAAAATATCGTCGGACTTTTTTGTTGTTATATAAAAAATAAACACTTGTATTGATGTAAAATTTATTTTGGTCTACTTTTAAATTATTTTTTTTTTGTGCTCGACCACAATATTTTCTTTTGACAGCTCAGCTACCAGTATTTGTTCATATGGATCACATGACCTTATTTACACACACGCACGTAACCTTATGCGTATTGCAGTATATATATATATATTTTTTAAATTAGTTCAGGGGGCCTCGGTGGCCGAGTGGTCAAGGTAGTTCGTCTACTATTGATCACGTGGTCTGTCAACACTGAGATTGCAGGTTCGATTCTCGCTGCAGGCAGGATGTACTCGACTCCAATCTTAATTGACAAGGATTGCCAGTTTTCCTACCGCAGGTCGTGGGTTTTCTCCGGGTACTCCGGCTTCCTCCCCCAATAAAAACTGGACGCCATGATATAGCTGAAAAATTGCTGAAAGTGGCGTTAAACACCAACAAACAAACAAACAATCAAATTAGTTCACTCTAATCAACAAGAAATTATGCAGTTTTGATGGACATACTTTTTAACTAAGTTATACTCTGTTTTGTTAAAGCCTTATGACATATAATCAGTGTCTTACTTTCACTAAATCTCCATTAATTAATTGTTTCTTAAACAGACACATTTCTGATATTTTACGTTCGATACCTACTGCTATCATTTTGTTTGAAGTCGGTGTTATCGTAGCATGTTACATACCGCTAGGGTCTGTTACGAATGACGCCGCCAATATGTTTTTACACATTACAATGTAGTCAATACATTTATGCATTAAAACATACCTCACATGTCGTCTAAAGGCTGTGTATAGTAAAATCTAAGTGTATGGCACCGGAAAAGTATGGAATATTTCTACTAGTTCTTATTCTGAGTATAACTGAAATATTGCCAACTTTATAGGACGTACCGTTTATTACAAACTTTATCAACCAATGAACCATAAGATTGCCATAAAATATATTTTGATAATTTACTGCAATTTATGTCGAATTTCCATTATATTTATAATCCATTATAAAGTATCAGCAACAAACTTAAATACGATATTGTAATAAATTTATTAATTATGAACCAGTACCAATGGTTTTTTTAAATACTGACTAGCAACAGATGTGTTCAGCGTTTGATAATAAATATAAACGTATCAACAAGAATCATAAACATCAACATGGAAACAACACATAACAATTAAAGCGTTATCATTCATCTGACTGTACTGCGGGTTTATGTTCAACAGAAATGTTTTCTTCAATAAATCTTCCAAGTTAGTTTTATTCTGAAGTGTGTTTTAAATTCTTATTTTATTTACAACCTATTGTATAGTATAACAAACTAAAATTGTGCATGCGCTAGTGAAATTGTTTTAATATTTAAGAAATAATTCACGCAGGCTGTGGTTTATCATTGTTTTACAACGGGGTGACCATTTATGACGTTTTACTTTATCCCGATCAGCGACAGCGAGGGATAAAATAACGACATAAATGATCATCCCGTTGTAAAACAATGATAAATCACAGCCTCCGTGAATTATTTCTATTCTAATAAGACAATTGCGGTACATTTATAATATTTTCGTACCTATAGAAACATCATTTTCACCATAAACTGGCTGTTCCGTCAATGTAACACGCAATATATTGCAACGGATAATGATAGCGCGTGTTGCTATTTATAAGATTTATACGTCATACGCAATAGCTTTCCGGTGGGAGTTACAGTTTTGTAATTGAAACAGCCATTTAAAACACGCCCTCCTCAGCGCGTGTTGCTCATAGATAAATCATTTTTTTACCACAGTTGTGGTCTCAAAGCCTTTAAAGCACGTCATATTAGAATAATCGGTTTAGTCCTGGCTTGCCCACATTTAATTAGCTGTATAATCAATTAAGTTAAATAAACACAAAATACAATAGGTTTAATGACCATGAAGATCTATAGTCTGTTCTACTTCAATAGGTACAAAATGTATAGAAAGTATATAGTTTTTATATATTTCTCTATGCAGGAAGACAATTTATTACCTTTGTGTTGAAAAAGGAAATTAAAAATTGTATTTTAAACAATACAATTTGTTTAAAATATGATGATTTTTTATCTCTATATATATATAAAGAATAGATTAACATTTAAATATTGTTAATACAAAATTTATATTTTAACATTGTTACAATAAAAATTATCCTAGATGAAGTAGATGAGATGCTGCGTCGGCGTAGTCAATCACACTGATGAGTCCTTGTTGGTAGCGAATCTTGAGTTGCTGCAGTCTGTAATCCATGCTTCTGTATCGTAGTCTTTTTGTTCGTTGCTCAATTCTGGTGTCCTCAGTTTGACCAGTTCTTCCTCGTATATAGTGGGTATTGGTTTCACTTTTTTCGGGCTCGATCTTTCATAGTCTGGATGTTCTTTGCAACTTCTATCTTTGCTTGGTTAGCTGGGTGGTTGTGTGCTGGACCAAACTTAACAATGCGGCCTTCACATGTATTAACTGTTGCTCTACATGTAGGTACAGTGCATCTCCAATATACTCGGTTGTTGCTGTTATTCTTAACACGGTAAAAATAGCCATCTAGAATCAAGCTGTCTCTCCCAAACTTGTTCTGGAAAAATTTAGGAGGTTGAAGTTGTGCGCGTTTGTCATACTTGCTAAAAATGACCCAAAACCAGCTATTGCATATGAACTATAATTGCTAAAACAACAAAACACCTTATGTTTATATATACATATATAAATTAAAAGTGGGCAAACCAGGATGACACCTATTAATCATTATTATGGAAATAAGTAGCAATCAGTTATAAACAACAAAGTACTGGCTAGGATTAAATAGATTTAGTGCATAATTCATTCATTTAATAAAACCTATATCTTTATTTCATTCAATCCAGTTTTATTCTGAAACAATGTGTTTAATTTAATGTCACGTTTTATTTACAATCCATTACAAAGTATAACCACAAAAAATTATAACTTTTGCATAAACGCTATTGAAGTTTAAATAAAAATACAAATTAGTATTGTGGAGATAAATATTAATTAATATAAAAATAACCAAAATACAAGACATACACACATTAAAAGGAGTTATCATTCTTTCTCCTTACTTTAATAGAAATGTTTTTTTAAAATAACCCATCCAATCCAGTTTTATTGTAGTATTTGATATCTTTAATCAGTTACACTGTATTGACTATTTCAATACACACAAAATGATATTCGAAATATTATTTACAATATGGCATCTAAATATTTGAAAATTGCGTAGGAATATGTTTGTGTTTTTTTTCTGGCTAAGAACTGGTGACCTAATCCATGGTAATATAGTGTACATGACATTTTCATATTTTCCCTTAATTTGTGGGATATGTCTCTGTTCTAAGTGTATAAATATAATTAATGGAATATACGTTTTCATAAGTAATAAAATGTATTTAGAATTTAAAATAACTTTTGAATAACAAAATGTAAAAAACAATGTAAACTCACTAACAAACGTTTCACTCACATGCGTCTATAACAATGGTTCTAGTATATGCGCACAATTTATATTTTAAATATTGAAAAATCAAAATACAATAGTTTCTGATTGCGTTTGTATGACTTTGTTGTGCTTAATTCATTAAGTGGTAGTCATGGCTGGTTTACGGCAGAGACGGTGGTACATCGACGAAGTTTCCGACACAACACAACAACAATCATTACCAGAGTTTCCAGCACTTCGCAAACACACATTAAAGAAAACCCAAGACACAACCCAAGGGATCCACCTACATCTGATATCAACTGCGTGATCTACAAAGAAACGCAAACCTCTTTAAGTATTTCACAATTATATTTAATTTGTTATGTTTGTTTTGTTTTGTTTTTTTTCTTTGATAGCGCTATTGTCTAGTTTTTTTTTATAATAGTGTTATCTTACTATACTTTTACTTTATTATGGTGCACCTCACTTTCTTCCCGAAGCCTCATTTTCCAAAACAGTACAGTAAACTGCTTGCTAGACATTATTTAATCACTAATCGCCCCAATTCCTAGCCTCAAGATTCGCTATGAATCGAGGGTGTGCGGCATTTTATTATATTTTATTGTGTAGTTAGCACAGAATACAGTAGTGTTGAATATGTGAACAGTGCGCTGTAACTATATCGCGCATGTTTCACTCTCCTATATAGATTGCTTACCCATTATCGTAAAATCTACTCCATCACATGCTTCCCTTTACCACATGATAACTTTATTGCACCCCTTTTTTGAAATCTTGGTTATAATTTAAACATTTATTATTTGAAGATTCGTGGACTTGTTCGTATTTGCAGACAAAATTTAGCGTACATCATGACTACACCAAGGATTTTTAAAGTGTAGAAAGAAGAGGGGAGAGCTTTGCTGAGGACACGTTATAGCTAGAAGAATGCATTCGGGAACGTGACCGTTCGTTGCTGATAACAACAGATGATAAATAAAATAACAATAGACAAAAATTGCTTAATGATCATAAACAACCAACGTATTAAACATTTGATTGTCAAAAAGATACTAGTCAAAGTAATAAGGAACACTTACATCATATAGTGGCTCTTCAGTTAAAACTTCATAATTTAGATCTTCAAAGTAGATGTTTATCTTCAGAAAGTTTTTGCTGAACAAAAATGTAGAATTTCATAAAGTATACGCACATCACAAAGCTAAAGTAAAAAAACAACGAGATAATAAGATTATCACATAAAAGAAGGTAGCAATTGTTAAATAACTAAATGGCTTTCGTAAATAATAACGTCTATCAGACAATATCATAGGAGGTGTAGTCATAAAGACAAAATCCAAGAAAAAAAAACACCCAACTCACTATATTTTTCCTTTGGCAGTAAACATTTTATCCTGCTCGGTCATGCCATTATTCAATTGATAAACAATTCTCATTTAGAATATATCACGATTTATAAATATATTCCCATTTGTGTGTAAAACGCAAAGTTGTTGGGGTTAACTGTTACAGTTATTTTATATAAAGTTAATAATTATTTTCTTGAAAGCCACCAACATGTATGTCAGTTGTGTATTACTTTCATAATGGTTGTTTTCAGAACAAGCAAGATTTTGACTCACCTCAAGCTGTCTATGTTTAAATTCTGTAGTTGACACTCTATTCCGATGCTATCATTGCGATACATGTCACATGCCTTAGCAACAAGTTCATTCTGTAGGTTAAAATGACTTGTTATACAGAAATAATTTATATGAATAGTTAGAATGCTACTTGTAAGTACTGCTCTCGGCATTGCGTAAAATGACTTGCATATACCTATATTTTATAGCATGCTTTGAAATGTTTAATCTGATATTGAAATGAATAGAAATCCAGAAGTAAGTAATAGACCTAAAATAATGCATGTTCTTGCTTTGATGTCAAATTACATTATTAGTCAATAATACATGGCCGTATAAAAAAACAGATAATAGTTGCTAGTTCATCAGTGTTCAAAGTTATGCAAGAATCTTTAGATTTCAATTTCATTCATATTATGTCTAATTTTAGTGATTTACCTACAATTTCGGACTAATAATCAGATTACACTTTTTACTACAGTTTTTATCAATCAGATGTTTTTTTTCTGCCGCTCTTAAGATATAATAGGACTTTTTTGAATGGTGTTTACCACAGGCATAAACAAAATTAGGTTTTTAAAAGTCAAAATTTCTAAAAATGCATAATGCAGCTTAAGAGGCGGACTTAAATTTAAATTGCAAACAGACTACAGTCTGTTAAGATTAATATATTTAACTGGGGAAAGTTTAAACATCTCACAAAGACTCGTAAAATGATATTCTTTCTCTTTTGCAGTATTAGTTCAAGAAAAGAATGATTTCCGCATAACTTGTAATATATTGTTTCAAGTGCACAAATTGTGAATTGACAGAGGTTTTATTTGAACTTTCTGGTCATGTATGATTATAACTTATTTAATCGTTAAACGATGCAATTTCATCTAACATGTTTTTGTGTAAATACAGCTATTTTCAAATCAATTTTCGCACATAGCATTATGAAGAGACATATACAAAATAGATATGGACTTAGGAACATGACATTGTTTTCAGACAAAAAATGGAGTAAATATTTTAGATAAATAATCTGATCATACGAATTTCTCTTCGGTGTTCGGTGTTGAGGGGTCCTCGTTGTTAAGGTACTTCGTCCACTATCGATCAAGTGGTCTGTCAAAACTGAGAATGCGGGTTCGATTCTCATTTAGGGCAAGGTGCGCTCAACTCCAATCTTAATTGACAAGGATTACTAGTTTTCCTAAGGTCGTGGGGTTCTCTACGGGTACTCCGACTTCCTCTCCTAATAAAAACTAGAAGCCATGATGAGCTAAAAAATTGCTGTACGTGACGTTCAACAACATTCAAACAAATAATTGTTGAGTTTTGTTATAAACGAAGTAAAAGTTATAAGTTTAAAGTGAAATGTAAGTCAACAGAACTTTCATAATCGTTAAATGTTCTTTACAAAGTACACATATTTCTAAACAATACAGATACATTTAAATTCCGAAATATAAAGCTTAAGCTTGACTTTCTGGTAATTTCCTAAACGTAAAATTTTCATTAATCTCAAGACCTTTTCGACAATTCGAAAACGACGGTAGTCGGATATATATCAGAAATGATTCGATTGGTTTTTTAATTATCTGTTTGCTGTACAACACATTTTTACGCACACGTGGTGAAAAGAAATAAATGTCTGTTCTAACAAGAAAAATAGCAAAGAAAACCGACTGAACAACAAGAGCCAATAATCAAGGGACAGTTACAAATCCGGATATAGACAAAACGCAACACAAAAACCAAAAACACAAAAAACAGAGAGTAACCCGAACCCAATAAAAACCATGGGTGCACTGAGGTGCTCCGGACGAGTAAGCAGTACCTGCCTCTAATTAGACACCCGTCGAGTTACTCATTGTCATGTAACACAAATTCCCCTTTTATCTTAAATGTATTTTTAAAGTGCTATAGGAAATTATCATTTCATACCAGTTTTGTTTTATGCGGCCACACTTGTCCAGACAACTTGGTTGTATAGGCATATTCACTGAAATAAATTAATATTTATATAGAAATTATATAGAAATAACTCTCCTACACTGACCACATTTCCAGATATTAAATGCTAAGTCCCAACATTAGGGCTTAACCTTTCTGCAACCCTAAGACGAATTGTGCATAAAAATCCGCTTTGTAAATTTAAGCAAGTGTGGACTGTGAGCACACTCACAATGGGATACCACTCGCTTCGCTTTCAGTCCAGTTATATCTCCTCTTAATGATATCCGAGGTAAATAAAATCCTTCATGCACATATAATATACAGTAAGTTTCATTAAATTTTATCAAGCGGTTTAGGAGGAGTTGCGCTTACAAGGGATGTGAATGGACAGAGGGACAGCGGACAGATAAACAGGGTGATTCCTATATACCCCCCAACATGTTTGCGGGGTGTATAAAAATAAGCACAATGTAGGGGCTTTACAATGCAAAATTGTCTGTCACTACCGAATACTTTATACTTTTCTAGTGGTAGTCAAAATTTTGTTCAATTTGTCGATTCTTTATCTTTGTTAATTTATTGTTTAAAAACCAAATGTGCAAAATATGGAAATATATATTGCATGGATGTTAGAAGACACACATTATTTTTAGCTTTAGGTCTTTTATATGTCCTTTATGTATGCATGATGACATCTGTTACACATTTGTAACGCCGCAGACAATCTATTTAAAAGGATAAAGTTAACATTAACTTATTTAATACAGTACATTAACATTATCTCCTGCCCGTACTTTAATTAACACAGACAAATTGGGAAGATAACGAGACTAAGCCGCGATAAACAATCGTAATTAAATATGAAACTAAATAAAAACAACTGCCAATACAAACATTATTTATCACGAACATAACATTATATACCTCTTTTAAAAGATTATGATAAACTCGACATATAATTATAAATTGTAACCTGTTTAAAATAACACTTACAGGCAGGATGGCGGACAATTACAAAACTTGTTAATATCTGCCAAAAACTCCTTCCGTGCATCGATAGAACACTTTAAATCTGAAAAATGTTTAATGTTTAAGATAGAATGTGCAACACGTCATATTAATCTCGATGTTAAATCTGTTTAACCAGAAACCATATCGCTGAAGTTATTAAATTTACAATGATAACAGCATGTTAAGGAAAAGTAAAAGAAAAGTAAGCACGAAGATAACGAATCGAAATCAAAACAAGATCAGCGTACACATATGCAGACCCATGGCTTAAAACAACCACAAACAAACGAACTAATCTTAAGAAAGGTGGTATTAGGTGTTACATAAAGTTAACAAATTCGTCTTCTCTAGTAGAACGTAGTATTTTTCACCCATGTAGAAAATAAAATATCGAAATATGATAAGATTGTATGCTCGAATGGCGTTTAACGTCATTCTATGCTTATTACGGAGTTCAGTTCTTACTATGGAACAAGTTGGAGCACCTTGTTAAAAACTATTGACCTTTGCCAGAAAAACTCACAATCCTTGTCATATAACTTAGACCAAACAGCTATAAAATATATATGATTAATAACGATATGGAAAGTGGTTAGACGTCAATTCTAATATGACGTGCTTTAAAGGCTTTGAGATCACAACTGTGGTAAAAAAATGATTTATCTATGAGCAACACGCGCTGAGAAGGGCGTGTTTTAAATGGCTGTTCCAATTACAAAACTGTAACTCCCACCGTAAAGCTATTGCATATGACGTATAAATCTTATAAATAGCGACACGCGCTATAGTTATCCGTTGCAATATATTGTGTGTTACATTGACAGAACAGCCAGTTTATGGCGGAAATTATGTTTTCTATAGGTACGAAAATATTATAAATGTACTCTAATTGTCTTATTAGAATAGAAATAATTCACGGAGGCTGTGATTTATCATTGTTTTACCCCGGGTGACCATTTATGTCGTATTATTTTATCCCGGGGTGACCATTTATGTCGTTATTTTATAAAATAATACGACATAAATGGTCACCCGGGGTAAAACAATGATAAACCACAGCCTCCGTGAATTATTTCTTAAGTAATTTGGCCCAATCAGTTCTACAAAGCTTGAAGTTACATATTGTTGGCTATGCTTCAATTAACGTGGAAATATTTTCCACGAAGGATTTTATATTTGTACAATAACATATCGATGTATATGATCAGGCACAAGTTATTACGGTGTGTTTTCTCGTTGACTATGCTGAGAAAACGTTGGGTATAAAAACTGATCTCAAGACCTGAGTGGTTAAGGAAGTTTGTCTACTGTTGATCACGTTGTCTGTCAACACTGCGGTTGCGAGTTTCAATTCAAGCAGTGTGCACTCGACTCCAACATTAATTGACAAAGATTGCCAGTTTTCCTACCGTAGGAAGGTCGGAGATTTGAGCGGTTTCCTCCCCCAAATAAAACTGGACGCATGATGTAGCTGAAAACTTGCTGATAATGTCGTTAAACACCATTTAAACAAACAAACAAGCCTGTTGATTTTTAGATTTCACAGTAATGGTATATTTAATTATTACAAATGAAAATATTGATTATTTTTAATATTACCTCGGTAAATAACCTGTTACTTACGTACATACCTTTTAATTCGAAACAACCTTTAAAACTTGGGACGTCAACCGGATCAAGTATTCTGCTTATTTCACTGTCAACATTTCCTACTTGACAACCACATTGAGCGATAGTAAGCTTTTCCCAGCATTGCTGTATGCAAGCCTTCAAAGACGGAAACGTCTCCATAAATTTTTTTCAAAAATCTTGCACGTAGAATGTTTCGTATTTTAATTTTAGTTTTTTGCCTTTATCGCAATATTTAAGTAATTATTGGCTATAATTGAATATTGTTTTACGCCCAGCAAGCAATATTTGAGCTATGTTCAAGACGTGATAATTAGTAAACAATACACATTTGATTGTAAAAAACCATTAAATATCCCTCCCTAAATAATAAAACGAGATCTAGTACAATAGTATGAAAATATATACAGATAAAACTGTAATTAAAACAATAAAAAGAATGCAATATCACAATTAGCAGTTTAATTAAATTTTGCTATATAAACTAATTTCTTTTAAAAACTTTAAAATTGTGTCGTCTGCAACAGTTTTTCAGAAATTAAAATACGTATCTACAGCATAGAAACGTTCCCGAATGTTGGCCACGTCAACAAAGTCCATGAAGACATGTTTGATTGATTGATTGGATGTCTGCTTAACGTCCAGCGAGCAGTATTTCAGCTATATTCAGGACGGGAACAAGTTAACAAACAATAAATCAACGGAAAATGCGGGTGGGATGGGTCACAGGGAATATAATTTTGACTGCCACTGGAAAGGTATGGTGTTTTGGGTAGGGGCGGAAAATTTAGCCTTTTGTAGCGGCTACAATGAGCCTACTCTTTTTCGAAATCTACAAACGGGGTCTTTATCGTGCAAGGAGCGTGGCACTCTCCAAATACGTTACCCACTACGGTCCGCGTTAGGCTTTCCGTATTATGACCTGACAACCCCCAACGAGAGGGTCTCCCCTATCCGCCACCCGGGGACGCACTGGGCTGCTCTGTGGGTCGAGCACTGGGAACTCCCATTATGGTCCCAGAAGACATGTTTTATGGTGTATGGACTGTTACATGGCACACACTCGGGTCGTTGATCGTTTTAAATATATAACTGTGAGTAGTGGTATTACCAAGACGACACCTGGTTTAAATAACTTGGTCTCGACGACTGCTAAAACAATTAAAATTATTTTGTGCAGTAGTGGCTGGATCTCGTGAACTTTATTATGAACCTCTTGATCACAACCACTCTGCCACAAACAAGAAATATATTTAAAAATTATTGGTTTAAAATCAGTAAAAGGTACGTCACAATTTTTAGCCTCCTTTTCGACGACCGTGTTCCTATGGATTCCCACATGAATTGGGATCCAGGAAAACACAGCCTCTTTACCCAAAGCTACAAGGGATTTACAAATTTGAACAATTTTTAAAATATTGGTGTTCAAGATAAATTTGACTTTCCATATATACTAATAAGTTGAGGAAATATAAATAACATTTTAAAAAATAGGATTATTTGAGTGGTTACCGAACGTCAAACTTGCCACAGTTTAATCTTATTCAGCACGTAAAAAGTAATAAACAGTTAACCTCATTGTTCAAATACTTGCGTAGCGGCCAGTGAGCCATTTGCACAGAAAGGACTTCAGGAAGAGGGATATCAATAGCTAAGGGAAATAAGTGGGGAGTTTAATTGAGCTGTTAAATACCTAATATTTTTGAGATTTAGAAATTATATACTGAGGTCTTTAACATACATCGAGTGAAGAATTCTCCTAATAATGTAATCATATGGTCCGCACTTAGGCTTTCCACATGTTGACCTGACATCACAAGGATATTCCTATCCGCGACCTGCGGACTCGCTGGTAGCTCTTAGGTTTGAGCACTAATCAATTCAAGAGTTTTCCGTAACAAAGACAAAATATGGATATTCATTATAGGGAATCCTATATCTGCCACCTGAGAACGAGTTTAGAAGATCGAATAAAAATTTTGAAAAAAATTAATGAAATTTTGACTGCCACTAGAAACATATGACGACGAATTGTATAGGACCTTCCTTATAATTTTGTCTGTTCTAATAATTTCTATTGTACGTGCAAGAAGCTTAGCTTTCACCAACAGGTCACTTGCTATGGTCCGTAGTTGGGTGTTTCGTTGATTAGCATGGCACGTTCCATAGAAAGGCTAGCACCATTGTTGGAGGGTTCCAGTACACGACCACAGAGCTGCAGAGCGCATCTCTGGATGGTAGATAGAAAAGCCTTTTTGTTGGGTTTATCAGGTTTGAATACTGAAAGCCTGACCGCGAACCGTAGTGGGTAACATGTTTTAACGATGCCACGCTCCTAGCCAATAAAGACCGCTTTTGTAGATTTCAGAAAAGATTAGGCTCATTGTAGCCACTTGAAAAGGCTATATTCTCCGCAAATACCCAATACTTCTCCCGTGGCAGTCAAAATTTTATTCCCTACTAGAAAGACAGATTTTTTGAACCCGTGGTATTGTTTTTGGTAGTTACTTTTATGAATGACAGCAGTATAAGGAACACAACTGTATGTTTTAATATGACAGGGATGGGTTGCTTTGCATAAATTTGGGGTCTTGTCTCTTAGAAATTTACCAAAATGTTTATCATCTATGCAACTAAAATTACAGACCCCTTTTTTAAGCGCGCATCACAAAACACAGAGAAATAATTTTATTCTTCAAGAAAACGTTGGAATCGAAGGGATTTTTACCAGACATGTCTGGTAGGTCCTACGAATTTTGTTTTCACTATTATCAGGACTAATATGACATTAAAAAAGAACTAAAGTTACGCTTTTACTGATTACAAATTTACCTCGTTATAAATGCCTTCTAATTTAATTTAACTTTTTCCAGTTGGGTAGGCGTATTTTGGTTTAGTACCCCTAACGGTTTTCCTTGCCCCGGAAATACATTTTTAAATGTAAAGGAGGACCGTAGCCGGTACAAATTTTCGGACGTAAATAATCGTTAATTGCTAATTATTTCAAGAAATAATCGATATAAAAATTAAATATTTTGCATGTGCAACATCAACTGAATGTAACCTTATATGGGTTAGTGCTGCGCTATTTCTCTGTGTTTTGTGATGCGCGCTTAGAAAAGGGGGTCTATAATTTTAGTAGTATAGATGTCCCAACCCTTTTCCCCTTGGTGTAATGTTTGGTAATTTGTTTTCGTCTTGAATGTCGCTGATATACTGCTCGCTGGATGGTAAGAAAACTTCAATTAATCAATCGATCAATCAATCAATCAGTTATTGGCATTCTCCATTAGCTACACAAGCTCAGTGAGTTAAGCACCGCTAAGCGTCTAAATTCCTAGTTGTTATAAAGAACAATTGTTCAAATGAAACTATTTTAATAGGTTAATGTTTATAGAAATACTCATCCCATTAATATTTCAGGCGAGAACAAACCCTGATGAAAAAGAAGCGATATATATTTCTTAAAGGACTATTATTTCTGTCTTGTTCCTATTTTAAACCTTTTTTTAAATCTTGCAGTATAGAATGATTTACCTGTGTCGAGTACCTTATTCCATTTGTACTGAAATATTCTTTTGGGTCAATACAGGCACCGCGTGGAGAATCTTTTCGTTCTATTTTTGTCTGAAAGCATACGTTATCAATTAAGACTTTGAAAGGTAGCAACATGTAAAAATTATTATTCGTGATTACAAAGATATAACACAAATATAGAGGCAGGGTGTACTCGACTCCAATCTTTATTGATAAGGAATGCCAGTTTTACTACCGCGTGTCCAGGGTTTTCTCCGGGTACTCCGGCTTCCTCCCCAATAAAAACTGGACGCCATGATATAGCTGAAAAATTGCTGAAAATGGCGTTAAACATCATTCAAACAAACAAAACACATAGCTATTCAAACAAAACCTACAAGACAACCAAAAATTATTTTAGGACCTATTAGGCGCTCTTTAAGTTCATGTTTTCACGTGCTTCCTTTTAAATTATAAAGGAAAGTAAATATACAAATCACAGGCAGAAGAAGATTCAACAATTTAAGATAATTCGGAACATCTGGAAAAGAACCAACCTAAAAGTGACGCAAATCTCATACTATATATAACTTATCGCAAGTATCATTCGTCTTTATGATTAGTTATTGCTTACCATTTTAAGGCCAATAGACGTCTCAAAACCTCCAGATAATGTCACACCTGTCTCAAGTGGAAGGGGGAAGCTTTGGGGTTCGTGTATTACCACTCTCAAACCAAAACCTTCAGTTAAAACGTCTATAATTTCTTGGATTTCTAAGTTGATTTTCAATACAATACCTTCAAATATGAAAAAGACAATGTTACACATCTCACAGCCCACAATGTACTGTCCATCAAACAACGAACGGTAAGTGACATTTATACAAAACAAGAATGCAACATTGTCTTTCGACATTAATTCTGTAATCTGCGACAAGGCTTTGTGTTTCGTTAGTCTTTATCAACTGCACATCTTTTACATCCAAGCCCATTCGTAGCAAAAGTTACACCGAAAAAATCGATAGTCCAGTAACAAGACATAACGGTCGAAACTGCAAATATAAATATCTAGATATTACAACATGCTAGTAGGTTTATACGTACCACTTCTTGCTCCTGTAGATCCAGCTACAAACTTTGGTGATTGTAATGTATAACAATTCCCGTAATCATATGATGATACTTCATTGATCTTACTGAAAATTGAAATGTGTGCATTGTATATGCTATTTGATATTGTAACACAATATATGGTGTGGTATGTGGTGCGCGAAAAAGGAAAACACCACAATTTATATTCAAACAAGAAAGAATTTCCTCAAATGCTGTTTATAGATTGTAAAACTAAAGTAACATTTCTCAGAAGTTATCCATAATTGACTACTTTTTTTTTTTATTAATTTACACTTCTTTTAGAGAAAATCAGCTTTTGTTGATATTGAAGTCTTTAACAACAAGGTCATAATGTAAAGATTTGCATTCCCCGAATGTCTCGTCACTCTTATACCCCTAGATTAGGAATAATAACTCAGCCAATTAAAAAAACTTTAATAAGTGTTTACCTTATAGCTTTACCAGTCCAACACATTGAATAGTTACATATCGATACAAAACTAGGCCTTTACGGCATATTGGATGGGTAAATGTAATATTGGCGTACTTTGGTATGTGCTGCTGGGCCCAAACTGCTTATTGGACGAGTAATTGTTATCAGCGTATTTGGAATGTACTGGCAGTTTGAATCATATTGCATTATTGAAATACGCATATGCAATTACTGTTTAAAAAATTACTTGTATTTAGTGTACCACAAATGAATTGTTAGGACGTGCGATTGCTTTATACTCCTTAAACATAAATGTAAATCTTTATTATAACGACTGTTGCATTCTTATTATGTGGTCATTTTTTGAAAACGATATTGTCCTTTATCTATAGTGTTTCCACAATACTCACACATCGCACGTATGCCCGTTAAACTGACAACCTATAAGCATATTCTTCAACTGGTGGCCGATCCTTGACCTTTTCTTCCTGAAGAAAAACGTATTGTTTTACAGATATTTGATGTTAAAAAACATCAGCAAAGTGCTTACAGATTATTAGCATAATTTAATATAAGTGATGACTGAAGGTTATAAGTATTTTTACCTTATTTCTTATTTAAAAAAAACATTAGATATTGATTGTTTAGCCTGTTGTAGCGGTAACGTGCTGCAAGTCACTGTCAAAAACTGAGAGGCACACTAGTTGCCATTGAAGACAGTGTTGGGAGCTGGATAAATACAAGTCTACATGTTATAAGCCCGAATAGCAGCCCAAATCCCATCTAAGCTTAAGGCTACCTTTACATAAGCATTTTACCCTACCTGTCAACTTTTATATATTCCTTTTTAAATGTTTGGGAAATGGCGATGTCAGTTTCTAGAACTGACGTGAGTAAGTCATTAAAAAGGCCTTCAGACGTGGCAAGGTCCCACAAATTCCACGTATCTGTAAGATTGTCATCGATTTTTGTTGTCACACCAGGAGATGTTGTCGAGCTAGTAACAGAAATTGCCGCTTTTAACGCTGGTTGAGTGGTTGATGATGTTCCAATTAGATCAAAGATATTCCACGGGTTTACTATATTGGTGATTATATTGCTGTTTATTTGGCTACTCAATCCAACAATATCCCCAATTGTTTTTGTTGCTAGGTCATACGTTCCCTAAAACAAATTTTTTTATTAAAATATAATCGTGTTACATTCTAAAAAAAACGTTGGCTGATTAAATGATTGATTGGATGTTTGCTTTATGTCAAGAAGCGAGTAGTATTTCAGTTATATTCAGCTATTTTCGGATTATAATTTGTCTACACTTATCAGGTAGAAGTGCTGTAGTGCAGAGGTACTATAAAGTGTATAGCTGTCCTAGGTATGAACAGTTCTAGGGTAACACTGCTTCAGGTCACTAACCTCATATCTTTGGTGAGGTAAAAAAAATATGCATTATGCTGTTTGTATTTTTTGCGTTTGTGTGTAGGATTTTAGTATATACGTAAAAATAACAACAGCATTTCACAAATATTATGTAAGATAATAAACAGCTGCCTAGAACTGTTCTACAGCGGAGCTGTCCTATGTAAACAGGACTAGTACAGAGCTGCTCTGGAAAAATATTCATATTAATTTAATAACAGATAAACTGACTATTATTCTTTCTTGAGAAGTTAAAGACATTATGTAGATTAAAATACTTACGTTCAAAAGCTGTTGAAGAATTGTGCTGTTAAGTTCGTTGATCTTTGAAAGGCGCACCATATTCATGTTACATAGAGTAATCGCCGGAAAAGGAAGGGGGTTAAATTTGTTTTCTACTTTTGTCCTGACTTGGTTGGACAAAAAGATGTTCCCTATTGTTAAAAGTTGATACACAACAAACGCCAATAGACCAAGAAATGCCAAGGTATAAAAGAATTTCGCTCGACCTGATTTATCACTAATGATAAACGATATTCCGTGAATGTTTGATTGTGACGCTTGGTCGTTGATCAGCTTGCGTAGTGAAGAGTCATCATTTGGCTTTTCATCGCTGACGCTATTGGATCTTTCAGTCTGCAAAAAACTTATGATTGTATTTTTTTGAAGTTTATGTAATGCTTGATTAGCTTATCTTGTTTTTGTTCAGTCATTTCCGTTTTTTAGCTCACCTGACACGTAGTGTCATGCGACTTTTGTCATCACTTTACATCTGTCGACGTCGTCGTCTTTTGTAAATCTTTTAAATTTCAATCTTTTTCACTGAAACCACATGAGAATGAAACGTTTATAGGACACACCTTTCCAAAGTATGTGTTTTTATTCTGATTGGAAAATAAATATTGCCGCTTCTGCGGGACTAAGTTTAACATCTATAAAATTTATTTGTAAGCTAGTCGGAAATTCAAAATGGCAGCCGCCACAGGACTTAACGTAGATCCTACGTAGAGAATCCTTTTCTCTAAAACACATCGAAACAAAACTTACTAGCAATATTGTTTGGATGGCCTTCTAAAACGTTTATGTTTTTATTTTAATCAAACATTCAATATGGCCCAAAAAAGGAACATATAGAAAAAGCTTTGAAGAGGCTTATTCTCCGAAACCAGTAAACTAATTGAAACAAACTTGTCACAACTTATCGCTTATTGGATTCTTTGGATTTACAGTAAAAACACCAGTTATTTCAGTTGCTTTATTAATTTTGAGGTATTGTAAACTTATTCAATATTATCGCTTATAAAGTTTCCTGAACAACACAGCGATATTAAATTACGATTGTTATACAATATTTTGTTAAATACAAAAAGAAATTTAAGTTGTTTACATGTAATGATATATATTCAAGCAAGAAAAATATAGTAAAATACTACAGTGCAAAGACTGGCAAATTGACACTTGTTGTATTTCTCCAGTAGAGCATAAACTATATAAACAAGCTATAGCTGACGCGAATGTATATCAGGTCGATGACATTCTCACAGAAAGTAAACATCGTGTTTTATTAACGGATGCAAGAAACCATTACCTGATTTTACGAATATTAAACAATATCGTTTTAGCAAGAATGACAAAGAATACATGTACCAAACTTCAGTTTCAAAATTTTTCAAACTGTAAATTTGAATTGCATTGATGACATAAACTGAATGAGCGCTTTGCTTACGTGTAGCTTTAGGCACTTTTAATAGACATTTTGGCACTAAGATTTGAAGCAGATTCTCGCACAGTACTAAAGCACTTGAAATAATTAACACAAACAGATTGTTCTCATCGTCCCCCAAGACTTCATGCAGATAATTAAGAAATATTTTGTTTCAAAACTAATTATTTATTTATTGCTATGGCTTCGATAAACATTCCCTAAACGGAGATGTTTTGAACATTTATGACCGTAATGCGCTGGTAATAGGTATATTGCGCAGAAAAATATTTACAATATTTACTCAACCATTGTAAAGTTTGTACAACGATCATCAAGTATTGAAAGACGGTATTTTTTCAATTAAAATTTCTAATGTAACAATTTCATCAGCTCAATCGTGAAGCATCTAAAGTTAAAGTTTGAAATAAGAAGTTCGATTCATATACAGAACAAAACGTAATCATGAGATAAATAAAGTAGGGCTTTACTGGGCAACTCTAACGCTTTTGTAAACAGCTGTAACAGTTTTACTAAATGCTCACTAAGACCAGTAACCTTGCATATATCGGTACATTGAGTTTTGATACTAAAATCTGTTTGCATATTTTGTTAAAAGATTAATCTTTGAAGCGAACGTTTTTGGAACCATGTTATGTTCAAGATTTATACCATGAAGTGTTTAATGAATACAATAGTAGATACAAGTTTATCATGTCACGGAATTAACTAAATACAATACACGACTAAAGAAACCTCCACATTGTTGTTAATAATGCGAGAAATGCGTACACCTTAGAAGTCCCTTTTGTTACTAAAGAGGTTTAAAAGATGTCCTTTTTACTTTGTTTTTAGTTTTGACTGCTACAATCTGTATAAGCTTTTGTCCGATTTATTTGTTAAATTGATATTTGACTATGGAAAGCGATAACGAGACAACTTTTAAGAGGATAAAAATTGCCAAATAGAAAACAAATCTTTAAAATATTGCAAATGGAAGCAGATCAAAGTCATGTTATCATGTTTTTAAATTGTTAATTGGTGTTAAGACAATGCAGTCTTTACGAAAGGTGTAAATGATATACATGACATTCGGTCAGGTCAAATAGGTCTACATGCTTGACCGAAGTTTTTAATAAAGCAATACGACACGTATGATACACTCTATTATTAAGTTATTCGGTTACAGATCACAGATTATCTTTTCAATCACTGTATGATTTTAATTATAGGTAAACGTTTTTTTATCAGAAACTCCGTATAAACAAATGAGTTTGGTGGCAAAATTAGAAGAAAGTCAATATTTCAATTAGGTATTTTAATCAAATTCCTTTTACTAATTGTCACTTTACAATTAAATGTTTAAACATGGGACAAATATTTATTAAAACATAAGTAATATTATCAACTAATGTAAATAATTAAGGGTTTGTGAACAATGTCAATCTCTGTTATATTCATCATTTTTCAACTTTCAAAAGTAATTTTTACAATCATTACAACCATCTTCGTCTTCATCATCAGCATCTTTATCAAAAAGAGTGAATTTGTAGATCAAAAGCTGATTCAGATCATAATTTTGTATGATGCCCGTTTATATATTTAGAACGATGTTTTGATCAACGTAAATGCGTTATTAGATTTAAAATGGAATAACTGTAGAATACCGCGTCAGGTAAATTAACACTTATTTTCGGGCGACTTAAAATTGAGTAAATTTAAATGATGGTCAGGGGCAAAACAAACAATCTTGGGACCGCATCTCATAAAGTTTATTTGCCGATGATTTTGTCAGATACAAATAAATTGACTGCTGTGGTCCAACGGCAATTATAACGGATGGGTCCACCTGGCCGGAATTTTACGTGAAGACTCAGAAAACGCCATTTGCATAATCTAATCAAACTTGAGCAAAATTAGGTTTAAGCTCACCAGAATTATAAGTCCATTCGAGTTTTATCAACACCGAGCGTCCGTTGTCTGCCGTGAGTCGTTGTCAAATTGTCCTTAAAGCGTCTTTTCTGATAACACTTTGCTATTTTTGAAAATTGAAGTGTTCATTTTTAGACGAATTGTGATCATTTTTTAAATAAATATATAAATATTAATAAATAGTGAGTAAAATGCAATGTGACAATTGGAATGATTTGTCAGTTATTATTGCATCTTATTTTAACTGTTTATAAAAGTATTCAATCGACATTGCAAGACGTTGTTTTAACTCGATGACTTACCATCCAATCAATCAACTTGGTGTATTAGATCTCATTAGTGTTGTTCTAATTAGTAAGGTCAGTTTTTTTCATCTCAGATTGTATTAATTCTTAGCAAGTAGTCCCCTTAAATGCATTTATTACTATTCATCACCTTGGTTATACACAGTGTTGACAATTGCCTTGGCTTCATCTGCATAGCCTTGTATTTGGCGGTGCAAGTTTGAGCTCCCCTTTCGTTAGATGTTAATGAATGTCATGTTTTCAATACTAAAAGCATATCAAATATATTAATTTATCCTCTCTATTCTTCATTATAAAATTTATCAAGCCTGGCAGAGCATGTATCTTACATTTTGTTAACTGTATACGGATTTGTAAAAGCTCTTCTTCTTGTTTCCGAATCCTTGTATTGTATTAACTTATGTTCAATGATATATCTAATTATACAATAATATATGTTTAAAATAAAAGCATTTCCGCGGTCATAGTGAACGACCTGTTTGGACAGTACCATGCTCCTTCATGCTACAAAATCTTTAGTTGTCGATAAATGTAGGCTTATTGTTGACCCTTCTTACATTGTTTGTTAATACCCAACACTTTTTTCTAGTAACGTCCAAACGATTCTGTCCATTTTCACGTTATATCATTGTGCTTTCGGCCTTAATACAATAGCTACCAAACTTCTAGACATTAAGCAATCAATCGTTTTGTTTAACAATTACACGACGTATAAGATCAATCTCGAACTAAATAACCTGTTGTTATTGTGATTTTAACACAGTTTATATAACATGTCAACTTGTATAAGTTTGGATGATCTTAACCAAAGACAGATGTTACATTAAAAAAAAACCAATAATTATTCTAATGACGTGAATATCAATTTACACATGGCTAATGGTGTTTTAATGTAGCATAAACTTATTCAATTGATTAAGATGCTAATAAGAAAGTATCATACATTTTTCAATAGTATATTATATATGGTTGATGAAGTACCTAGTAATTTACGATCAATTAATATTGCATTGAAAATCTGTTTGCACATGTAAATACGTCAACAAGCGGCAAGTTCAAGGCAACATCCTAAAATGTTGTACCTTGATCAAGGCCATATATCGACCTTGATTAAAAAGTCGTTAAACTGATAATTATCAGATAAAAGCAAATAAACCATGTCATGCATACTGTTGTACATAACAAACACCACTTAACTCCAATCTGTAAAACAGGAACCTGCTTTGGTATAGTATATTACATGAATGTATGAATGTGATTGGTTCATTACTTGCATAAAACGCTCTACTAAATTCCATGCTGTCCTTCTGGTTTGTTGACACGGTATAAACATGCTGATCCTAAATATTTAATTAGTGTTTTTCCTGATGGACTCATACTTTGATAAATCTCCACAAAATGGAGTAATTATTCGAAGGCCACATTATAATTTTACACTTGTTTACTTTCAGGGACATTTTATAGTTGAAATTAATCATACTTTATTAATGAAAATAATGTTCTTAATGTACCGGTTGAAAAAGAAGAAAATAAGTTTTATTTACTTTTATTGTAACAAATCTGTAAACACAAATGTGTGACGATTTTATATTGTTTAAAATTTGAAAGGTAACGTTTTGTTTAAACACAGAAGGAAAATACGATATGTCTTAGAAAACTTGAAACTTAAAGTGAACAATAAAAAGAACAATTCGATCTGTATCCCTTTTAAATGAAGATAAACATGGTTAATATACAAAAGGATTTAAAATGAAAAATCACAGAAACGAAAGACGAACAAGATATCAAATTGTAGTAAACTCAAGGTCTCCTGAAGGGTAAGCTACCTATCGTTTTACCCAATGTTCTTTTAAGGATAAGATTACATCGACGATTTAAGAAGTATTCTTTACAAGCTTGAAACATTTAGCATTTTCTGAAAACAAACACAAATCAGAGAGATTTGAAAACTTTTCAGCTTAGAGAATACTAAAGACTTCATGTGTCAGCTGTGAGAATGTCAATTTTCGTATTTTGGGCTAATATAAACCTGAAAACTTTTTTAATGGTCAGAGGCTACCATTTCACGTAAAGTAACATTAATCTTTTAAATGCAGGACATCTAATTGATTATAGAATGTTTCCTTACCTTCTATCGAGCAGTATTTCAGCTAAATTCAGGACGAGAACATACAAAAATCAACAGGAAAAAGGAAAAGGACAACGGGAACATAATTTGAAGGGCCTTAGAAAAATATGGGTTATTTTGATAAGGGGCTGAATATTAAGCCTTGTGTAGAGCTCCAATGCGCCTATCCTTTTTCGAAATATACAAAAGGGATCTTTATATTGGGATACCTACGTTAGTTTCTTTTACTAAGTCCTGATCAAGGAACATGGTGTTCCAATAAATGTGCACGATAGTATATTTTTTCGCTATTGATTGACTGATCAGATGTTTGCTTTATGTCCAAGTTAACAAACAATAAAATCAGGGAAAGATGGACCAAAGGGAATACAATTTTTACTGCCACTGGAAAAGTATAGGGTATTGGTTTAGGCTGCAAATTTAGTCTCTGTATGGGCGTCAACAAGCCTACTGTTATTGACATCGACCCTTTTTTCCCCACAAAAAACTTGACTCAATTATATAGCTGAAAAAGTTCTGAAAGTAGCATTGAACACCATTGAAACAAACAAAAATCAAAGTTGGTCTTATTCATGCAAGAGCGTGACATTCTTCAAACACGTTAGTAACTATAGTATGCGGTCAGGCTTTCCATTTTATGACTTGAACAACCCCACCAACAAGAGGGCATCCCCTATCCGCAACCTAGACTCGCGCTCTGTGGATCGAACACTGATAACTTTCAAAGGTTGGTCCCAGTGTTCTCGGAATTAAAATTAATCAACTTACAATGTCGTTATGCTTTTCATCAATTACTGTTAACGGTTATTGAGATTTCTCTCTGTTGAATAGTTTGTGTGTTAGAATCAACTTTGTTAATCTTTTCTTTGAATATTTTTACGAACATTTGATATTTGTGATTTGTTGTGCCAAAACGTATCCAGCACATCAATTTAATACCTTGTGTACACACCACAAGACGTGTGACCTTTAAGGTTTAAATTTACATAAACCATATAGAAAATGTTTATTTGTTCTTTCACCCAAATATTGAACTGAAATTACCGCCGCTTACTTTATTAGGGAGTACTTCGTACTCCACACTGAGAACAACAGACCTTTAGCTGGCCAACAGCTGAGGTAAATAACCAACAACTTATTGTAAAACATTTGAGGTCCCCATGGTAGCTTTAAATAATATATTCGATGTAGAATTAGTATAAAAAAATTTAACGCTATTATCCGCCATAGAGGACAGAGTTTATTAGCCGTATAAAGTTTATTAATTTAAGTAATTCAACTATTGGAAAATAAATTTCACAAAAATGTTAATAATATTTAAGGTGGTTGTGGCTTCAATGTCAAATCACATTCTCCAATATAACAATTTACGCAAATATATAAAAATCATCAAAAAAAGTATTTATTATTAATAATATGCCGTTAATTAATGACAGTACAAAATGTATATGTATTTTATTGACTTTTGTTACAGTTTGAACAGTATTTGTTTTATAAAACTTACGGTATTTGGTTTAGCGTTGTTCCTTGCATCTTTCACTTCAGGCATCTTTCCATTGTTCATTGCGGACATTTGATATATAATACTTAATGACAAATATTAATAACACTTAAAAGTTAACTATCGTCTCTTGGGTCGAATATGGAGTAAAACCGTCAAAGTGTTATTTGCAATTGGTTAAATCTGGACGTTTTTAACTTGTGGGTTGATGCAAAGCAGAAACTTAGAGAAGCAAGTACCCAATAAAAATATAGTACACAAATGACATCATTTTTCTAATTAACACGGAACAAAAAAAATCGAATTGGGTTGAACTGTCCTTTAGAAACTGATAACAGCGATGATTCCTTACATAGAAGTAAATAATGAATAATAAATATTTTTAAAAAATGCATTTATCAATAAATTCAGTCAACGACATTCAATTAAAAATTGCATCAATATTAAAAATATTTGTGATATTGTGACATCAAACTATCGACGTTAAATTGCAAAGGGTTTGATAGTAATAAAAGATATGGAGAAAATACAACAATATTACCCTCAATCAGTACATTAATCAGTATATTGCTTTTTAACTTTGTTTCCATTTTTCTTATGTCGATAGTTCATCACCACAAATTATGACATGAATTCATATAATCCAAGGGGTTTTCTACAGATTTGGTGAAATGAACAGAATTCATTTTAATTGAAAATAGAAAGAGAGCAACAATTATGAAATAACAAGTCACAATTAATAACATAATTATGTTATCAAAGATAATGAGTAAAAGCCTCAAGTTATTCATTTAAAAATCAACAAAAACTAATAAATTAGTTAAGATTCCAGATTGGAATAGTAACTTGACAAACCCTTTTATCAATTCTTGGTCTAAGAACAAAATTAAGATTTTCACGAGGAAACATGGCAAGTAATTAAGAAAAAGTATGTAACTTACAAGGACATGTAATGAAGCATGTCACAATTTGTATGGCAAACATTGCAATTATAGTAGACAGCACAAAAGCTAAAACAATCCACTCTTCGAAATTAATTTAATTGTTTCCTTAAGAAATGTTAATGAAATGTTGCATGCAGAATTATAAGTATCTATCAAAAATGAAAATAACTGATTGTAAATAATCACGAAATTCATATTATTGTAGGGCGCTTAATAAAATGTCAGACGTCTAAATATTTAATGGAAATGTACACTTAATGTTGCTTGATAGTAATTTCCTCTTAGTTGTTCAGAATAGACCTTGCTCATTCCCTACACTTTATAAATTTCCAAGACAAATGGAAATATTTATCAGTAAAATAAACTTAGAATAACATCGAAATGTTGTACTATCATGTTAAGCATTGTACTAATATAAAGACAACATTTGTTTTTAGATTCTTCCTATTGTTTTTGTTTTCGTTTTTACTGTTACTATTAAAACTATGTACACATCCCATGAAGCGTTGTAAGAAATTCCTGTTTAATGTGACGTAGTTGCATAATCAAATATAATCGACTCATTCCACCATTATTATCCACGTTTAAACATTAGAATTCAATAAGGTTCAGTAAAAATATAAATACTACGTTCTGTACAAATATAAATGTAAGCACAATCATGTCAATGCAAAGATACATAACAATGAGATATTACATTTATATGATACTGAAAATTGTCACTTTTTTACATGAAATGACGTTTTGTCTGGTAAAAAAATTAACTAGCATTTTTTCAAACTTTTTTTATTGTATATATTTGTTGTTGGTTCTCGAGTTTGTCGGTTTCTCGTACATCGAAGAGAACATTGTCTTTTTGACAGTTTCCTTAATATTCGGTATTTTGTTACTACCTTCATTTAAGTTTATCCTGACAATCGACAAGTACCATCGTACCGCATAATTGTTTTGTTTTTAATTTCATACTGATACACATTGATAGATTAAATATTTCTTGAAAGATAACTTCACAGCATCAGTATTGAACAACAATTAAATCTATTTGATATTTAAAGTTTAAATTAATATAGTTTTTATATCAATGTGTTTTAATTTTGAGATGAAGTTAATTATTCAGGTAGAGTGTGATATTTACCGAGATTTGAAAAAAAAATTGTGTTCAACAACTCGGTCTAAACTACTCATTCAACCCCTGCCGTTTGATGGATTGCGACAAACAATGGAAAACGCGATGAACTATGATAAACGATTGAAATAAAGGTAAAAAGTATATTAACAAAAATCCGAATAAAACAAACTGGGCATTGATTATATGCGCACTAAATTTATATGTCTGTTTAACGTTGCAGTTAAAAAACAATTAAACAAATGGTGAATCTTATTTTAGGCATGAGCATTTTTTCATATTTGAGTCTGTCGAATTTCTGATACAAATTAGTTAACTGGAACTAATCACTGAATTAGGATAGATATAGAGCTTGCAGTTGTTCCCATTCTATAGCTGAATAAAGTTAGAGTGCAAAAGATTGTAAAGATTTTTGAATATGAATGCGAATTGTGTGTCAGACAGTAATTTTTGCTATAACATTCGTTTTGTTTCTTTAATGATATAATTTAATTGCAATGGCAGTCTTTTTTTAAGTTTGACTGCAGCTATGACATATTTGTTGCGTCAGTCAAAACATGCCTAGAATAGATAACAATTCCGGACAATACATAGAAAAAGTTGACATATACAAATAATATAATTAAAGATGTGAGCAACTTTTTCTTTGACAAACCGAGTAAAATTCGACACAAGAATAGGTTTCTTTTCGTTGATTTTAAGGATAATAGATATTCGAATAAACAACTAGATATCAGTGAGATGGTACCAATCTCTGTGAGCCCCGCCGACCTTGAGGACAAGGTCAAAGGTCATCAACCAATGTATGCGACACATCGCCTTGATATTATCTACCCGCATGCCATATATCAAAAGCCTACCTCAAAAGATAAAAAAGTTACGACTCGGACATGAATTTGTCATTCAGAAAGCAATTATGTGACCTTAAGGTCAAAGTTCAAGGTCACAGGTCAACAACCACTGAATGCGACACATTGCCTGGATATTATCTACCCACATTCCAAATATAAAAAGTATACCTCAAAAGAAAAAGTTACAGCCCGGACATGAATTTGTCATTCAGAAAGCAATAATGTGACCTTATGGTCAAAGTACAAGATCAAAGGTCAACAACCACGGTATGCGACACATCGCCTTGATATTATCTACCAACATTCCAAATATCAAAAGCCTATCTCAAAAGATAAAAAAGTTACAGCCTGGACATGAATTTTTCATACAGAAAGCAATAAAGTGACCTTAAGGTCAAAGGTTATCAACCACGGTATGCGACACATCGCCTTGATATTATCTACCGACATTCCAAATATCAAAAGCCTACCTCAAAAGATAAAAAGTGACAGCCCGGACACGATTAGTTCGGACGGACGGACGGATGGACAAACTGATCACTATAGGGCGTCCGACACAAAGTGGCGAGGCCCTTATGAATTCGTTCGAAACGAGTCTGACAAAATGATTGGTTATAGAACAAATTTTGTGACTGCCATTTGCATCTTAGGGTATAGTTAAATGAGTTAAAAAGTGCTGAAAAATCTAGCTTTGCAACTGCAAAGTGTGCGGCAATAATTTTGTCATTATCAGAAGGCATTTTTGTATGCATGCTGCGCATCCAAATATTGACTATTATACACAAACTGCCTGTTATAGAGGGTGTCGCGAGGTAAATATATCACCCGAGACTCAGTGGGATACTCTTGCGTAAAACCCTCTACAACATGCTGTATGTATTATATTATAATGAATACACTTTTTCGTAATATCACATTTGCGGAAGTGCAAAAAATTGTATAATTGTTGGTGCGCACACGGACCGGAACGCAACCGGTTGACGGGGTGATATATTCCGAGTCGGGGTGATATATCTATATCGTGTTTTATATCGTTGCAACCAAAGGGGCGTGGTAAGAGAGGAATAGACCAAAATGTCTTATATCAAATATCCAATGAAAAGTAAAGATTTTCGTATGAAGTATTTTAATATAAATGATTTTGTAGAATACACTGTGTACAAATAAAATCATCAGGCCTTCGGTTAAATCCCTAGATATTTACTTTTTTCCTATCATTACAGCCCGTTTTAAAGTTTCCATGCGTAAGTCTTGACATTAACTGGCCTCATTGGTATTGTTTTGTTATAAAATACAAATTTCAATCCACAAAATGAATTTTAGTGTGTTTACTAAGGTGAAATTACTCGAAAACCATACTTTGTACAGTAACTTTTGACTCCATAAGTGTTATAAGTAAGCAAAGCGTTGTGATATCACAAAACGATTAAAATAAAAACTAAAAAATAATGACATTCGTGAATCATATATAAGCATAAATGTTATTGTAGTACCTTTTTACAAATTTGCAATAAGCGTCTGATATTACCTGCTGTGGATGACGTATATTATTATTTCCTATTTTCCCTAACATTACAACAGTTTCTTAAGGACAGCTCTGTACAATATATGATGCTAATTGTCATACATGTTAAAACACAGTAACTAATTTACAATTTTCATTGTTAATCATATTATAATGTCGTCTTTATTTTCTTAAAATATATATCACAAACGTCAGAGAGTGAATTCATTAGACGATAATTGTAATAAAAGGTAATGTGTTATTGATCGAAATAACAATACAACGATGGTTAAATCGAATCACCATGTAAACTCCTACCTAAAAATATAATTCGAATTAAGAAAAAGACTTCAGTTTTTATTACAACTGATCATTACGATACGTGAATGTAGATGTAGTAATGCTTGTTAATGATACATTTAATTGTTTCTGTCTTCACATTTAGACCAGCACCAACCTATGTCCAGGTCCTTATACTAATTAGATTCTTTGTGACCAAATGCAAACGCGACCTTGAAATTCATGTGATAGTGAATGAAATAGTCTAGAATGTTAGTATTGAACATACATGATACTATTTTTTGTGATGTATTGTTAGATAGTTTTAGTGGACGCGATGCATGATATATAAATACATAATTATGCCTTTATTTTAATTTTTTGTTGAAAAACTTACGAGAAGAATAATGAAATAAACATTTCTTTATTTGTCAGCAACGAGTCATTATGACTACTTTGCGCGCTATCATAATAGATAAACGTGTAAACAAGTATTAAGCTATCCTCCAATAGTAAAAATAGAACACATTGAAATATGTAAAAAGTTGCAGTGGCTTTACACTCCAGTCCTACAACAGATTATAATAGTAATTGGAACAACAAAAAGAAAATGTATGTATTTTTTATTTACGAAATGTTCTGAGCACAAATAAATCTATCCAACTTTGTGTATTGCCTTTTCATACAAAATAATATATTCCCCTCGACAAAAGCTTTTCAAGGCACAATCTGCAGCCATACTGGGAGACTTCCTAGTGCTCCACCCACAGAGCATCCAAGCGTCCCCAGCTGGCTCATTGGTTGTAATCCACAATTTAACTCCCTTAATATGTTATTGTGTTAACGGCAGAGGCAGCGGATTTTTAGAACCCAACCACGACATTGCCTATTTTATTGTAATAACCCAAATTAAATAGATCCAAAAGCATTGTATACAATTTATGCGCTCTATTCTATTAAGTTGCATAGTACATCTACAGTATAAAGTAAAAAATGAAATTGTACATATTAATTTATGCTATAAAAAATCTTGTCTACATTTAGTTGATTCAGTGAACAAAATGAAATATAAATATTTTTGCACTTCAATATTATGCTTTTTTTCAATTACACTGAAACTTTTTCAATACATAAAATAAAACAAAATCAGAAAAACTCAAAAACTGACTGTATGGAATAAAAATTACCATTAAAAATTATATATGATGAGAATGTTAAGATAAAATAAATGAAATAATGGTTAAAAGTAACAAAGTTCTGAATTATTATCATCAAGTGACACAAAAATAATGACTTATAATAAATTAGTAATATGTAATAAGTTTTATAGGCAATATTTAGGGTATGTAGTTCTTTGTTTACATGTCAAGCTATCATGTAGTTGGTCTACATTTTCGGGCACTATATTTACAAAGTTAAGGGTAGCGTGCCTAGAGCTGGGGATGTTTCTAGGCAAGTTAGCCTACAGTCCAGTCCTAGAACCTACAGTAGGGGCTTTTTATCTCCAAAGTAACGTATCAACTTTGAGAAAGGGTCCCTCGAGAAATTGCAGCTTATACATGTACCTGCTCATGATGTTTCAATAATTAATTCATAAATTTTGCGCGTATTCAGCATGCTAAGTACCATTATGTCATTTTTATACCAATATTATTTGTTTATAAGTTAAATTTCTTCTGACGGAGAAACATACATTTGTTGTATCCTGCCATCATTTAATTTCATTTGCGTTAACAATATAAATCAACTTTTACAAATACATTTTTGCGTATAATTACCAATCATTGTTTATTAATAATCCGTTTTGGTTCACAAGGTTGACTGCCGTGCGTGTTTGTCAAAATATTTAATAAATCAACGAATCAAACCAGCAATCGATTAAAATGCACTAAATTACTTTAAAAAAACAACCGTGTTGACTCCTTGTTAAAATTGAAATCCCTGAACACCTACCAAAAATAAGTAAAGAAACAAAGTAAAATCACAGAAAAGTCAGGCTGAATACATTTTACTTAGGTCAGGCATAGTTTTACGTCGTACCAAACATGCTGAATGTCTTGCACGAAATTCTAAACAGTAAAAAACCTGGATCATTACCATGCAGAAAGTTTTCTAATGATCGGAACACCCTAAAAAACTAGTATAGAATACAAGTGGCGTAGCCAGTCGCATGCTCAAACGCCAAGGCTTGCAGAACTTAAAAAAAGAGAGAAAACAGCTTCCACGTCAATATTCAGACCCTAGTTTGAATATAACAAATGAATCATTATTCATTTAAAAGGACATAAAGCCGTTACTTGCTATGTTTGAGATAAACACTGACCATGTGGTATTGTATTTTTTACCTGTGGCTGTTGATCTATTTTACGGTTTTACGATAAAAAAGAACAGAAGACAACCGTTCTGTAATTGGAAAAATATATTATTACTTTAATTACAGACTCGTGTAAGAAATGACACGATTGAAAATTATATTTCCTAGAATTTATGACTCCATCATTAGCAAACGCCATCTAAGTGTCGCGAAATTGACTAATCAACAATCGATCTTAAATCTGATTGGTTCATCAATGAGACAGAAATTGTCGACAATTCGTAATTAAACATTTCTTCCCGTCGATGATTAGATGCAAAACATGGCGGAATTTCCTATTTATGGAGAACTCCGTAGAGGTCATAAAAAAAGTATAGTGGTAATAATTATAACATTCACTAATAGAACGTTTGAATTATCTTGTAAATTCATTTTTACAGATGTAAGCCGTGGACACGAATCGAACGAAAAATACCAGCATTTATGCTCAGCCAACGACTATAGTCAATTGCCAAAAAGGCGTAAAACTTCAAACTAAACAAACCTAGTACTTCATACAAATACAATGACAATAGACAGCAGGTACTATCATAAAGGTCAGCAGTCTATTTACACTAATCCATCGTAAGTGTTGAAATGTCAAAGGGAACTCGGCACTTAGCATGTATTTTACACTTACGACTTTTTGTGAAAAGCTGAGACCATACTGTGAGAGTGTCCAGACCCACAGCAGCCCAGCGCGTCCCCGGGTGGTGGATAGGGGAGACCCTCTCGTTGGGTGGTTGACAGGTCATAATACTGAAAGACTGGGCGTGGAGCGTAGTAAGTGACGTATTTGAAAAATGTCATGCTCCGTGCACAGTAAAAACCAATTTTGTTGCTTCGAAAAAAGTAGGTTTAGTCAAAAGGCTAAATTCTCTGGCCCTACCCAATACTCCAAACGTTTCCAGTGGCAGTCACAATTTTGTTCCGCCCACTCTTTTTGTCTTTGAGTTATTGTTTGTTAACTTCTGAGTGAATGAATTTTGCAAAAAGCACTGAAAATATATCTTTTAAAAAAGCTAAATAAATATAAAATCTATTTTCCAAAAAACTTAGCACACCTATACAGAAAGGATATCAATTTAACACAAGTTTTATAAGTTTAAAAAAAATTGGATTACTTATTGAAGATCAAAGTCAAATTTTGCATTTGTTCCAGTTAATATTAAACAGTACGTTCAATAATACCGTATTCCTATGTACGTACTTTAGTTGTAAAATTTTACATTAATAAAGAACCATATTCAAACAGGTTGCACTCAACAATAACACTGTAATAATTGTAAAATATTGGTTATAAACGCGTCAATTAAATTGAGCGACCCGGGAATAAAAATGTTTTTAGACTTTATAAAAACAAATGGAACATGAGATGCTGATTTATTTTATTCCCAAGATATCTATTTATCATTTTCTGTACCTTTGTTATAAATCGAGAACATTGTTGTGCATCCAGATAATTTATATGATGTGGGTTATTAACTTTATTACAACTTTAAATATTTAAAATGCAGTCATCAAGTTGGTGGCACTTTTGGGATTTTGAAATACACACATGAATCCGATCGCAAATATGCACGAAGCAAAGAATTTATTGAAAAAACCGGACGGAAATGTGACAATTAGAAAACTAAAAATAAACATAATCAACCTGTAATTGTTTTTTTTTGTTTAAAGCCAGTTTGAGCACTTGTTCATTAATTTCCAGGCGTTTAGTTCTTGATTGGAATATACCTAGTGAAATTCCTAACCTCCGGTAGAAAAACGGACAATCATGTGCAACTATTACGTTCAAATTTAGGTTCGATAACTCTTGTTTTAATTAATGGAAGTTGTGCATTATTAACAGCAAAATTTAAGTATATAGCAAGTGTTATAATTATAACACTTTTTTGTTTGATCTTATTACTAATATGGGACAAAGTTTTTGTTCAATTATTTAAAAACAGATTTATGATTATTATATATGGTTACCAAATTAACATTTATCACAGAGGTGTTATTTAGAACCCCATTAAAATAATGAAAGGAAACCCATGCTGTGCCATACTGATAAGGTTTATGTACTGTCATTAACTTGTAATCCCTATACAGCATGTTTTTTAACAGTTTGTTCCTTAAAACTTGCATTGCGACTACCTTTAATGCTTCTTTTCGTGCTTTTTAAAAATTCCTTTTAAAATAACTTTTAATAGAAAAATATTTATAAATGTATAACAGTTCATCACCACACTTTCAATGTAGGAACCCATAAATCAGCGGAACGATATCGATATTGCATTAATTTTGCATTTGTGCAACTACTCTTATTAGCGGAACTAGTATGGACACAGATGATCGTGTTTTTTTGCTTTCGTAAGACGCAAGTAGACAATATGCTGTTCAAGACTTGATGAACTGTCACTGGACTTATATTTATATATTGATATATTTTAATTAAAAAATACATCGTTTAGAAGGAACTCATTATAAATGGTTTTTGGTACTATAGTCCCTAAAGTTTATAAACTTACGGTTGTTTATGGCGTATCACCAATTAGACAAATTATAATTGATTCATTTATTGGATGTTTGTTTTTCGTCCAGCTAGCAGTATTTCAGCTATATTCCGGACGAGATAAAGTTGGGGCGGGATAGGACACAAGGAACACAATTCTTAACTGCCACTGGCAAAGTATTAAGTATTATATAGGGGCGGAAAATTTAAACTTTTGTAGAGGCTACAATGAGCCTACTCTTTTTCGAAATCTACAAAAGGGGCCTTTATCGTACAAGGAGCGTGGAACCATCAAAACACGTTACCCACTACTGTCCGCGGCCAGGCTTATGAACTGACAACACCCAACGAGAGGGTCTCCTCTATCCGCCACCAGGAGATGCGCTGGACTGCTCTGTTAGTCGAGCAGTGGGAACCCACTCAGTATCGTCCCGGGAAATTATATGATGACACGGCATTAGCCACCCAGAGATGTAACCAGACAATGCACGTCGTACTTTTTTATTAACCACGAGGTCAACAGATGGCTTTCTAATAAGAGAATGAATTGTCATTCGAAACATGGCTTGTAAACTAAAATTTGATATGGCATTGGATAGTGGGGATGAATACTATCTGATGAAAAAAAAACTCAAAATTTCAATGTATCTAAATTAAATCCAACAGTACAAAGATCACATTACTTGAAACTAACTAATACTTAAATTGATCGTAATTCTGTTTCTTGATTAGTCGAAAACCAATTGGACGGGGTTCGCAACAGGGTGGTAAATTGGACAGGGGTTCGTAAAAGGGTGATAAATTTGCAAATCACCTTTCAAATTTTGTACTATTATTATTAGATTTTGCCGTCTGTTTGTTTATAAAATTATTTCAGAGTGCAATTTAAGTATTAAGAACGATAGATATGAGCTGCAGTTTGTAAAATTTTATATCAAACAACTTGTACAAAAATGTTAAATATTTTGTATTTGAAGTACAGCGCAAATTAAAACGCATATTAACAGGCTGGATTTTTGCGGGCTTTTATGGAGTGTAAAAAAGACGAAGAGAAGAATTTTTAATTAATTTCTTTATTAAATACTAATTAACAATAATCTTATATACATGTTGATAATAAATCAAATGTATTATTACATGTGTATTGTTCTTGGGCGTCCGTCGTAGTACACTCATAGATAGAGAGTTGTGGCTCTAATTGTAAAGTATACTTTGCGTATTCAGTAAATTTTAAACTTAACATTTTATTAAAAAATTTCTAATATTCAATTTGTTTACATTATTGTATAACTGCTTTGGTGCTCACAGAAAATTTAATTTCTATATCTTTGGCATTGGGTTTCAATACATAATAGCAATAAACGTTTTGGAATACATGTACATGTACAACAAAGTACATGAAGTTACATGAAATTATCAATTTTAGGTTAATTGTATGCTTGATAAATCCGTTAATATCGAAAACACGTAAATAAAAAGGGGGCACACATATATAAATTAGGGGCCTCGGTGGCCGAGTGATCAAGGTAGTTCGTCTAATATTGATCACGTGGTCTGTCAACACGATTGCGGGTTCGATTCTCACTACATGCAGGGTGTACTCGACTCCAATCTTGACAAGGATTGCCAGTTTTCCTACCGCAGGTCGGGGGTTTTCTCCGGGTACTCCGGCTTCCTCCCCTAATAAAAACTGGACGCCTTGGTATAGCTGAAAAATTGCTGAAATTGGCGTTAAACACCATCCAAGAAACAAATAAACAAACACATATATAAATTCATAATTTCAAAGTCGTTGTCCCTGGGATTAGTGTTAATTTAGAGATTCGTGATTTCTTTCACGTAGTAATAATTGTCCGGCAGTACTTCCTCAAAAAAATTTCCATCAAACATGCCTGGTCTATTGAAACAGGTGTAACGTGCAACCGAATGTTGCGAGTTCGTACCGAAATATATCGGGATTCTGTTTGTTGATTTAACAATTTATAAACAACACTAATAAAATAAATGAATTTAAAGAATATCCAACAGTTTTCAAACACTGTTCCAATAGAATTATTTGTATCCCCAGTTCACAAAGAAAGTAGCACAATTCACTTCACAACCAGAATAACACAATGCACAATATTACAAGATGCACTAACATCATGTATCAGCACAATGCAGGAATAGACATATCACAATAACTTATACTTTATAAAGACACAGTGCACAAGGTCACACGTGAAACTATATTCCTATATAATGGGAACATCTAATAGAAATTTCCTCCTTACACTTTCACGAATGAAGAATCACTTTGCCATAGTGTCATAGTGAGTAACGTCCCCTGATAAGGTTGGCCGTGTTTTCTGTGCTCCACCTTTTTGTTCAAAATTATATGGATTAATGTTATCGGACGCCACCAAAAACTCTGGTAGGAACTTTTATGGTATCTTTTGAAGTCAACTCTAACTCAAAACGTAGCAAATAATTTCGGAAAAATATTTGCATTAGAAGTGATATTGGAATAGTATCCCTTAATATTTATTTGATCTGAACACTGCTCATCGGGACCTCTGGCTTAAATATCTATTTATAAATCATGTTCTTAAACACTGGAAACTTCAAATAGACGGAATACTCGCTTGACCTTTAACATTGCATACAATTAAATCGTTGTCGTCAAGTAAATAGGGAGTGCGAAATGCCAAAAAAAGTAAATGTAAATAAAGAAACGTCAGATGTGCTAAACGAAAGTAGGGAAGTCCTATACGGTCCTACCGAAGAACAAAATGACCTGATGGCAAGAAATATACTTGACTTTATGGCAAGAATGGACTCCAGACTTCAAAATATAGAAGCCAAAGTGTCCAAAAGCGTTGATGAGCTAGACGAAATAAAGAAAAGTATGACTGCTATCTCTGTCAGTAAGAAATGTACTGAGAACAGTAACGCAATAAATGAACTTGACAAAGATAACATCAGTATATGTACCCATATGAAATCACTTGAAGAGGAAATCAAGTTATTTAAATTAGAAAGAACAGAGATGAAAGAAACAATTCTAGACCTAAGGTGTCGCTCAATGAAGTTTAACCTTATCTACACAGGGCTTGTTGAAACGCAGCGAGAAAACACGGAAACGAAGCTAAGGGAGTTTCTTCGGTGTGAACTAGGCATCGATAACATCGAACTGGGAAACGTGCACCGCTTCGGTAAGCATCACCAGCGAGGCCTAACGAGACATCGGCCCATAGTAGCTCGCTTCCTTTATTATAATGATTTGGTTAACGTGCTAAAAAACGCAAAATTATTAAAAGGAAAACCATTTGGCATAAATCAACAATTTCCTGCCGAAGTTGAAAATCGCGAAAAGCCTTGTACCCTGTGATGAAGGAGGCAAGAGAATAAGGTCACGTTGTGAAGATGGTCCGCGACAAACTTTTTATAAACAACAAGGAGTATGAACAAGAGGACAACGCTCATTCAATCCATAATGCAAGAATGAACTTTAGAGATGCATTGATGTCCACATCCGCAGAAGCTCAACGTACTAAACGTCAGCCAGTAAAACGCCCACGGGTAGGATCAACACATGACAGAGATTACTAGGAATACCTAGGAGGTCAAAATTGTACTTATGTAAATAAATGCTGTAATAATAATTACTCACCTCATAGAAACAGCTGCGTAAGTAATGTTCATAGTAGTATTAAAACAGTTAATGTATTATAACTTAATTGTTGTGGAATTAAAACAAAACTAAATTATCCAGAATTTAATGAGTTGATAAATAATTTTGATATTTTATGTTTTGTTGAAACAAAAACTGATGATCTCGATGAAATTGGTATACCGGGTTTTATTACCAAAATGAAAAATAGGCAATTTTACACACAAAAAAGGTCTGGCGGTATGATGTTGGCGTTCAAAGAAGAGTACACAAAATTTATACAACCAGTTCATACAGAAAGCTCATTTATTTTCTGGTTCAAAATTTACAAAGATTTTGTTGGTTCTGATGACGATGTTATGAGTGGTATAGTGTACATACCCCCCTAATATACTGCTTATTCATCCGTAGATGCATTCAGTGAAAAAAGAAATTATAAATACATTTTTCTGAATGGAAATTTTAATAGTAGAACTGGAAACGAACCTGATTTTATTTATGTTCAAGAAAATAAACGCAATAGTGATTTCTCTGAACTCTTAGAATTGAATTAAATTAACTTTTTACAAGATCTTAATATTCCTGTAGAAAGAACTAGTCAAGATAGTTATAAAAACCGGTATGGTACTAAATTGTTAGAATTGTGTAGATGTAATGATTTATTTATTGTTAATGGTCGTATCGTAGACGATAAAGAAGTTGGTAGTTTTACATGTAAAAATAGCAGTGTTGTTGATTACGTTATATCGTCTGTTTAACTTTTGAAATATGTTGTAAATTTTAAGATATTAGAATTTTGTAAATTTTATTCAGATGTACATTCCCCGATTTCTTTTTCCCTCATTTGCCAACGACAAGACGAACCGGGTCACAATGCTCAAAATATAAATGACCATATAGTCAAAGAAGAACCTCGAAAATGGGATGAAACGTTCAAGAACGTCTTTGTTACTAACCTCCATACCGATAGTATTGCCGATTTAGAAAAACAATTGAGCAATTTAGAATGTGAAAGTATAACGCAAACTGAAATTGACGACTGTGTTACTAAATTGGGAAATATTTTTATAAACTCAGCAAAAAATACTTTTGGCGTTAAGTACGGAAATAGAAGAAAACAAGGGGGTAATGTTCATAAATATTCTAAACCGTGGTTATGTGGCGATTGTAAATTTGCTAGGCAAAATTATAGGAAACTAAAGAGACAATGTAAAACTAATTCGTCTACTGAAGCAAGGGTCGAAATGAAAAAAGCTGAAGGAGAATATAAGAAACTTATGGACACTAGCATTAGAAAACATAGGAAAATGATGTCAAAAAAAGGTCTAACAATAGTAAAGAATACTGGAATATAATAAAAAAAATTACACACAGAAAGCAACCAAACATCTCCATAGAATCACTCTTTGACTTTTTTAAAAATCTTAATAAAGCTCCAGAAATTGATGATGATATTTCCAATCTGCCAGAAATTGATACTGAGTTAGTTAACAATCTAAATACTGAAATAAATGAAGCAATTACAGGCGAGGAAATAATTATTTCTGTTAAAAACTTACGAATAATAAAGCCTGCAGCGATGATTTGATTATAAATGAATATATCAAATCTTCTATTGATATAATGTTACCAATCTATGTTAAGCTTTTCAATTGTATTTTCAATTCAGGTATTATACCAGATAGTTGGATATGTGGAAATATAAAACCAATTTACAAGAACAAAGGCGACCCCCAACACCCAACAAACTTTCGGCCTATACCAATAGTCAGCTGTTTTGGCAAACTTTTCTCTGCAGTACTTTTAAAGAGATTGAACTCTTTCTCCGAAAAATTTTCTATTCTTAGCGAAAGCCAAAGTGGATTCAGAAAAGGCTATTCTACTCTAGATAATATATTTGCTCTGCACGCCTTTTCTGAACTTCTGAAACTTAAGAAAAAGAAAATGTATGTTGCTTTCGTAGATTTTGAAAAAGCGTACGATACTGTTTGGCGGGAAGGCTTATGGTGTAAATTACTTATGAATAAAATTAACGGTAAAATGTATAATGTTATACATAAAATATATCAAAATACCAAATCTAGAATTGTATATAATGGTAATGTATCCCAATTTTTTGAATGTAAAAATGGTGTGAGACAAGGCAAAAACTTATCTCCATACCTTTTCTCACTCTATTTAAATGACCCAGAACAATTTCTAATTGAGAAAAATGCAATAGGTTTGTTTACAATAACAGACGAGTTGGAGCGAGAATTAGACATATATCTGAAACTTTTTATATTGTTGTACGCTGATGATACTGTAATTATGGCGGAGACCGATACCGATTTGCAAAATCAGCTTAATGCCTTCTATAATTTCTGTAAAAAGTGGTAATTGAAATTTAACATAGATAAAACTAAATCATTAATATTTGCGAATGGTCGCTTACCGAACAATTTAAGATTTACATATAACAACACTGAATTAGAAATAGTAACAGAATTCCCTTATCTAGGAATAGTATTTACAAAAACTGGTTTATTCAAGTTGGCAAAAATGGAACTCGTTAATAAAGGCTTAAAAGCAATATATGAGGTGTTAAGGAAAGGTAGATTACATAATTTGTCAACTCAATGTCAGCTTAATTTATTTGATAAAATTGTTAAACCGATACTGTTGTACGGAATAGATGTGAAATACTGTGATTTGGAAAAAACGATATGATAGAGAAGGTGCACTTGAAATTTTTTAAAATCTTACTGCGTCTGAAAACATCTACGCCTAATTATATGGTCTATGGAGAGTTGGGGAGATATCCGTTAGAAAATGGTATTAAAGTTAGAATGATTTCGTTTTGGTGTAAACTTGTTCTTGGAAAACAGTCAAAATTGTCCTCATTGGCATACAAATTACTGTACATAAAACACGTCGGAAACAAACGTTTTTCTCCATGGATAAATCACATCCATAATACATTAAATCAATGTGGAATGTCTTACATATGGACACTTCAATACTGTATTTCTGAAAATTGGTTACTTACGCTAGTGAAAAATAATTTACTTGATCAATTTAAGCAAAACTGGAACTCATCAATCAGCGCTTCGTCGAAAGGGGACAATTATAAAATATTTTAAAAAGAACTTAAATTTGAGAATTTCTTAGAATCATTAGACGATAAAGATAAATTTTTGTTTTGTAAGTTTAGAACCAGTAACCATATATTACCTATAGAAGTTGGAAGATGGAGGACAATAAACAGGGAAGATAGACTTTGTCCTTTATGCTCGGGAAGGGAAATAGGTGACGAATTTCATTATCTGTTTGAATGCTCCAGTTTCACTAATGAAAGGAAGTTGTTTATTGCATCAAAATACAGAAACCATCCTTATATCTTGAAATACAATGAACTGTTGTCATCAGAATCCGTCCCGGTGTTAAGTAAACTGTGTAAATTTATTAGAATTGTAATAAAGAGGGTGTGTCCTTCAGGTTACTCATATATTTTCCTATTTTATTGTTTAAAAATATGTTGTATTTTTCTAAATGTACATTGTTTTTGATATACTGTAAATTTATTTTTGTTTATATTTCTATACCTCTGTAAAGAGGTGCATGAGAAATAAAGAATGAATGTCAACCGACCACGTAGCACTAACACTTATTCCTACAGTTCCTGAGGAATTAACCAAAATGTCCTTCAAACCACTGTAATTCACAATTCTAAGTGTTTACCTAGGCTACTTACCGTTTTCCTAGAGGACTTCTCTCGTTGACGGCCACAGAAAAACTGACACTGAATCGGCTGCTCAGCTGCCTTTTATACTACCAATTTGGAAGAGCCCAAGTTAATATTTTAGGGTTGTCAGGAAGTGACACTAGATATTCCATTCTATTGAAAATAGGAGTGTTCTCTAATTTATTAACAAATAAGCCGTTTCATTCCCCTGTAACTTTATGACACAATTTGTAAACAATAGATTTTTGTCACACAGGGAAATTGTTATTACAATAATGGCGATTCGTAGTTCAATGCATAACTCAATTTATATCTGCGTCGGCTATCTTTTAAATATAGTAGTTGTTATTTACTAGTTCTTGTTTTGAACATGCGCACAATAAACGAACGAACAAATAGAAAAAAATAAATAATGACATAGAACTGTCTTTTGTGAAATGCGTTTAATATTTCATGAGTATTTAGTTTATTTTTTAACAATTGTTTTATTTGTTTAAATATCGTGTATATTAATATTAGAAGGTACGTTGCGGGATCTTTTATTAGTTTGTTTCAAGTATATTAAAAGACTGGAATTCTAGGCAGCTATTTACACGTATTAAACACAATGTGTTCACTTTGAAAAATGAAAAGTTGTTCTGTTCATTTAACGTTATAGTTTCATACAAATTGATAGCTCAGCAGGTATAGGTATTAATACACAAATTTCTTTATGTAATTTAAACATAATATAAGAATTGTTTGCATTTATAGTAAGCCACGATAATTAATGTTTCTGTAACATTAGAATCAGTATCAAAGACGAAGAGCTTTATACGTTACAGATATAAATCTTTAACCCTAAGAATCTGTAGCATATATGTATTGCCTTTTTTCTTTCAATATTAACCTAGTGTTTGGATATATCATAAGTTTATGGGGCCCGAGTGGTTAAAGGAGTTAGTCGCGGGCCTGTCAACATTGATTTGCCTCACGGGCAGAGTAGTTAAGGTAGTTTACTATTGTTTTAATATTGTATAATGCCACTTTCAGCCATTTTTCAGCTATATCGTGGCGTTCAATTTCTGTTGGAGGAGGAAGCCGGAGAAAACTTTCAACCTTCGGTAGAAAAACTGTCAATCCTTGTCAGTTAACATTGGAGTCGAGCGCACCCTGCACGCAGTGAGGCTCGAACCTGCAATCTCAGTGTTGACAGAAACACGTAATCAATCGTACACTAACTACCTTAATCACTGTAGTCTACTATTAATCACTTACCTGTCAACACTGCGGTTTCTTGTTCGAGTCACCTTGGTTCTATGTGCTTGACTCCAATCTTAATTGACCAGGATTGTCGCTTTTCCTATAGATGGTCCGGGGTTTTCGACGAGTATTTCAGCTTCCTCGACTAATAAAAACTAGACGCCACGATAAAGCTGAAAAATTGCTTCAATGTGACGTGACGTCATACAACATTAAAACACAAAACATAAGTTGGTTGTGTGACCATCGCTTTTGTTGACAAATTTCGTAGCCGAAATGCTTCTCTATGTACTAGACAAGACAGAACGTCAAAACATTGATATTTATATTACCAAAATATAAATTAATTTTTTATGTGTGTTAATTTTCAGATATTTCGAAAATTGATTAATTTTAGTTTCCAACCACAGATTTCACAATTTATACAATTTGATATGAAGTGCTCCCCTATCCGACATCCTTGGACGCGTTGGGCTGCTCTGTGGTCGATCACTTGGAACCGTATGGTCCCAGGTTTTACAAAGTAATTGTTTTCAAATATTTGCGATTTGTTGGTGGTTTGTAGTTTAATTAGTAGCAGTTTACTTTTAAATTTATAATAGAAAAATATTTTATAATGATTCATTATTAGAATTTGTCTTTAGACCAGAGGCTAAGTAAAGCTCACTTTTATATGAGTTATTGCTGAGAATTTATGTTTTGATTATATTTAGGACACATCCAGGTTAAAGTTTGAGTACTTAATCCACCATAACGTGTCCTTTTTCTGCTTGACGTTTCAATGGCTTTAATAATGCAAGTGTTGCATGATTTCTTAATTTAAAAGTGTTGAACAACAAAAGAATGTATTGAAATAAGAAATACCAACGATTGTTTTCTTATAAACATTAAATTGTAGAATATCCATTGACAGATGTTTGGTACTAACTTGTTTATATTATTGTTGAAGTTTTTTTTTAAATTTAATCATTCAGTCATTGCTGTATTTATATGTCCTTAAAATTGTTAAAATTCGAAACCTTCATTATTAATGTTTTATAACAGTTAATAAAAAATGTCACGAACATTTGTCTATTTCGGGCCATCATGACTCGATTCCCAGAGAAACGAACTTGTGTCTTTTAACCTTTGTTCAAGACAAGTGGAAGGATCGTCAATATACGGACGAGGACGGTGTTGTGCACACACTTGAACTCAACTGTTACACAACAAAGGGTTTTAATCGTTAGGGGAACGTGACATTTTTAAACACGGTATCGACCTAGGTAAGCAGTCTGGTTTTTCATAAATATAACCTACAACCGGAAGGCCTCTCCTATCTTCCCTGGCCAGGGCATCCGTTGGGCCTCCTCCCCATACGTGTCCAGATAAACACGATCTTGACAACCTCTCCCAACAAGGAAGCCTCCCCTATCCGCCACCTGAGTGAGTCAAGCACTGTGAACCCTTCCAGTATGATCCCAAAACATGTTATTAAAGTAAACATATAAACGTTGTTGTATGTAATATCTTTGTATTGCTGCTACTTTTATCCATATATAAAATAAATTGAATGGCAATTTTAGCAGAAGATTTTTTTATTGTTTCGTTTGATTTCCTTTTCAAAAGCGGTTTTAAGACAATAATTCCTTGCAGAGCTATTTAGTATGACACATCATTGCACACAACACAATATGTAGATTTCTAATGGGAAAACTAATACAATAATTTCCCAACTTTTTATTCATTAATAGGAAGGACGCCATTTACACATGCAATGCAAATAAAACATAACTTTGTTTTAAACATACAAAAACTCATATTCGTAATTTTGTAATACCATGGAGAATAAGTTGACATGATTAGAATAATTATAATAAATACTACGGTCATCAACCTGAATAAACCACATGGTTATGTTTGATTCCACCAGTATATGATCAATAAATAAACAAATTCTGCCATTTGTATACAATCATCACGATACGTTTCCACTATAGATAGGTAATTCTAAAGTTTAAATAAGGGTCTCGGGTGCGGAGGTGTTAAGGTAGTTAAGTCTTTTATTGATCACGTGCATATAAACAATAAGGATGCGGGTTCAAGTCCTAGTTTTGGGCAGGGTGTGCTCGAAGAAATAGGTGACGTTTGCAAATGCGGACTTTTGATTGGTTGGTTACCCGTCGGTACAAATCCCATGCCCCGGCTTCGTTGCTAACGTCGCAGGGTGTATTGTTTGTGCGCTGCTAATGTATGTTCTAGAGTACCAGTGTACGTTATTCCCCAAATGAACATTTTTGTCTTTTTATATTTGTATTTGTACTTCCTTTCAAACACTGTAGATGCCCTACATTCACACTGACACACATAAATATGAATTAAATCGGAACTTGACGTCATAGTCTGTTGACGTTATGATAGCGTGACTTAAGGCGCCAAAAAACCGAAAGTAGGAAAAAACAATGTAAAACAAAATAAAATCTCTTTAAACTCGCTAAGTCTGAGGTTGTTACCAAAGGTAACATATCCTCGACTTGGTAAAATGGGCATTTTCTTCACAAAAAACGTATAATTTTTTGTGAGCAACTGTGATGCTGTTGTCCATTTAGCTTGTTTCTGCTGACAAAAGAACATATTTTCAGCCTTTAAAACTTGTAAGCCGGGGATAAATCCGTTACCTACGTTATAACCCGGGTGTATGGAAATTGTACCACCTGAAAGTACTTCTGGACAGAAGTACTTTCAGGTGGTACAATTTCCATACACCCGGGTAATAACGTAGGTAACTGATAGTACACTCGCTGCAAGCACTTGCATACTTGATCAATTGAGAAATGTAGACACTGAATGCAGAAAAAGCTGGAATATTGCTCCATAGGTGAGGAAAATTTATAATTTTGACATTAAAAATGTCTCGTTTTCGGACATTCTTATGCTTAGATGACCGTTGGTGTCATATTCGAGGTGTTAAGTCTAAAAATGATTTTGACGAAGCTGTTTCTGTGGTGTCTTTAATTTCTAGTTCTAAAGGACATATTAACGGAAGCCACTTAGCAAATTGTTGGTTATTAATTTAAAGGACATCATCAAGATATCTATAGGTAAAGTTAAAGGACCAAGCTTCTGCTATCGTCTTGTCTTTCCTAAGACGTCGAAGAAATTCAGTTTCATAAGAATACAGGAACAAATCAGCAAGGACTATGGCACAGATTGTACCTATTGGAATTCCGATTGTCTGCTGACAAAAACATCCTCCAAAAGTTACAAATATGTGGTCGATCGGAAAATCTACAATACTACAAACTTGTTCTTCGCTGCAGCGTAATTTTCCTTTAAGTTCTTTAGTAGAAAAAAACGTATTGTCGTAACCTAAAACTACATATTTGTAGGCATATGTGGAAGTGAAGGCTTTATGTAGGATTTCCTTAAAACAGTTTTAGTTTTTCGTGCGGCAAGTTTACACAGAGTTGAAAAAATCAAAGGTTTAAACAGACGTAATTTAACAAATTGATCTTGATTTGAAATTTTCCAAAAGTTCTTTTGAATTTTAGAATTCCACATATGGTTAATATTATTTCGCGAATAAACAGTTTCATAATATCTTTTGCTGTCATTCTTTCACTGCAGACAATATCTTAGTCCATTGTTTTGACAACTCTTTGGTAGAACATGTAGATTAGCTGGCTATGTATCTTTCCTTGTAATGATTTTTATGTAATTCAGGAATCTAATACAAGTATAGTAAGTCTTCAGATCTATGTCGTAATTAATATTCGAAGAAGTCATGAAGGACTTATGGTCAGCCAGGATTTCATCTTTGTCAAATGTGGTACGTTTTATCATTTATGCCTAGTTCTTTAATGAGGTATTAATAGTATTGTGACTTACATGCAAACACAATGTTGTTAGAAGCCTTGTCAGCAGGGACGACAACTATTTGTCATGTAGAGAAATTGAAGCACCTCATATTCATAGCATCCTCGTCTTTGAATACGGATTAAGGTCGATCATTAAGATTCTTATTCGACTTTGTACCAAAGACCTTATTGTTCTTACCAATTAATCTAATTCTGGGTCTTGTTTATTTTCTCTCTTAATCCATTCTCTGACGTAGTCTTCAACTGTAATTTAAATTCCAGTCTACTGAATGAGGTTCTCTAAAATTTGGACCAAGAGAAATAATGTTTCTCAGATTCTTGTGGTCAATGATGTCAGATCACCAGTAATGACATGATAAGATGAATTTTATATCAAAGGAGAATGAGAACAAGTGCATTTAGTAGGTTGCTCGAGGTATGCTTCAATGGCTAGGTCCTGCAATCCTTGTTTTTAGTTGAAGATTTTACGAGAATTGGTGTTGGTATATTTATAAGACACGACACGAATGGATGATTTTAGAAGTATGAAAGGATCTGATCTTTCACTTCTTTTCTAGATAGAATAATGTTCAGTGCATCAATTCCTTTATTTTCTGAATTTCACGTAAAGTAATTTTCCATTCTCATCAAGAAGAGGTTTTGTCCGCACAAGTTTAAAAGACGCTATGTCGCAAATGATGCTAGTCAATCTAAATTTAGGTGTTAATGGATCTATTCCACCAATATCAAGTGCATCAATCCCTAGCAAAATGAGTGGTACGAATGTAATGTAAACCCAGGGGTTGTTCAAGATGGGAAAGTAGGTCATTATACTTGTCGGTCGAAGATTTAAACTGCGCATTTTCTTTGGCGGTTGGACGTTTGTATTTTTTATGACCATGGCTTCATTTGTCTATAGAATGCGTCTTAAAAAGGATCATAACATTCACTCCATTGCATGATGGACTGGATAAATTACCAGCACCTTTGATGTTATCATTGCAACCGAAAGGAATTGCAGTACCTCGTTTAATGATCCAAAAATCTCTGTTTGCGGAACGGTGTGCTAAGTACAGTACTATTAGTATGATAGTAACTTTTTTCTTATTCGTGTTTTCATGGACAAACACCGATCAAGATCTGGCTGATTAAAGTGTTTAAACAGTATCCTATATTGAGGATCGTTAGTACCATATTGATGATTGTTCATTCTGTTCCTCAAAGTCGGTCGTATTTCGCCAACATACAACAGTCCACAAAGCGAACACTTAATCCCATAGATGACATTTTCAGCTGAGCAGTCCACAGGGTCAAAAGTAAGATTTACTAGTATGATTGCTCTTAAATTTTGGGGAAGTTATAAGCATATCGACGGTTTTGCATTTTGTATTTTTTCCAGTTTTGTGTCTTTAATTCCTAATAATAGGAGTTTAATTATAATTAGCAGGTGAAGCCGAAAAATCAATTGTAACGGGTTTTAGATAATGTAATGCTCAAAACTAATTTTTGGCACATCTACGGACTTATAAATCTTAATTTGGGTAATGACGCAGTTGTCGTCAGCGAAATATAAATGCTAACCATGTGAAATTTATTTTTACAAGTAAATTAAACAAACGTTCTACATAAAACATTTAAATAAAACAGTTGATAAAATAAAACAATATCTTTTCCTGTTTTCATTCTCATAAAAAATATACTAATACTTGATGATTTGAAAGTATTTGAAGTGCATTTACTATTTTCATTGGATGCCTAATAATACGTTATTTTTTATTGCAATTATATCATCAGTTTTATAAATATTTTTTTAAACCTCATTCATTATTTTTATTTTCATCTTGGATGTGATACATAGTTGGGACAGTACAATTGTGACAGATAACCATAAAAAATGTACTTACCCTCTGATTATAAGCAAAATACTTTAGAACACAATAGGCGTATGGCTGTGATTTGATAGATATTTTTTGACTTGTTTTTTATTAATATTACCACCTAATGATTCATTACCAAATATACTCTGAACGGCACAATACAGCTGAATATAGTTAAATATGGCGCTAAACACCAAACAAACAAACAAAACCACTTAATGATATATATTTAGTAGGGAAAGGGAGATAAATCATGTTCATATAAGTATTCAAAAACTAAAAAAATACTCAACACATTAATATATGCAATTGTATTACTTCTGGCGATGCAAGCTCGATTATGGTTTTACTGGCTAGCTAAATTAAGAACTGTTAATTGTAAACTTTTCAAAGTATCATTTTAGGACGTGTATATAACTGGGTAGTTGAATGAATGGAACATGTTAAAGGTGACATGACAAACTAAATTAAATACTTCTAAAGAAACGTGCAGATGGAACTAATCGTAGAATGTTAAAAAGAGCATATGGTCTCAATAATTCTTCTGTAAATTCTGGTAACTTGTATGCACAATCTAAAAAATCCTTGTTTTTAAAAAACTTAAACTACTTATACTATAGTCGTTAACGTTTTGTGACTTTTAACACATTCAAAAATATTTAAACGGAAATAATAAAAAAAGTCTTAACGGTGGTGCAAAATTCTGTTAAAAAGCAACAAAGACGATACATTAACAGTAATATTTTGATAAATAAACTGACTAATAACAGTTCTGAAAGCAGTGGTTCAGAATAATTTAAACAGACAATTTCGATGGCAGATGGAAAACATAAGTGATTATAATGTACCTATACGATTACCTAGTACAATAGTGAGTGTTTCCAGTGCTGTCTTACAGAGCTTCCCGTATGGCCGATAGACGTAAGATAATTTGTTGGTAAAGGTGTTAGGCTCATTGTCCGCTCATAAAGTCTAAATTCTTTGATTCCCGATACTCTATATATGTAGCAGGTAACACCATTTGATATCCCTGTAACATCCCTTTTCCACGTTAATTCATTTTTTGTTAAATTAAAAAAAAACTGCTTGTTGGCCGTTAGCCAAACATTCAATTACAACAAAACAAGCCGTGAGCAGTAGAAAAAAATCTGTGTACGCAAAATTGAAAATATGGTAAGCGTTGTGGAATGTAAACACCATACACCAATAATGCAATTCCTTATTTTACATATAGATATCTTGATAATCATTATTGATACGTGATGATATTTATTTCCGTTTTAAATGAACCGCTGTGCGTTGTGTATTAATTGACATTCGTGTCTCTGTTTAATTACGTTTACTACATGAAAATTTGGGAAACCCGAAACTGAATGGCGTGTTGCATCTTGGGAAGGTATATGTAAATTACTGGGTTCTAACTGTGGCAGGTGGTTACAGTATGCAAAGTAGAGAGATTATACTAAAATTAGGTCACATTATCCATCTACAATTTTCTTCAATAAAGATCGTCTCCCGTTAGTTTCGCAATGTCTGAAGCTTTATTAATGTAAAGAAGATGAAAATTATGTTTGAATGTTGTATTAATATACGGAAGTTAGAATTTTTTATTTACTACATTACGAGCAATAGGACTAAATTCTGCTGTTAATCCGACAAATCACAAACTAACTTCGGATTATTAAAGAAGACGCAATAGGTATAAACGCTTAATCATTATAATGACCAATATGAGCTGAATTGAGCGCTGTTGATGAATTAACTGTATTTAAAAACTATTGATTTAATTATAGTTTTTATTTGCTATGCATTTTTTAAACTGTGGTTAAAGCCTCTAAGTTCTATTCTTAAAGATTTCTTTATCTGAAGTTATGATAGGTCATCGTCTGTATATCGAATATTTTCCACGCTCGAGTACAATATGATGGTTGAGATGATGGAATATTTATATCCGAAACTTTTGCGAGTTAAGTAAATTACAGTTTTATTTCACACATGCGACAACTATACCTGGAGACAAAATGTATGCACTAGTTTACAGAGATGAATTTAAATAGTGAAATATGGTTATGTTTGAAATTGTATAATGTATATTTTTAGGATGTTATTTGTTGTCTGTATATTTATATTATATTTAAGTGTATGAAGATGGATTTAAGGTTTTGAGAATTTAGTACTTGTTAAATATCCGTCCTACATATAGATAAAATTCATCTCCCTTGACACATTTAACAGGCAATTAACATTATTTTGACCAAAAAACCATATATATCATTCCTATACTATTGGCGTTTAGCCATAAATTATTTAAGTGTAGACAAAGATTAAAGTGCAGACATTTATATTAAATTGAGATGTCATTTGAACGATATACAGATATTTGCTAACATTCAAGATCGACAGACCATACAGCATGGCAGTGCTTCACATTTGTATGCCTATTTGTGGTATTCAGTACTATAATAACCACTAACAAAATTAACTGTGTAAATATCTTTTAGAATGTAGTCACGTGTAAAGGCATTTGTTAGTTCAGATCATTTTAAAAATAACAAGGTACGATAATGTCTTACAAGTGAACTGGGGACAAATTTTCAAACTATAAATTTTACCTTTTTCGCTTTAAGCATTTAAAATGTTCCGTCCGGCTATTGACATATTATATTCTCTCGTGTAATACACATAAGGCGTCATTGTTGATTATTTAACCTTATTCATATAGTGTATAGCTTAAATGGCGTGCATTAGTGTGGATTTAACGGCAATTTATCACACACAATGTATTACACCAAAATAAAGCATTTTTGTGTTGAAATTTAAAGATTTAATTTAAAATCTCGTCAAAATTGAACCTGAATTCAAAACTGTTCTTTTCAAAATTTTTACCTATTTTTTAACATAATTTTCGGCTTTTATTATTTTCTTCTTCTGTCAGTTTGTATAAAATGCTGTTAGATTGTTTTATCATTTAAGACAAAAATATATTTTTCTAATATAAGAAATAAAAAAGGTTTCTAGCAAGAAGTACATGATTAAGACATTTTTAAAAGCAGCGTTACTTCCTCATTACAAATAAAATGACGATTCCTTTGATTATATATTTAAACTTATGTAGTTATTATCAAATTCAATCAATATTCATGTTTAAATATTCTTTATTTACATTGTTTGATAGTACTGCACTTTGCCCCCTCTGTTTATTAGTGCATAATAAAGTTATTGATTGAACCGTGTGGAAAACAAGGAAGTTTCACTGCTATGTGCTTTTGTTTATTTTGGCAAAGCATAACTTAAAGCCTATCAAAACACATTTAAATTCTATATGTAACGAGAGATATATGATTAAACCTTGCAGTCACTTCTGGAAAGTTGAATAATACGGTAAGCAATATACTTATTTTTAAGACACTTATACATTTTTTTCTTTGATTTAGCATAAATTGCCGTTTTTATTGTATAAAGATTGACAAAATGTTGATGATTCATAACACTGTGGCTAATCAGTGCTGACTGTAAGTACGTCCTTACCATTTTAATTGTGGCTTCAACTTACGAATGGTCATGTCTTAATGTTCAATCCTTTGATGTTAAAAGGGCGGGGAAACCATTTTGTAACAGAAAATTGAGTAAACGTTTCCGACTGTATTATCCATTCATCCACATTTACTAAATTGGTTGTGCTATATATTGTGTTCCTATATATAAACTAAAGAAATTTAAAGGCTTTGATTAGGTTTTTAAATTGTGTGTTTGTTTGAATGTTATCTATGCAAGTTTTAACTATATCATGGCGTCCAGGTTTTATTGGGGGAGGAAGCCGGAATACCCGGAGAAAACCCGCGACCTTCGGTAGGAAAACTGGCAATCCTTGTCAAATAAGATTGAAGTCCAACGCACCCTGCCCATTGAAGAAGGTTTGATTTGTTTATTTGTTTGAAATGGGGTGTTATGCCATTTCCAACACTTTGTCAGCTATATCATGTCGTCTTGTTTTTAGAGACGAAGAAGCCAAATGAATAAATTAGAACCTCAGACATTCGGCAAGACAAAGTGCACACTATTTCATTAGGAGGTGTCATTTAAATAGCTATATGTGTCTTAAATTAAGTTACCATGATATATGGGAGGGTATCCAGTGCACGACCCAAATAGCTGTCCAGGCACGTACCTAGGGGGTGGATAGGGGAAGCACTCTAGATGAGGGTTTCGAGGTTATATAGAAAATCTAACCGTGGACAGTAATGGGAAAAGTGTTTCGAGAGTCCCCCGCTCCATGCGCGTAACACGACAAAAGGCTAAATTTACCACCCCTACACAATACCTCATACTTTTACAAAGCAGTCAAAATATGTTTTCTCTGCCCCATTCTAGTTAGAATTGATGTTGTGTATGTTTACTTGTTCTCGTTCTGAATAAGGCTTAAAAACCCATTGCTAGTCGTTTAACAAACATCAATCAATCAATCACGATATATGTAATTATTTGAATAAACAATGTAAATATTGAAGAAATTAAGACTTTATTATTTGATTATTTTTAAAACTAAACATTAAATTCATTGCATACAATATGGTAAAAATTAAGTGAAAAACACATAGCGCATAGCTTATTACAAAATATAAATTTATTGTTTGCAGTTCACACGATGGTAAAAATCGTTAATTAAGATAACATTTCCACTTTTGGAACAGGTTTAAGATGCAATATAGTGTTAAAATTCTCTGGTGAAAAATCAATAGTTTCAAACGGGTCGTTATGACCAAGCGATTGAGTGCATTTACAACCTTTCATGTTTAAGTGTAGTGTACATTTTTATTGATCCGTATTCTTTGTGAAATATTGTTGAATTAGTGACATAAACTTTAAATAAAAGAACAATAGCTCCCACTCTTAAGTTTATAAATATAGGCGTTTTAAAACTAATTTTGTGTTTATAAAATATATCTCATTAAAAGATAGGACGGGTATTACACGCTTTTAATTTAAAAATTGAATAATACTGAATATTCAAATACAAAATCTTAAAGTAATAAAAGGTAAAATGAGCGAAAAAAGTAACTTTTTTACTTATCAATAAATAAAAACAATTTGGATATCTTTATTCTGCACAAACTAATTTATTTGTTGTAAACCAAATACAAAATATATTTACAATCCAGGTGTATAAAAACTGATAACTTTATGTATGTTTTATCTTTTTTTCACCAAGACCTTCACATACCGGAAATACTCGCTGTATTAATTGTAATACAGGGAACATTCCGTGTAAAAATGTCATTTTTGATTACAGAAATAAAGTTTTAAGTTCAGTGGTTTTGTAAACAAATTAATACAGGGTTATTATAATGTATAAATATACTTGTTTATACAAGGAACATTACCTGTATTATGATAATGTCCAGTTGCTAAAATTGACCATGCAGTTCAGTGTATTGTATTTAGTCTCGTTCAGCAGTACAAACCGTAGGCGTTGCCTCGAATCAATACTGATGATACGACTGGACTGTCTCAGACATAAGAATGCTTTATTATTTAATTTGCTTTTTAATCTCATTGGAGCAACCCAAATTATGCGATATAACTTGCATTCGTCTCATGACATATAAACATTGTTAATCTTCAAATATTCGTTACGTCATCGATGTTGTTATCATTAAAATTGTCAAGATTAATAGTTGAAAATATAAAAATATAAGGAATATGTCAAATGTCTGGACAGGTTATATCCTATAACATGGTTTTATTCTGTTTACACCATTTATACACAGACCCAAGCCAGGTTATATCTTATCACAAGTTAAGAAATTCCTTTACTATAAAAATACCAATTAATGCCACTATAGTATATATATTTAATACAGGACAAAAGTTTGCGACTGCCTGTGATGTTTGTAAACAAAATAACAATGTCTTAAAAAAAGATACAATTTTTATATTTTTTATACTCTCTTTTTACACGTTTGATACGGTTTTACATAAAAGGCCTATCCGCCATGACAGACTTCTCTCATGCCCTAACCAATAGAGCGCTAGAGGTGATTGTTGTTGATGTAGGTAACCCGGAGTCTTGTGGGTGGAATTGAGTTAGGTCAGAATCAGAAATGCTAAATACCGAAACATAAATCGTATCCGGTATGCATTAGAGTGTCACACAAAGTATAAATACAAGTTATATGTTCTGTGTTTTGTAGGTTGTGTTTTATGCCTAAAAGATTTTCAAATATGTGGAATGCCGTATAATTAAGAGTTTATCGCTATTTAGTGGACATGAGTGATAAAGAGACTACTACCATGACATCCGTCAAAGAATTCTCTAGCGAGGAAAATGAGAAAGAGCTGTCTTCAACACAGTTTTCTAATGGAACTACGAATAACTTTCCACAAAACTTCGATGAACCTCACTTGATTGATTCTATTAAGGAAAAACACCACAAAAAATCTAAACATCATAAGAAATCTAAACATGTTGCAAAAGTAGCACCAGCTGACCTACTAGAGACGAAAGAAACTACTGAAGTTATCGAGCTAATTGAGGTATTTTCAATACAAAAAATATAATCATTGTAATATAAGGGTCCTTCTTTGGGAAAATACATAAAATTAAAGAAGACCAACTAATTCCATTAAAAAGAGAAAACTCAGGTTCCACAGAAGCGTAAGAAGTAACATACAGGTTACTAAAAGTACCATTAACACGTTACATGGAATCGAAAAAGATCACAACAGTAGAAGGAAATCCTGAATCATACATAAATGGTTCGTTGCAAAATGTAACATCCCGTCTCGTTCGCAATTAGAAATAATCTCCTATATACTTAACCGCCAATTTGTATTATTACGTATACTTATAGTCATTAAGGAACAATTAAAGTTGTCAACGGGTAAAGGGAATGATCAACAGGTACAATTTGTTGACTGAGAACAAAAATAGAAAATTGGTAAGGAACGGAGATGAACCCTTTGTATGGACTTCATTGAGCCTACTCTGTGTTTAAATATAAATGGACCACTATTTTTTACTATTAACTTTACATGTCGTCTAGCGGACAGGGTGTAGTCGACTCTAATCTTAATTGACAAGTATTGCCAGTTTTCCTGCCGCAGGTCGGGGAGTTTCTCCGGGTACTCCGGCTTCTTCCCCCAATAAAAACTGGACGCCATGAAATAGCTGAAAAATTGCTGGAAGTGGCGTTAAACATGAAACAATCAAAAAATAAGTTTTTCAGGTAGTATTATAACCTGACAACCCCCAAACGAGAGGGCCTTTTTATTTGAAATATTCTTACCACACACAATTTGTGTTTATCTCACCTACATAACCTACATGTAAAAACAGTAACAAGAACAACCCCTACAGAGATTTTTGTAACATCATAGTACACCATGGTACGATAACAACTGTAGAAAACTATCATAGATCTTAAAAAGCCTAAAACGCCAAACGACTCTTCAACAAACACCCAACCCAACATAATCTCAACTTCTTCGAATTTTGCGAGCGAAAGCTAGCGTGGTAACGACGAAACAAAGAAGACGTACTCCATGGCGTAACTTTGTTTAAAAATTGAATACCCACCCCCTAATATGATTGCAAACGGAAAGGGAAAATGTTAAAGCTAATGTCCATCAATTAAAGGATAGACAGCACTTGTTAAATCATAGTCAGATAAATCAAAACAATTGGCCGAAATGTTTCCAATACACTCTGCTGAAAATTACCATCAGTTGTTCAATTAAAATATTTATAAGCTTATAATAAATCATTTTTTGGATGAACTCAAATTGTCTTTACAAAAATCACACAATACAGCCTGTGGTCCAGATACCAACTTATCAAACTTGTGCCACTCTCCTCTCTTCTGTCTCTTTTAAATCTTCTTGACAATATTTGGGAAACGGTTGACTTACATATCTATTTGGGAAATGGCTACCGCTGTGCCTATTCCAAAACCTTGGAAAGACCACTATAAGGCCAATTATAGGTCTTTAGCTTTCACAAGTTGTCTTTGTAAATACATGGAAAGTATGATGAATGATTGTCATGTCTGGTTTTTAGAATCTAACAATATTCCTGCTAATATACAGTGTGGATTCAGACAAGGTAGTTGTACGATTGATAACCCGTTACGATTTGAAACTTGTATTCAATGTATTTTAAAAGACATTTATGACAACAAAGTCTTACGTCTTACCTTTAATTCACATTTTTATCTGATGGAAATTTTCAAGTTCGGGTAAAATGAACTCTATAAACCCAGTGGAACAAAACATGGGTGTTCCCGAAGAAAGCATCCTTTTGTTACTTTGTTCGATCTAAAAAAATTTGTCTTGCTGAGGTTTTAAAAGATAATATTGACGGTTTTTTAATGTTAATGATTTCCTCTAATGTTTCAAGCGAAAATATATGTAATATTGAGTGTCAAATAATATATGTTTAAATATTAAAGAAAAATGAGATTTGGTCTTTGGTTCGAAACTTTCAAAACTGTAAGTAAGCATATTTGCAACAAATAAAATATGCATCCTGACCCCGCATTAACATATTATAAAAACCTTATTATAATCGTTAAACTATCTTGGTTTGATATTTGATTCAAAGCCAACTTTTTTACCCCACATCAAAATGGATAGCGACTATGCCCTGGAGCGTTTAGAATTACACCTGTAGAAAGCTTATATGTTCTCTCTTTTTAAAAGACGAACCAGTCAAGCTCGGTGTGCAATATGCAGCCAAATTCATGGCTTATCCTGGCAATCTTGCTCACGACTGTGTGTTCAAACCTCGTTACAAAAAATATTTTTTAAAACCACCCAGAGAAAATTCAACCTTCTGGCATAAGTATAAAACCTGATTTCAAAACTTATGGTATAATTGTAGATTAATAATCCTAAACATACGATTATTTATGATCTTAGAAAATTTAACCAGTCCCACCCCAGCCCTTTATTGCAGTAAAATTTTGCAGGATGTCACGCTATCACCATAGTGCAATTTTATACAGACGAATTGATAGACGGTGATAAAAGTATTATCAGCCGCTGCCTATCAACTGCCTGTATCCAGTGTCAAAGCGCAATCCTTTCTTCTTTCACTGAAAATTGTCGCAACGTCAGATGAGCGTATATGTATTATCTGTTCAGACTCGCTATCGTGTCTTGATTCCATTGATAGTTCCAAATCTAAAACCCCTTTATTCTTAGAATAAACTGCAATTTATAAATGCCTGGTTAGACGGGGCAAAGAGGCTGTTCTCCTGGATTTCCATCCACATGGAAATCTATGGAAACAGTCGCAGAAAAGGATAACATTGTACTTTGTGGCAGAGTTGTTGGAATCTCCAAGTTCATATTAACTTAGTTAGATACCGGTAATACAACGATAAAAATAATTGTAACTATTCCGAAGTTCTTCGAGACCAAGTTACTGTAACCAAGTGTCGCTTGGTTCTCACTGTAAGTTCATATTTTAGTTTATTTACTTCTGTCGCTGACGACCCATTTCTACAATTTTCAAAGAAACTCAATTTGTATTCTTAAATATAAATCTTTGTATATAAATATGTTGTCTTAATATTTTAGTCGTCTATTTTATTGATAACTATGATATGTGTATATGTTTCATAATTTTAGTTTTCATGTTTTTATTTATATATATACTCATAATATTGTATGTGATCAATTTGTAGTCTTGAATCATTATTTGTTATTTAAAGGTTGATGTCTTAAATATGGCTGAATTATTGCTCACTATACGTTCAACACTAACATTGTATTAAAACAGTTAGATGAGAAAAAAAGAGTCTTTTATGGGTATTTGTTGGTTTTGTTTATAATCATCTTTATACATTTTTAGAATGGTGTAGAATTATTTGAGAGTAAAGAGAAAAGAGATGCCACGATAGAAAACAAAACTGATAGAAATTCTAAACATGGCAAGAAGTTGAGTCGAAAACACAGCGCAGACATTGCAACCAATGATGCTTCAAAGCCAGCAGAAGAAGTTAATATTATTGACCTTGAGGTAAATAAAATATGTGGTAATTTAATATTTATAGACGTGAGGTAAAAAGGGTTGTTGATTATATGTGTAGATACATAATATTTATTATGTCATCCATTTCATACTGGAAATTTCAAATGTAATCGAAAGTGTAAAGTTCAGCGGTTATTTCAACTATATTCAGAAAGAACAAGCTTAAAAATATAAATCATTTTGAACGTATCCCCTTTAGGCAGCAATGAATTGATCAGTAATCGGAAAATTTAAAAAAGGGTGACGAAGCTATAAATAAAAATCTTAAATCAAGCCACTATAAATCACTCTCTACGAGCTTGCTGTTCCTTGTCAAATAATCGCGCCTTCCAGACACCCTATAAAACCCAACTCTCCATGATTTATCTTGGCTGAACATTTACTGTGAGGGTCCCTAGTTCACTATTCACAGAGCTGCCCAGAGTGCCCCTTGGTGACGGATAGAGAAAACCCCCAACTCCAAGAGTTATCTTGGCTGAAAATTTACTGCGATGCTTCCCTGTTTTCTATTCACAAAGCTGCGCAGTGTGTCCCTAAGTGGCGGATAGAGAGGCATTCTCGTTAAGTATGGTGTGTCTGGTGATTAAACTGATTAAACACGGACCATAGTGAGGAAAGGTGTCGATGGTGCGCCGCTTTAAAAAAAAAAGATATCGAAACAGCGGAAACTTAATTTAGCAGCTACAAAAATGTATAAATTATACGCCCTCCTTACTCTTCCACAATTTTCTACTGACAGTAAAAGTTTGTTACCGTTGGCTTGTCCGCTTTCAGTTTTGATTTATTGTTTCTTGTTCTATTTAAAAATTTATCTGAAATATTGGGCATTGGATAAACAAACATTTGATTAATCATTATGGTGATAGCTTTATCGACTGAAAAAATATAGACTGTCTACCTCCCAAGGTTGTAACGGAGTTATATAGACAAGAGTGTTTCAAAAGGTAATATTTTTTGTGTGTTCTAATTCTAATTTGAAAAAGGACGAGCATAAAAATAGCATTGAAGTTAAAGAACAGGAAGATAAAGACGGCAATTTGAATTTGAAGCACACTGATAGTGTTCTACCGAGTGCTAGAAAAGAATCAACAAAATATACAGAAGCTATTCAACTTGAGGTACTTATGTCAGCTATTGTAAAGCCATTTCATTAAGTGATTTATTCAACTGACATTAAAGGCCATCTGAAGAATATTTTAGTTTCATGAGAATTGGACTAAGTCAACAATTTATGTATTAATTTGTAAATTTTCGTAATTTGCGGAAGAGCATGGAATGGACAAGTAATCATAAAATGTTTGATTCCTCAGACATGTTAAAAAGCATCGGTGTTTGGTCCAACTAAGCAAGGACTATGCTTACCAGCCTAACTGTATCATTCAGGGACAGCAAACGTTTTGTTAGAGAAAAAATGTATTAATCTTCTCTTTAGGGTTTGGTACATACATTCCTAATTATTTTATTTGATTAAATATAAGTTGGTCGTTGTGATCATTGTTTGTTTTTGAATACATTTCAAACACAAAATCGATTAACGGTAAAAATTATTTTGGTATTTTTACCCATACAACAGTTAAAATTTAAATGCCTCGTAGAGGGTGTAGTAAATTAAAAAAGTAAAGCAAATAATCTGTTATCGGATCGATATCTAAACAAAACTGTTTATATCTTGTAAAAAACGAAAGATTGAAATATTCTAGATGTTTTAATACGATTAAATTAATCATTTGTGTCTACTGATATATACATTTTGTGTTATCAATGTATAACTTTTTGATTGTGCAATTGCCACATTAACGTTATTACATGCACTTAATAAGCATTTAATATTAATCAGTCGGTGTTTGACTTGTGCACAAGTTAAAAATTCGATATTACTGGTTCATGAACTGCATTTCACGATAAAATACTGCGCCATTAATTTTTCGTCTTACGTCAGTTACAGTTTAAAGTTTTATAGTAGCTACAAAAAACATACTATTTTATCATAAGTGTACCATAAAGTAATATATATTTGTTCTAATTTTCTTGCGAAAAAGAACGAGCAAGGAAAACACTTTCATAAGGACCAACAAATGGACGAAAACAGTCCAAGAAAACCAAATCAGTCTAGTGTAAAGCACACTTCAAACGATCAAACAAGTGTGAGAAGAGGATCAACTAAAGACACTGCGGCTATTAAAGTTGAGGTAATTTTGACAGCTAATTTATAAAAATATTTCTAATATGACGCGCTTAAAACGCTTTGTGTCCACATCTGTAGTAAGACTAGTATATACTCATAATCAACGTCATAAAAGATCAACACTCTTGATTGTGACGTCATAGTAAGATGTTTTACACATATTTTAACGACGTCACGATCAATTTTTTGTTCTACATGCCGACAAGTCTTGTAACTCATAGGTTACGTTGATGATAAAAGTTAATTCATATTTGAATTAGAATCGAAATAATTGATTTGGTACACGAATATATACTGATTATATTACGGGTTGGCTGTTTTTATTGGTTCGTGCTCCAATTAATTACGTATATTTCTTAAACATTTAAATCACTGATTAAAAAGACCTATTAACCGCCATTAAAGTTTTATTAAAATCATGAACGAGTCAACCGAATATTAATAGATTCCAAAAGGAAAATGTGATGGATAAGTGATAAGACAATTTTTGTCATGAACCTTAAGATGCACGGAATAGCAGTCTTGTGATTTTGCGCTGTAATATATACAGTAAATATTTGTAGTATCAAATGAAACGTTCAAGTAGTTTAAATGGCCTTTTTGTGATTTCTTGTTCATGTCTGATTAACAATGCCGTTTTCCTAAATTTTGTTTTTAAGTATAAAATATTTTACCAGTAAATATACCCAACGATTACGTAGCAGACTATTAAAATATATCTAAAACGTGCCCTTGCATTAAACATTTAAATTGAAATAAACACGAGCGTTACTTAAATGCAATATATGTTTCTTTTCGTTTTCTTTAATGTAAAAAGGACGAGCATGGAAACAACTTTCATGACGGCGAACAGATGGACAAAGATAGTCATCAAATATCGAAACATTTGAATTCAAAGCACACTCAGAAAGCGCCGCTAAGTGCCAGAAGAGGATCAAATAAATCTTCTTCATCTATTAAATTTGAGGTAGTTTTGTCAACCATTTTACAAAATATTTCCTTACGTGATTTATCTGATTGACGTTTAACGCTAAGCGAAAAATATTTGAGCATTTATCGGAATAAAAATAGGAATGAGTATATAACATAAACATGAAACATGAAATGGAGCAGTGATTAGAAAATTTTGAATTGCAATAAAAATTTAACAATTAATAGCGATCTTGAATTCGGTCATATTTCACAAGCTTGCTCTTCCTGATCTATTATTAGCATTAAACGTTGCTTAAAGACTGCCATAAATTGACCAAAAAAGTTTTTGTTTTGTTTAATGTTTTATACTATCTATTGCTAATAACTTAATTTGATTAGCTGCCAGAATAACCTTCATTACACAGGTCTCAGCCAACGAAAACAAGTTATATAAAACCCGAATAAACAGTAAAGCAATTATATTAAGTTGAAGTTGCAATAGCGTTTATATATAACAAAAACAATTTGTAAATTTTTTGTGATGAAAGTGCCCTTTTGATTATTTATTTAATATTTTATAGTGTTTGTTGAAAACTTACTGTACTGTCCTTGTTAGATTTTAAAAAATGTGTGATTTTTCTTGTAATCTATCTTTCTCGTTTTATTTTAATTTTCATGTAAAAAGGACGAGCATGACGACGAAAAATTCGATAAAGATGGTTATAACAAATCAAAACAACATTCGGATTCGAAACAAAGTGCTAGAAGAGAATCGACTAAAGATACAGCAGTTATTAAAATAGAGGTAGGCATGTTTGCCATTCTATAAAATCCACTGACGACGTGACTTGTTAATTGACTTACTTTTAACATTCAGACTCATTTTTGAGATTTATTTCCCAAGTCAACAAATTTATAATCATTTGGTAACAGTATCTAACAAATATGGCCTGTGATAAAAGTGTGATTTCCTCTGAAATTGAGGGAGCAATGAATAGGGCTTGTCATCCGGCCAGCACAAACGAACAACTTTCAACGAGCTTTCTCTTCCTTATCTTGGGCAGTAGGGTTCCCTTGACTAATATCAACAACATGTTAGTTTTCAAGAAAACTAATAGTATTCTAATAACGGGTTAAACTAACCCTCCATTACAATAAATATACATTAAAAATGCTGAATGCGATTTCTATTGTTTCGTGTAGATGATATACGTATTACGAAGAGCGATGTCAGTGTACTGAGTCATGTACTCTTACTCCATGAACATGTACGCACGAGATGTATTTATGTATTCGAGATGTGTTCTTTACTTCGGACAAACACATTTTCAAATGAGACATGCAATCGAGATGACATATGATTGATTGGTTGTTGTTTAACGTTTTCAGCTATTTCAGGTCATGAAAATGATTAAATTAATAATATGACATCCGTCCTTTAATAATAAAACGTGAGAGAACAAAATGCCCTGCGCTGCAACATGGCTTGGGTATTATAGTATGATAGCACTAAAATCCGTCGTACATTCTTGTACTACACAACACATACGACGATGATGAGATAACCAACATATTGACATCTTTATATTAAAACATATAATATAACTGTATGTTAAAACAGTTGCACTAGCAGAAATATCTGTATCAATATGCATCTATTTTGCATTACCAGGAAGACAACGGGGCTGCATTATTGTTTGCAGTAAAAAGTAAAAAGAAAGCTGCAGCTTTAAAACTCGTTGAAGAAGGAGCAAATATACATTTTGTTGATGAGGTAAATTTATTTCACTTGGTCAAGTGTTTTGGACGAATAAATGAATAATAATGTGAAAGGACTCGTGTACATTATTACAATGTAAACGAATAAATAATCCAAAATATCAAATAAAAAACCAAAATTAAATAAAATAAAAACAATATATCAAAAGAAAACTAAACTAAAAATTTCTAAAACAGTTCAAAAGTTTATAGTTTGTTTCCATTATAGTTCTTTTATTTTATTCTTGTTGTTAACTATATCATTTTTGTACCTGTTTCAGACAAAGCGCAATGTAATTCACTATGCAGCACAAGCGGGCTACGATGATATAATCATGAAACTGGTTGCCCTCGGTGGCAATGTAAAGTTGTTAGATTGTGTAAGTTATTTACTTTTATATGCATTAGACACTAAATAACTACAAATAACTTTCAGTAAGTTGTAATTAAAATGTTTAAATGCATTAAAACATGACAGGTTTGCGAATTAGTCGCTTGTTTTCAAATGTACAATTAAATGACCACACCAAGACTAGTTGAATTTGCTTCCAAATTATGCGTGTAAGGACTGCAGTATTCTCCAAAGATTTTTTTTAAGATTAGTGAGCAACTATCTTCAGGACGAGAACTGTTAAACAACTAATAAATAATTATTAAATAATAAGCTGTAGACTAAAAATGTATTTCATGACTAGGAGTCTTTCTGGTATGACCTCCTTTCTAACAACGTTCAGAGGTCATGATTTCTTTATTATAACTTTACAACCCTTAACAAAGGTCTGTCCTGCTCAGCTACATACGGAGGAACAGTGGAAATCTGTTGGTTAATCTTTAATAATTGTATTATTACCGAGTCTGACTATTTTAGCATTATTTCTTGTTGCTTTTCAATTTATACGGTCTTTATTTTAAAATAACAAGTCATCGCCATCATTACAGAATTATGAAACACCTCTTCATAAAGCGGCTCGCTCAGGACATGACACTACCGTGGTTTTGTTGGTTGCAAACGGCGCAGAAGTGGATACCTTAAACAAGGTATGGTTGTAATAACAATGTTTAAATGTACGCATGAAATCATTATCAGTTTACAAGACCATTTATAAATTGGTATTGAATGTATTAACAGCCAAACACACTTGAACCAAATTGCACAATTTTCGTAGAAAAGATTTATGTTGTTAAACTCTTCTTTAAAATGTAGTTATGTCTTTTATGTGATGGCACATGTTAACACATCAATCGTTTGATTAGATGCGCTGTAATTTTTATTTGTCAAATATTTATGCATTCTGAAGGTTTATTATTCTTTTTCATTGTATAACATTTGCAGGAAGGTAAGAGTCCCCTCGAGCTAGCCGTTATGGGGAAACACGTTAAGGTGATTGAAGTGCTTTTCATGTTTGGAGCAAATCTAGCCATGCAGGACTGGGTATGATTCCTAATGACTAATGTTTAAATGTATATACCTTTTCTTACCTTGTGAGCAATTTTAAACTTGCTTTAGTAATGTCCTAGATGTAATGTAAACTATTCAAAAAGCGATATATAACATTATATTTTATGTTGATTTTATAGAAACAGTCGTAAAGAGATTGTATTTCCAAATACACATGAAAACACATCTAAATACAAATACTGTTGTTTAAGAATTTTATAAAAATCAAAACAAGCACGGTTCTGTATACAAATTTGTGATTTGTGTGATATTGGCTTGTGGAATGACAAAAATAATATTAACTGGTTTTCGTTAAAAAGTAATGCATAGCAAGTTTTCGTGCTGTAGGTTTAAATTTGTTTTAGAAATTATTCATATAAATAGTAAAAAGCTAATCAGGATGAATTGATTAAGTTACTTTGCTTATATGACACATTTCTATTTGGTACGTTAGCTCATGTTTTCGCCTAAATAATGCATACCAATGGCAGAATTACGCTTATCAATTTCCCCTTTATAGTATTATGTCATTATAATGGCTCTCGTTATAGGCGGTTTTACGTTATAACAAGAACAATTCATCACGTGTTTGGTAAATTCCAGAGTTGGTATTATAAAAGGCAATTTGTTTATTCCAATTTTCCATTTTTAGTGGCAAATAATATGTTTGGCAATGAATCTATGTCATGATCGGTATTGAGGTATTGTTTGTTACTTCGTTCTTATTCTGAATATAGCTCGATCGACGTTGATTGATTGATTGATTGGATGTCTGCTTTACGTCCAGCGAGCAGTATTTCAGCTATATTCAGGACTGGAACAAGTTAACAAATAATAGGCAACCAAATGTTTAAATATTAATAACATCTAACGTGCAATATATTGACAGACATGGTTAGAAGAAGCATTGCAATCAAAACAAAAAAATGACGAAGCTATTATTGATATGATGTGGAAGCACAATGAACGGTTACCAGGATTCAAACATGGGTAAGTAAATGTTACTGAAGTTGTATTTGATGCGGTAGTTACGCACATATCAATATTTAAGTTATCATGTGTATACATGTATTTAAGACAATAACATGTTACAAACAAACCTTTAAATAATAAAACATCGTATTCAACATAGAACACAAGTTCAATTATACATCGGTTTCTTACGTAAGAATATGATGAATAAAGGCTGCGGATTAAAGATAGTTCAAAATTGCTATATTTACATTTTCATTCGGGGTCCCAAATTATCTTTTAAAATGTTTACATAATAAAAACACCCTATGCGTGCCAACTCGTAGTAGGATAAAACTAGCGAATAGTTTTGATCATTTTGGCAGACGATTGAAGTCAGCTACAATAATTACACAGTGAAGTAACTCCTGTATTATTACGTGTTATAAAAAAATATAAACATCAGCACATTATACGTCCATCACCTATAGTTATTTCAAAACGAATAACCTGTCATTTACTGAATGGTTGCTTAACGTAAGGCAAAAAGTATATCAGGTGTATTAGTTGAGAACAAGTTAGCAAATGATAAATTAATTCTGACGTTGAATATTCAAAATATTTTGATTGCCAGATGTTCCATCCGTCTGGAGTATTGGGTTAGGAACGAATGTTAAGCTTTTATGGCGACAACATTTTTTCAAATTGCAAACGTGATCTCTATCGTGCAAGAGGCGTGGCACTCTTCAAACACTTTACTTACAATAAGTCGCGGTTTGTATTATAAAGTGACAAGCCCAACAAGATGGCGTCCACAAATCCGCAACCCAAGTACTCAACGAGCAGCTCTGTTTGTAAAGCTACCGAACCCGTCCCAGGAAAAAAACTGAAAATTTGAAACCGTCGTTCTTGTGTCAATGAGCGATACGTAAAAGTTAACAGCTTGAAATGACAACAAATAAAAGACCTCTTAATAAATAGGAGTTTGATTTTAATGATCCTATTATCTCTATAAATCTATAAGAAACACAACAATGGCAATCTTGAGTAAATGTGCGACACGTCATAAAACCCTGGAAATACAAATGTACAAAGCTCATAAATCAAATCGATCATTATTTGTATTGATTTTTCTATACAATTTTAAATAAATTTAGTCATATTGTTGTGTAAATATCGTACTTGTAGACTTTCCGAGCAGCTTTATGTCCCAATATGTTTTCCTTCGACGGCGTATACAAATTTAAAATTTATATATCTAAAGACCTACCTCCTTACTTGTAGCGGTATAGCATACAAAGTCACTTGCTTAGAACCAGATAAGAGCAGAGAGTTGGACAAAATGAACATGGCAGTTGAAGCTAAAAAGTCATCATCACAGTTTCCTTTCTACTGTTGCAAACTACATGTAGAGTATACAGATGTCAAGGCATTAATCAAAGAAAACGAAGAGCTGTTTAGTGACATATATGAATGTCGAAGTTGGAGCAGTTTACACAAAGTTTTTACGATTAACATAAAACTAACTGGAGTTCCAAAATGTAATGAAACCATTAATGTAGTGTCGCCAGATGGAAACATAGGTCATATAGATAGTATTTTAAGAAATGAAGAGGAAAATGTAAGTTATAAAATATAATAAAATATATATAAATGTTACACATTGTTACTTACCGCACAAAAGATTTATAGGTATTTTTATTTTTATTTTAAGTTGAGTGTTCTATTGTAACTCTTGAACTAGATGAAACAAAGTCATACAGTCTTTACTATTAGTCATCAGTAATTTTAGCCTTACGTGCTTCAGTAGTGAAAGTTACGATTTGTCGACACTGTGCGGATTTCGTCTTGAATGATAGAGATACAACTGTAATCTTAAACAAAATGCGAAATATTTCGAAAAACCCTTGAATAAAATCTTCCCAGTATGATTTAAGTTTATTGACATATACATACTATTGACATATCTTAACATTAACATGTACTGACATAACATTTTTTGCTGACCTTCTGCGTAATCAGGTCTAGCTTTAAAACTGTTCATATCTCATGTTAAAGCAATTGTGTCTTCTCATAAAAGATTAGTTTTATCGACAATATATGTAAGGTTAAAAGGTAACATAAATCTTATTAATTTTTTTTTATTTTAAAAGATACTCTCTTTCTGTTTTTCTGTTTTTGGATTTTGTGTTGTGTTTGTCTATATCCGGATTTGTAACTGTCTCTTGACTTTTGACTCTTGTTGTTCGGTCGGTTTTCTTTGCTATTTTTCTATGAAGATTTCGAATTTTTTATTTTGATTTTAAATAATACCTAACTGGCTATTCCTTTTAAATTGTTTTAAATGATTTTTTTGTGGTTTTTTTAAGTTGGTTCATTCCGATCTAATAAGAAATATACACTTAATGGAAACGGTTTAATATTTTATTTTGAGGTGTGCTTTCTTGTTCAGTTTTTGTTAAATATTACGAATAATAATAAGTTGGAAATGTAGTTTAACAATTTGTTATCCTTTTTAACGGTAATATATCCTTTTGTAGTGCACCAAGCTAACTGTTACAGTAACTATTAAACATAACAGTATAACAACCTTCATGTTTGTTGCCGTGGAAAAACCAGAAGTATTTTCTGTATCAAAAGAGGCAGTAACTATCCAACCACAAATGGAACCTGAAGCAGAAATAGATATCCCAAGTGATACATTCGACTCACCAGGGGATCTTTTGTTCAATGTATGTCTTGTTGCAGTAAACAGAAAGTAGTGCTCATGCATGTAGTAAAGTAATATACGATTTGTTTAGCTTTAATGCAATTACGAATTATGATTGTTATTAATAAAAGTAAGTGGTTTATATTATTCTCTTTTTAACCGTAGGAAATGACATAAGATAAGGGATTTGATGTTGATTTGTATTTATAAATCAAATTTAAACTATGTGTGTCAGTATTTCTTTTTTTTACAAACAGGTAGTGGAAACCAAGGATTTAAATGGTGACGCTGACGATTCGGATGAAGAACCATCACTTGTCACGAATGTTCTTGACCTTTCAATGAGCAATCACGAGCAACCCAAAAAACCTATTGACATGAAGTTACCTATGCATGCAAAAGTAGACGAAAACGCCGAAATTGTAATCCTGGCTTCCTCAAAAGAGTATCCTGAGAAAATGGAGGATTGGGAAATAGTAGAAGCAAAGAAGGACGGTCGAAAGAAATGCGCTGCATTTAAGATCAAACATTTTTCCATGTGAGTAGCATAGTATACATCATACGTATCTTCTCGAAATACAATCAAGTGTAAAAATAATGGGAACACGACAACCATTTGTAATTGTAAACTGAAGGCAATTTAGTCTCAAAATATTGAAAATTACAGCGAGTTACCTTGATTATAATTAATTGAATGACAAAATTATTTATTGATTAAAAGGAGTACTGCATTTTCTTATTGATTTATCGCTCATATAATTAGTGTATATCTAATAAGGTTAGTTATATAGACTTAATATCACTCGTTGATTTCATTAGTTCAACAATTTTGCTTTGCCTTATACAGAGAGAGAGAGTAAAATAGTCGTTCTGTTAGAAATCTGAACGCAATGTTTATGTTCAAATTAAAAAACGATTCAAAGTGTCAAACATGTTAGATGTTTTACTGATAAATACTGTTTATACTTAGCATTTAAATATATTTTTCACTCTTCTAAAAATTTAAAAAAATATCTTTTTAGCTTTTAATAGAGAAGCAAGTTAGGTACATTATATCTACTGTCATTTATCCAGCCAGTTATAACTTTCACCCTATGCAAATTAACCTGCTTCACGTACTTCATGTGCCATGACTAACATATATAAGTTTTTTTAAAGATGATTACTAGTTTTTCTGCTTGCTAAAACTGAGCCTGAATCCAATAGTATAAAATACAGAAACCTTTTTTAATACCATAAACTTAAGTACTCCTCAATATTTTCAACTTTAATTACAGTTTGCCTCACCAAGTATCTCCCATTGCGTTTCCTTTTCGTCTAGATTTCTAAACCATTCCAATCACATATTATTTCAATTGCAAACGAAACTATTTCTATGATCTCGACAAATTCAAACATCCTAGTAACCATGGCTTGATGATGACTGTAAGGGCGCTATAAAATCAACAAACACCCAACCAAAAATAATCTTAACGAATTTCGAATTTTTCGAACGAAACAAAAAACAATCTCTTGGCGTAACTTTGTTTTGAAACTAAATAACCATGCCCCTATGAACAAAAGGACAAAAATAGCAAGAAAAATGTCCATCATTTAAAAGATGGTCAAGACTTATTAACCTCTGAATTTGATATATCAAACAAATTGGCTGAAACTTGCAAAACACTCCTCTGTTGACATTTATCATCCAGATTTTCAGCGAGTCAAAAATTAAAAAAGAAAAATCATAAAAATAATTTTCAGTACAAAAATTTAGAAGATTACAATAAACCGTTTTCTTTGGAAGAACTAAAAATAATTTCTCTAAACAAATCAAATGATCCAACATGTGGCCAAGATGATATACATTATCAACTTCTCAAACCTCTTCCAAACTCTTCTTAACAATGTCTTTTAAATCGTGTTAACAGTATTTGGGAAACGGGTGACTTACCTTCTATTTGGAAAATGGCTTCAGTTGTCTCTATTCCAAAACCGGGTAAGGATCACCCAGAAGTTTCGAACTATCCTTACAGGTTGCGTCTGTAAAACGTTGATAAGGATGATCAAAAATCGCCTTGTCTGGTTCCTTGAATTCACTATTATTCTCTCGAATATACAGTGTGGAAAATTCTGGTATCTGTATAGATGAAATTGCCTCAATTGAAATTCCTCACAATCCACATGATTAAATTCTAAACCAGTATTTATTTATGATTTGCGAACATAAAAAAATCAGAAACAAACCCCTTGATCATTTCATAGATTAAATTTCGCTATCCTGATCACTACAGCACAATGTTCACGGATGGATCGAAGGACGGTGATAAAGTTGCTTCAATTGCTGTCTTTGGAGAGCGAGTTGAAAATCGCCGTCTTCCTTCTGCTTCTTCCATATGTATTGCAGAGGCCCAAGCCATTCTTGCACTAAAATTGTAGCCTCGTTAGTGTAGGATAAATTTCTCGTCTGCACTGATTCTATATCGTGCCTCTTGCCATTGAAAATAACAAAGTAAAAAATCCGTATAATTTAAAAATTATTTAAATTTACAAATCCTTGATCATTTTTGGTAAATAGGTTGTGTTTTTTGTGTATTCCCAGGCAAGTGGGGATTGTGGGAAACACAGTCGTGGACAGAGAAGCTATGTGTGCCTTAAATAATACCATTCAAAACTGTAAACTGTCTTTTCTTAGCCTTTATTTCAAAATATATTTATAGTTTATGGCAGAGTGGTTGGGATCTCGAAGTTCATAATAAACTTAATGAGATTTAACCAATAATTCGCTATAAAAATGTTAACTCTGTTACATGTCGTACAGACCAAGTAGTTTTAACACGGTGTCGTCTTGATCATACCATACCAAGACGACCCATAATTATATTATAAATGGTGAACCACGACCCGAATGTGTGCCATGTAACAGTCCGTATACAATCAAGCATGTCTTGATGGACTGTGTTGACGTGGCCCACATTCTGGAACGTTTTTATACTGTGGATTCTTATTTTAATTTGTTAACAACTGTCGCTGGCGACAAAATCTTACAGTTCTTAAAGGAAACTTTTTTGTACGGTAACATAACTATGATTTTATTTCATATTTTATCATTTTAATCCGTTTGTGCTTTTTATGTGTATATGCCCTCATACTATTGTGTGAGATTACAGGTTTATTATTTTGAACGGTATATTGTCTATTGTTTTTTAAATTAGCCATTTATAAAATTGTTCACGTCCTGAATATAGCTGAAATATTGCTTGCTGGACATTTAACACCACATCAATCAATCAAATCATAAAATTGTATTGTAATGCATGTGTCTGTAACAACGTAATATTACTAAAAGTGACACTATTAAATGAACATATCACAATGGCAATAAATTGAGTTTGAATCAGTCGAGGAACTGTAGCAATTGCTTTAACTTTACGAAACAACAATAATGATCATTAAGTGAGATTTTGTAAATATATTGTTAATGATTTATTTTGATTTATTTTGTTTATTCTGTCTAGAAATAAAAAATGCAAGAACACCAAAGCATTTCATAAACCCGCCGCACGATAGAAGTAACAAAGACCATATCAACTTGACGAAAGATATCGCTTAATTATTTCTATATATAATAGTCTTTCCTACAAAAGGAACACACTACTGTTTAATTGTTTAGCACACAGTTTTAACTGTTTAGTCATATTTTTCTATTATTACTTTTTAAAACTACCTTTCTCTTTTGCATATTTCTTACATTGATTGCTTGTTTAACAAAGGGTTTTTAAAACAAGTATAATAAATTTACTGTAATCAAGTATGTCATAGCAGTAATCATTCTCTTTACACTTGTGAACGTTCACATATTTGAAATCTATTTGACTGTGGTTTAATTGGAATACACACAATACACACAGTATGTTATGCATATCCTAAGATTGTTTTTTTTTCTATAATAAGTAATATAAAGTGAAAACTAACACAATCGGAAAAATGGTCATAGCACAATAAAACAAAACAAAACAAAAAAACAAAGAAACAAAACATGCTGTAGCTTAGATAAGTATTTCCTGCTTTCCAGCATCACATAGACTAATGTTAAGTCCTTGGGTTAAGCAAAATTTGGTACTAATTTGTTTTTCTATTGTTACAATAGAATATTTGTTAACTTTTATTGAATTACAAGCTTAAGCACCATTGATTACATTGCACGAAAATTTTCAAACAATTTAATCTGATGATAGAGTTCCATAATAATTTTTTATGTCATTTTTCATTTATTTATCTCTCAGAACGCGTTGTTTAGATACATTACTGATATCAAATATACGAATACATGTGATAAAAATATACCTCTGCTAGTATCAGGCAAATCAAATTGATTAATTTTATGAATGTTTATTTAACGTCTAGCTAACTAGCATTAATTCATAATTTTGACTGCCACTGTATAACGAAGGAGTATATTACATCGCCGTAAAATTGTGGGGTTTTTTTTGTTTTGTAATGATCCCTACTGTTATAAACAGTTACAAATAGGCTGTATAGCGTGCGATAAGCGTGTCGCTTTTTAAAAAAACAGGTCTCGAAATTTATTCAGGATTATGGTTTTCGTAAAACAACCACCGAACGAAAGGGCGTCCCATTATTTGCCACACGTAGAGGCGTTAGGCAGACACGTCTTGGAATGGGGTGGCGACTTATAATCCCAATATGGTTCTAAAATAGCTGATCAGACTATAAATATAGAAACTATCAAAACAATATCTCTCTCAATCAATATTTATGAACAGTTGAGTATATTGAATCCAAGCAAATATTTAAATATAAATGTGCAGTTAAATGGTAATTTACTAGCAATCTTGTTAGTTTTCCCTGAATGATACGTATGTATATGGAATGAGGATATTACATACCTGTACCATTTAATATGTAGACATTATTGTATTATTTATCTAGATATACTGGAGTTACAAAGACAAAACTAGATGAAGACATGATAGCTGTGACAACACTGATACAAAAAGCCTTGAATAATGAGCGACAGGTGGAATTTTTCATCTTGGTGAAAACTCTTTCAAAAAATGAATATGCTGTTGTTATTGAATGTGCTCTGCAACGTAAAGCTAAACAACGGCGTCGCTTTTGGCGAAAAAAGAATTACGAACAGCAAGAAGTTGAAATGATGTCACATACGGTGCAAGTCAACTCATGGTTCAGGGTTAGTAACACGTTTGCATATATCTACGTAGAATCTGTACCAGCAGACAATGCTTAAATAAACAGATTCTTTTTTCTGTTTTCATGTCTTTATCGAGAGACTTGACTGATTTACGGCGATGCTTTGCTTGTTGAAGATGTCCAAATTAAGGTCAAAATATGTGGGACGGATGCTAACTTTAAGCAAAGATTTGGACAAGGGAATAGTTTGTGGTCATATTGATATTTGGACACATTTATTTACATATAAAGTTTCATTCAATCGTCTCACTGCTTTACTAAATTAACCTGATATCGCATTTGGTATCTTTGAACAGAACCCGTTCTTGTTTTTTTTATATCCTCAAAAATACTCACAGGACAATTAAAATTAATCTAGTAAACACCAATCTATAATATATAAATTGTTCAAAATACAGACGTGTGATTGGCTGGAAAATGTTTTCCATCAGAGGATGGGAAAAAATCCTCGTCATGGAGACGTTATAAATTTTTTTCCGCGTGTTAAATTTTCCAATAATGTCATGTTCACAAATAAAATTTTTGAGGTTATTCTAGTGTTTGAATTTATTTATAAGTATAACCTACAAAAATATTTTTCTCCATCGAGGAATAACGAAATTTTCGTCGAGCACATTTATTATAATCTATGCGGATTATACAATGTGCAAAACGGCAATTTTGTTATCCCGCGATGGCGAACATATTTTTCTTTGTAGCGTATCATGCTAGGGTGATTTCCCATGCTCGACCCACAGAGCCACCCAACAGTGGGGGAAGGGGTTGGGTTTGGGGAATTTCACACAACGCTTGGCCAAGGGCCATAGTGTGTAACTAATTATAGACTGTCCCGCTCTTTACACGATAAAGATTCATTTTGTAGTTTTCACAAAGAGTAGCCTCATTACATAGTCGTACTGATGCAAAATTGTTCCCCTTTCGGGCAATCCCTTTTTCCGTTGATTTTTTGTTTGTTAACTTGTTTCTGTCCTTAATATAAACATTCAATCAATTAATCGAAGTAAATGTGCGCAGTGTGTTTGTAGCCCCAATACGCTTTACATATATTTTAATGCATCCGTTAAAGCTAATAATTCATTTAAAAACAATTAATAATGTTCATGTTGATTCCAATATCTACGGTATTATTTGAAAAATATTAGCAATTTACGTCATGAAACAATATATGTTAATTCATTTTTTATTAGGTTAAGTTTGAAGGAAACATTAAAAGAGTTGGAGTGGACCAGGCAGAGATGCAAAAGTTAATGTTCCACCCTAACCGGGACAATTTCCAAATATACAGTGTTGAAATGGTAGACACCAAGAATCCACCTATTGGTCGTGTAAAGATTGAGTTGCAAACGGAAAAAGAACAGGAACCAATCAAAATTATTGATCCTGGTACAGGCTGCACCAGCGGAAAAACAACTTTGATACCACGTGACCCAATTATTGAATATTATGAGCTGACATCCTTACCAGTCCATCTTAAACCACCGCCTCCTGGTAATTACTATATACTCATTGGTTTTATATTTGCACTTAAACAATTGTGCTCCAAATATTTGAATATCATGTTTGTAAGCGTTATATAGACAGTAAGATAAAAATTAGTTGGTAAATGTATATGATGATACCTCAAGCTTATATCATGATTTTCTGCGTCTATCTGTTATGCACACTTTGCAAACGTTAGTTTTACTTCAATATGTAAAAAGAGGACATCTAATGGGACTTAAAATGACTAAGACTAGTTTATTGGAATATTATATAACAAAAATGATGTCTTCCACAAAACGATGAACTGATATTACATCTATAAAACTATGAAGTTTAGTAAAGATAGATACAAAATCTAAACATAGTTATCAGTTTGTATAATGTTCAAAGGCAGAACGAATAAATTCACATATAAATTTAACCTCAGCTTTATTTTCAGGACACATTATACAGTTGAAAGTGGATAAGGTCTCACTTTGGTTCTTTATATTATTGAAATTTAAATTCAGTTTAGAAAATAATGTTTCTCTTTGTGTTTTAAATATTTTGCAAAATAGTAAAAAATGTTTTTCGTCTTCAACTTCATTGCAGGTAGAGCATAATCTTAAATTTCTCTGAATTTTTGGTCTGCTATATGATACATTTTACAGGTTGCTTTGTTTTTAATATTCATGAACACATTACAATGAATTGCAAATAAGCCTTATAGAACAGCTGAGCATGATAACAGACCATCTCAAGGAATTTATGGAACATTAAGACTTTCAAGCGTCTATGATATGCCTTCTCTTTTTCGAAAACTGCAAGAAGGACGGTTTGGTGTGAAATGTGTACGTGGCACACTACTTACTCGTTACCCACTATGGTTTGCGCTCGCTATATCCACTACATGTACAACCTAACAACACCCCAGAGAGATATCGCGGATAAGGGAAGAGCGGGGGAGGGGGAGTTATTGTCAAGTCAAAATACAGAACGTCTACCGCGAACCGTAATGGTACCGTGTTTGGAAGAGTGTTACGCCCCTTGAACGATAAAGACCTATTTTGTTGATTCCTAGTGTCCTTGCTGCTAAATTTGCTGACTACCATATTAATTATAACATTCATTTTTTCAATATACTGCAGTTATAAAACAAACCATTATTTTAAGTTCTCGTCCTGTATATAACTGAACTTCGGTACATTAACCAAGCATTATACCCGACTTATTTTGTAATGTTTCTTTATTACAGAAGACGAGACCGTTCCTGATCAAGCCCCTGATAACCACGATCCTACTTGTAAGTAGATATAACATGTTATAAATTACCACCATAAATGTTTACAGAATAGATAACACAAGCAACAGTGATTCACAAATCCTTGTCTGTCAAAATCGATAGTGTTTACATTCGAACTGGATGTCAAATGATTTTTATCTGTAGATAGTCTCTTTAAGCTGTACTGTTTGTTTGAATGGCGTTTAATGCCACTTTTTCCAATCTGTCAGCTATATTGTGTCGTGCAGAGTTTATTGGAGTAGGTAAGAAAAGCCCGACTTTCGTTAGAGAACTGGCTGGAGTCGAGCTCATCCTGCCAGCATAGACATATTGTTGACAGTAATGTGATCAATATTATTCTTTAAGTTTAAAAACGATCAGTCGCACTAGTTTAATACGTCCATATACATTTATTAAGACACGTAGATATAAATAATAATGTTCTATTTTTAGGCATAATTAAGGCAATATTTAAATTTTATAATACCTTAACTCGTGTTACTTTTTTATATATAGGTACGATAAGCACATTGCGGAAATCGTCCTTGATGCAATTACAAAAAAGGTTAAACATGGATGAAATAGAACAATTGGCTATTCAATTGAAAGTTTGCGACGGTTCTGAAATAGCCAAGTTATCTACAGAGTTAACACGACCCGAGGATTTCTTGCGACATATAATGCGCAAGTGGCGCGGTTCGCGGCCATTTATAAGTCAAATTGACTTCCTGGTAAATGCCTTGGTTGGAATTGATAAACAATACGAAGCAGATGAGATCCGTCTGGCTAAACTTGAAAACCGAGAGATACGATTTGCATAGTTCAAACCTTTTTACGAAGTCTAAGTGGATTAACGTAAGGGATTTTTTTATCCCCGAAGTGGACTAATAACTGTTAGTAGTATCAAATACCAGCAGTGGAACAATGTTACAATCAAATACATGTAGTTATATTAATTGGAAACCAATAATTTTAGCCTGTTTGTTATTTCAGTGATATTGTTGTGTTGCTTGTTTCTTATGTTGCTTATGTTGTAAATAATGTCTTTACTTGTCTTTAATAAGAGACGCCGGATCAGCGACAAACAAATGGAAACTAGACTAATCGCTATTTTGCAATATTTTCCTTTAATTTTTATCTGCGGTATTACCTAACCCACATCACTCTACTAGCGTGAGATGGGTCCATCTCACCTCTCTCTCAAGACGTCGTTAAGTAAACACGATGCATCACAATGTATGAAAACAGCGATAAACAGATTATCTACGTTTTTTGAAACTCAGATGCATTTTCTCGTCCGTATATGGCGAGAAAATGCATCGAGCTTAAAAGTCGTGAAAAATCTATAAGTATCTTTTAAAACACGCTTCTACAATTAATGCCACTACTTAATGTAAATTTTACTTAGAATAAGATATATTGTAACTATTTAGGTTGGGTGTATCTGCCTTTGAATGGAAATGAGATTGCTATCAAATTATGAATACTTAACGTCGCAATTAAGTTCCTATAAATAGTCTTATTCACATTCCCCTAAAATGAATATTTAGATCATATAAGTGTCCCTGAAATAAAGATATCAAACGCATCTGTATCTATCTAACCTTGGCACTTGAATTTGAGGTTTAATGCGGTTTGCAGACATTTTCAGGCATATAATTGCGCGTGGTTTTATGGTGGAAGTTGACCTGCAGGTAGGCACACGCGCGCAACCTCAGTCATCATGGACTTGCACGAATCGCAATTATCACAGCCACAAAAAGGTCGTAAAGTTATAAATATAAATCATTTCAACGTTTGTTTGTTGCTTATCTTGAAATCTCGATAAAAAAAGTTGTCCTAAGCTAAAGCTTAGATTGTTATTTACGGTGTTTCATAAATATTTATTTTACGTTGTAATATGTTTATTGATTGATTGATTTATTTATTATTGTTTAAGTTCCTGTAAGTTATGTTTAGTAAAGTTTGTAATATATATGCCAAATATAAAGTACTATGGTTACAAAACTTGCCGCACCAGACGTGCGTCTAATCCACGGCCACCATTGGCTCTCGTAATCAACGTATTAATTAAATATAGATTTTATTTATTAATTACTTCGTTTATTGAAATATAAAATATATTTTAATATGCAAATTTGAGAGTTTTTATTTTATTATATATATTATTTGTTATAAATATCTTATTTCTATTAAATTGTTGTTTTTGCATATGCTGTTTTGAGTTATATCATCATAGATAGCTAGGCGTGCAATAAAAATTAATGTGCACTTGAAATTTCTTAAAAGAAATTTATCCTAAATTATACTTTTTATTATACTAAATAGCTACATGTATACTCAAATTATTCTTAATATATTTTGATATAGTTTACTGAAAATTTCAAGATAATAGAGCAACAACAAGGTACTTTTTTCTAAAGTGGGTACTGCTAACGGATCCCAGTGCTCGACCACACCTTCCCCCCGTGCGTGTCCGCAGTTGACTTATAGGTATGCCCTGTTTGTTTGGAGGGAGGGGGGATCAGGCTTATTCGGAAAACTCACCGTGACCATATCTTGTTTTCCAGTGACATAAATTTAGTTTTCACTTTACGTAACACATTATGTAACTAAAAGAAATAATTTCAGACCAAAGTACTCCGGCTATATCCCCATATAAAATGTATGGCATAACATAACTTAAAAACTGGCTAAAGGTTGCGTCGAACTCCATTTAAACAAGCAGCAGTAAATACGAATGTGCCATGGTATCGATTTAGTAAAGTTAAAATGGTCTTAAATATAAGAGATCAGTGGTTAGACTTAACAAAGATTCTGTGAAAAATACCGGTAATGACTTTTGGTTGGTTACATTTAGTCCGAGAATCCTTTGCCGTCCAACGCTTTTTTTGCGTCCCACGCAAAAAAAAGCGTTTGACGGCAGAGGATTCTCGGACTAGATTATATTGTGTCTTTTACATTTTTTTCTATCCTCCTTCACATTACTTTATAATCTCGTCACTACACGACTTGTATCCCTATCCTATGTCACTTTTGTTTCTCCTCCTTAGAATAACGTGTTTGGTGACACAGTACAGAACCAATATTATAACTGCCATGTGTGCTTCGATCAATAATAAAACTGCTATTCTTAGAACATTACTGCAATTTTATCGCCGGGATAAATTAGGTATACAGTCAGTTACAATAAATATATGAGTTGCATGAAAAGTGTCGAATCGTTGGAAGCATTTTTTTACATTTTTACTCATATCCGTATCCCCCTAGTTACTGTATACCGGTTCGAGTTGCACTGCGCGTAGAGTGTGCTCGACTCCAATCTTAATTGACAAAGATTGCCAGTTTTCCTACTGAGGGGTACTCTGGCTTCTTCCTAAAATACAAACTGGACACCATGATAAAGCTGGCAAATTGCTGAAAGTGGCGTTAATCACCATTTAAACAAATCGAACAAGTTACTGTATAACAAATAATATCTTCTTGCTGAAATTTGACATTTATTCTAAAGTGTGTTCAAGTAGTAAATTATAAAAAAAAGGTTATATATACAGAAGCGTTTATATAGATACCAAGGTTATAAATTACTTTTTTAATACGCTCCATTAGGACAGATCATTATGTTATGAATGTCAAATTAACCTGATTGGATGCAGACAGTTGATAGAATCAAATAGTCTGATGAACAAGGACGTTACTAACAAAACATCAGTGTATTTAATTTTTGGCAATATGTTTGATGGTCTTGTTTACAAGGTCCGTATTAAGATAATATAACAATCATTGATACAATGTTAAAGCTAAGTTAACAAGGTCATTCACTGCTACAGTGTGGCACAAAACATCAAGGACTAACTTTAAATTATTAACATCAAACCTTAACGTGATTTAAAACTACGAACAATAGCAAAGTTTAATGTGTGTTTTTATTATAAGCATGGATAAGAAGCATCGTCATTGACCAATGCACCGCAATGTTTTGATTGTCACAAATGTATTGACAGAAAATATAACATGAAATTGGCGGGTACTCTGCAGACCCGTTACCCGCTACACGCTCCATTGTAAAGTTTTGTTAAAATGCCTGTTTGTATTTGATGAGAACTGTGTACATTTAGCTCCATTATTTATTACCATCTTTATAACTTCTAGTATATTTTTGTTTTTCTAAACGCGTAACTATACAGACTACATACCAATGTATGATTAATTTAAAAGGCTCGGCCATACTGTTACGGTTCACAGTGCTCGACCCACAGACCTACCAAGCGCGTTCTCGGGTGTCCAAAAGGGAATGTCCTCTCGTTGGGGGGGGGGGGGGTCAGGTCATCATACGCAAAGCCTGATCGCGGACCATAATGGGTAACGTGTATTGAGAGTACTACGCTACTTTCACGATAAAGACTCAATTTGTAGATGTTGATTAAAAAATAGATTTATTGTAATCGCTACAAAAGGCTAAATTCTTCGTCCTACCCATTCCCTAAATTTACCAGTGTCATTCAATTTTTCCCTTTGGTTGTGCCAGGTACTTGTGTAGTACATAGTAGTATGCATCTCCCATTTTTTGAATTTCCGTAATGCCCAACCAAGGGATTTAAAGTAATTCACTTATCTAGGGAATTACGAAGTCTCGTGCACTCCCGGGACTTGTCGTCACAACGTATGTGCGTAACGATGTCGATAGCAAACATTAACGCACAAGAACAGTTCGTTTATCAAAATATTTGCCATTGTAAAAAAACTGCATGATTAATCGTAAATTATCAAAATATGATGACATTTCCAGATTTAACTCCTGCGTTTGAATTGGGTACTCAAGGGGAACAGTCATTAAAAAACTGAAAACATATTTTCCTCCCGTTTTTCGTGATTACAACATTTCTACAAGCTCTGAAGTTAATATCACGATTTTGAGCATGATCGCATGTCAAAAAATCTTTATTGGAGGTAACTCGAGTTTAGAAATATTGTAATTCACTTGAAACTGAAGAAGAATCTGTACATAACAGGATAATTGTTTTAACCTTAACTATTCCACCAAAACTGTTACCGAAACTCAGCATTTGCTAACATCTGTATATATTAAGAACGCATGAAAAATTTCCTAATTAAGTTACTAAAGGGTCATGAAAATATTTGCTCAGTAAATAAGACTGATATGATAGAAGTAAAAAAGCTCAAAAAAAATTATTTAAGCTAAGATTGTTTTTTATTTGAATAGTGTTTAACGCCACTTTCAGCAATTTTAATTTGTATCGTGGGGTCCAGTTTGAATCATGAAGGACGCTGGGGTACAAGAAGAAGACCTTCAATTTTCTAAAGAAAATTGGGCGATCTTTATCAATCAAGATTGGAGTCGAGCATATCCTACCCACAATGACACTCGAACCCACAACCTCAGGTACGTGTTGAAACTAAGAGAAAATGGCGTTAGCAAAGTTATAAACTTCGTCTGAACCTATTCCAAACTGAATGATCACTTTGAATGACAAAAACAGATGAAATACCGATAGCTGATAGCATCAAATGGTCTGATGAACAAGGAAGTTACGAACAAAACAGTTCTTTTATCAATTTTGGCAAATAAAATTATGATAGTATTTTGATGATGCAAAGCTCCGTATAAGACACATAATAAGTCATTTAAACATTTTCAATGGTATGTTAACAAGGTAAGTTATTGCTTCATAATAATGTCTGTGCTACACATTAGATTCTTATTACTAACACTCAATAGATTCATTTTATTTATTAATAAGTATATTAAGCAAGTACTCTGTTTAAAAACGATTGGTGAAGTTGTATAAAAGATTGATTAAATTCAAGAGATTGCTGCATATAATTTCAAAGGCTGTAAAATACTCATATCAAGTATATTTAAATGACGAAATGTGTGTTGCTTACTGTCCTGCGGCATTAGTTTAGTTATATTCATGACAAAAACTAGAAAGAAAACTAAACACCATCCAATATGGATGCTCGCTTACAACGCCACCTGGTTGATCAGCACATTAGACTTATTATGTATTGCATGCATTTCAACTTCAACTTCATAGTGATACTAATTCGCTCAGCTGTACTTTCTCTGAAAATACAGCTAATATCAAGTTCAATACAATTTTATCATCAAACTTATAAGGAATTTAAATGATGTAATGACATTGTGTTAAACATCTTGGTCATGCAAAGAGAGTGGCAAACAAGTTACACAATATGGTCCGGTAGTGATGTTTTCTGTATAATAAGCGAAAAGGCATCTCCTATGCACGACCCGGACAGGTTGATGACATCTTTGGGGAGCCGGGTAGAGTCCCATGTGCACAGTTGTATGTTTTAGTATTCAATAATACACAAGGTTTAATGTTTTAGTCTAAAGTTTCAACCATACTGAAACTCATCATTTGCTAACGGTTTAATTATAAGAAGAGTTCTGACTACGATATTCAATGAACATGTTTTAATATTAAAACATGTTCATTAAATATCGTAGTCAGAACTCTTCTTATAATTAAACCGTTAGCAAGATACATTTTTTTTAAGTAGAAGGAGAGAAGTTAATGCCCCTGTAATAAAGTATAGTGTGTTAAGTAGAAGGGGAGAAGTTAATGCCCCTGTAATAAAGTATAGTGTGTTAAGTAGAAGGGGAGAAGGTAATGCCCCTGTAATAAAGTATAGTGTGTTAAGTAGAAGGGGAGAAGTTAATGCCCCTGTAATAAAGTATAGTGTGTTAAGAAGAAGGGGAGAAGTTAATGCCCCTGCTATTGTTTGTAATCAACAAGAGAGTCTATAACAATCAAGGAGAGTTGCGCTCTACATACGTTTCCACGGTCAGGTTTGCAATACAATTACCCGTCCCAGAACGAGAGGCCCTGAAATGCTCCGAGATACTTTTTGGTAAGAGCCTTGTCACAGTTCCGTTCCTAGTACCCAAGGTTTACAAATAAGACACTTATGCAACATTAAACAATCTAATCAATACACAGTTTTTATTACAATTTCAAGTACTATGTATTAAAATAATCGCTCTTGTTGGATAAACATAAATAGATTTGTTTATTAGATGTACGTGCACAATATGTAATACTGACATATCATTGTCTTGGATCGTTTCCAAATCATTTAAAAACTATAGTTGAGTTTGAATCTTATCTTAAATTTAAGTCTGTTTGCGTGTGTTTATAAAACGGTAAAGTCACATACACTGTATACATGTATCGGATGACAAACAAACAAGTTTGATTCTGCGCGTTATTAGGCGTAGACTGAACGATTCAATAAATAAATTATTCTCGTATTACATTATTTTAATGATAATATTATCTATTTGTTAGTATTTAAACATCTTTTAATCTCTTGAAGCTTTGTGGTATTTAAAGTAATGTATAGTATAAAAGAGGAGATGAACCAAACGAAAACATTACAATTCTACAAAACAGATAAACAATTTACGACAACAATTAACACAAAGGACAAATACATGGACATAACATTCTGGCTATAAATAGTAACTTTAAACGTCATGTGGTTGGAAGGAGAAATCAGTTTTATTGGACTCTTTTCAAAAATGCTGTATTCGATGTTTACCACTTGAAATGACATTTATCCCTCATCTATATATCATTCATTTAATTTATACAACTTATATTAACACTTATTCCCCAATGCAGAGAATACTTGTTACATTGTTCTCAACATCGGCAGATTTATTGTACAGCAATATATATTTCATAAAGAACGTTGCAGGTGCTTCCATATCTCACCGGTGCATTTTTCCGTTTACAATGACGTCACGGACACGCTAAGATGGTGTTCTGATTATGTATAAGTTCTGGTATGAGGAATGCCAATTTTCCTATCGAAGGTCGGATGTTTTCCCCGGCTTTCACCTACAATTAAAATGCCATGATAAAGCTGAAAAATTGCTGAAAGTGGCGTTACACACCATTCAAACAAACACACTTAAATGACCTTTTGTGCTTATGTGGCTGGAAAAAAACCGATTAGTAAGTCAATAGAACACTGTCTATTTGTAATAAGAAAGACAAGAAAACCTATCGGTTACCAACAATCGAATTTTATTTTGCATGCCATTCTACAGACATTTATGATTCGCGTCAAGGATTTTTGTATCTTAATTTAGTAAACCAAAACTATAGTGCTTCCCTTTCTACCACCTGGTGTCGCGCTTGGCAGTTCTAGAGCAATGGGAATCGTCTCAATACCTATCATCATTACCATATTTGAAGAAAATTAACGCAGTAGATTCGAAAAGTGTTAATGTTCTTATAAAAAGACTGTTAGTTTGAATAGGTTCAACTACTGTTGATACTCCACCGATCGTATCGAATATAACTGTAAAACAACGAAGCGGCGATATGCATTTTAAGAATTACGGAAAAAACATTTGCTAAAATGGTAATTTTTTTATTTTGGTTTCAATCGCAACGCTCGCAACATATTTTATTTTAAAATGCCATGCAGCCTTAATCTAGTGTTGGTTTTTTGTTTTATAGCAATGAATAATGTAGCACACCGGACGTTATACCATGTCTGACGAACATTCATTAATCCATCATGACGAAACGTCAACCCAACGGAAAGGAATAGACGACGAAAATGACGAGTGGGACAGAAATTCTATTGGTGATAAAAAAGCAGACTCGCAGACTAGTGACGTAGCTGATGGAAAACAAGCCACTCGAGCTACAGAAAAAAATAAATCTGAAAAAGAAGACAATGAAAGTACAGCGAAAAAAATAATTCATAATGAAAGGGACACAAATGAAAATAATCCACAAGTGGTCGGTGGAACTCCATCGGACACTGCTCGCCGGAAGTCAGTTATAGCTGGGCAGAAGTCGGCAAGCGCTAATGAAAATAATACACAAATAACTGGTACAACTCCACCCGATACAGCTCGGCGTAAGTCAGTTGCAGCTACAACTCCATTGGAAACTGCTCGCCGCAAGTCAGTTACAGGTCGTCAGAAGTCGGCAAGGACTCCAAAGGATGCATCGGACAATAGGAATGAAAAGCTGGAGAAAGAAAAAATAAAAGATAAGTCAGATATGGACAAAGATACTGGCGATGGGGTAATTACGAACTTGAATTTAACTATTAAATAGCAGGATGTGAAAAATATGCTAATATTGTCATTTGACTGCCAAAATGTCACGTAGTTTAGATAGCTCACATGGAGCAAAGTCTGCCATCCGTCGTAAACTTTAACAAAAAATCTTCTCTGAAACCAATTGGCGATTTATTTTCAAACATCAAAATCATCCGTATGTTACTTTGTTTCAAAAGATGGAAACTGCAACTAAAAAAAGAACATAGGTGTCAAACAAGTCTTTGGTTAATATTTCTAAAATTATAATAGCTATAGAGAAATCTGTTACTTTAAATTTATCAGCACATTAAGCTCTACAAATGTTTTTATTAGTCGAAAGTTATGTAGGACTTCCTGTAGGAGTTGTTGCCCTTAAATTACTATTTTTGATAAAATTTTCATTTTTACTATATAACTTGATAACTATTAGACTATCTTGACATTGTAATTGCATTATTGATCAGCAAGACAATTCCAACAAACACTTAATTGGTATTAATTAAAAGGTCTGGTCACTCCTTATTATTATAGTTATTGTTCTTAAATGCCAGTTTTTAAATGAAATGTTCAGTTTCCGCCATGTAACCTAAAAACTATAACAGCTAGAGTGAAACTGTAATTTACAAAATAATCAGCAGTACAATTTCTACAATTCATTTTATCCGTCTAAAATTGTCAGTTAACTCCGAATTGGAGTTATTGCCTTCAATGACGATTTGAGACAAATTACATTTTTTGCCTAAAAAACTAATACCTAGAGTAAAACTGAATAGCAATATAATTACGACAGACAGACAAGGCCCACAAATCATTTTATGGTCTGAAAATTTCCGATGACTCCTTATTGCCCTTAATAACAATTTATTGAATTTTTTTTGGGCTGTTCCTTTTACGCCATATCAGCCAGAGTGAAATCATAAATTGCACAAATGATCAGCAAGGCAAGGCTTTCAAATCATTACTTAGTCCAAAATTGTCAGATGACTCTTTATGGGAGTTATAGCCCTTTAATGACGAATTCGCACATTTTTGTGTTATAAATTAAATTCTTTAATTTTTACTCTATTTGAAAAACGCTTGGCATGTATGGACAAAACAATTTTCGTCAGTAGTGAAAAATGTGGTTTTCATATGTTGATTTGATTGGCATAAAACGCCCATAACAGAAATAATGACGTCATAAAAAAACTTCCGCGTATTTAAGTTTAGGGTTAGGGGAATGTGTATTTCATCTTGCAAATTTACGACTTTTTAAAAATTAAAGAAACGGAATCTTACATTAGTACTCTTGGATTGTTGAATTTCTTTAATCTCGATAGTTAAATTCTATCATTTATCTTGATTGCAGACATTCAATAATCCACTCGCACCAATGCAAGATCCACTGTAAATTTCTAAATAAATCTGAAGGACATGACCTACCATTCATTGACATAAATGTGTTTGCCCTAGTAGCATAAAGCTATGAACAACAAGAATGAAACTGTACATAGCAAAAACTTAAAGACAGCTCGAAGTGATTTCTTTTCCAGGTGAGGGCTTACATGCCCCTAGTTTTTTTAGGTATAATTTCAACATTTCCGATTAAAATATGCATTACTTGTACAACTATCTTCACAACCTCACAGAGACGAAAACGTTACCTAACTACAACAAATTACCGTTGTTCCTGTTCGGTGCGAATCTCTTATTATTTTACACACATTTAAGTATTCTTTAAGTAAACCAAATTTAAATTTGTATATGTATTTTTATGTATGTGTCACTATTATTGGGGAGTGAAGCCAGACTACAGTTAAAATCCCCGACCTTGTAAAGAAAAAACGCAACCTCAGTGTTAAAAGATACGTGATCATTAGCAGATGACTAACTACTTTAACCACTGGGCAGCTGAGGCCACTGATTTAAAATATGCATTACTTATTTGAATCCTTGAATGCTCGTTTTCGCATTTCTACAATTAGTATCAAGTGTTATAAACCTTTCTTGTCCTTCCTATTTTGTAGGACAATAAGGGATCAGACTTATTGTTAGCTGTGAAGAACAAAAATATGTCAGTCGCTTTGAAACTTATTGACGAAGGTGCAGACATACACTTTGTTGATGAGGTAATAGTTTATATGGTTTTGTTAGATGTATTATATTATTATAAGTTTTAATTTATATTATGAATTTCTGGGTACACGAGGGTTCCAGCGTGGCTCCAGGTAACAGTTAGGTGATGTCCTTTCATTTGTTGTGAGGTTAAAATATAATGAGTCACGTGTTGGATTCTGTTTGTTTGTTTGAATGATGTTTAATGCCACTTTCAGGAATTTTTCAGCTATATCATGACCAGTTTTTATTGGGGGAGGGGAAACTCCGACTTTTGGCAGGAAAAATGGTAATCTTTGTTAATTAAGATTGGAGTCGAATACACCATATCGGCAGTGAGACTGAACCAGCAATCTCAGTGTTAACAGACCACCGGATCAAGAGTAGACGAAGTACTAATTAACCACTAGGACGACCAGGTGTTTAAGAAAAACGTGTTTTCGAAAAAAATGATGTACTTTTTTTTTCTCTTTATCTTCCCCGTGATTAATAATTACATATATTTCTGCTAGATCTTGTTTGAATTGTTAATATAATGGTTTGCATTGGCTAGATTTACAATCTAAACTGTGTTTTGTTTGTTTTCATTGACGAAATAGTCCAAGTTTTTTGTTCAATTCATTTAAAACAACCCCGTATATTAAGCTCTCAATCGAGTTTTGAGATGGACTTTGTCTCTTCCACCAAGTTGACGGACGAGATAACATTAAATAACAAATGTGACAACGAACGAAATGGGATTGGTAGACAGCAATAAAAATGTAAGATAAACAAATCCCACGGAGCATGTGTTACAAACTTATACCGCAGAGAAGCAGATAGTGACATATCTCAGCTTTAATGGTCTAACTCAAAAACAGCAATTGTCCACAAAGCGTTTTTATTTGTTTGGTTTTTTTTGTTTTTTTTTTTTGGGGGGGGGGGGGTATTTTCTGGCGACAAAACATTTCGGAATTGCGACTGTTTAACCAGTTTTCGTTATCGTTGTTTTTATTTGATTTGTAGACAAAACGAAACGTCTTACACTACGCATCGCAAGCTGGATTTGATGATTTGATCATGAAACTTGTCTCCATTGGAGGAAATGTGAAGTTGTGGGACTGTGTAAGTTAACCCGTTATAATCACTGACTAAGTTAACACGTTATAATCACTGACTAAGATAACACGTTATAACCACTGACTAATGTAAACAGTGTGTAAAACCAAGAGACAACAAAATTAGACGTCGATAATACGCAGATGAATAAAATACCATTTTGTAATTTAATTGATCCTGTCATTTTAGTACGTGTGTATATTATTGAATGACTCTATGTGACCAGTATAAAAATATTTCTTGTGTCTTGCAGAACAGTGAAACACCTCTTCATAAAGCTTCACGAGTTGGTCATGATACCACTGCAGTTGCTTTGGTTGCATGCGGAGCTGATGTAAATGTTTTAAATAGGGTACGTAAATTAAAGTACATTATAAATTGAAATCGACTTTACCTGAAGCTAAACCTATATTGCTGCGTTATTTTTGGCATTTTCCCATATCCAAAACAGATGTAGACACAGAAAGATGCTCCACGAAGTACACTATCAACAATAAAAGGGCAGTGCATTACATTCGGTAGGCGTCATATAACAAAATACTCCTTGTCATGATATATCACAGTATGATTTCAAATATCGCGATATATTAAATTTTGAATAAGCTAAATGTTTTAAAGGAAATAACATATTGAAACAAAAAAATCAAATTTCTGCTTATCTTGTGGGACCATACTGGGAGGGTTCATAATGTTCGATCCACAGAGCTAATCGGACAAAAAGTGTCTTCTCATCTTAGCCGCTATAAAAAAGACTAAATTCTCTGCCCCTGCCCAATACTTCATACCTTTCCAGTGCTTGTCAACATTTTTTTCCCTAAATCCTACTCTACCTTTTCCCGATTATTTATCGTTTGTTAACTTGTTCTTGTCCAGAATAAAGCTGAAATCCTGCTCGTTGATCAATCAAGCTAATCAGCGCGTCCCCTATAGTGGCGGATAGGGGAAATACTCTCGTACAAGGTTCACCGGTAATAATACAGAAAGTCTTGCCGCAGACCACACTGGTGTAACATGTTTGTATAGTGCAATACTCCTTGCAAGATAAACACTACTTTAACAATTAATGCAAATATCGTTATCGTTCTTTTGTTCTCTATCTAGCGTACGTCTAGATCTAAATTTTATATGTCATCGGCTAAGACAACACTCACAAACGGTCTTCCGTAAAAATAAAAAGTTAACTAAGGGAGATAATTAAAAGATAAAGCTTTGTGTGCAGTACATAAACCTATTTACCAAGTCTGAAGTGAACCATCTAGCAGGTTTTGAGTTATGCTTCAGACAAAATGGTTATTGGTATGCTCCGGACAAAACTTTGACTCTAAACTTTACCCTTTTGTTAAGCATAAACAGAACTGGGTGCTGGGAAGGTTCCCTTGTCTCTACTCAAAATGCTTCTAGCGCGTCCCAAGGCAGCAGATTGAAAGATCCTTATGTTGGAAGGGGGAGGTTAAAATGCAGAAAGCCGGGCCGTATATCATGGTCTGTGACGTGTTTGTAGAGCGCAAAGCTCCTTAAATGATAAATAGACCTTGTGTAGTTTACGAACAAGAGAAAATAGTAGGCGCATAAATGGCGGAATTTCGCCCCGATTTAAGTCCTATTCTCCATGAGGATCAAAGGATTTCCATATAGGGTAAGACATGACATGTCTCAGATTTTGCTGATTTTCATTTTATAAGTTGAAATTGACAATTGGATCACAAAATGATGATTGTTTGTTATGATTTGACTTCGGTTGCCATGGTAACCGTGGCGGCCATTTTGGGCCGATTAAAATACAGTGAAAAGGGCAATATTCAAATCCCAATTTTTCAGGGGAAAATCAATTCATATTCAATAGAATTATTTTATTTGCTTAATTCAATATCTCATTGAAAATATTCAAAACAGTTACAACACTTTAAATATATGTGTGATCAGACTGAGACTATTGAACATGTCAAGAAATAGTGCATTATTCTCTATAATTTTTGGTAAAAAATATCATCATTTTTGCCACTTTTCTGACTCCATTTTGGAGTCAGTAAAGTGGCAAAAATGGTAATTTTTTGGTTAAAAAATTCCAGAACAAATGCATGATTTCTTGACATATTTGATAGCCTCGTTCTGACTACACATTTATGTTTTGAATATTGTCAAGGAGGTATTGAATTAAGCAAATAAAACGTTATATTATATATGCATTGATTTTTGAATAACACAAATTGGAAATCGAATATAGGCTATTTCGCAGTATGAGAAATGATAAAAAATGACCGCCTCGGTTACCATAGCAACCGTGGTCAATCATAACAAACAGTCATCATTTTTGTGATCAAATCGTCAATTGCAACTTATGAAATGAAAATCAGCAAAATCTGAGACATGTCATGTCCCAGTTATTTTGGTGCTTAGGGATAATTGTTCTTAATATCTATTTTTAGTTTAAGTCAAAATTGCCTTACACTCCAGTCATCTCATTTCCTAAATTTACTTTCTGTGTGTGTTTAATTTGTTTCCATAGCTGAAACACTGTTCGCCTAGCGTCATGCAAATATAATGTCATTAAAGATACCAAGGTTATAATATAATGATACTGCCTTTTAACGAGGATGTTACGGTAGATTATCACCTGAAGAAAAAATATTACCCGAAGCGAAGGACATGTGATAATCTACCCTAACACATGAGTTCAAGGGCAGTATGATTTTTATTATACCGATTGCCTATTATCTAAAGAAGAAACGTAAACAACCGTTTGGATACTAGAATATAAGTTTAATGCAAAATGCTTTTTGTCTGCTTTTTGTTTTTTCCAAATAATATTTTACCATTTTCATGTATTGGTTGTGTCTTTGACATGTTTAGGCGTAAAAAAACAACGTGTAAGTATACTTCAGAAGAAAGTGAGCATTTTCCATTGTTGCCATGTTTTATATCACCAGTTGGGAGGAAAGCACGAGGAATTAATACCCATTGATATAATGGGCGGGGCAAAAATCAGTAGAAATAGCACATGGTGACTGTCCAATAAAAGACAGGCTGTTTGCATCATGTATAATAAACTATTGCAACAAACTTAACTATACATAAAAGTGTTATTTTAATAAGGTTCCCCAAAAGTAAATTTATAACAATAAATTCTGTTTTAGTTTACTATCATTACACTCACAAAAACGAAAGTATTTTCACACACCAAAAAGTCGTACAAAAAATTGATGACCTAAAAACCTGGAAACACTAAATATAAAATATTTTTAGGATGGAAGGAACCCGCTGGAGCTTGCTGTTATGGGAAAACATTTTAAGGTTGTTGAAGTTCTTCTGAGTTTTGGTGCAGATCTTGTTATGCAAAACTGGGTATGTATTTATACAACTGACTGCAAAGTAATTATGGTGTTAGTTGCTCATTTTAATTGATTGAGTGAAAAATCCGACGAAAAGCAGAAAGGTCTTCCTAGTGAAAATTGGAGAGACCTCTTTACAATTAAACCTAAAAACGATTGAACTAATTGGTCTTTAAATACACTTTATTGATATCAACATATATTGCTTAAGTAGATAGGAAACAAAAACAAATAAAAGAGCGTTTAAATACAAATATTTTATGAGTTGGTCGTATCTCTTCAACATGGAAAGTAAAAAATATATATATAACAAACAAAACAAATTAATTGATAAATAAAGGCCTAAAGAGGTGTATTTAGTAAAAATGTCTGACGACTGGATGAGTGGTAATTCAATAAGACTCGAAGGTTCTTGTATAAATTTAAAAAAAGAGACTGGGTAATCTTCCACGACTGATAGGCATGTTATGGTGTTTCGCGAGTGGAACAAAAAACATAAAAACATCGTATTACCAGTGGACGATTCCACTGACTTTCTCTTTACATTAAAATGTTCTTTTCTAATATTAACAAACCACATTTTAGACGATCTATTATGTAGTATATATATGACATTAATTCAGAATGTCAGAAACAAGAACGTTGCTATGTTACCATAGGGACGTTTGTATTTAAGGTTTTCGTATTAGCTGCCACAACGGGAGTGTGCTCATTTCAACTCGATCATCTCAACGCAAAATCGACCCTTTACGGGAGATAACTCTTTCTTGACAACAACATCAGGGCTAATTAACGTTCAGCAGTTAAATTTTTTTATGGCGATTTGGTGAAATCAAAAGATCTTCTTTGAAATCGTTATTTAAATTCCAGGATTGGTTGGAAGAGACAAAAGTTGCAAAAAGTAGTAAAGATAAAGACATTCTAGAGCTTTTCAAGAAATATTACAAACGCGCAGCTGGATTCAAACATGGGTAACTTAGCGTCATCCACTCTTTAATTTGTCATTTTTTTTCAGATTACACATACCATTAGAAATAATGTGCATTATTTCCATGTTATTATCACAAACACTTGTAATTTTTAAATAAACAAAATGCGTATGTGCCCTGTAAAACCGCTGAAGCTACAAAAATACGTCATTTTCTGCAGTATGACGTCAGCTTAAAAAAAAATACTTGAATTAACTTAAACAATGGACCAACTAAGATTACGATGTATAACCTACATTGGGCCGGATGACGTATTTATACGCAAGTTCCTAAATGTCAACCTCTTTTGAGTTGGTTATTGAGCATATTTGGTTTTGAACATTTATCAATTATAGACTTTTGACGAGGTCAATACATTATTTATGGACCAGTTACGCATAAATTAAAAGAGGACGAAGGCCGAGGCCAATATATTCCTAACAGGTCCATATTTAGTGTATTAACAGAGTCAAAAGTCCATCGTTATATTACATATGTAGACATATTATAGTTTTTTAGGGTTGGTGCAAGGGTCGAGTTATTTTTTTAACGATTTTGTTATGTACATATATCCAGATCTAAATTTAGTAACATAGCGTCAATATAGGTAAAAATAGAAACAGCGTCAATATACCAAAAAGGCACCGCTTTGATTTCAAAGTGAAGAAATACACTAAATATCCTTTAAACCACGTGACTAAATAATCCAATGAAAATGTAAGAATCATAAACCATATGTAATATTTTTATTTATTTAGTGGTATCTGTTACAACGTATCTTATGTCGAACCAGAGAAAGAAATAACATTAAAGAGCATTGGATTGACTCTTACAGGCAAAGACGTCCCTTCAGCGTTTTATTTCTATTGTTGCAAACTTCAAGCGGAATACACTAATGTCAAACAACTGATGAAAGAAAACGAACAATTATTTAGCGATATTTATGAGTGTCGACAATGGGGTAGCGTGCGTAAAGTATTAACATTAGACGTTAAATTAGTAGGAGTTCCGATGCGAAACGAGACTATTGAAGTTATTTTTTCTAATGGAAAAATTGGACGAACTGAAAGCATATTTCGAAATGAAGACGAAAATGTAAGTGAATGCTTTACATCAATGTGAAGTTGTCCTTACAGTGCTTAGTCGGCCTCTTCGAAATTTACAAAAGTTATAACTTGAAATGTAGATGGTGACTGAAAACTTGGGTAGAGGCCGATAATTAAGGCTTTACGACATGAGTCTACCTAATTTTGAAATTTAAAATAGGAAAACCCTACAAAATAATTTGAAAATCTTATTAATCGTGAAAAATTCTCAGAAATGGTAAATTTTCAAAGCATATAGCAAGGGCTTTTATTAATTAGCTACCATAATATTCACTTAGATAACAGTAAAATTTACATATCAGATTTATTTTGCCGAACCAATATGGACTTGTCTAGTCCAATGTCAATTTTATCCTTCATAGGAATCATTCCGACTTGTATAGCACTAGTTGAGACATGTAAATACATATATTATTACGTGATGATTTATTATAAGCCTAGATATTGATCCCCGGCCCAGGCAAATAATTATATATATTACATTATCTAAGTCTAATGAGCTGCCTTGTGCTTATGAATAATCTGTTGGATGGATAATATTTTAAGTTATTTCTATTTAGTACACATTGGTCAGGATAACAATGAATTTAAAGCCAAATACAACGACTTCCTTCATGTTTGTGACACTGCATAAACCCGAAGTGTTTGCAATAACGAAAGAAGCTGTTACAATTCAACCACAAATGGAACCAGAAGCAGAAATAGATATACCAAAAGACACATTTGATGCACCAGGAGATCTGCTCCTTAATGTAAGTATGACGTAAACCGCAGATAATACAAACTTGTAATATGCGCATAAGCTTTCTTAATTTAGCTTTAAGATAAAAAGTCTATATACTACTGACCACGGAGCCTGTAACTAATGAGGTTGTCGGTTCAAGCCTTTACTGTGGGCAGGGTGTGCTCGATTCCAACCTTTATTGACGAGGACTGCCAGTTTCATGATCACGGTCAGGGGTTTTTAACGGGTACACTGGATTCGGACAAAGTCCACAATAACAAAACCTTTTGTTTGACTTTTAAACAATTTTTTCAGCTATGGCGTCCAAACCAAATATAGTCTCTCAAGTTATTAATGTAAAGTTTGTCATTGAGTTTGTCATTGGCTATGTCTGGAAATGCCTTGAGTTTTGTAAAAACTGTTAGCCGTTGTACCGATGAAAAATTAGGTTATTGTGAACTTGTATTTGTACTATCTCAGTTCAACTATATAAAATACTATTTTTGAAACCGCATTTGATCAAATTATCCAGAGACTTTTAAATTTATACTTGATGCTTCTTCAATTCACACGAAGCAGTTAAAAATTAAAGTGACTAACTCACGAAGCCAAAATGTGTTGGCTAAAGTTTTCATCAATGTATTTAATTATCCAGGATATTTAAAACTAACACAAACTACTTATATAGTTTCTAAAAAATTTCCTTTTTTGTCTCTTTGTCCCCGCCGCTACGCGACCTAGGGACCTAGCAATGGTCTGCGTCTGTCCGAGCATCACACTTTTGTTGACACAACTCCTCTGAAACCGCTTGTTTCAGCAATATAATAAAATGATATATCATGTGAGTGCATCTCTGAAACAGTTCAATTAATTGCTTTGATAGGATTTATTGTTGTGGTGTATAGATGTGCATATTTTGATTTGTCTATTTTTTTTTTAGAGTTATGGGACTTTGACAATTTTAGCAATATTGAAAGCAAATTTTATTAAGCACTTTACTAAAGTTTCTCATTCTGATGAAGTTTTTTCATGTAGTTGCTTTCTTCCAAAATACCTGCAAAAACAGTTATAATATTACATGCTTATTATTTTGTCCCTAAACTAAATGTATCACACAGTTTATTCCATTTTATTTTCTCAATACTCCAAGTCGATACTGCAGCGGCGGGGGTCATTTGGCTACTTGTAGCAACTTGCCCGTCTTTCACCTGGTGGTAGTATTCTTGTTATTTTGTTAGATTTAAAGAGTTTATATTATCGAATACGTATTCTTTTTACAAACTTATCGATCATGAACCAAATGCATTTTAGGTGGTAGTAGATAACGAAAAGGTGAGTTAAACTCGTGGCCGGTAAACTTTGTCGCCGCTAGTTAGAAAAACGTGTGAAAACTTAGGGCCATCCAATCCTTTGTACATATGGAAAACTTCACTCTTTAATTTTTGGTTCAATTACATATACGACCACCTCGCAGCAAAAAACATTTTGTTTTGTACCCTCAAAAATCGATTGCTTCATTGAACGTTTGTTTAACTTCTAGCGCGCACTATTTCAGCTATATTCAGGACAAAACATATTACCAAACAATACATCAATGGAAATTACATGTAATGGACCAACGGGAACAAAATTTGACTGCTACTGGAAAAGTATGAAACATGGTGTAGGGACTGAGAATTCATCATTTTGTGGTGGCAACCATGATCCCACTATGTAAAAGAGGTCTTTTTCGTGGAAGGAACGTGTTACTTTCCAAACATGTTACACACTATGATTGCGGTCAGGCTTTCCATAATGTGACACCCTGACCCAGGAGAGCCTCCCTTATCCGACACTTTTGGGAATCCTATCTGTATGTACGAAAACGAAAGTTAAAATAATTTTGCAGTTAGTTCTATTAATGCTTTATTTTATTCCTAAGGTGGTCGAAACACAATACGTAAACGTTGATGTCACAGAATCAAACGAAGTACCAGTTTTAGTGACAAATGTCATCGACCTCTCAATGAGTAACCATCAACAACCCAAGCAGCCTATAGACATGAAACTTCCTTTACACTTTGGAGTAAACGCGGAAACTAAAATCGTAATGCTGGCTTCCTCAAAGGAATTCCCAGAAACAATTGACGACTGGGAAATCGTTGATGCTACAACGGTGAACAGGAAGACTGCATTTAAGATAGGACATTTTTCCATGTTAGTATAAAATACATCGCATTCCCGCAATTTCTTTTCATATTAACTTTACAAAACATCCTTTAATTGTAAAGATATCCAAGTGAAATTTAATGAACTACAACTTTTCGCAGGAATAACCATGAAAAGTGTAATTTTGATAGGCTTTGCTTTTCTGTATTCTGAAAATGACCTGCCCGGTATGTTAAACATAAGTTATCGTGTTTGCGTTGCCTTCGTAAATCTGTTCGGCAATTGACAGCAAATAACTTTCCCATGTACTTCTTTTGTCATTCTAGACTCGTGTTTTAAGAAACAGTGAAGTGAATGATTGATTGGATGTTTTCTTGACCACCAGCGAGCAGTATTTTAGCTATATTCTCGAAATTAGTAAATAAACTAACAATAAATCAACGGTAAAAAGGAGAGGGAAGGGAAAAAGGGTACATAATTCTGATTAACTGGAAAAAATATGGAGTATTAGGTAGGGAAGGAGAATTAAGCCTTTTGTAGCAGCTCATCTTCGAAATCTGCATAAGAATAAGGGGTCTTTATCCTGCGAGGAGCATTGCACTCTTCCGAATAGGTCCCCCACTACGGTCCGTGGCAAGACTTTAAGTGTTATGGACCTGACAACCCCCACCCCAAACGAGATCAATTTAACATACAATCAGGTCAGAAAAATCCACAAATCAATGGGCAGAAAAAATTCGCAGCCAGTAGGAAAGTATATATTATTAGGTAGGGATAGCTAAAAATAAGCCTTTCTAACCAGCTAAAGTGCTACTTTTACAAATAAAATACAAAAAAGGGTTATTATCGAGCGGGGAATGTTCCAAACACGTTACCCACTGCTCTTCTGGGGGGGGGCCCTTCGTTATGATGATGCAAAGATTCCTCGACATGAGTGTCTACCTTATCCTCCATCCGGGTACGAGATGAGTAGCTGTGTGCTGAGCATGGTTATGTAATAACATCTTTTTTATAAAAAGAATACATCATATATTTACAGATTTACGGACAGTTTTTTATGTTATATCGATTTTTTTATCTAGAACATTTTTAGCTTCATCTATTAAAAGCATGATCTATATAGTTGAAAGCAACAATTTTGCGTAAACGATTGTGCCATAATTATGTTTATTTTACTCATTTACGTGCAATACTCTCACGTTTATTTTAAAGATACACCGGTGTTCAAAAGGAGAAAGTAGAAAAAGATATGAAAAAGGTTATCAAGTTAATAGAGAAAGCCTTAAACAATGAACGTCAGGTGGAATTCTTCGTTTTGGTACGGACTGTATCGAAAGATGAATATACACTAGTTCTTGAATGTGCTATGCAACGAAAAGCAAAACAGAGAAGAAAACAATGGAGAAAGAAAGGTTACGAAGATCAAGAAGTCGAGTCGTTTTCCATCACTGTGCAAGTAAACTCGTGGTACAGGGTAAGTAGAAAGTTTCATAAAAATACGGCTTCTTAAGACATTTTGTAAACTTGTGCGGTAGTTGTGTATGCAAAAGAAATCGATTAAATACTGTTTTGTTTGTGATTGTATTTTAAATTTAAAATTCAGCTACATTTGAATTGTATTGTAATTTCAATGAAAAGAAGTAAATTTTAGCATGCATTTAATTTCCATGTTTGTAACAGAAAGTTCACAATGGAAGTCCAGTTGTATCACCTACAAATGTGGAAATGTATATTGCCGAGTGAAAACAGTGCAGTAATCGTTTAGAAAACACGATTTTAGCCATGTAATAGATGGGTGGAGAAAAAAAATTTTTATTAACAAAATGTGAGAACATGCTTAAAGTTATCAAGTCACACAACTTGTTTAAATTAATGATGAATCAACTTTAGAATGAGTAGCACATTAAGATTAATTGAATGTTTTAGTGTCCATCAAGCAATAGTTTAGATATAATCAGGACAATAAGAATTAATTCTGCGAACAAAAAACAAATCAATGGGTAAAAGGGATGGAACAGGATTTTTAGTGTCTGGAGTATTTGGTAGGGACTAGAACTCGATCCATAGAGCTGCCCAGTGCGTATCCAGGTGACGGATAGGGGTTGCCCTCTCGTTTTGGGTTGTCATAAAGCGGAAAACCTTACCACAGACCGCTACAAAAGGCTAAATTATCCACCCTACCTATACCCCATAATGTTTCAGTGGCATTCAAAATGTGTTCGTTTTGTCCAGATTTGTTCTCGTTCTGAATAAAGGTGAAATACTGCTCGTTGGACGTAAAGCAAACATCGTATATTTCTAATCATAGTAAAGTTAGCTTTTGCTAGCGGAATAAAAGAGCCTTCTTCTTTTCGATATCCACAAAAGTGGTCTTTATCGTGCAAGGACCATGACACACTTCAGGCAAGTTACTCACCGCGATCAGGCTTTCCGTATTATAACCTGACAACCACGTAACGAGTGGGCCTTCCGTATCCACCACACGGGAACGTGCTGGCAGATGTCAATCGAACAACTGGAGTAGTAGGGTGTGAGGTTTTTTAGTCACCCCAAAAACTCGTGGTGCTGTGGTGCTCCCAAATATGGGCATGCCCCGCCCCCTTTCTATACACCGGAAGTACGTCATCAAAAATTCCACCATCGCGTAAAACATATGTGTCTCATGACATCACAGGAAGTACGTGAGTCATCGGAGATTTCATCATCGAGCAAAACCTTATTTGGTCAACCGATTCCAGTGAGTCATCGTGTCTGCTAATAAGGATACTTCCATGACGCGCGACCATGAGTCATCGCGCGGCGTATAATTGCTATTCCATATATTTTTAAATTAATGAAAACGTATAATTTTATGGAATTAATTCTCATTCGCTTAATTAAACGATATCTAAAACATTTTATTGGTACGAAAAATTATTTCAAACATAGCGCCGATTATCGATCCGGTCATAACACGTCAGTGAACCTATTTATAGCCTATACGATTAATCTCTCACGTTAAATCCACATGTAGAGCTTATCTTCAAATCTGTTATCATGTAATTCTCATATTTACTTGTCTATTTACAATATTCATTCTGTATATAAACAGAAAATTTATTTTCAGCATTGGTATTTCTGTTAATAATTATTGTAATTCATATATCTAAACCATTAATTTATTGATGAAACAAATATTTCAAACATAGCGCCGAATTCAATTACCACACAAGTCATAACACGTTAGTGAACCTATTTATAGCTTATACGATTATCTTTCACGTTCAATTAAATCAACATGTGGAGCTTATCCTCAAATCTGTTATATGAAATATCATGTAGTTCTCATATTTACTTTTCTATGGTCATCCCCCCCCGTTTATCCTCAAATTACCCTTTCATACACTGATAACAATCAACAACATTGTCTCAAGTAACCTTTACACGTGCCAGACGTCTATACTCTTGATTTGATTCGGATAAAATAAACAAAAATCAATTACCAGGGATTACCAGTCATATCGTACACTATTAAAGTTACTCCATACACAAATTAAAATTCTTTCATAGATATTAGAAATGATTTTTTCTGTCGAAATTACAGACATTTTATTGTCAACATTGATAACATAAATTACGTACTATGTTCACTAAAATAAGTTCAATTTTATCTTTGACCTCAGATTACTCCCCTGTATAATTATCCACTTTAGTTCTATGGTCAGCTGATAAATATTAATCTATAATTAAATCCTCGTTCACGTCGCCTGCTAAAATGCAAGTTCTCTGAGTGTATCATATTTTATGCTTACTATCTTTGATTCATAAAATATAATGAATAAGAAAAATGATCAAAATTTGACTCTTCATATTTACTATAGAAAAGTCATGGGAACTGATACAAAAACAAACTTGAACGATTTCTAAGTCATCGAAAAGAAAAATAGTCATAAAAGCGCTGGTGGTGGTGGTGGTATCGGTGGTGGGTGGTGGTGTGGTGGGTGGTGGTGGGTGGTGGTGGTGGTGGTGGGTGGTGGGTGGTGGTGGGTGGTGGTGGTGGTTGGTATCGGTGGTAGTGGTGGTGGGTGGTGGTGGTGGGTGGTGGTGTTGGTGATGGCGGTGGGTGGTGTTGGTGGTGGGTGGTGGTGGTGGTGGGTATAGAGTATAGACGTCTGGCACGTGTAAAGGTTACTTGAGACAATGTTGTTGATTGTTATCAGTGTATGAAAGGGTAATTTGAGGATAAACGGGGGGGGATGACCATAGAAAAGTAAATATGAGAACTACATGATATTTCATATAACAGATTTGAGGATAAGCTCCACATGTTGATTTAATTGAACGTGAAAGATAATCGTATAAGCTATAAATAGGTTCACTAACGTGTTATGACTTGTGTGGTAATTGAATTCGGCGCTATGTTTGAAATATTTGTTTCATCAATAAATTAATGGTTTAGATATATGAATTACAATAATTATTAACAGAAATACCAATGCTGAAAATAAATTTTCTGTTTATATACAGAATGAATATTGTAAATAGACAAGTAAATATGAGAATTACATGATAACAGATTTGAAGATAAGCTCTACATGTGGATTTAACGTGAGAGATTAATCGTATAGGCTATAAATAGGTTCACTGACGTGTTATGACCGGATCGATAATCGGCGCTATGTTTGAAATAATTTTTCGTACCAATAAAATGTTTTAGATATCGTTTAATTAAGCGAATGAGAATTAATTCCATAAAATTATACGTTTTCATTAATTTAAAAATATATGGAATAGCAATTATACGCCGCGCGATGACTCATGGTCGCGCGTCATGGAAGTATCCTTATTAGCAGACACGATGACTCACTGGAATCGGTTGACCAAATAAGGTTTTGCTCGATGATGAAATCTCCGATGACTCACGTACTTCCTGTGATGTCATGAGACACATATGTTTTACGCGATGGTGGAATTTTTGATGACGTACTTCCGGTGTATAGAAAGGGGGCGGGGCATGCCCATATTTGGGAGCACCACAGCACCACGAGTTTTTGGGGTGACTAAAAAACCTCACACCCTACTACTAACTGGAACTCTCCCAGCATGCCTCCACTAAGACAAAAGAATAATTGTGTAGTGTATTAGTAGAGTTTGCTTTAATCATATTTTTATACAAATTAAACGCATATTATGACATCTTTTGTGTATTTTTGTACAATCAGGTTTCGTTTGAAGAAAATGTACAACGTATTGGACAAAGTTCTACAAACGACCAAAAATTAATGTTTAATGCAAACCGCGAAAACTTTCAAATATACAGTGTGGAAATGGTAGACTCCAAAAAGCCTCCGATTGGACGAGTTAAAATTGAATCTATTATAGAACGAGAACAAGAACCGGAAAGTGATGCCGACACCGGTTGTTGGGGGCGAACATCAAAACCGGTTCCACGTCAGCTAATCACTGAATACTCTGATTTGACTGTTTTACCTATTCGACTTGTTCCACCGTCCCCTCCAACAGGTGAGTCGTGCAAGTAATTCAATAGTAATATTACGCCGATGTTTGATCTCAAAACATGTTAAGATTGATAAGCTGCTTTTTATAGACATAGAGTGCAACACTTTAGTTACGCGCAGGAGGCATGACAGTTTTACTCAATTAAATTATATACTGTAAATAGAAACTTCTGATGCAGCAGGGTGGAAGAAACACTGTAACATTTGAATCCGCACATGTTTTTACAGATGTATTTATGTATTTAGGTTGCTTGAAGTCTTGTGCTGTTACTGAACTTTGACTTGAAAGAAGAACATATTAATATGTCTCACCTTCAAACGAAGTGAGAAATGGCTTTAGTCTGATATTTTTTTAAGGTTTTTCTTAGAGAAGCTATCCTGCCTGTGTTTTTGTCATGTGAATAGACCTTCGCTTTTGTACATGTGATGCATCACCACGAGACAGAGTGATATTAAACATAAGGATGTATCAATATAAACTTGACCTTTGGCCTCGGTGTCAAATTTGGTTATTTGTTGATATTTTAATTTCTGTTAAATACTCAACAGCTGAGCAACATTGTCTATTTCGTATAACCTAACTTATTTATGACGTTGACTATACATCAATTCTTCCGCAAACAACAAGCAACGACACTTGTGAATTGCAAATAGTATTTGACCAATTGTAAAATAGTGTTTTGTTATTTCTTTTCACAATATTGAATTTAAAATATAAATAATTGTTTTCAATTGTTGGTTACATTAGGAGATATAGACGACTTTGGGTGGGTTTACGCTGTACATAAAACCGACCCAAAGTAGTCTATATCCAATAATCTAACCAGCAATTGAAAACAATTCTTAATTGAAAAATTGTTTGAGACTGATACATTTTTGTCCTCTAACCTCGGCCTTAGATATTTCACATATGGATGTATATGTATCACCATGAGAAGTTGTGGCGACTATTAAAATAAGCTGGACCTTTGACCTCAATGTCAATATATAATTTTCATAAGGACAGCTTGTTCGGCCTGTATTGTTTTTAAGTATATGGTTAGATATAACCAACAGATAACCTTTGGTTTTGACTTCATGGTGAAACTTCAGTTTTAGTGAGAAAAACAAATATTTGTCTGCGTGAATGTATATAATAAAAAGTGAACTTGTTATTCAACGAAACAATAACAGTGAAGATTTATTTAAGAAATATTCTTTCACAACATTTTTAACGGAAAAAAACTTTCCGATCTTTGTTTAGTTGACAGGTTGTGAGGCTTAGTTATACCCCTTCGCCTTTATATCTTATCGTTTGGATATAAGGGCATGCTGTGTGTTCTACTCTATCGTTGGTTTGATGAACACACTTGATTTCCTGTATATTGTTTTCGTTTTTTACATAAAAAATATATTTTTCCTATTGATTCATCAATTGGGTTCCGGATAAGCCACCTGCATGTTCACATATTATTATAAAGGGTCACCAATGCGGGCTTGGACTTTAGTCATACTTTCCAATTGAATCTTGTACTTGCATTTAATGATAGATCTGCAATGATCAGTAACAAGATTTCAGTTAAATGTATATGAAGTATTAATATATCAATTTTAAGCTATTTAAAAGAGAAAAATCTAACTCCCTTGTACTAATATTGTAAAAAGAAAAGCAGGATTTAATTGGTAGGGTTTATATAAATTGTAACATTTTCAAACAGTAAACCATCATTTTAAAAGGTATTTTGGTAGGGGGAAATATTCAAACAGTAAACTGAAATAGGCAATTATTGTTCCACCCGTGTAATCAATAAGGTACTAAAGATTGTTCCTTCCCAAATATGCACTAACTACTATACTCGTTTGTTTAACTTTTGTTGAACTAAGTGATGTCTTACGAATATTATGATTTCATAGGACCAGAAGAACTTGTTGACAACTCAATACCGGTTGGAGATCATCAGTGTGAGTATAAATACATATTTGATTTTATTGAATAAAATAGTAAAATAAGTGCAAAAGTGCTATACAACTCATCCTTTGGCGAAACATTTGCAAGTTCTTTGAATTATTGTTTAAACATGTAATGAATATAATGAATGCATAGGTTCTTTGGTTTGAACAACAATTGTTTTAATGTAAGTTTTTAATATTTTACACAGTTTGGCTCACCTTATAATATTTACATCTCTATAAACACTTTCCCAAGTTTCATGAAGATTGAAAAATAATGTTTGATTTAGAGAGCAGACGAGGCTAATTTATCATTTTATGCATAAACACAATGCAATAACTCTGGAGTGATAGAAGCAATTTGGCTGGTTATCAATCTTGGTCGAGATAGTATCCTTATAAACATTTTCCCACAAGTTTCATGAAGATCGGACAGTTAGAGAGCGGAAATCGCTCTGGACGCCACCCGCCATTGGTGTTCCCATAATACGACAGCCGTCTTCGACGGGGCGAATAAAAATTAGCCATATGAAGAGAGACATTGCAATATTTAAGCAAGATTTGTCCCTCACAAAAACTGTTAGAATTTACAGGCATTTCCAATAAGAATCCTAATTTTTAATCGGCTTAGTTTTACAAACGGTTATTTGAAATTATAATGTGTGATAAGTGTTATATTTTAGGTGAAATGCAAAAGGGGGTGGGGGATGCCACTTAAATTTACATTTCTTATTCATTGCGCTGCGCACTTGTAATCTTGCACTTATTTTAACAGTTGAGCAACACTGGCTCCCTAAAGTTTTCACGGTAACGATAAGGTTTTTTTAATATATTTTTCGCTGAGTCACGAGTAGTGTTTCCTATTCCAGTATTTGACTTTTTTCTAGACATGACCATGTGTAACTCGACAGGTGTCTAATTAGAGGCAGGCATGGCTTACTCGTCCGGAGCACCTTAGTGCACCCATGACTTTTATTGTATTCGGGCTGTATTCGGGCTTTCTTTTTCAGTTTTGTGTTTTTGGTTTTTGTGTTGTTTTTGTCTATATCCGGATTTGTGACTGTCCTTGACTGTGGCTCGTGTTGTTCGGTCGGGTTTTATTTGCTATTTTTTATCCACATAATGTATTGTATTCCTTGTCTCTTACTTTTTGCAGGTATGATTAAAACTTTGCGGATATCGTCGCTAATGCAGCTGAGCAAAAGATTAGACATGAATGAAATTAAGCACTTTGCTATTCAGCTAAAGCAGTGTAACCCGAGTGATGTCGATAAAATAGCTGAAATGTCTACCAGTGCTGAAGACTTTTTGAGAGATATTTTGCGAAAATGGCGTGGCGTTCGCCCATACCAACATCAAATTGAAACCCTTATTCATGTCTTAGAGGGTATGAACAAAGTGTACGAGGCTGATGAGGTCCGGAATGCACAAACTGAAGACAGAGAAATAAGATTTATGTAAAAACTGTTTCCCGTTTAAACTGTTTCTTTTACATATACCGGTAAAGTGTTAACAAACACAATATATTAGTTTCCTTCGTGTTAAACTTAACTTCAATATAACCATTGATAAAACGCTGTATACAAATATGTTATGCGTACAATACAAATATGTGATATTCGAATATTAAGTTTGTCCTTACAACTAGGGTTAATTTGTTATACATTTAACGTAGAGCAATAACACTGTTGCTGAAATGACTAAGGGGCAAGACATTTTGACCTCTACAAAGAAACGTTATACTTGACTAGGGACAAAGGATTTGGCCAATCGGACTACATTTAGCAACATTTACAAAAGGGGTTTTTAACGCGTGAAGAGCGAAACACTTTTAAAGTCTGCACCCACTAGAGTCCGCGTGAATTTCAGTGTAATACAACCCCAACGAGACGGCATCCATATACGGCTATGGGCTGGGTAGCTTAGTTTTAGGTGGAAAATGATACAAGCGAATACACGAAAAAAGATATAATTAATAAGGCAAGAGTCTTCATTCAATTTGACATATTTCCAAACAACTGAAAAACATCGTGTTTAAAGGGGTTCTTCTGATGTTTTATAATGTGTACATCTCGCAACACGGGCCTAAATTTTTGTAATCAAGAATCACCCCCCCCCCCCCCTTTCCCCAAACAAAAACATACAAAAAGATCGTTCAACCTTTGGCTTATAGAACTTGACATCACCTTACTGGAGGTCATTCCCAATCGTCAACAGTATTAAGACAACTTCAAGCGGATAAAGATATAGTGAATTGCCGACGCAGAAACTACTAGTTACAAGTTTCATTTGCCTAAAGAGATTTCTTATTAGCAAAATAATGGGGTTCTATTTTCTATTTCCAAACACGACATGTCTTATTTATCGCGTTAGTTTAGCAGACGTTTGTTAAGCAAATCGAAATCGAAATAAAATTAAGTTTGAACAGAAAACATCATGAAATAACGTGTGTTTTGTTCTGCATAGACTAATAGAACGAAGAATTAATCTCGTACCGTTAGGATATTTACAGATATTTTATGTCTTACACATTGTACACTAAAGCAATGAACACAACTCACAATAAGACATCATGGTCGACCGGAACCGGAAGTTATAATTTACAGATATTTTATGTCTTACTCATTGTACACTAAAGCAATGAACACAACTCACAATAAGACATCATGGTCGACCGGAACCGGAAGTTATTATTTACAGATATTTTATGTCTTACACATTATACACTAAAGCAATGAACACAACTTACAAAATTAACAATATATAACGCTGGAAAACTTTGCATTGTGCCATTGTTTTGGTTATATCTCCAAGTTTATTTTTTCCCAACGGCGCCTCACTGAACCAACAAGACTTGACTAGAGGATCTGACGAATCTGGAGTTAAATTACGTGAGAGATACACCCTACTCTCTGGGGTTAAGGTTTCTGTTGGTCTCCTTTTGTTGTACTCTTTAAAGGCTAACACCTAGGATCACCTTAAAAAAACAAGTAATTCCAAATGACATGTATCAAATAAAGTAAATGAGTGATATTTAAATAATGCAAACCAAACAGATATGCACTCCAAACAAAAACAAATCAGCCACTCATCTATTATCCATCATTCTTATTTTTATTATTATCTTAATTATTTTGTTTTGTTTTATTAATTTTTTTTGTTAGTTTTGTTTGTTTGTTTTTCGTTTTGGTTTAGATTGATTGATTTTGATAGTTGTTTTACATCGAGCAAACAATATTTCAGCTATATTTTCAGGCTTCTCTTGTTTGTTTCTCCGAAATAAATAAATAAATTTTGGTACTTGACAGTCTCAAACTTTTTTTAAGTATAAGAAATTACTGTAAATTTGTCACCTCCATTTATGAATTACCTGGAACTTCAAACATCTGGGGCAAAAGTTCTTATGTTTCCAGCCTCTCCTTTCCTAGTTTTAGTCTCCTTTTCACAATACTCCAAGTAAAGTTTCCCTTCAGACGAGCTTTTCATGGACACATCACCAAAAAGCATGTCTGTATGTTCTTGTCGGCGTCTCATACCAAAATGGATACAAAAATTTAACCATAACGTATTGATCAAATCTTCAGGATTTGTTTATATTTCTGCTGTCCTCACCAATTCGTCTCATAAATTATTTATTTATTAATTCATTTATTTACTTCTTTTCTTGAATTGTCATACTGTAATTTTAGGAGTTATTAGCAAAATAACATGATAATAAGCCATTTGCTATTGTAAACCTGCAAATAAACGATATACAGTACATATTTTAAGTAACATAAACAAAGCCTACCTGTTCCTAGTAAGTTTTTCTTGTATAGCAAATCAAATTCTTCTGCTGAAAAGGGATCGGCTCGTAGCTTTTTATTACAGAGCTGTCCGGTGTTATCGCGCACCTAAGGTTTCAGATCTCTTTTCTCATTTCTTCGTATGAATGGTTACATAAGATTAATTTATCCTGAAATACCTCTCAGTGTCTTCTTTAATGAAAATATGTTCAATTTGCATCAACTTTTAACATTTATTGTTAAATGAGTTTCAAACTGGACAACCCCCAGTTGGAATGAATTTTTTACATGCCCGGTGATATCGCGCATGCCTACTTAGAATATTTGTAGACACGATTAAAAGAAAGATTTTTTGGTGAAACTGGCAGTAAACACAGTGTGAAAATAGTGCTTCAAATATAATATAAAAATAGTTTATTTCATAAAAAATAAATATATCTATTATCAATACTTACAAAACAGTAAAGTTCATCTTAGTTTTTCCACCAAAATCCAATTTCACATCATTTAAAAAAGTCTCTTGTTCACATTTTTAACTCCAAAAATTCATGTCAATTGTTAATAAAACGAACAATTTTGAAACAACAAGAACTGGAACAAACAGTAGAACAGTTTTAAATTTAAAATTCCCCACAGTTTCTACAGTAAAATGCCTCACTTTCTGATACTTGTGTAACTAATGAGCAGAACTTTAGGTGAACCCAGCCCGAACAACCATCACACTTGGCCCATTCCACAAAAAGTTAGTGATATGTCTAGTCTTAGAGCATCTGGTTGTATCTTCTTACATATACAGCATATTTCTGTATCATCAACTATTGATTCATTGTCGGTGTTGTCTTCTACTTCCTCTACTGCTTTTCTAACTTTCTTTGCCAGTGCCTTCCCTTTACCATTTCATAGACTTCTACTTTTCCCTTTACCTGAGCTAATTGTAGTTTTCGTCGACTTATCAGAAGCAGATAGTGATGCTGATGCTTGGAGATTTACCATAAGTGGATTAAATGGAAAAATGCCAGTTTTACGGAAGCCGGACATTATGTTCTGTGTGTTCATAGAGCTGTTGTAGGCAGTGTTCATCATTGATGGCAACAGTTGTCTGGTAATCACTCTGTTTGGATGTTCATGTAAATATATGTGCATTTCAGAATTCAGGCTTTTCTTAACAGGGCTTAATATCGAAACATCTAAAGGTTGGAGGAGGTGGCTACTGTGTGGTGGAAGAATAAATAGGTGAACATCAGACTGTTTTGCAAGATCGATTATATCCAAAGTGATGTGGGTTGCATGGCCATCATGCAATAAGATGAGGGCCTCTCAGTGATATGCACAAGGAAATTGTGCTGAAAGAAATCTAAGAATATTTCTGATGTAACCCATCCATTTGGTGATGTGTTGAACTTCGAACCCTCCATTCCATTAGTAATTAGTTCTTCTGTCAATCTTTGTCCCTTATATATTATGTAGGGAGGAAGAATTTGTCCCAGAGCATTCACTGCTGCTACAAGAGTAGTAGTTCTCGACCTTTCTGATGTGACACTGAATGGTTGAGGTCCACATCTGGACAATACTTTCTGCGGTGTGTGGTCTAGGGATATACCAGACATATCTTTCCTGGTATATTAAGAAGATTATATCTTTCTAAGACATGTTTTAGCTCCGAAAAATATGAGGTAACTATTTCTGGCGTAATGAAACATCTCACCTTATCTCTTTTTTGGGATTTACCATTTTAACATGTGAGTTCCTGTTTAAAAAAACCATAAAACCAGTGTTTCGTAGGTGTGAATTCCACCCCTTTAGCCTTTTGACATGTTAGCAGCTATCTCCAGTATCTGCCATCGAGCATAGCCATGACCTCTATCGGCCATATAGATGCAATGCTGGGCAGGTTGGGCCTCTTGATTTAATGTAAAATAGTTGGTCCTCCCAACCTTACTTCAGCCCCTATGGTATCATTCAGACGCCCTTTCAGTGTACTTTCCGGTATGTTGTGCATCTTGGCTGAGCTTCTGATTGATATATTTTACTTTTTGATAGCTTCAATGGCCTCTCTCATCCCTTCATCCGAATAACCATGTTTTCTTTTGATTCATGACCTAAAAAATAATAAGTAAAACACTTTTATTTATTTAAACCATTGCATTATGATGCCCCTGATAATAAATTACGTAATTAACGGCACTGGTGCATTATGGTGCACTGGATTTAATACTATGAAATCTTTCCTTTAATCTAACCAAGGCTCAACACGTGGAAAGTTGTCGCTTTCTATGATAAATAAGATTTTCCGCAAATTTAAATGAAAAATTTTGAAACAATATCATGTAAAAGAAAAGTTCTTACCTGTTGAAAGCTTTCAGTTCACTATATTTAGTGTTGCAATGATATTTACAAACTTTGACTTCTGCAAATAGGTTACGAGAACGTGTGCGCGATATCACTGGATGCGCGATAACCGGTTCCTCGACTGTACCAAGCCCATGTCCTTACGTTTTGCTGCGAGAACATCCCTAGAATGCTAAAATTCTTTGTCCTATAATATGTGTATATTTCTTTCTTCTACAAGGTATCTGCTGATCGAAGCTTAAATACTTTTGATAGAGTCCGGTTCGTACTCTTGCTTAGATTTCGTGCGTACCGACAGAAAAAACCTCGCCAACAAATTATTAAGTCCTTGCACATGAATGTCTTCCGGGTAAAGCAATTCGGCTACACCTTTTAACCATTCTTTGAAAATGCCCACATCATAATCTGTTTTTCTTTTCGTGTTGTTATTTTTCATAGCGATTACAAAATCCGTTGTATCGCTTTCATCCACTTGCCGAAATCTATCAACGGCATCGTCTGCCATTTCTTTTTATTTTACGCCAGCGTACGTGATGACGTCATTATTTGACGTCATCAATTCCCAGGGCAGATATCGATTATCTGCCCCGGGCACAGATATGGATTACTCAATTCTACGTTTATCTCATATGCAGAATTACACATTTTACATACAAATATGTGATAAATAAATATATATATATATATATATGTGTGTGTGTGCGTGTGTAACCAAACTATTGTAAGTATTTACAGTATATTTCAATATATTTATAGTACATGTGTATATATAGTATAGTATTTATAGTATAGTTCAATATTATTCATATTTTTCCCTCGGTAACATATGATGAAATCTTCAACATATAGAGAACGTTAATATTATCTTTTAAAACTTGAGCAAGACTTTTAATTTTTATACTAAATACAAATAATTGGCAAAAATGTTTTCTTGGGGAACACCCATTTCTTGTTCAAAGGAGACAAGGTAGAATTTACTCGAAATTTAAATTGCCTTTCACTTCCTACTTCCTGTTAAACGAAATTCTGGTTTGGTGTGTTTTTTGACTGATTTTTTTTCTGCAAAGTTACTCGGAGTAACTATATAGATAACTTTTTTCATAGTCTATTATACATAATATTTCAGGATAAGTACATTGACAAGGCATGCTTCAGGGGATGACCATAGAAACGCAATTAATGCCCCAAAAGAACAGTTTAATATGCAACAGGCAGTAAAAAATGTGTTCAGTAAACAGGATTGATTGACCGGGGCGTAGCTGCCTATACGCGAGTACGCGTCTGAATCCACATTATTTTAAGAACAAAATTGCAATCTATCCCTGTAATCAATAAACTGTCCATTTCAGTTCTAAATAAACCACTTTAGAATTCTCCAAATTGCACCATTGTTTTCAAAAATATTCCGGGGTGCATACCCGGACCCCACTAGTTCTTTGTGAATCCACATTGTAACTAGTCTAGCTACGCCCCTGATTGATTGATTAATGGTGTTTAACGCCCGAGCAGCAATATTTCAGCTATATTCAGGCGATGAACATGAAATGGATGATAAAATGAACATGAAATGATGATGAATGAAAATGGGATGGGACACAAGGAAAAATAGGGGTAACGGATTTTAGATTGCCACTGGCAAATGGGAGGATGGATAGGGTCGGGCAATTTAGCCTCCTGTAGCGGGATCGAAATCCCTACTCATAGCGAATACTACAGCAGCGTTCTTTAACGTGCGAGGAACGTGGCATTTTTCCCAACACGGTGCACTAATATGGTTTGCGGTCAGGTTTTCCGTATTATGGCCTGACAACCCCAGCTTCCCAGGGGTACCCCATTCAACCACCTGGGGCACACATCCCAGTCGGTCTTTAGGCAAACCGACCTGACACGCCGGTCAGGGTACTGGGCGCTATTTAGTCGCCTTTCACGACAAGCTAGCGCGACTGCGGTCTATTCTTTTAGCCACCCGGATCCAGCACGGGGCCAGTAAACAGGAAAAAGCTATTACTGTGGCAATGAAATCCGTGTATTTCTTGGTCAAACTTGGTTTACCACTGACTCATTACAAAAGTTTAATTGAATTCTTGAAAAAGGTCGAAACCCCATACATAGATACATTGGATGTTAACAACAAAGCAAATTATACATCGTACACAACAGCAACCGACATTTTGGACTCTCTTGTTAAAATCATCGATAAAACCATTTACAAAAAATTAGAAGAGTCCCCCGCCATAACTTTGATTGCTGATGAAAGCACCGACATAACTGTAAAACACAAACTCTGCATTGGGGCCCGTGTATTAAATCCATTTATGCAGCCATCCACATTGTTTCTGACAGCCGTGGCCTTGACTAATTCCGCTGGAAAAGGGTTATATGACAAGATCGAAAAACACCTGAAAATTAGAAATGTTGCTGTTTCGAAGGTTGTCGGGCTTGGCACAGATGGTGCTAGTGTTATGACGGGTAGAAAAGAAGGTCTAAGTGGGCAGTTCCTGAAAACAAATCCACATTTAACTAATACTCATTGTGCGGCACAAAGATTAGCTCTATGCAGTGAACAGGCAGCACAAAAGATTCCTGATATGGTTAATTTCCAAAGAACACTTGAAAACATCTTTTATCACTTTAAAAAGTCACCAACCAAGCTTGAAAAACTTTCTGCTATTCAGTCTTTGTTAGATGACCCAAAACTAAAATACAAAGAAGTTCATCAAGCGAGGTGGCTGAGCTTTTATGAAGCCCTTTTGAGCATCAAAAGAACTCTTGATTCCCTGTTAACCTACCTGACTGAAGCTTCTGCTAAAGACCCCGTTGCTGCTGGTCTAAAAAAAAAGTGGGATCAGAACTATTCATTGCACTGCTAGATATTCTTCAACCAGTTTAACCCTCCAAAAGTAGGATTTGGATATAGGATTTGTTCAGGTTTGTAAAAATTAACTAAAAATATATTTGTTTTTACTTTGAATTTTTATTTCCATAATATTTGAAAAATAAGACAATTTTACATCAAATCGCAATAATGGCACAAACTGAAAGGACTTTTTTTCAAGCTTTAATAGTAATATATACATTTTACATTTCAAATAGACTAAATTCTGTGAATTGTTCATGTGACACTTGTGTCAATTTAAACTTTATTTTTCAGCAAAAAAAAACAAGTAAAACAGGTAAAACATGAACTTTGTGTGTGGTTTTATGGGTATTTTTAGTAACATTAAAAACATTTTAATGAACTGTGTATGAACACTATTTTCTTCTATTTCACTGCTATTAATATTAATCCTAGTAATCTGTAATACAATGTAATTTTATAGCCTCTTCACTGGGATTTCTCTGCACAAATATCCTGCTTTTCCACCTCATAATATTGCTATTTCATAGTGTTTGCTCTTGCTTAGCAACAACATTTACAGCATTAAATATATTTTCTATAAACTTTAGTTGAGTTGTTCACTTTTTTTACCTCTGTATTTATAAATAGTTTTTCTTTCATTTTAATGTTGTTATTTTTTCTATTCAGTAATACTTGAGTATTAACTCTTATTATAAGTTATTTTCAATCAGACTGTATCTACTTTCCAAAAGTTTTCCCTAGAATATGAATTATACTCTTTTTCATAATTGTTTAACATGTCATTCTATTTTATCAGCCAGCTGTTGAAGCCTGTATGAGTTAGCTTAAAAACTTAAGGGACAACAATAATACATTGGAGAAACCAAGGGCTCTGGATCAGTTAAAAGATGATTTGAGAGATGGGATGTTCAAAAACCAGCATCGGGTTGATAAACTTACAAAAGCAACACATTTTCGCAGCACCATGACAGCCTTCATCAACAAAATTTTAGAAAACATTGAAAACAGGTAACTTTTGTTTTTAAATTTAGAACACCAATTTAAATCATTGACTAGTGAGTCACACACTTTTCTGTCAAGCAGTTGTTAAATATTAAAGATTCAAAAATTACATAGCATTAGATAACAAAATTAAAATGATCTTAAGTCATACATGTCATTGTAACTTGAAAGCTAAATTATTTCAGTTTTTTACCCTTTGCCCTTTTTTACTAAATTCTTAATTATTTTTAATACAGGTTTCCAGGCACAGATCTCATGACAGCCTTTTCAGCACTTTCCATGAGACCCATTTCATTTTTCAGTGGCGAGGAACTTGCACAGTGGGGGAATGAGTCTATTGAAACATTATGCAATTTTTATGGAAAGGAGCAGACACACACTTACAACAAAGACAAAACAGTATCACCACCAGTTATTGATCCAATAAAAGCTAAGGTATTCAATAATGTCTTTTACACATTCCACATCCCACAATGAAAAACGGCCAGCAGCCTTCAAAGAATACTTGGTACTACATACATACATACTTATCCTCTCTGGGCCTAGGGACTCCTGAGGTCTGGTTCTTGATGTTACTTATTTTACTCCACCTTGAGTCATTTATATCTCTTTTACATACCATACAGATTTACATTATTCAGTTAAAGACTAAAAGCACCAGAACCTAATCTTATCTTAAGTTATCAATTTAACAGATCTTCCCTTATTTTATACATAATAACTTACATCAAGTTATACTAGTCAACACTTTTTTTCAGGAATGGGCTTTGTTAAAAGCAGTTGTTAAAGCACAGCACTACAAGAGGGATTCAACAAAAGAACTTTGGGAAATGATCGTAAAATTTCACAAGGAACAATTTCCTAACTTGATCAAACTTGCCCAGTTTGCGTTACTACATCCGATACACACAGCTGACTGTGAAAGGACCTTTAGTTTTCAAAACAGGATCACAACCCCTATTAGAAATCGGTTGAACCCAGAAACAAACAACAAAATGATGCAGATGATGATCAATGGTGCAAAGTTGGCAGATTTTGAATTTGAAGGGGCATTGCAATTATGGAGAAAAGAAAAAACCAGATTGGTCTTTCGACCTAGTTGTCAAAAATAAATAATATTCAAGCCAAATAAAAATCATCAGTTATCGTAGTCTTTATTTCACTGATCTACTTAAAAGGTAAATATAGTACTTGCAGCTGCAGTCTGTTGACAGTACTTTTAGCTTATGTAATCATTCATCAAACTTACTCTACTAAATATCATGAAACATGTACACTTTGTCTGATTTTAAACACATTTTAGTATTTATAGATATAGGAAAAGCATCAAATGAAACAGTAAATTAGGCTCCGGAAAAGGCTGCTAGAGGGGTCTTAAAAAGCTAAAATTTGTTTTCGGGTCGGGGGGCTCCGCCCCCCTGGTCCCCCGACATGGGCCTGGACCCCCGGCCTTATTTATGGCCCCTAGGTTTTTTTGTTGATGGGCCTTTGGCCACCATCCACATAAAAACCTAGAATGATTCCTAGTAATATACCTTCAATATATGAGACTGGTAGCTTAGCAGAAATAAATGAAGAGGAATGTAGACACAGCTTTGTTTCAAAATATCCGTATAGCAACAGCATAAAGATCAGTGTTCATATCGACAAGGATTTCAATAACGTGTCGATTAAATGCCAAAAAAAATCATTTAATTGACCATTTCTAAATAATACCAATTTGCATCTTAGAACAGCTGGTTATGCATAAATTTCTGAATGGAAACCTTATTATTCATATTTAAATTAATTTACAAAAAAGGAATGCTGGCAAACGTAAAAGTAAAAGTAAAAAAATCATAAAAGGGGTAATCATGTTCCAAGGGAAATATAATTTTGACTTATCTTAAGAAATATTTGAAAGCGGAGCAATGGACAAGGAAGTAATTTAGTCTTCTACTTCGGCAGCAGTACACCTAATCTTTTAATCTCAATTTAATCAAGTGTTTCTTTATGTTGCAAGTAACGCAATTCTTTCAACGGATATTTTCATGCGGCCCGTACAACGAAACAATAAGAAGATGGCCGTCCCTTTCCGCCAACTGGGGACACGCTGTGCAGCAATTATGAGGATTGCAAAGTTTTTTCTAGTCTTTTTAATTTATATCTAATATGTTTTCTAAATTTACCCGATTTATTTTACATTGGATTGTTTTATTGCCTGTCAAACATGAGGCAGGAATACAACCTTTCCTTCGGTGCAGTCTGCACTTTGATTTAGAATTTATCTACACAAAACTCTTTCATTATTTGAATGAAATATGAAACTGTGATAGGCATACATGTAGATATAGGCTGATATAGCTGAGTGTGGCTATGTGTACCAATTGCGTTACCAAAATAGCAATAATATCATGTATAGTCCTCAAATAATATAAAAAACATCGTTGTAGAAGTAGAAATTCAAATAGATAAAATTGCTTACATTAATATGGCTTCGGTGTTAAAATTAGAACGATAAAACGTAAATTCATGGTTAACCATATATACACACCAAGTTTTTTCTCATTTCAAGGCCCATAATGGCAGTAGCAATGCACGGATTAAATTCCGGTATGAAAATATTTGAAGAATTAAGGCATAGCGCAGAATTGGTCGTATCCTCTAAAGTAAACGAAACTCGATTATCTTGTGAAAACGTTCTTTCGGAATGAAATCAATAAAAATAGTTAAAATATGTTAATTACGTTTATGAAAATAATCTAACAAAGGATGCCGAGCAAAATGTCCTTACCCTGCTACCATCAAAGGTTATTCACCAAGAAAATACAACAGCGCAATGCATCTTGCCTTACCCTCTCAAAGAAGAAAATCTACTCTCTAAATAATTATCACAATATCCACAGAATTGTATAATAAATTGCCTTGACCAGTCCGCCATGGGACGCTCTCGTTTTCTTATATCGCAAAACGGAGGTTTTTTCAAATTTCAAGGGCTTTTTAATCAAAGCAATTCACAACAAACCTCTCCATCACAACGTTAAATACCTCTTGGCTAAAAGCTAACACTGATTCAGCTAAAGTTATTTTCCCAATACATCTATGACCTTCATCAACACCCATCTACACTACTAATTGTATCCATGTTTATCTAAAATATGTTTTTAAAAAACTAAAACTAAAACTAAAAAGCGCTGGAACTTAAAGGGTATTGATTAATTTTAAACGAATCATTATTTATCTGAATTTGAAGTAATTGCATTTAAAGTACTCCGATTAAAAATTCGGATACAACGTAACACTTACCGTAGGAATGGTCGCATTTCTAATCTAAAAACTGAACACTTCGTATATAACTACTGATCTTACTTCTTTATTCATGAAAGCATTGTGCGTCGGATATAATTCATTCATTACGGGCCCGACCCCATATTGAAATCGATGCCACTATCGATGATTGACGTTAACCAGCATAAACAAAAGTTGACGGAATTCGTTCACGCCAAAACATGTTTATGATGCAAAACTATTAAACAATACAAATGATTTACATCCATCTGAATGATTAAGCCATATATTAAAAAAGATTTGTAATATTTCAGATAGTTACATTTGGATTCAATGAACTAATGAATGTATATATCGGCCGCAATTTTATGAGCACAACATTTCATACATTTATAATAATGATATTTTTTGTAGAAAGCTTTTTTAATATTATAGCTGTGAAACATAAATTAAAAACCAAAAATGTGCAACTGAAGGATAGGAGAATTTTTCTTAAGAGGTCTAGTGCAGTGCATTTATTTTTAGACGTTTTAGTGCGAGATTTACACCAGTTCTTGACAACGTAAATTTTCAGGTCAAAAAAGCAACGCGATGGTATACCTTTTTTTCTGAAAATTCTAAAACCAGTGAATCTTCTTCCATTCTAATAAAATTTTGAGTGTCATATTCTTTTTATTAAAAAATTAGAAGATAAAACACTACAATTGTCGGCAATGTAAACCTCAATGGTAAATTGTATTCTATAGGCACTGGTCCTTTTATTTCATTTACAAAAAGGCTATGGGAGAAAATATTACGTGCCCTGCAGATGATTGTGAGATAGATTGATTGATTGATTAATGGTGTTTAACGCCCGAGCAGCAATATTTCAGCTATATTCAGGCGATGAACATGAAATGGATGATAAAATGAACATGAAATGATGATGAATGAAAATGGGATGGGACACAAGGAAAAATAGGGGCAACGGATTTTAGATTGCCACTGGCAAATGGGAGGATGGATAGGGTCGGGCAATTTAGCCTCCTGTAGCGGGATCGAAATCCCTACTCGCAGCGAATACTACAGCAGCGTTCTTTAACGTGCGAGGAACGTGGCATTTTCCTAACACGGTGCACTAATATGGTTTGCGGTCAGGTTTTCCGTATTATGGCCCGACAACCCCAGCTTGCCAGGGGTACCCCATTCAACCACCTGGGGCACACATCCCAGTCGGTCTTTAGGCAAACCGACCTGACACGCCGGTCAGGGTACTGGGCGCTATTTAGTCGCCTTTTACGACAAGCTAGCGCGACTGCGGTCTATTCTTTGAGCCACCCGGATCCCGCACGGGGGCACATCGAGTAGCATATATGACAAGGCACAAATCAAGTCCCAATGATATACCAATGGTAGATAAAAACGACAACTCTATTGAACGCAGCCTCCCATTTCACAATAAAATTTGTTGCAATACTGAATGCTAGAAGCCCACAGTATAAACCAAGATAGAATCCATTGTAGAGACCAGGGCCATTGTTCAAAATATCATGAACCACACTATATTTTCTTTCCTTGCAAATTTAACACCTCGCGATCCATTTCCTTTGGCATATAAATGATCTGAATCATGGGAGGACAGTTTTTTATTCGCCGACTTGATAAGTTTATTGTTTTCATAATCTGCTTTCTCTTGCTGAGTCGCAAAAATTAAGCAGCTATTTTATATGCATGTTTGTTTTTATACTCGTTTTTCAACCCTTGGTCAGAGGCACACCCAGATTTTCACATACGAGAAGAGATTCACTTGGACCCAATTCACGCTGAATAGCTGCATTGACTCTGCCTTCAAAGTTTTTGGTACATGTCACATTTTCTGGTAATGACAGACGTAAACCTCTCTTTAATCCTTCACATTTCTGTGTATTTAAATTTAATTGTGTCCGTTTTAAGGTCCCAATCGATAATTCACACACCATCTAATAGCACTTGCATTTTCACTTGAATTTGGAATTTTAAAAATTATCCGTTGATTTTTTGTTAACTTGTTCCCGTCCTGAATATAGCTGAAATACTGCTCGATGGACGTAAAGCAGACATCCAATCAATCAATCATATAATCATCTCCAGAGACAACAATGAAAGATTTCAAGTGCTCGAGCTATAATGCTGCACAGCCTGTCCCCAGTTGGCAGAAAGGGACGGTCATCTCCTTATTGTTGTATTGCAAGTCATTACGGTCGATATAGCTGAGTTTGACGTTAAACACATGTAACCATTGCCTCGGCCGCTGTCTTCGGAGAGCGTGTTGAAACTCGTCGTCTCCCGTCTGCCTCATCTGTATTTACTGCTGAGGCGCAAACTATTCTTCTTGTAATGAAAATAATTGATTCGTCAGACGAGCACAAATTTATTATCTGCTCCGATTCTCTGTCATGTCTTCTTGCTATTGAAAACTGCGAAGGTAAGAACCCTAATATTAAAAAAAAATTATTCCATTTAACAAAGACCTTGTAGATTTGGGTAAAGAGGTTGTGTTTTTCTGGATTCCAAGTCATGTGGGAATCCATGGGAAAACAGTCGTGGACGAGGAGGCTAAATAGGCCTTGAATAACAATACAATTAATTAAGCCAACCTTTACTGATTTTAAAGCATTAATTTTTAAATATATTTCTCGTTTGTGTCAGAGTAGTTGGGATCTAGAGGTTCATAACAAACTTCATGAGATCCAGCCACTACTTCACAAAAATAATTTTAATTGTTTTAGAAGTCGTCGAAACCAAGTTGTTTTAACCAGGTGTCGTCTTGGTCATACCAGGACTCATAGTTATATTTTAAATAACGATCAGCGACCCGAGTGTGTGCCATGCAACTGTCCATACACAATCAGGCATGTCTTGATGGACTTGTGGACGTGGCCCACATTCGGGAACGTTTCTTTACTGTAGATACGTATTTTACTTTATTTAAAACTGTCACAGGCGACACAATTTTAAAGTTTTTAAGACATTAGTTTATATGGAAAAATTTAATTATACTGCTAATTGTGATATTACATACTTTTTATTGTTTTAGTTACATTTTTATCTGTATATATTATCATACTATTGTATGAGATCTTGTTTTAGTATTAAGGGAGGGATACTAAATGATTGTTTATACATTAAATGTATTAATTTGTGATAATTATCACGTCCTGAATATAGCTGAAATATTGCTTGCTGGACGTAAAACAACAATCAATCAATTAAATATTTCCTTAGATAAGTCCAAATTATATTTCCTTTGGAACATGATTAACTCTTTTTATGGTTTTTTACTTGTTCTCATTCTGAATATAGCTGAAATACTGCTCTCCGGGCTTTTAAAATATAAACGTTTGTATCAATTTGACTGCGTAATAATACATGTGCTTTCGTTAATAATACATCATGTGATTTTCTTTACCATTTCTAGGTTCGATCTTTAAAACGATGCTAATTAATATTAACCTGTTTGCGTTGTATAATTTCTATAAAATATGTCCTTTGCTTCAGTGTCCAATTCAACAAGGCATTGGATTTCTTCGTTTGCCAATATTCCTTGTTTGTAAATTAATTTAGACATGAATAATAAGGTCCCCATTAAGAAATTTATGCACAGCCAGCTGTTCTAAGATGCAAATTAGTATTATTTATAAATGGTCAATTGAATGATTTTTTTTTTTTGCATTTAATCGACAGGTTTTTGAAATCCTTGTCGATATGAACACTGATCTTTATGCTGTTGCTGTAAGGATATTTTGAACAAAGCTGTGTTTACATTCCTCTTCATTTATTTCTGATCAGCTACCAGACTCGTATATATTACATTTTGACTTAATATATTAAATGTAGGACACTACAGAAGCCCATTAGTATCAGGGTGGTGTTATAGTTTTTCTAACTCGTTATTACGACTTAGCTAACTCGTTATAACAACTTAACTTACTCGTTATAACGACTTAGTTAACTCGTTATAACGACTTAGTAACTCGTTATAACGACAAAGCTAACTCGTTAGTTATCACGACTTAACTAACTCGTTATAACGACTTAGCTTACTCGAACGTCTTAGCTAACTCGTTATAACGACTAAGTAACTCGTTATTACGACTTAGCTAACTCGTTATTACGACTTAGCTAACTTGTTATAACGACTTAGCTAACTCGTTATATCGACTTAGCTAACTCGTTATAACGACTTAACTTACTCGTTATAACGACTTCGTAACTCGTTATAACGACAAAGCTAACTCGTTATAACGACAAAGCTAACTCGTTATAACGACTTCGTAACTCGTTATAACAACTTACAAGCTGTAACTCGTTATAACGACTTAGTAACTCGTTATAACAACTTAGCTAACTCGTTATAACGACTTAGTTTGTTTGTTTGATGGAGTTAAACGCCAATTTCAGCAATTTTTCAGCTATATCATGGCGTCCAGTTTTTATTGGGGGAGGAAGCCGGAGTACCCGGAGAAAACCCCCGACCTGCGGTAGGAAAACTGGCAATCCTTGTCAATTAAGATTGAAGTCGAGTACACCCTGCCCGCAGTGAGAATCGAACCCGCAATCTCAGTGTTGACAGACCACGTGATCAATAGTAGACGAACTACCTTGACCACTCGGCCACCGAGGCCCCCTATAACGACTTGGCTAACTCGTTATAACGACTTAGCCAACTCGTTATAACGTATCTTCAACTTTCGTGACCTGGACATTTATTTATCGGTCGTCAGAACGAATTCTACTGTAGCGACAATTAAAGGACATCTAGCCCTGAACGATTTGGCGTCCATTTTGTTTCACCATTCTCTGTAGTCTAGGATGAAATCTGCACATAACATTCTTATGGGGTCCCTTAGAAAGATCCCCCCTTTTTTGCAGGCTGGCGGAATACCATAAAATTCCCCATGTTTTCTGCATGCCTGGCACAAAATGGCGAATCGAAAGGTACAAAAATTCACATGTTGCTGTACTGAAACTCGGGTGACTTTGACCTTGTGACCATGGGCATGTTCAAGGTGAAAGTTGACATTTTATCTATTATAAGTTATTGCATATCTTTAACCGTTTCAAGGGAATAGCGATGGCGAGCGAATATCAAAATTTAGAACGTGACCTTGACCTTATGTCCATTTTCAAGGTCAATGATGACTAACGATATAAGGTTTCATATAAATATGTTAGTTACTGAGATATAGTGATATCATGCATTCCACAATACATTTTATTGGTCTAGGGGAGATAACTCTTATAAAAGGTCAATTTAAAAGAATGACGATTCAGGATCTTGACAAGATCTTCATTTTGGTACAGGTTTCAGTTCTGTACCTATTATGGTTAAGGAGATCCGGCCACAACAAAGGTCAAAAATTAGAACGTAACCTTGACCTTGTGACCTTTTTCAAGGTCAATGATGACCAACAGTAAAACCCCAAGTCTCTGTCACCTCTGGTTCATGACTTACAATGGTACAAAAATCTACTTCAAATAAAGAAAGGGAAATAACTCCTATAGGGTGAAAAATTCTTCAATGCGATATGTTATAAAGTGTCGCAATCCTTTGCTGAACATTTCGGAACAAATTTCATTGCGACATCTTTTACGGTTTCATGATTAATTTGCATGCAAACTTTTTTGTGACAGGGGAGATGACTCCGTAAAGAAAAAGTGACTGTAAATGCATAATGTCTCATACATCCATAGTACAAAATGTCGTTACGACATGTCGCGAAACAAAATTTATAATGGGAAAAGAAACTTGGCGGAAAAAAAAGAATAATAATAAGGGACCGGTCAATATTTATTGGGGGGTTGGGACCGGTGCATTTAAAATTTCAGATGCGAAAAAAGTTTATGTCCTACATAAGAAAAAAAACAAAAAAAGTAATTGTCCTACATGGATTAACTTGAAAAAAAGTTCCTGTCCTATCAATTTTAAAAAACAAAATCTACCTTCCTGATCCCAAATTTTCATGAAATTTTGATAAGTTATCTATTCATACATTAAAAAAATTGTTTTATAAGTCGTATTATGACATTTTTTTGATAAAATCATATAAAATAACTACTGCATTACATGTATATCATCACATTACATTAAATAATCTTTAAATTTGTTTGGCACTTTCACTGTTCTCCTTCTTGATGCGGGGAATACATGTAAACATTCGGTGTCACTTTCACTACTAGAAGGGGCATCCTCACTGTCATCATCATCACTTGTTGAAGTCAAAATATGTTCACTTTCATTGGACACATCACTTGATTTATCATCAGAACTGTCACATGCGGCTAAAACAATATCATTTTCTTCATTTCTATCAATACATGTCCCAATAGCTAAATAGGTTGCTATGTGACGCTTAACAGCTTGTACCTTGTCTGTCTTATAATGAAATATGCCTAGATTGTGACGAGTAATATTTCTCCAATGTTGGAATTTTGTTTTTCGATTGTATTGTTTTCAAACATGTCGTTCCAGTCTATTTCATCATATGTTTTATCAGCAACTCCTTGTCGTTTCTGTTGAGCTGCAAGCAGTCTTTTCTCCTTTTCCAACTTCAATGTTTCCAGGTGTTTTACATAACTGTACACCTTTTCTTCAGGTACAATAAATTTAGTTGAAAACTGAGATATTGTATCTTGTTTCAGACTTGATATATCACCCCTTGAAAAAATTTCTTAAGATTAGCATGTGGCTGAAAATCATCAACTGGTCTCTGACATCCTCCAATTTCTAACGGTCTCAAATAATGGAAGTTTGTTTATGTCTAGATAAGGTCGTGGAACAGATTTTATTTGTTCATTTTGTGATAAACAGCAGCAATTACATTCTTCCGCATTTCCAGACAAACCACAGGAGTGTTTTCTGTATTCCATATAGAGTTCACCTGTTTCTATATGTGATGTTATAAACGTAAATATTTTGGCAAAATAGCCAAACCCAGGAACTTGAGTTTTTCCAGTTTTAGAGACATCACAATATTGCTTCAGATAGGTCCCATTCCAAAAGACCTGATCGTCTGAAATGAAATAATAAATAGCGTTGTAACAATCATAAAACCTGAAGATTTTCACTTTTGAGTCATTGACTCTTTGACATACTAACCATTTCCATTCCTTTTTCTATATCAATTAAATTTGTAAACGTTATTCACCAATTTGTTTGTGCTGTTAAAAGATTGTCACAGTGAAATTTATGTCATACTATGTAAATACTACTGTCAAGGTGAAAGGAATATGATTCTTTTTTCAGACAATAAATATATAAAAAAAATAAGGAAATGTGTCAAAAACATTAATGCGGTCCACTGGCAACTTATATAATTAGTTGGAAATTCTGCAGATAACATATGAGCCGTCTCATGAGAAAAGGTACAAAAACTTCGTGACGTTGTTATCGAGAAAACGTCCTCGGAATAAACGTTATGATTTTAGCGTTGTTCAGTTGCGAGTTGTTTTTGCACATGACGGTCTATTCGTGAAAAACTTGACAATGGGTTGTCAAAACTTTTCAAAATTTCGGAAAAAGATTATTTAAATATGGATTTATTACTGTGTAATATTTAAAAAAAACTTACGATATTTTTAATTCTACAAAAGAGTTTACCACAGGTCAATAATCAGTACGTCAGTCACTGGAAACCCGCCTTTGAAGAATTGAAGAATTTCCAGATGCAAGCCTGGTATTGTCAGAAGTTTGTCATTTATTTGACGAATATGTACAGAGTGAGATGTTTATTTTATCATCCTTGTACTATGTAGTCGTATCCCGGGCTCAAGTGAAAGTGAAAGTACTATTTACGGAATCACCACCCTTCATGTACAACATTTCTAAAAATATCTCGAATCTATAAAAGATCGAATTGTTTCTTTTATTATGATCGGATTTTGCTATTTGCAGTTTATAAACCTTTATTTTAACAAAACAATAATAGAATAATGGGAAAAAAGTCTTTAAACGCGTTAACAATCTTTTGAAAAATTATTTTTGTCACACACACAGGAATTTGAACCCATATTATTTCGGGCGATTCATATTTTTGCAACAACGAAACTTTTTCTAGGACGGAAACACTTTCGTTACGTGCACACACGCACACACAATACTTATTAAAATTGACTTGGGCATTTATCGACAACACATAAACTATCTGATTTTAAAATGTTCTTTTTTGTTTGCCCTGTAAGCCAAAATTTGTTTTACATCTCCCACCGCCCCCCCAAAATCAATTAATGAAATCAGTAAAAATGATAAAGTAAAATAAAGTAAGAAGTCATATACATTGACTATGAAATTAAGTCGAATTATTTTAAATACATCATTTCAATGAGGTGCATTTCAGTGAAATTGTTTACTTATTTACGCTGTTGATAAAACTTTACATCCTCCCAAGTCTGCTCAGGGGTTCTGAGTAAACAATTCACACTACGGAAAAACTACGTCTGCTTTCAACTGAATTAAATACTGAATCTGATAATAGGTCTATTTAAAGTAATGGTGGTGTTTTGACAATGACTTAAATGATGTACAAGGGGCCTTTTACTAAGGGTTGTTGTTCAAGTAAGCCCCGTGAATGCTTGAATCAATTGATTGAAAGGAAATAAAAGATTTTTCTAGTTCTGGAAATGACCAAATTCGAACGAGACATGTATTTTATGGAATCCTTATCGTACGAAAATAATATATATTTTGATAAAACGGAAAGTAAAAGAAAGAGGAGAAGTAGTCCGAGAATCTTGTGCCGACCCACTCCAAAAAGCGTTCGACAGCAGAGGATTCTCGGAGTAGAGGAAAAAGTGCTCATTAACTTTTAAAAGCCGTTCAGTATGCAACAAATGTTTTAAACTTTGTTTTGACATTGTTGAAAAGTATTTCCGAAATTTAAAAATGCATATGGATGAAAATGGTGCTGTTCCTCGTGAACATGGAAATGTCAGTGTTACAACAAAACAAATTTTTTATAGACTATGCAAATGAATTCGGACTACCCCAACCTGCAGCTCCACGACGACGCGATGAAGACCCTCCGATATTTCTTTCTTCGTCCGAAACTATTTTAAATTAAATTTTACATAGAGTTTTAGGTGTATCCTCTTTTAGAGATATTTGAAAAAAAATGTTGTCCACAAATCAAAATACATGCACCAAAAGATGATGTAAGTGAAAAGTGTGAAAAATTAAAACAGTCAACATTTAAATGATTTGTGACAGCAAACAGATAATACACAAATAAAACAAAAATTTGACAAAATAACAAGCATATGAGACTCCCGTACTCATGTCCAATGACTGTTTTATGAAGGAGGAAAGACTATGAATTTGCCAAAAAGTTGTGGGGTTTACTTTTTTTTAAAACATTCAAGGTCGTGATTTTGGGCTAAGACATTGAAATGTGTTAATAAAGGGTCTCTATAATTTTTATTTTTATTCAAAGTGTAAACAAAAATGAGCTTCATCGTCAATTTTAATTGGCAACAGTAGTTACACATACCGAGTTCCCGAGGAACCCACTTATAAATCCCTTTCTTTCTTCCCTTTATTCGAGGATATGATCAGACAAATCTAATGTTTGTTATAAGTTATAAGCAACTGATTGTGTATCCTACCGACTCTTTTAAAACATCGAAGTTCAAGCAAAATCCTTTAATTTGTATGTGTTACTATGTAGCTGACTCTTGCCTACTATGTACAGAACATATGGGGTCACCACGTGACGCCAATCATCAAATCAAAAACGCAGGTATTTACAGTATGTAGGGTATAATTATAAACGTGAATACATTCACGTGCGTAGTGTATTAATAGTATGTATCCAAAATAGGAGCTACAATACTGTATAGTATTCTTTTTATTATACACTTGAGGGCTTGGGTTCAGGGAAGATCCAGGGTGGTGATGATCGCATACACATACATGTAGCAACTATACATGTATGTATTTACATCCATACTGAGTCTCATTTTAACATGTTACCACGTTATATGTGGCCAGTATTTAATTGTTGTTTGACATTTAGGTTAAGAAAAGATGGGTCAAATGTACATGTTATATCAATGTTAGATCATGCACTCTCTACTTTTGGTTACGGTGCGAAGGAATGAAGCATGCATCACGTGCATGCATGCAGATAATTGCGCAGGTAAAAATTTGGAACTGCTAATTGCTAACAGAGACATATAATTACATAATTTTTATGTCTCTGTTGCTAAACATCGGAACCCGCTTAAAATCAGGTACCGTAGTAATTTAACAGTAATCCATAATACGTACAATGTCACCGCTGATAAAGTTAGTAAGATTGTTTGTTTGTTTGTTTGAATGGTGTTTTAACGCCACTTTCAGCAATTTTTCAACTATATCGTGGCGACCAGTTTTTATTGGGGGAGGAAGCCGGAGAGAACCCCCGACCTGCGATAGGAAAACTGGCAATCCTTGTCAATTAAGATTGGAGTCGAGTGCATCCTGAATGCAGTGAGAATCAAACCCGCAATCTCAGTGTTGACAGACTACGTGATCAATAGTAGAAAAACTACCTTAACCACTCGGCCACCGTATCAGCGAATTTTTTGGGTCATAAATTACCAATACACTCAGTAACAACAAATTGGGATTAATCTGTCAAAAGCTTATGTAACGAATATATAGAGAGATTTTGTATTTTAAACAGACATTGTAATAGCATAACGTCCTGTGCGCTTATTTGATACTTGCCGTGATAAAGCCTGCATCAAAAACTAAATTTTCAATATTTCCTATGTATATCCTAAAAAGCACGAAGCTTATTTTTATTCGAATACACCATTAACAAATTCTTTGAATGCGATTTTCGATCTGCATTTTAAAAATTAAACTATGTTTTTAATGATTTTATTGTATTTGTGTTGTTTTGACGATTTTTCATTATAATTGATTTCTTGATCTATTAGGTCGAATTTCACTGCCGTTATAATCCGAAGTTAATTTTGTGATTTGTCGGATTAACGGCAGAATTCAGTCCTATTGCTCGTAATGTAGCAAATAAAAAATTCTACCTTAGGTCTATTTATGCAAAATTCGAACATAATAATCATCTTCTTTACGTTATAAAAGCTTCAGACATTGCGAATATAACGGGAAACGATATTTATTGAAGAAAATGTCCTTTTTCGTCTTTGAAGATGCACGTGGAAAATGCTGTGTTGATAATTTTCCGTATATGGATGTGACCTTAGTTTAGAAAAATCATGCTAATTTGCATACTGTAACAACCAATCCGTAGTAAGAATCCAGTCATTTACATATACTTTTCCCAAGATGCAACACACCATTCAGTTTCGGGTTTCCGAATGTTTTTCGTGTAGACACGAATGTCAATTAATACATAGCGCACAGCGGGTTATAAAAAACTTCAATAACTATCATCACGTATCAATCATGATCGATCTTAAACACGAAACCGATAGAAAAAAATGATGGGACTGTTGAAATATATCAAGATTGACCACGGCGAATTATATATGCAACTTCTTTTTGACATCAAATTAAGTGACGGACGGGAGAGATTCACTCCCACTCTGCTACATTACGAGTAATGGGACTAAATTCGTACCCCCGCCAAAAAAAAAAAGAACGCGAGGGTACGATTATTCGTTCTATTGATCTATGTGATCCGGCTTGCATTTTACTCTTTGAATTCAGAACATCAGCTTGTGTTGCGAAAACAAGAAAAGGTAACCAATTTAAATTGTTTTATTGCCAAACAATAATAATTGCAAATTAATTTAATTTAGAACGATCGAATCGACAATTCAGAACGATCAAATCAAAACAATACTATTTCCGTGTCAATTAAAAACTTGTTTGTAATATGTTGTATAAAAAGACCTTCAAAGACCAACTTTGTGTTTCAGAGTTTGTGGACGAGGTATGTATTCGCGAAAACTTTCCGACGTCAAACTCTATTTTTTGACGTTTTTTGTATTTATCTGCCCAATTTCAAAACGTGAATATTTTCCTTATTAATAAAGATACCAACAAACGGAAAAACGTATATAAATCAGCATGACTTAAGCTATAATAAAATGTTAAAATCTGAATTTCGGTAAAAAATGAGTTTTTGTACCTTTTCTCATGAGACGGCTCATATAAATTTTGAAAAAAAACAGAAAAAGAGTCCATTTCATCTGCCAATGGCCGATAATGTGTTAAGGTAGTGTACAACATTTCATAAAGATGTCACATGTAGTTCCAGAGGAATCTAAGTATTGCTTCAAATGCCTTTATGTTTGTATGTAATTTAAGAAACAAATTTTGACAAGTGTGATTTTCTAATATATTACCTGGATGTTCTGTGTCATATGCATGAAGGAAACCTCCTGATGGACCTTTAGCATCATCAATTCGAAATTTGACTTGTTCCGCAACTGCCCATGCATTTCTCTCTAAAGATTCTGCCTTTAGTTTATCAACTTCGGTTGATGTTACTTTCTTAATTGCTTCACCTGTAGGTCCATCAAAGGCACTGAAAATATTCCAGGATAAAGTTGACCCATCAACTAAAGCATCACCTACAAAAGAATGTACATGTACAAGATAAACATTGTTAAATTTGGGGTACAGATATGTCAAAGCAACAGTAACTCTAATTTTAATATGTAAAAAACAACATATGACAATCCAAAATATATGTTTAAAACAGAGAAGAAACCCCATACCTTATCTGCTTATTGCAGGTTATATTTTCTAGTAATTTTTTAAAATTATATTTTAATCAAAAATTATCACAAACAGATATTACTGTATTACTTTATTGTTTTTTTTTTCATTAAATGCTCTTTTATAAAAGATATTAATATTAAACCAAAAAAATATACATTTAGTTGATTTATATTTGCTACAATGTAGTTATGCATGTTTTACTTTTAAAAAGCTATTTTAATTTGTGTAAATGTATATTTTTTATTGCAGGAAGATATGATTTTTATATAAATAATGCTGGTGTTTAAAATTACCAATAGCACTGTTTGTACGCTCTGCTTCATTTTGTGCAGAAACACCAGATGCCCTGTGAATGCGTATTCTTCTTGTGGTATTATGAATACGAGCCATTTCTGCAATTCGAAATCTAACAGCTATATTGTTGATTCCAACACCTGGTCCAGCATCAGTTTATTCTGAAATTATCGACTTAACAAGAGGCAAGTTCTTGCTGTCAATTAATTCAATGAGATCTCCGCTAAGGTCTAGCAGTTCTTTCATACTGTTTTTGAACACATTCATTTCGCCTAGCATTATTATGTTTTTCACATTTGACAGAGATTGCTCGACTTTACATACTTTATCGAATATATCGGGAACATTTAAATCTGAATGTTCAAGTTCTGTTTTCACCAGTTGAAGTTTGCTGAAATGAGAAATCCTTTTCTCTTCATAGCTCTTAAATGTAGCATCACCCTCTACTACAGACTTCATATCCACCTCTGTTGTTGAATCAACAAAATGGAAAGTACTATCTCGTGCAATAGAACAAAGTCTTCGTAACTGTTTCGAATACTCCTCGACTGTAGCAACCTCATAAACATCCGGACATTCATATCGTAACCGCATTAAGTCACTGTCCCAAACACAACCTGAACTGCCTACATAATATTTAGGGCGTATGATGACATGGCTTTCATCAGTATTCTTGATCAGTTTATCGTCTACTGAAGTTAAAAATAAAACATTAGAACTTTACAAATTAAAACCCGCAAATGTTAATACCCTGCAAGACAAGGATGTAAACATCTGTACATATTTGTAAAACATCTTAATTCATGGATTTCTCTTGGGTTTTTTTTGCTTATTTATTTATTATATGTGTTTATAATTAAAGTCATAGTTAAATCAAGATTTCATGGTAGCTGGTCAAATCTCCCCACGGTAAAATCGCCCCCGTCAAAAACGCCCCCACTGTAAAATCGCCTTTTGTAAAAACGCCCCCACCTAAAGCAAAATCGCCCCCACTTTTTGCAAATTTCGCCCCACTTAACAAAAACGGCCTTATCTTCAACAAAATCGCTCCACTTTTAAAAATTACTATAGTATAAAATTGTCAAGTTGTTCAAATATTTTCTACTTGTATGAGTTATATTGTCGCTGATTAAAATGTAGAAATGTTTTTATTAATAATGATCGATTATGTCGTTATTTTGCTTTAATAATTATACAATTATGATAATTACCTTAATGAACTATATTAGTAATGATTCTTTTGTAATTACGATTAAATAATCAAAGATTTGTTAATCTTAATTAACACATAAAAAAATAAAAAAATAAACAAGAAGTCTACAGTCAGCCTGCACGCACTAACAACGATGTTGAGGTCTGGCATCGAAGATTAAACCACAGTTGTGGTCGCAAAGCCTTTAAAACACGTCATATTAGAATTATGTGTTTACCTCTTGTTTAATAGTGCAAATTAAAAAAAAACAATAGTGCATAATGTGTTGTGTGTACACATGCATAATGTGTTGTGTGTACACATTGTTATCTGCTATAATAAAAAGTTGATTATTGTTGTTGTCGTGTGTTCGTCTTTTCAAATAAGAAGAACGATTAAAAACTGTAAACATACATAACAACAGTGCATAATGTGTTGTGTGTACACATTGTTATCTTGTTATCTGCTATAATAAAAAAGTTGATTATTGTTGTTGTCGTGTGTTCGTCTTTTCAAATAAGAAGAACGATTAAAAACTGTAAACATACATAACAAACAAGACACAGAAACAGCACAAATTTATCATTTATCTTAACTGAGATCATAACATATAATCACAGAAAAATGAAATTATGACCCAATAAGCGTTGTAAGTGGGTGATTTTGCTAATTGCGGTTGGGGGGGGGGGGGGGGCGTTTTTACACGGAGAGATTTTACAGTGGGGCGATTTTGCAAAAATTAGGGGCGTTTTTGACGGGGCGATTTTGCTTCAGTTGGGGGCGTTTTTACAGGGGGCGATTTTGCAAAAAGTGGGGGCGTTTTTGACTGGGGCGATTTTACCGTGGGGCGATTTGACTTGTATTCGATTTCATGCTTATACATGTAGGTAAGGTAATCACACTTGCGGATCTGACACAGATCAATACAATGTATAATATATAACTAGGCGGGACCAGGCAAAATTTTTTTTGAATGTATGTTTTAATGTTGCCAGCCTGTCTGACTAAAAATGGCCTGCTGAGATTTTTTTCAGCATTTTGAAAAACATTTTTTTAACTATTTTTGTCTAAACTTTGATAATGATTATTTTTTAATGTTCGGTGTATATATAAATATCTTTTTGCAGGTCCAGCATTACCTACAGGCCAAGAAGTGGATGGACGTGAAAGTTGGATGGATACCTAATGCCAAACGCCCGACAGGAATATTCTACAATAATGTCCTCGAAAGCTTCTATAAGAGTTACTGGCCGTACTATGGGCAGACAAGTATTTTCAGGAGGGAATTCTTTTTGGAAAGAAATAGAAGGTGGTTGTGGGAGAAAAAAATGACTTCGTTTGATCAGGAATTAACAAATATGAAAAGTGACAACCCTGCATTTGCTGGAAGATATCTCAATGACGAGAGCAATTTCAAACCAAACAAAAATGACTCGGAAATAGGGGAGATGATTGGACTTAAGTATTTAACGGGAGACCTCGTAAGCGCAACTCCTCCTAAACTGCTCAACGGATTTTGATGAAACTTTACATGAAGGAAGTACATCATATGTAGATGTGCATGAAGAATTTTTATCGCTCTCGGATATCATTGAGGGGAGATAACTGGACATGAGTGTTTTTTGGCAGTACAGAGTCCAATATGAAGCGGGGGGTATCCTTTTGTGAGCTCGCTCACAGTATTACTTGTTTATCTAGTCATTTTAAAATTTATTTTTACTTTTAATTTACTTTATTTAGGTTTTACATGTACATGTATTCATGTTATTTACATTCCCTCCAATTTCTTTTACATATCAATGTATGTACCTGTGATTTTAATTGTTGTTGTTTTCAATATTTCTTTGTTATGTTATTACATGTACATGTGGATGTATGCTGCTTTTATCATTTAGATCTGTATACTATTTTTGTGGGTCCATATTTTTAATATGTTTGATTTATTTTCAATTTTACATTTATTTACAATTAAATGTGTTTATTTTAATATAAAGTTGAGATTTAATTTAACAAATGTTTAACGAGTTTTGTCAATGATTTTCAAATATATTTACATGTAAATAGTATCTGTAGTGTAAAAGTAAAACAAGTTTTAATTTTTAATTTAACAATTTTTACGGTACAATGTCCACTGAACTAATCTCTAACCCGAGATTAGTGTATTAAATACTGTACCTGTATATCTGCACATGTATTCTTGTTTACTAGTTTTATGTTATCATTGTTCAATTGAAAACATAATAAAATCATGTTTATTAACTAGTTTATAACTTTTTGATAGTTTTACAAATTGCAAAAAAAGTTGTTGTCCTATCAATGCTGATTTGAAAAAAAGTTCTAGTCCTGTCAATTTTTTCCCCGAAAAAAGTCTGTGTCCTACCACATTTTGCACCGGTCCTATCAATCCAATAAATATTGACCGGTCCCTAACAATGAAAAGTCATTTGTGCAGAGAACAAATGTGAGGTCTTTCCCTGCATTTTGTTAGTGTTATGTCTAGGTATATATGCTAATGACTTTACGGTCAGTTACCATGGTTTTAATGTACAAAGCAAGTGGTCCCAAGTCAGAAAATGTATGGTTGCTAAGGACATTTAGTTGGTTGCTATGGACAAAATGTCACTTCCGGTCATACAATATATTTAAATTCAGTTAGTGATCCCGATTCAGTTTCACTTGTATTGTCCGCTTCAATTTTGTACGGTTGAAGTGTTATTTTATAAAAATTGTTTACGGTATCCATTCGACTTTGGTCTTAAATCGAAGGGCTTGTTATGATCGTTACAAAAAACCATATGTTTACTATATTATCCCTAACGGTTTTAAAAGTTATAAGCCAAAAACTTATGGTTTTTGAGTTATATTGAAAACAAAATTTAGCCGAAACGTGTCAAGGGCCATAACCTCGAAAACAGTTTATCGCACAGTTTTCGACATTTTATATCAAATATAGATCTCAACGAGAGGATTTTTCTGGTATATTGTCTGCTTCAGTTTTTTATGGTTTTTGAGTTATATTGAAAACAAACTTTAGCAGAAACCTGTCAAAGGCCATAACCTCGAAAATGGTTTGTCGCAGTTTTCGACACTTATATCAAATGTAGATCTCAACAAGAGGAACATTTTTCTGATATATTTTCTGCTTGAATTTTTTATGGTTTTTGAGTTATTTTGAAAACAAAATTTAGCCGAAACCTGTCTGTCGCACAGTTTTCGACCCTTTATATCAAATGTAGATCTCAATGAGAGGAACATTTTTCTGATATTTTGTCTGCTTTAATTTTTTATGGTTTTTGAGTTATATTGAAAACAAAATTTAGCTGAAACCTGTCAAGGGCCATAACCTCGAAAACAGTTTGTCGCACAGTTTTCGACCCTTATATCTAATGTAGATCTCAATGAGAGGAACATTTTTCTGATATATTGTCTGCTTCAATTTTTTTATGGTTTTTGAGATATATTGAAAACAAAATTTCAATGGCGGCTATTTTGAAAATGGTGGACCGAAAAAAATTTTTTGATCCGACAAATGTAATTAGGACCCTTATATCTACTTGGAAACCAAAGTTTTTTGGAAATCGAACAAATTTGACGTTTTCGACAAATTTCGTATCAAAATCGCGTAAACCGGAAGTGGATCGAAACATTTTTTTTGCATGACAAATCATGGCCATGAGTCAGACAACATTTTCCCCACTTTAGATTTTTGATATATGTCACGGTTTCTGAGTTTATCTGAACACAAGGGTTTTGGGTTCGGGGCATAATCTCCGTTACTAAAAATAGATCGGTTTCGCAGGGTGACTCAGGTCGAGCCCAGGTAGAGTCGGTTAAGTGTGCCAAGTTTTAAAGCGATACGTCAAGACACTTTTTTGACATCGGCAGAAAAAAAAATAATAATCATAAGAAATACATAAAGTTCTTTCCCTGGGAAAGACGTTAATAATAAACAGACGAATAACAGGAAGTCTTTCCACTCGGAAAGTGGAAAGCCTTAAAATGTACATTAGTATATATCTGACTGAAATAAACCTAAAAACCACATTCGAAAAAGGGAAAGCTTAGCTATTAGCCTATTAGAGGTACAGAATAGTGTCTTGTCATTGCAACTAATTTTTTTTACTGAATTTTGTCCAGAGATGACAAGGAGGAGTTTGAGATTGTAGTGGATGGGAAATCCATTCGAGTCCTTGCAGATGGAGATATGGCAAAGAAGCTACATTATAGAGGTGATTTTATATATGACTAAAATTTTGATTTAATATAGGAATGATCAATGTCGCCACTTCATACATGGTTCAAATGGGGAGAGCAAATCTTAATCCATAATCAACAATATTTAGTATTGAATATGATCAATTTGTAATCTAATGTTCTATAGCCATCTGTAAAAGTTCTATAATTTTTTGTTTGTTACAGACCAGGCGTGCTGTCATCTATTGTTCAACAGGCAAAAGACACCTCATGTATGATAAAGAACCCTGTTATACAGACCCCAGTCTCTCAAAAACCATTGCCTAATTGCCAACATTAACATCAGGATCAAAAGCTCAAGATGCATCTGTCACATTCAATCACGCTTGGACCAAATCATAAGAAAAACTCATTTTGGACATTTTTAGCAAAATGGAGTCGGGGTCTCCGCTGAAAAACAAATGGATTACGTCTCAAAAGAGATGGGGAAGCAAAAACATAAATTTTCTGGGGAACAGTGTAGACTAAAGATAAATTCTTAAAGAACGGTACCTGAAATTAAAAAAGAAGCTTAACCAATCTGGATCTGATAATCCAACGGTCCCAGATATTTCAGCCAGATTGTCATTAAACTTTGTACACTTATTTATTTTAAAATTGACTGGACTAATAACTTTGTGAAAATTGAAAAGTTTTGTAAAATATGTGCAATGTGATGTTTAAGAGACAAACTTGGTTGTATGAATGTATTTGTGTAACTACACTTGCTGTATACTCAAAAATGCCTATAAAATTAATGCATACATCAGTTTTCATGGTGTTTTTATGAAATATTTTCAAAAATAAGTCTGTAAATTAGACAATTGATCTTAAATTGATAAAAATGATGAAGACTATTTTCCAAGGTTGAATATATTTTCATCCTTTAAGAGACAACCTTAAACCCTTTTGTTGTGGCTGTTTTAAAATATACACAATCTGTATGATGTTTAATATAGATAGACAAAAATAAACAGAAAGTCTGATAAGAAATCAGAAAAGAAAAAGTGTAAAAAACCAAAAAGTACAGGTATTAAAAACAAGTGAAAATCTGATACTTGAATAAAAATTCATGGGTTTTTTGGTAATTAAAACAAACTAAACTAATTTAAACAAGTAATTTGTTCAACCAACCCCATCTTACATATAAATGCTGTTTAATTAAATGAAGTTCTTGGTTCAGCTGTTTAAATTACCTTATTAAAGGCTACTGTGAGATTTTGTTCATAACTTATGTCAATTTTTGTTTCAAATCAGCATTGTGTATGTTGCAGTATGTCTATGGTAATTAAATTTTGTAAAATGATTAACCTACAGTTGTTTTTTAAAAATAGAATACATATTTTTTTATTATTGGTAGAAATTCTTGGCAGATTGCAGGCAGTTTTTCTATAAATTAGTAATTGAATCAAATTAAAAGGATTGATTGATTGATTGATTGATTGATTGATTGATTAATGGTGTTGAACGCCCGAGCAGCAATATTTCAGCTATATTCAGGCGATGAACATGAAATGGATGATAAAATGAACATGAAATGATGATGAATGAAAATGGGATGGGACACAAGGAAAAATAGGGGCAACGGATTTTAGATTGCCACTGGCAAATGGGAGGATGGATAGGGTCGGGCAATTTAGCCTCCTGTAGCGGGATCGAAATCCCTACTCGCAGCGAATACTACAGCAGCGTTCTTTAACGTGCGAGGAACGTGGCATTTTCCTAACACGGTGCACTGATATGGTTTGCGGTCAGGTTTTCCGTATTATGGCCCGACAACCCCAGCTTGCCAGGGGTACCCCATTCAACCACCTGGGGCACACATCCCAGTCGGTCTTTAGGCAAACCGACCTGACACGCCGGTCAGGGTACTGGGCGCTATTTAGTCGCCTTTTACGACAAACTAGCGCGACTGCGGTCTATTCTTTTAGCCACCCGGATCCCGCACGAGGCAAATTAAAGGAAAAGAGGCCCATTTGGCCCCTCTATCATGTCTATGAAATTGCTGATTGGAATAGAATAATAATGTATAATTATTGCAGATAATAAATTAGTAATTGAATCAAATTAAAAGGAAAAGAGGCCTATTTGGCCCCTCTATCACGTCTATGAAATTGTTGATTGGAATAGAATAATAATGTATAATTATAACAGATTCTTTTGTTAACTGCACAATTCAAATATCTTTTCTTTATTGTATTTATTGCTAAGCAAAACAGTTCTTTAAGGGCTTTTAATTCTTGTTTGAATTATAGAAGAACTACCAGATTACACTTTTTTGCCCTCCTTCTGATTAGGTCGAATTCATCGATGTATGGGAAGAACATTATGTCATAATGGTTTGTTAATCAACCAAAGACGACAGGAAGGCGACTTCCTAAAAAATCACTGGTCGTTTTTCAAAATTGGATACAATTTGACTTCTACAAGATACCATGTTCTGGACCATGATGAACATTTTACTAATATCAAACGATTTGAATTTAAATTTCATCCTGGATGCAGACATGGTTGCTGAAAACATTATTATCTATTGCATACTTGTATATTTAATGGCCACTCTGCACTACAAGGCCTTAGGACATCAAGGCAGGGGATGTGCACTGTACGAGTACTTCTAACTGGTAAAACTCCAGGTTATTTATTGAATGATTAAAATATACACTACGCATGCTATCTTAATTGAATATATAAAAACACTAGACTAATTATAAGTCAAATATTATGATTATCATACCTTTTATCCATACCCCCCCCCCAACCCAAATTACAAAAAAAACTTAATGTACGTTTAAGTAAAAATGATCTGAATAGAAATTAGGTCTATTATTTCAATGAACTAGAGGGTATAACATGATAACATGTCCTATACACGTGTGTGGCTTAAGAAAGCTGATAGATATGATGTTCAGGAGAAGATGTGGGAATAAATTCGAGATTTTAATGTAACAAGTGAGAGGATTAGCTGTAGTATGTGATTGGTCAATTTCTTTATTTCTAATTCTTTACACTACTTTTTCCAGGCACCAACAGCTGATGTTTGTAATATTATTGAACAAAATAGTAAGGATGCGGAAAGACGACACCAAGAAATACTTGATCTGCAAAAACAACTTATAGATGTTTTGAAACAGTCCTTAGATAAGAAGACAAATTAAATAATTGTTCTCTGGAATATTTTAGCTACTCTTTTTGCATTGAGAGAATGCATTGCTATTTACCACTTTTTGTGTTCAGATGAAGTATTGTAATGAACCACTTTTTTACATTTCTATAAATCACTTTTGGCACTTTTCGCATTGACAGAATGCATTGTTATTAAACACTTTTTGTGTTCAGATAATGTATTGTAATGAAACACATTTAAATGTTTTCCTAAAAACCAATTTTTGTGCTTTTTGCATCATGAGAGTATGCTTTGTTATATACCACTTTCTTAGATACGATGAATTATTATAATGAATCTCTTTTTACTTTAAGATGATGATTTTCTATAAACCATTTTTTGCATTAAAAGAATATAAACTTCCTATTATCAACCAATTGTTGTATTTAAAGAATGCACTGTCATTTTTTTGCTATTTATAATACAAGGGCTATTCCAGAAAAAAATACCCCAAAGTTATAGAATGAAATTTCTTTCTGTTATAGTATGCATTTGGGGTTATCTTTAGGTGGGTCAAGCTTGATGTGTTTGCCATCAATTGCTCCTATAATCCCTGGAAATGGAGTTGCCTTCATATTACTGAATTGAGATGAAATATCTGCGTAATCATTAGGGTCTGGCCATTTTATAAACTTTCTTAACGTTGTTCTGTTAATTGCTTTGTATTTTAATCATGTAAATTCTGTTACATCAAATTGGTCACTTATTTCTAAGATTGTTTCCTGGGAACCAAAAAATCTCAACACCATAAGTATTGCCTTCTCCAATGGGATTTCAGGTCTTCCTCCAGGATAGAGTCTAGTTCGAAGCTCTCTACAAGAAGCAAAGTGGCCATGCAGAAGTTCAAAAGATTACATGATTTGCATAAGTAGTTAGTTTTACTGGGTATATAACTGTGTGCAAGCTAGATAAATATGAAAGAAATGTGTATTTACGGATCGATCACTGTATAAATTGACAAACTGAAAATTTATAATAAATAATCATACATCATCGCCACAACCAAAGAATGCTCTGTATCGTCGTCGTCATCTTCCATTCCATAAAAATTGAACATATAACACTGGGGGGGGGGAGCCATCTTGTTTTGACGCCGCTGCACTTGATTCCATTTAACGCCGGGCACAAGAGCTACTTACCACTTGTAAACATTTTTGAGTGGTGTAAGCTATTATATCTTCTTAAAACGTATTATTGTGTAATTTCCCTTCGGTAGGTGGGGGTTACAGGGTTCACCCTGGGGCAATGTGTAAATGCAATGTTACCTGATCGATATGATAGTACGGCTGATAAGGACGATGGCGTCTCTTCTTCTGCTCATTACGTCACAGCTTCTTGTGGTGGCGGGAAACCTCTCGTGTCTCTCGGCCTTCTACGCTCCACCAATGGTTGGTCTCTGGAACACCCCCGAGATGCCCCGGACAAGAGATCGGGTCTGAACAATCACCCATTAACAGGGAAGTGCCTAATTTCACCACACCCCCCCCTCCGTTTTCTTAGGGACGGGACCCCTGTTCCGTTCAACTGAGGACACCTAGCCTACTGCTCCCCGTAACCATGGGACTGAACTAGGCGAATCTTTACCCCACATAATACCGTATAAGTGGTTTTTTTCGCGTAGGGAAAATTTAGCGTTTTTGTTAAAAAACTGTGTGAGTTTATTTTGGCGTAATGTAATTTTCGCGGTCCGTAATCATAACGTATAACTCTATCATTTGTCTTAATATTTCGCGTGTTTTTATTTTCGCGTCCTAAAGTTTGTCGCGAATATAGCGAAAATTAAATCATCGCGAAAAAAACCACTTATACGGTATGTAAAATACACTGAGGCCATCTCCTTCCTCATTGCCCAACAGCCGACACCAACCAACTCCTCGCCACAAGAACAGAAAACATGTCCAATACTCTGGCACAACGACACTGCGAAAACACCACAAGAACCAAGACTAATAAATTCATTTTCACGAAAATCACATGGAACCAATTCATTACCCTTCTCCTAATTTCTAATTCTCTACGCTACTATGTACAAAAAGTTCATGTTGGAAAAAACCCATCAGAGGATGGGACACACAGCAGGACGCTCCTCCCTGGAGTTGAACATATATACATTCATCCTGCTGGTGACGGCCAATGGTGAAAAATCCCGCATTCTAGCTGGGTATGCGATCAGCGCTGTCCTGGGTCCTTCACACCCATGGTGCCTTCCAGGTCTTAATAACCTCCCTCTTCTCGGCGGGCATCCTTGACAGGAGGACCATCATGACCCGCCAGTGGGACAGGGTCGCCTCACAGTTGATGGGGTGCAGGGTAAAATGCCCTGGCACCTTCCATCCCATCTCCCTGCAAAGGGTCCTGAGTTTGGGCACATCGTCCTCGTTGATCTTGCTGGCGTCCGGAATGCGCCCATATCCATTCACCAACTCCACCAGGTCAGAGGTCACGCCCTGGTCACCACAGAACTGGGTGATGTACTGGAGGAGACACCCTATCTCACTCTGGAACACCCTCGACTGGGTTTATCCGTGAGGAGACTGGGCAGGTGCTCACACACTACGTGGCGTCGCAGTCCCCTGGTGCGGAGCCCGCACCCCGGAATCAAACAGGGGGAACTATCATGGTTGTTGTACCCCCTTGGTCTGGGTACAACCGACAACACTGGAGCAGGGCTCTTGACCACCACCTGCCCCAGTTGGTAGGTGGCTGACTTCCCCTGCCTTCCCGTCTGCGCAGGGGACCTCATCTGGGGGGCTGGCTTCTCCTGCCTCCCAGTCTGTGCTGAGGCCTCATCTGGCACGATGCCCAACACCACCTCCTCATACTCCGGCTCCCCAGGCGTCTCCGTCTGGGTGGCCACCTCTTTCGGCCCGTCTGTCTGGAGCCCAATTGTCTGGGTAGCCCTGGCCACCATCCAATCCTCTGGGGTCTGAGTCCCCACGCTCCTAGTGTCCTGGGGAACGAGAACCCTCCTTGGTGAGGGAGGGGAGATTGTGACCCCTCTCCCTCTCGTCGCTCCTAACTCCTCCCCTCGGCCCATGCCCATATACAGGGTATTCCTTACAACGCCTCCTCTGCATCTGTACATCCTGCAACATAAAAGGAGACCATTAGAGACCTTCAAACAATAAAAAACTGTCCGTGACAACTGACTAACCCCTCAGTGGTGGTGCCACGCCCCGACCACCGAGTCCCTAACACCGCTGAACTTGTTCTCCTGTCTCCCCCCTCTTTCCTCGAGGGGAGGTCCTCCTCCCGACCACTTGACAGTTGGGACACTTATATGTGTCCAATTCCTCGGCCTCCAATGCCGACAAGTTCACACATGTTAAATGGTACCACTCCTTACAAGTGTCACACTGTACCATTGTTTCTCCAGTGTCCGGACCTCTACAAATACAGTACTTTTTGTCCTTCTTAGTCTGAGAAGTCTCCTCCGTTAAAATGTTTTCTCCTTGGAGGAGTCGCTGTTGAGCTTTCTCCAGCCATGCAGGGATTTTCCTGTCCATACACGCTTTTAATCTGTCGTGATTTGTATTAAACACCACTCTTTGGAGTTTAACTTTGTACACATACGGTGTGATCACCTGTACTACTATCCCAGGTCCCTTCCACGGACTACTGAGTTTCTTGTTTTTCCCTACTATTTGTGCTGTATCTAGCACATAAACTAAATCTCCAATCTTATATTGGTGTTCCAAGATTTTAATGTCATAATCTCGTTTCATCCTGTTCTGGGTCGTATTGAGAGTATTCCTCGCAATTTCGTGAGATTTACGGATAGCAGTTTCCAAACTTGCTATGTATTGATCACCTCCTGTGTATTGTTTTTCTTGTCCATGGGAAAACATAAGTTCTGCTGGTTGATTTGTTTCCCTGCCTAACATGAGCCTGTTAGGGGTAAATCCTGTGTTCCTGTTCACAGATGAACGTAAAGCTCCTGCTAATTGAGCAATGTGCTCGTCCCAATTGTCCTGGGAACCGTCCACAAAACATCGAACGGCGTCCATGAGGACTCTGTTTTTCCTTTCAACCTGGCCATTCGCCGATGGTCTGTAGGGCGTTGTCCTAGCCTTGTGTATTCTAAGGATTTCACAAACTGATTTAAATAGTGAACTTTCAAAGTTTCTACCTTGATCTGTGAAGATCTGGAATGGATACCCAAACCGGGTGAAAAATTCATTAATGGCTGCTCTAGCCGTTACTTCCGCTGTCTGGGACGGTAAGGGAATGCACTCTGTCCATTTCGTGAACTGATCTACCATCATAAGAATGTATTCGTTCCCATTCTTAGTCTTTGGCAGTGGTCCCATGAAATATAAGTGTACACGTTCCATCGGTGCAACCGCATGATACGGTGTCATTTTACACTTAGCATGTCTATTTGGTTTCTTATTCTTGCTACATATGTCGCATGTTACTACAAAGTTTCTAATTTCCTTTGTCTTTTATTCTGGCCATTGTACGCTCTGTTCCTTGGTGACCAGCTGACGGTAACTCGTGACAAAGAGTTAGTACTTCCTCCCTCAGGCTAGCAGGGACAACTAACCTAGTTCCTGCTCCCTCCTTCTTGGGAATATTTCTCAATATCCCCTGGTCATCTAAGTAGAACATTGATCTGTTTATATAGTAGTTTTTAGCTGCTGGTGATGCTAAGAATAAGATATTTCCTGCTGGTTCTTTGCTGTCTTGTAACCAGTTTAGAATAATTGTTAAATCCGTGTCCTCAGACTGAGCTTGTTTTATTTCTTCACTTGTGAATCCACTTATTAACAATCCTCCTTCCTGTGACACGGCTGTCACTGTACAATAATTGTCACTCTCTGTCAAAATCACAGGTGGGGTACCAGAGCATATGTCCATGCTTGTAGTGAACGATATATTGTCCACAGTACGTTCCTGTGTAGTGTCACTTTTCAACGGTGTGCTAGATTGTTCATCAACACTGAATAATGTTATCATTGCAACGGCAATGTCCTGAATATGCTTATCCCTGCATTTCCTGTTTCTTGTCAGGGACACTGCCTCATCCACTTCATACATAAATTTGTTCCAAGTACGGTGTGCTTTCTCACACTTTGTACAACCTCCGCAAGGTAAATCCGATAACTCCAGTTCGGCCTGGAAACCTGGGCATGGTACCTCACTCTCTCCTATCCGTGAAAGTCCATCCGCATTTCCGTGGAGTCTACCTGGGCGGTGCTTGATGTTCATGTCATACTGGCTGAGTTCTTCCATCCACCTTGCCAGTTGACCTTGCGGTTCTTTGAAACCTAATAACCAGGTTAAACTGCTATGGTCCGTTCTGACCGTGAAATTCCTGCCAAGCAGATAATGTCTAAACTGCCTGGTAAACCTGATTACTGCTAGTAATTCTTTCCTAGTCGTGCAATAACGGCGTTGCTCTGGGGTCAATGCAAAGCTTCCATAAGCTATGACCCTTTCCCTTCCATTCTGCACTTGCATCAGTTCAGCTCCGATAGCTTTGTCTGACGCATCCGTATCAAGGATGAAATTGTCATGTTTCGTTGGTAATGCCAAGACTGGCGCTGAAGTCAATTTCAACTTAATTTGGTCAAATGAGTTTTGTTGACTCTCAGTCCATTTAAACTGTTGTTTTCCGGTGATGTCATGCAATGGTCCTGCAATTTTTGAATAGTCCTTGATGAAACTGCGATGATAATTCGCAAACCCAAGGAATTGTTCCACTTCCTTGGTGCAGGTCGGTATAGGCCAGCTCATTACTGGTTCAATGTGCTGTTGACCTATCTGAATACCATTGCTGGTGATTTTTCGTCCTAAAAATTACACTGAAGTCTTGAATAATTCACATTTCCGGGGTTTCAGTTTAAGTTCATACTTCCTGAAACGTTTGAACACTTGTTTCAAGTTTTCTAAGTGATCATCAAAGTCTGATCCTAAGACTAGGATATCATCTAGGAAAGCTAACACTGTTTTCCATGTGAGCCCCCTTAAAACTAAGTTCATGACTCGGGCATATGTACTCGGAGCATTGCATAGTCCAAAGCTCATTTTCACACATTCAAATAGTCCGTACTTTGTGACGAATGCTGTCTTCTTGCGGTCTTCTGGTTTGATGCTGATTTGCCAGTATGCGCTGTTGGCATCAAGTTTCGAGTACCACTTGTTTCCCGCAAGTGTATCCAAACATTCCTCTATAAGCGGCAATGGGTACACATCCTTTACTGTGACTGCATTCAAGGCCCTATAATCTAGGCACCATCTCACACCGCCATCCCTTTTCCGGATTAATACTGGGGCGGACGCCCATTCCGATGTAGAGGGGTGTATAACTCCAGCATCTAGCATTTTCTTGAGATGCTGCTCCTCCTCGTCCACAAAGCATGATGGAGTACGACGCATTCTCTGCTTAACAGGTCTTGCTGTGCCTGTGTCAATTTCGTGCTCAATCTCTGTAAAATTCCCGAGATCATAGTCATCTTTCGCAAATACATCTCTATAGTCATATAAGAGTTGTTTCAATTTAACTTTCTGTCCTTCTGTCAACTCTTCAGTTGATTTCTCAAATAACGGTTGTAAATATTCCGGTAACTTGACATTAGATTTGTCCTTGTGTTGTATAGTGTTCACCTGGCCCACCACGGGGGGTCCAGTAATAATTGAAATTTCCTCAGCATTTGCTATATGCTGTCCCTTTTTAAGGATGATATTGTCCTCAGTGACATTAATGAGACACAGTTCCGGTTGATTACCCGGATTGCACACTGTTCTAGCTCCTAACAGGTGCTCCTGTTCTATTGTTTCAACCACATATTCTTTGTTGATCTGGTCTGATGTACAACTTAGTCGCACTGCTGAGTGTGGGGGTATGACAGTACGTCTGTCCACTGTCACCCTACATATCCTGGGTTGCGACATTTCCATGGATTCTCTTTTCCCATAATGCAATGGTATGGTATCCCCATGCATAAATAATATATCCTTTCTGATGTCCACTATAGCATTGTGTTTCTTCAAGAAATCGAGACCCAACAACATATCGTCGTCAATTGGTGCTACATGTAGCGTTTCACGCCAGCTACGTGGTCCAATTCCTAGTTCCACAGGGATGGTTCGTTTAGCACGCATTTCAAATCCTCTCCCTGCATTATGCATGATAACATCACTAATGAGTTTTGGTTTGTTCTTAAAACTGTTGTATATCTCGTCGGATATAACTGTTACTTCTGCAGCTGTATCCAGAACTGCTATCACTGGGTACCCATGTACTGTCACTGGGACCCTTAGCATCGTTGATGTTCCCAGTTTACCTATTCCCAGAGTTCCATCGCTGGACTCGGGATTTTTGTAGTAATCTTGTCTATTGCCCTGTCTGGTAGGGTACCTTTTCTCATCACTTAAATTAACCCTGTTTCTCTGTGGTAAAGGTGAACCCTTTAGTTCCGGGCAATTTCGACGGTAGTGCCCTGGCTGGTTACAATTGTAACAGACTGCCTGTTGATCTTGTTTGTCTCCTCTATTAGGCTTGTACGAGTCCTGTTGCTGTTGTGCATTTTCGAATTTCCTATTCGCTTTTGGTGTCCATTTCGGGGATGGACTTCTGTGTATAGATGGTCGAATGTTAGTATCAGCTTTTTGATGCTTAAGCTGCTTCAGCTCTTCAGTTATAGCTGTCATATTATTTGACATTGCACCTATGTTGCCAACAAAGGTATCTGTTATCTTGGCTAAACTAGAAACCACAGATTTCACTTGTTCTTGGAGTGATGAAATTTGTTCAGCAGTACTGTCTTGTTTTCTGCTATATGCCTGAATTGTAACGGGCTCCTTATCCGTAATGGTTAAGTCATTGAGATTGACTGGTGTTTCACTTGGTGTGGAGTCTATAGCTTTACTGGTTTCCTGGAAGTATTTAATTACATCCAGAGCTTCGTCCAGTGTTTCTGGTCTCGAGTGACAGGCATGTTTCGCTGCCTGTTTATCTGAACATCCTTGACAGAAGCGGTCTATTACTGTTTGGTTGACAAAATCTTCTGGGACGCCTTCAAACGCTCTAATAGCTAACAACTGTAGGCGATCTGCACATTCATCTATACCTTCCCCTTTTCGCTGGGCACTATTGTTAAATTCTGCCCTCAAGGTTTGGGGTAAGTCCTGGTAACCAAATCGTTTTTCGATTTTCCGTATGACACGGGTATATGAGATGTTTGGATCTTGGTCCATCAACAAGGTGTAATAATCGCTAGCCTCATCTTGCAAACACCAACAGAGTTGACTTCGTTTCTGCTGCTCTGTCAGTCCGTTAGTTGTAACAAACTCACTAAACTTCCTGAAGAAAGATCTCCAAGCAGATTTGTTCTTGCCTGTGAACTTCAAATCTCTAGGTGTCTGAATTGACCTTTGCTGAGGTTGAATTTGTCGGTTCCTCCCCTGATTATAGTTACGGGCTACTGGAATCTGTATTTCCGATCGTTCGGACGATGAACTGGACTGCCTTCTACGTGGCAGTAAATCCTGTCTAGTAGGCCTTTCTTGCCTGTTATCTGCGTTAGATGGTGTATATGTTTCATACACCAATGGTGCTAGACTGCGAGCATCTGTAAGTCTGGTTGACTGACTCGACGCCGACGATTGGATATTCGGTTCATTCCTGCATTGTGCTGAATTAAATGGCAGTTGAGTCCTTGACATTGGTGGTGTATAATACTCGGTGTCCGAGTCGTCTTGTGTGTCAAGATGTAGTCTGGGCACTGTGTTGCCCTGATTAGTCACCTCAGTCGGTTTGTTAAGTTGTTGGTGTTCCAGTTGTAACTCCGCAACTTTTTGTTGCAGTTGCATATATTCATATTCCAGTTCCTTGTACTGACCCTGTAGTTGTTGTCTCTCACGATAAAGATGTTCACGGTGCGCGTATTGTTCCATTGATGTGTAGTGTTGTTCACCTGTTGAGTGCAGTTGGTGTGTGTTTTGTTGACTTATTCGGTCAACAAGTGACTGCTGTTGTTGCGTGTGATGACTTGGTGTGTCGTGCAACATATGTGGTTGTGGAAGTTGAAATTGTTGAAGTTGTGGACCTTGGTATACAATTTGTTGATGGTGTTCAACTTGTTGACTTGATCTGTCAACATAAGGTTGTTGTCGTTGTTGGTCAACGGCGGTGGGTTGTTGTAATCCAAGTTGTTGGCTTGATTGGCCAACAAGTGTATGTTGAAGTAGTTGTTGATGTTGTCGGTCAACCATTAAATGTTGTTGATGGCGATCCTGTTGGTTAACAGTTGAAGTGTACTGTGGGAATTCAAGTGGTTGACTTGATTGGTCATCAAGTGTATGTTGAAGTAGTTGTTGACGTCCTGGTTGGTCACTAGAGACATGTTGAAGTGGTTGTTGAAATGGTTGTTCAACAAACGTATATGGTTGCTGTTGTTGACTCGGTCGGTCGATAGTTGACTGCTGTTGATGTGGTCTATCAACAATTATGTTATGTTGAGGTTGTTGAGATTGTTGACTTGTTCGGTCAACAAATAAGTAATGTTGAAATGGATGTTGACTTTTTCGGTCAACCATGGTATGTTGTTGAAGTTCAAGTTCACGACTTGGTCGGTCACCAAGTACGGGTTGGAACGCTTGTTGGATTTGACTTGGTCTGTCAACTAGTCGTTGTTCCTGTTGAACCTGTTGAGGTTGACTTGGTCGGTCAACAAGTACTTGTTGTTGCCATGGTTCAAGTTTCTGGTATGGTTGTTCAGCAAATAAGTGCTGTTGGAATGTTTGTTGACATGGTTGGTCAACAGTTTTGTGTTGTTGAAGATGTTCAAGTTGACGACTTGGATGATCATCAAGTGTGCCATACTGTTGGTTCGGTCTACCAACAAGTGGTGTGGATGTGTATGGTTGTTCAACTTTATCATGGTGATAGTCTTAGAAGTGTGGTTTGTACGAATTGTCAGTGTCTGTTAGAATTTCCTGTTTAATTACATTGTGAGTGGTTCCACCAGGTTGCCTGTGTAAAGCTAGCAATGCATCAGCGCAATCACGCTCAGCTTTTTCTAACGTGTTATACAAATCAGCACAGTCCCTATCAACCTGTGTTAAATCAACACGATCTGGCCATATAACAGATTCAAAAAACTCAGGACTGGGCCTGAAGTATGGAATTCTACAAACAATTTCTTTAGTGATACAAATATTATTGTCCTGTAATTTTAACAAATGTTGAGCAGTGGCCTTTCCCACGCCTGGGAGTAACAATAACTGCTCATAGTCGCAATCATTTATATCAACCTTCCTAAATAAAACGCCTTTCTTGTGTGCCATTGACATTCAATATTTACCAGTTACTTCTTGGGGAAAAAACAATTGGACACCGCAGAAATTCACTCAGTGGTACGATATAGCCTTCCGCTTTGTAAAATCAATCACTATTCAATTCTATTTACAACTACAAAATGTAAACAAATGACTGACCTGATTTCTGCTCCAAGTACACAGTGGTGTATTCCGAAAGTCCAATTTCCGGTTGGCCTTCACCTTACCCAAAGGTTGACAAAACCCAACAATGGCGGGAAATCACCACGTGAAACGTGTCGTGTGCTACACACGCTTCAATAAAAAATTGTCCAATTACCCCAAAATAACTATCAAGTATGTAACCAAACTACAGTGCAGTTGTCACGGAACTCCTATTACATATGAAAACGAAAATTTCACTGATATAACTTTCCCGAAAAGTTCCAAGCCCCTGCTTTTCCCAAAAAATCCCCAACAGGGCACCCTGACCTGCCCGCTTCAAAATTGGAATCAAGCCGTAAATCGCTTCGATTTTCACCCAAATTGTCCCAAAATATCCTCGTCGCCACTATTGTGTAATTTCCCTTCGGTAGGTGGGGGTTACAGGGTTCACCCTGGGGCAATGTGTAAATGCAATGTTACCTGATCGATATGATAGTACGGCTGATAAGGACGATGGGGTCTCTTCTTCTGCTCATTACGTCACAGCTTCTTGTGGTGGCGGGAAACCTCTCGTGTCTCTCGGCCTTCTACGCTCCACCAATGGTTGGTCTCTGGAACACCCCCGAGATGCCCCGGACAAGAGATCGGGTCTGAACAATCACCCATTAACAGGGAAGTGCCTAATTTCACCACAGTATACTATGACCGACAAAAAAATTTTTTGTTGTTTTATGTATACTTTCCTAGTATTGTCAGTAAAAGGTAGAATGATGAAACAGTAAATACCGTTATCAAACAAATGATTTAAATTTGTTTTCAGCCAAGTATTCAGTTTTATATAAGATTAGTATTATTTCGCAACTCTACCGTCAGAAATTGACAAAAAATGTTCCCATAGAAATTTAAATTGTCTCAAGATTGCAACTGCCTTATTTTTTTATCACTATGTAAAAAGAAATCGGTTATATTTGTATGTTCTTGTTTAAGTTTTTTGTCCTGCGTATATCATTGAGCAACATTTACTAACGCTTCCAAAAGTTCACTATTTTTGGGGGGAAATTGCTTTTTAAATAGTATATATAATATGTTTTTCGAATAAGTTAGTGCTGATTGTAACTTTATATTTTTCTTTTCCAATATTGAGACGCCAACAAGCTATATACCTGAACTCTTCTCGTCCTACTGATTCTTTCAACTCTTTTCCCTTACTCATTTGTGCTTTTTATTTATTACCATACTGGGAGGGTTCCCAGTGCTCGACCCACAGAGCAGCCCAGCGCGTCCCGGGTGGCGGATAGGGGAGATCCTCTCATTGGGGGGTTGTCAGGTCATAATACGGAAAGCCTGACCGCGGACCGTAGTGGGTAACGTGTTTGGAGAGTGCCACGCTCCTTGCACGATAAAGACCCCTTTTGTAGATTTCGAAAAAGAGTAGGCTTATTGTAGCCGCTACAAAAGGCTTAATTTTCCGCCCCTACCCAAAACTCCATACTTTCCAGTGGCAGTCAAAATTGTATTCCCTGTGACCCATCCCATCCCATTTTCCGTTGATTTATTGTTTGTTAACTTGTTCCCGTCCTGAATATAGCTGAAATACTGCTCGCTGGACGTAAAAGCAGACATACAATCAATCAATCAAATCTATTTTTGTTTGCTTTATCGGACATTCTTAACTGGAAACTACTTACATTTCATTGCCTTCCCGATTACACTGCACTTGTGATGTAGTTGGTGTCTTGTTGTGTTATTAGGGCCCCGCCACTTTGTGGCGGACGCCCTATAGTAATCAGTTTGTCCGTGCGTCCGTCCGTCGGAAACTAATGTCCGAGCTGTAACTTTTTTATCTTTTGAGGTAAGGCTTTTGATATTTGGAATGTGTGTAGATAATAGCAAGGCGATGTGTCGCATACCATGGTAGTCCGAGAATCCTCTGCCGTTCAACGCTTCTTAGCTCTCCTGGACCGAAGGTCCATGTGAGCTTTTGCTATCACTTGGCGTCCGTCGTAAACTTTTTCAAAAATCTTGTCCTCTGAAACCACTTGGCCATTTTTTTTCAAACTTGGCCACAATCATCCTTAGGGTTCCGAGTTTCAAGTTTGTACCCGGGGTGTTGATCAACATACAAAGATTGCCGCTGTTACTAAAAATAGAACATGTGTGTCAACATAGGTTTTTGATCAATATCTAAAAAATTATAGTATCTATAGTGAAAACCGTTACTTCAAATTGATCAGCACAATAGTTGCTATTAGTGTGAAGTTGTGTATTGGCTTCTTGTACGAGTTATTGCCCTTTATTGACGAGTTTTGAAAAAAATTTTGGTATTTACAATATAACTTGAAAACTATAAGAGGAAGAGTGAAACTGTAAATGGCAAAAATGATCAGCAATAACAGCCCTACAATTCACTTAATTGGTCTGAATTTCTCAGATTACTCCTTATAGGAGTTATTGCCCATAAATGACAATTTTTTACGAAATATTCCCTTTTTTGTCCCGTAACTTAAAAACTATATTAGCTAGAGTAAAACTGTAAATGGCTAAAATGATCAGCAATACAAGCCCTACAAATCACTGTATTAGTCTGAAATTGCCAGATGACTCCTTATAGAAGTTATTGCCCTTAAATGGCAATTTTTCATGAAATTTTCCGTTTTTGTCCTGTAACTTGAAAACTATAGCAGCTAGATTGAAACTGTAAATTGCACAAATGATTAGCAATAAAGGCCCCACAATTCACTTGATTGGTCTGAAATTGTCAGACAGCTCCTTATATTAGTTGTTGCCCATACATTTTTATGAAATTCTCCGTTTTTGTCCTGTAACTTAAAAACTGTAACAGCTAGACTGAAACTGTTAAAAGAAAAATTATCAGCAATACAAGCCCTACAAATTCACCATACAAGTCTGAAATTGTCAGATGACCCCTTATAGGAGTTATTGACTTTAAATGGCAATTTGTTTATAAAAATTTCCGTTTTTATCCTGTAACCACAACAGCTAGAGTGAAATTATACCTAGCAAAAATGATCAGCAATAAAAGCCCTACAATTCACTTTATTGGTCTGAAATTGTCAGAGGACTTCTTATAGGGATTTTTTATGAAATTTTCCTTTACGTCCTGTAACTTGAGAACTGTAGCAGCTAGGTTGAAACTGTAAATTGCACAAATGATCAGCAATAGAAGCCCTACAAATGATTGCTTAGTCCAAAATTGCAAGATGACTCTTATAGGAGTTATTGCCCTTTAAATATGAATTTGGACAAATGAAGTTTTTGTATTATAAATTAGTCTTAAAACACCTAGAGTACAACTGTAAATTTCTAAATTTCCCCGAAGGACAATGCCTACAAAACCATTTAATTTTCAGAAATTGTCTTATGGCACCTTATAGGAGTTACTGTACTTAACTAAAATTTTTGAAGAAAAGTTTAGTTTTTGCACAGTAACTTAGAAGCTATAACAACTAGACTGAATCTGTTAATTTTAAGAATTTAAATATAGTTGAAGTCATTTGGGTTCCAGGTGAGCGATTACAGGCTCCTGGGAGCCTCTAGTTTTTTTTTTTAGTGGGACGTCAGACAGCTCTCCATAAGCAAAACGGCGGATTTTGAGACACGGGTCTGAGTCGGCAAATTTCATCGTGTCCAGATGTTAACATTTTCGTCCAGTTAAACTATATATAATTCGCTTCTTTAGATATTTTTCTCTTTGAATATAATCATCATACCTCCAATCCAGCTAATTTAAGCACTGGATTTAATTCACATTGTTGTCACGTGACTTTTTGTTCAAAGTGAAATGTGCGAATGTAAGGCTGTCGATGAAAATGAGCTTAGAAATGGACTTAAATCACCTTGATTGAAGGTATATTGATTATATACATAGAGAAAAATATCTTAAGAAGCGAATTATATATGTTAAAAGTGGACGAAAATGTTTGTTAACATCTAGACACGATGAAATTTGCCGAATCAGACCCGTGTCGCAAAATCCGCTGTTTTGCTTATGGAGAGCTCTCTGACGTCCCACGCAAAAAAAAGAAGAAAGCGATGGACGCAGAGGATTCTCGGACTAATACCATGGTTGCTGACCTTTGACCTTAAGGTCACATTATTGCTTTCTGCATGACAAATTCATGTCCGTACTGTAACTTTTTTATCTTTCGAGGTAGGCTTTTGATATTTGGAATGTGGGTAGATAATATCAAGGCGATGTGTCGCATTCCAAGGTTGTTGAACTTTGACCTTGGGTCACATCTTCCTGAATGACAAATTCATGTCCGAGCTGTAACTTTTTTATCCTTTGAGGAAGTCTTTCGATATTTGGAATGTGGGTAGATAATATCAATGCGATGTGTCGCATACCATGGTTGCTGACCCTTGGACTTTGACCTTAAGTTCACATTATTGCTTTCTGCATGACAAATTCATGTCCGTGCTGTAACTTTCTTATCTTTCGAGGTAGGCTTTTGATATTTGGAATGTGGGTAGATAATATCAAGGCGATGTGTCGCATCCCATGGTTGTGACCTTAGGTCACATTATTGCTTTCTGAATGACAAATTCATGTCCGGGCTGTAACTGTTTTTTCTTTCGAGGTAGGCTTTTGATATTTGGAATGTGGGTAGATAATATCAAGGCGATGTGTCGCATACCATGGTTGATGACATTTGACCTTGAGGTCCGCGGGGCCCACAGAGATGGGTACCATCTCACTGATATCTAGTATTTGTCTGTAATGTATTGTTTTTGACCCTCTCGGTTGGATTTTAATTCAATAATTTGTGTTTTAATTTTCTATGCAAGATCATTGCAGATATTTAAAAAAGTGATATATGTATTGTCTAAGAAGTTGTAAATATTCCTTTACTAATTGTATAATATCTGTATACATTTTATCTTTATAAATATGCGGACAAATTTGACTCCAGCTTAAATGTAATCTTGCAAAAAATTAGTAATTTGTCTGTATTCCAAACAGCCACTTATTAGTGTTCATGTTTTCCCAGCCACACACACAGCTTGCTATAAATAACAAACGGCATGGATTTTTCCAAAACTGCACACTACACATTGAATACCTTGTGGCTCCGGTGTGTCTTAAAGTCTAAATTAACTTTGAATAAGTACAGTTAGTTCTTAATTGCAAAGACAGTATTACTCATGAATTATACCTAGTTGTCCCAGTGCAAGCGACCACCCAAAAAGCAGTATTCTGGAAAAATGTTGGATCACGGTTAAGACAAAAGTCATATAAAGGACATGCATTGTCATAAATGGCAATACTAGTCGCGACAAAATCAAAACTAATAATTGATTTTAACATCAAACAATGATTGATATATGACGTGGCATAGTATTGATATTCTTTGAAACTGACAGCTGTTGTGAATATTTAATAGGGTTGATTAATAATCGTGTAAACTGTGTTATTAAATGACTAAGTGGACACAAGTGGGAATTCCATCGATACATAGTCGTGGACAGTGATGCTAAGGCTGCTTTAGATAATGACGTTAATAGTAAAATTCCTTTTACTGATTTTAAGTTCTATATATTTTAAATACATTTCTAGCCTATGGCAGCGTGGTTGGAACATCGAAGTTCATTATAAACTTCATGAGATCCAACCACTAATTTGCCATACAAATTTTACAAATGTAAAACACTTACATGTCGTAGAGACCAAGTAGTTGCAACATGGTGTGGTTTTGGTCATATCAACACGACACACAATTAAATTTAAATGAAACGCGACCCGAGTGTGTGCTATGTAACAGTCCGTACACAATCAGGCTTGTCTTGATGGACTGTGTAGACGTGGCCTATATTCAGGAAAGTTTTTATACAGTGCATTCATATTTGTATCTGTTAACAACTGTCGCTGGCGAAATTTTTTTTAGTTTTTAAAGGGAATTAACTTGTATAATACAATATTATTTAATGCCATAACTATTGACGTCAATTAATATTTAAGCATTTTAATCCCATTATCTTTTATTTATATATAACCCCATACTATTGTGTGAGATTTATTATTTTTCAACGGGGTTTGTTTGTCATTTTTGAACAATATTAATTTATAAATTGTTGTCACGTCCTAAATGTAGCTGAAATAGTGCTTGCTCTACGTTAAACATCAATCAATCAAACACATAACCAAGATGTCATACAGTATATTTACAAAAAAAAGTTTTGTACCAAGTACCTATACTTTCTATATGCAGTGACGGTGCGATTGTCATTGTTTTTATCCCAAACGAACTTAAAAATAACTTTTTGAAATCGGGTGCGCAGAATAGTAAATGGAGTATTTGGGGATTCATTTGTAGAAGTCAACTGGAACCCATAACAAATGCCTACAAGAAAAGATTTACAAATACAGTATATATACAAAATAATATGAAAAACAGCTTTAGAATAAAATATATCTTTTTCCTCCTTTGAATTTTATCCACAAATGCAAACGAAATAAACATGGACTTTCTACGACGACAATTAATAGTAAATATTTCTGGTAGCAATGCTAAATGGCTTTGATAGCACTTGATGCAAGACTTGTTCACTCGAGTACTATCCAATATATAGGTACCGCATTTTCATTAAAAGGAGCTGTATTCTATTGAACTTCATTATCAAAAGGTGACATAGCAAGATCCTTCAACTCTTCCTACATTGACACATTTCGGTAGGTGCAGCGACACAGTCGGTTTGTTCTGAAACATCCAATGTATGCAAAAACTTGTGCAAGTCGGGTAATTTTTGTTGGTCATTTTTAACTTTTACTACGTTTATTAAGTATCGCATTAAACAATATACTACATTGGTAGGATAGGTATGTTCACACAGGGGACTTTGGTGACAAAGATTTTGTAAAATTTCTAAATTTCTTTGACAACTCTGGAGAACCATCATCAATTGACTTGAGAAAGGTATGTAGTGTAGGATAATCTTTGTTTTTTTATCGTTTTTTTTCCTCATCATTTCAAAATCGTTTACTTTTACTCTCTAATTATTTCACAACAGTTAAAATACTGCTCGCGGGACGGAAAGCAAATATTCAAGTTGTTAAACCATGTTTCTGGAATTGACCAATTTTTGAAAATAAAAACGCCTGTTCATCGAAAGAAATAGTTCAGGAATCCATGTATAGTTTATTTGCTGTTATTGGAGCCTACGTTCAACCGCAATTACCCGTTCAGCATTTTCGCTAGCCAAGTATTACAATCAGGTCCACCCTCTATTCACCCTTGGCAGATCTAGATTAGTTTTTTGTAATTCTCGCCAACGCCAGATTACTGATTCACAAGTTTTGTCCCTTTATATTACATCATAATCAGCCGATCAGAAGAAGGCTTGTATGTCGGTTTGATGTTATTCTTGAAGTAAAATGGCACCGCCCAGCTTCGAGAAAGATATTTGTGAATTTCTAGCCGCGCTAGAAATCCGGTTACATCAATTTAGGAAATTTTACAAGGAAAATTTGTTTTTGTTGGTACCAAGACGGGAAGCGGAAAATCACTCGCGGAGAGTTTTGAATTTGTTTTTGATATATCAAAAACTTGTTGGCGAGAACAAATGGAGAGGGATATTGATTGAAGTCAAGCGTCTACCAGGAGAAATTAAAATTGATTGCTCTAGATGAGACACACACAGTTCAGTGGTAAGCAACATTAATTATTTCTTCGTTTGTTCATTGATATTTTATGACTTTTCGTTCGTTTACTGGTGTCATTACACATAGTCTAGACATATCGGCTAATATTAGCTAATAATTAGACATATCAGCTAACAATAAGGGTCGACAACTTATTCACTTCCGGGTTGATATTTATACGTTATTGAAATTGAGCTGTCAATCTTATATTACATTTTGAAGTATAAGTTAATAAAACAGAGGAAAAAAACGTTGCAAAAATATTAAAATGGAACGCTAAGGACAAAATTTTTTGACTTAGCATGCACAAATAAAAATAAATAGCTATACCGAACATTGAGTAAAATTGGAATTGTGTGATTTTCCAGTGTACTCGGGTAGCCTGATGTATAGTAATCGTTAGATACATAGAGAAGTAATGGTCATAAAACGTTTTACCCCGTTTTATCAAAACCGGTAGATTTTTAACCATTTTACGAAAGTAGTGTACTTTGAGTTACCTCTCTTGCCACTATTAGTCTATTCCAGTGTAACGTAATAAAGATCTTTTTCTCATCATTCTTCAATTTAACTTTATAAGCAAGTGTTGTTTACATGTTTTAAGCTGATGGTGCAAATCTCAATAATATAAAGGAGCATTCTCTTTTTTAAAAAGTTGTTTGATAAAGACATCATCTGTTCCTTTTAGCCCCGTGCGGGATCCGGGTGGCTAAAAGAATAGACCGCAGTCGCGCTAGCTTGTCGTAAAAGGCGACTAAATAGCGCCCAGTACCCTGACCGGCGTGTCAGGTCGGTTTGCCTAAAGACCGACTGGGTTGTGTGCCCCAGGTGGTTGAATGGGGTACCCCTGGCAAGCTGGGGTTGTCAGGCCATAATACGGAAAACCTGACCGCAAACCATATTAGTGCACCGTGTTGGGAAAAATGCCACATTCCTCGCACGTTAAAGAACGCTGCTGTAGTATTCGCTGTGAGTAGGGATTTCGATCCCGCTACAGGAGGCTAAATTGCCCGACCCTATCCATCCTCCCATTTGCCAGTGGCAATCTAAGATCCGTTACCCCTATTTTTCCTTGTGTCCCATTTTCATTCATCATCATTTCATGTTCATTTTATCATCCATTTCATGTTCATCGCCTGAATATAGCTGAAATATTGCTGCTCGGGCGTTAAACACCATTAATCAATCAATCAATCTGTTCTTTTTATGTGTTTGTGCCAATAAAGAATTGGAATTTATTATGCATACTAGTACCAGTACCTTACTGTATATATGTAATACATATAGGTACATTGTGACAATGATACAAACCTTACTAATTTTGTTCATAAATTGCCATCCTTCCCTTCTCTTTGTTTGAAAGTGTGAGTGTTGTTCTCAATAATCAATAATACATTAATATTTAAAGTTCATGTCCTTACAATGTTACACTGAATATTATGTTAATTCATTTTTATTTTATTATTAATTTACAGATAATAATGGCTTGGTGTGAGGACTGGGTGCCTGGTTTCTTTAATGAACCTCACTTATCAGTATTTAATGCTTGTTATGCCATTATGTATGCAGGAAACACTTTGATGTGATTCCTGATACCAATATTCCTGAGACACTTAACAACTGCAGTCCATATCCAAGTGAATGTGATTGCCATAATTGTGCAATCAACCAAACAACCAAAGCAGGATTGCTACAGTAAGCACAATTGGCTCTTCTGGTTCTCTTTTCAATGTCAGTAACCCCGTATGGGACCTGGGGCACAGGAGAATAGGCCCACGGCTTCCTCAGCCTGCAGTAAGAGTCTGCTAACAGAGGCAACACTTGCCGTGTGTTGCGACCCGTGTCAATTACAGGACGGGATTTCAGTAGGCCGGATAAACGGTCCCGATAACTTACTGAAACCCTTGCTTTTTCTAGACGGGAAATCTTGTTAGCCCTGACTTCGATGAATCGGCATGTCACGTCTTGCCCTTTGTGAATCCTTCTCATTTAAGCTATTCTATTACATCATTTTCCTTCAAACTATTCCATGAAATGCATTTACAATTTGATAGACAGCTTCCTTACAGGATTTGAAAAGAAGCGGTGCTTGAAGGGCAAAGCTTCCTCAGCTCTATAGAGGCGACATGTTTGCCGTGTGTTGCAACCCGTGATGGTGGAAGAAGGGATCCTGGTGGTTGAGAGATCGCTCTCTGCTGCATCCATTAGTGCGGGTCAGCGGGTTTGATTTTCAATGCACCACTTTGGCCCTAACTTCATCTAGACGGGAGACCGGATGGACCCGGTTCGGTCAATCGGCTGGTCACGCCAAGCCCTTAACAAGCTTGTCATCATTCTTCTTATCACTTGATTATATCTTGTGTATCTTAGTAGCAAAGTTGTTCAGTTACAAGCTACTCCGTGTGGGACCCGGGGCACAGGAGAATAGGCCCACGGCTTCCTCAGCCTGCAGTAAGAGTCTGCAAACAGAGGCAACACTTGCCGTGTGTTGCGACCCGTGTCGATTACAGGACGGGATTTCAGTAGGCCGGGTAAATGGTGCCGATAATTTACTGAAACCCTTACTTTTTCAAGACGGGAAATCTTGTTAGCCCTGACTTCGATGAATGGGCATGTCAAGTATTGCCCTTTGTGAATCCTTCTCATTTAAGCTATTCTATTACATCATTTTCCTTCAAACTATTCCATGAAATGCATTTACCATTTGATAGACAGCTTCCTTACAGGATTTGCAAAGAAGGCGGTGGCTGAAGGGCAAAGCTTCCTCAGCTTTATAGACGCAACATGTTTGCCGTGTGTTGCGGCCCGTGATTGTGGAGGAGGGGATCCTGGTGGTTGAGAAGTCGCTCTCTGCTGCATCCATTAGTGCGGGTCAGCGGGTTTGATTTTCAATACACCACTTTGGCCCTGACTTCAACTAGACGGGAGACCGGATGGACCCGGTTCGGTCAATCGGCTGGTCACGCCGAGCCCTTAACAAGCTTGTCTTCATTCTTCTTATCACTTGTATATATCTTGTATGTATCTTAGTAGCAAAGTTGTTCAGTTACAAGCTACCCCGTTTGGGACCCGGGGCACAGGAGAATAGGCCCACGGCTTCCTCAGCCTGCAGTAAGAGTCTGTAAACAGAGGCAACACTTGCCGTGTGTTGCGACCCGCGTCGATTACAGGACGGGATTTCAGTAGGCCGGGTAAACGGTCCCGATAATTTACTGAAACCCTTACTTTTTCTAGACGGGAAATCGAGTTAACCCTGACTTCGATGAATCGGCATGTAACGTCTTGCCCTTTGTGAATCCTTCTCATTTAAGCTATTCTATTACATCATTTTCCTTCAAACTATTCCATGAAATGCATTTACCATTTGATAGACAGCTTCCTTACAGGATTTGAAAAGAAGCGGTGCTTGAAGGGCAAAGCTTCCTCAGCTCTATAGAGGCGACATGTTTGCCGTGTGTTGCAACCCGTGATGGTGGAAGAAGGGATCCTGGTGGTTGAGAGATCGCTCTCTGCTGCATCCATTAGTGCGGGTCAGCGGGTTTGATTTTCAATGCACCACTTTGGCCCTAACTTTATCTAGACGGGAGACCGGATGGACCCGGTTCGGTCAATCGGCTGGTCACGCCAAGCCCTTAACAAGCTTGTCATCATTCTTCTTATCACTTGATTATATCTTGTGTATCTTAGTAGCAAAGTTGTTCAGTTACAAGCTACTCCGTGTGGGACCCGGGGCACAGGAGAATAGGCCCACGGCTTCCTCAGCCTGCAGTAAGAGTCTGCAAACAGAGGCAACACTTGCCGTGTGTTGCGACCCGTGTCGATTACAGGACGGGATTTCAGTAGGCCGGGTAAATGGTGCCGATAATTTACTGAAACCCTTACTTTTTCTAGACGGGAAATCTTGTTAGCCCTGACTTCGATGAATGGGCATGTCAAGTATTGCCCTTTGTGAATCCTTCTCATTTAAGCTATTCTATTACATCATTTTCCTTCAAACTATTCCATGAAATGCATTTACCATTTGATAGACAGCTTCCTTACAGGATTTGCAAAGAAGGCGGTGGCTGAAGGGCAAAGCTTCCTCAGCTTTATAGACGCAACATGTTTGCCGTGTGTTGCGGCCCGTGATTGTGGAGGAGGGGATCCTGGTGGTTGAGAAGTCGCTCTCTGCTGCATCCATTAGTGCGGGTCAGCGGGTTTGATTTTCAATACACCACTTTGGCCCTGACTTCAACTAGACGGGAGACCGGATGGACCCGGTTCGGTCAATCGGCTGGTCACGCCGAGCCCTTAACAAGCTTGTCTTCATTCTTCTTATCACTTGTATATATCTTGTATGTATCTTAGTAGCAAAGTTGTTCAGTTACAAGCAACACTTGCCGTGTGTTGCGACCCGCGTCGATTACAGGACGGGATTTCAGTAGGCCGGGTAAACGGTCCCGATAATTTACTGAAACCCTTACTTTTTCTAGACGGGAAATCGAGTTAACCCTGACGTCGATGAATCGGCATGTAACGTCTTGCCCTTTGTGAATCCTTCTCATTTAAGCTACTCTATTACATGTTTCCTTCAACTATTCCATGAAATGCATTTACCATTTGATAGACAGCTTCCTTACAGGATTTGCAAAGAAGGCGGTGGCAGAACGGCAAAGCTTCCTCAGCTTTATAGAGGCGACATGTTTGCCGTGTGTTGCGGTCCGTGATGGTTGAGGAGGGGATCCTGGTGGTTGAGAAGTCGCTCTCTGCTGCATCCATTAGTGCCGGTCAGCGGGTTTGATTTTCAATACACCACTTTGGCCCTGACTTCAACTAGACGGGAGACCGGATGGACCCGGTTCGGTCAATCGGCTGGTCACGCCGAGCCCTTAACAAGCTTGTCGTCATTTTTCTTATCACTTGATTATATCTTGTGAATTTCAGTTCCAAAGTTGTTCAGTTGCAAGCTGTTAAGAAGTCGTTGGCTCATGGGTCAATCGAGTAGATAGAGTTTCGAACGGTTGTTTCACCAGTTAAGTCGGGCACGAAGCATTCTTTCGTGAAGAGCCCCGTGCGGGATCAAAGTGGCTAAAATAATAGACCGCAGTCGCGCTAGCTTGTCGTAAAAGGCGACTAAATAGCGCCCAGTACCCTGACCGGCGTGTCGGGCCGGTTTGCCTAAAGACCGACTGGGATGTGTGCCCCAGGTGGTTGAATGGGGTACCCCTGGCAAGCTGGGGTTGTCAGGCCATAATACAGAAAACCTGACCGCAAACCATATTAGAGTACCGTGTTGGGAAAAATGGAACGTTCCTCGCACGTTAAAGAACGCTGCTGTAGTATTCGCTATGAGTAGGGATTTCGATCCCGCTACAGGAGGCTAAATTACCCGACCCTATCCATCCTCCCATTTGCCAGTGGCAATCTAAAATCCGTTACCCCTATTTTTCCTTGTGTCCCATCCCATTTTCATTCATCATCATTTCATGTTCATTTTATCATCCATTTCATGTTCATCGCCTGAATATAGCTGAAATATTGCTGCTGGTCACGCCGAGCCCTTAACAAGCTTGTCCTCATTCTTATCACTTGATTATATCTTATGGATCTTACTACCAAAGTTGTTTAATAACAGGCTGTTAAGAAGGCGGTGGCTAATGGGTCAATCAAGTGGACAGAGTTTCGAACGGTTGTTTCGCCAGTTAGCTCTGGCACGAGGCTTGCGTTCGCAAAGAAATTCGTCTGTTTGAGTATACCACCCTTGGAACACCTGATGGTTTCTGCTGGTTATCCGCAGAGACCAAGCATCGCCCCTGTTGGCACTCCGTGGCGGGTGGGTGACAAGGGTGGTGAATCGCATTCTTTTCATCATGGCTTCTAAAAATTTAAATGTAACATGTCCAAAAAAAAGAAATAATGACTTACCGCTTGAAGAGATTGTTGATGAAGATTTCTGGTCAAGATTCATTGTATTATCCAGCAAAGATCCCAGTAAACCAATAACTGAAGTCTCTCCATTTATTATTGAAAAAGTGATAAAAGGTTGTGCAGGAGATGTTAAGAACGTCACCAAGATGAAATCTGGTGGTCTTCTCATTGAATGCAACAAAAAACACCAATCCTCGAACTTGCTAAAACTTACAAAAATTATAGATTTAGAAATTTCGGCCTCCCCCATAGAACATCTACTCAAGTCAAGGAATCATTCATTAGCGCGACGATGATCTCGCCGAACTTACTGACGACGAGATCTGCACAGAATTACAACCTCAGGGTATTACAAAAGTTAAACGATTTATTGCCAACAGACAAGGTGCTAGGTTAAACTGAACACCTTCCTTCTAAATTTTAACTCTCCAACTGTCCCCCAATCAATCAAAATAGGTCTCCAAAATATTGAAGTCAGCGCATATATTCCCAACCCTGTGCGCTGCTTCAAATGTCAGAAATTTGGACACGGAAAAGGACAGTGTAAAGGAACACTCGTATGTTTTCGGTGTGCAGAGCCAGGGCATGAGGGCTTTACCTGCACTAAAACTCCGAAATGTGCTAACTGTGGTGAAGCCCACATGTCCTCCTCAAAAGACTGTCAGCACTTTAAAAAAGAAAAAGAAATCCAAAATTTAAAAACGGAAAAAACATCACCTACCCTGAGGCTCTTCGTCTGTACAGTTCGGCGAGCAATCCATCATCTTCTGCCATATCATACGCCAGCGTGACCAAACGCGTTTATGTAACATCTGAAACGCAAACTATGATCACCTGGCCTATAGGTAAATAAGACCCAGAACGACTTCCAGTTGAAACAACTGACAAAATCATTTCATCCCGGAAATCTTCCTCATCTCAAACTTCTACTTCTTCGGCATCAAATCAAAATAAGCCATCAACTTCTTCTTCAGGCACCCCAAAAAAGTCAAATGTGAACTCGAATTCAAATGTAAACTCAAATAAAAAAGGAGATCGAACTTCAAAACTGCTTCGGGATCCAATTAAGATCCACAACAGGTTTGGAAGTCTAGATTATCTAGACACTACTATCTGGGGCGATCCCATGGATACACTACCCCCAGATACTGGATCTAAAAGTAGATCCCCTAGAAGAAACCGGCGGAATAGCCCCCAAAAAAACTGTCAACTATTCCCCTATTCGCAGACCATATTGGGTACAATAATACAATGGAATTGTCGAGGTCTTAAGATCAATTTTCTTGAAATTACATTATTAGTTCAAGCCTTTCTTCCTGTTGCATTTTGCCTCCAAGAATCCCACCTAAAACGAAGTGACAACATATCTTTAAAAAACTACTCTATATATAGCACATATGTAGAGGAGAGTGATAGATCTGCTGGCGTCACTACCATTCTTGTAAATGTTCAAGTTTTACATAGCCCTGTAGATCTCAACACTGATCTTCAGGCGGTTGCTGTAAGGATATCTTTAGACAAAACAATTACTTTATGCTCTGTGTACATCCCTCCGAATTCTTCATTGGATTTGAGTCGGTTGAAACATCTTACTGATCAGCTTCCGGTCCCTTATATTACTTGGGGACTTTGACGGACACAACCCTTTATGGGCAGTAACACAATAAACGATAAAGGTAAAATTATTGAAAGCTTAATGCATCAGGAAGATCTGTGCATTTTCAATGATGGAAGTAATACATATTAACATCCTGGGAATGGATCGTATTCGGCTATTGATCTTACAATAGCAGATCCTTCTCTGCTGCCCGATTTCTCATGGAAAGTCCATGACGATCTCTGTGGCAGATCACTTTCCCATTATATTGGAATCTTTGCACTACTCCGTCACAGAACGAGCTGTTCGGTATAAATTAACAAAGCCAAATGGCCTCTATTTGAACAACTCTGTATCGAGCGACTTAACTCTGATACTTTTGAAGGTATTTCTGATCCCATTTTAAAATTCAATGAAACACTTATTTCAATTGCTGATGAAACAATTCCTAAGACCTCGACAAATCCAAAACATCCTAGTAAACGATGGTTCAATGACAGCTGTGAGGACGCTATTAAAGATCGGTAAAAGACCGAACGACGCTTTAAGAAACACCCAACTCAAAATAATCTTAACCATTTCCGAATTTTTCGAGCGAAAGCTCGCAGGGTGACTACGCAGCTCTTGGCGAAACATTGTTTCTTAATTAAATAACCATACCCCTATGAATAAAATTTGGAACATGATTCGTAAAATTAAAGGTAAAAACAGTAAAGCAAATGTCCATCATTTAAAGGATGGACAAGACTTGTTAACCCCAGTCAGACATATCAAATAAATTGGCCGAAACATTTGCAAAACACTCGTCCGCTGAAAATTATCATCCCGATTTTCAGCGTATGAAAACTCAAAAAGAAAAATCAAAACTTAATTTCCATTCAAAAAATTTAGAAGATTACAAGACACCTTTTTCTTTTGAAGAGCTAAAAACATCTTTGAACAAATCTCAAATTTAAAGTAAGGGTAAATTCTACTCTATCTGACCCTTTTGAACAGGAAATGGGTGTTCCCCAGGGAAGCATCCTTTCTGTCACTTTATTTAGTATTAAAATTATAGCCTTGCTTAAGTTTTAAAAGATAATATTGATGTTTCTCTATATGTTGACGACTTCCTCATATGTTACAGAGGAAAAAACATGAATAATATTGAACGTCAACTGCAGTTATGTTTAAAAAGAATAGAGAAATGGAGAATGGGTTTAAATTCTCCACTGCAAAAACCGTGGGGATGCATTTTTGTAATAAGAGAAAGATGCATCCTGATCCCGAATTAAAATTACATAATAATCCTATAAACATTGTAAAGGAAACTTTTCTTGGTCTCATATTTGATTCAACGCTAACCTTTCTACCCCATATCAAAATGTTAAACAATAAATGCATTAAAGAAGTGGATATTTAAAAGTCGTATCCAGCACCGACTGGGGTGCTGAGTGCGATGTTTTACTTAATCTATATAGATCGCTGGTTCGATCTAAATTGGATTACGGTTGCTTTATTTATGGTTTTTCTCGCAAGTCATATGTCAAAATCCTTGATACTATACACCAGCAAGGATTGCGACTATGCCTTGGAGCTTTCAGAACCACACCTGTTGAGAGTTTATATGTAGAAGCAGGCGAGCCTTCTTTGTATCAAAGAATAATAAAGCTCTCTTTGCAATATGCAACCAAATTAAAGGCATATCCTGGCAACCCCGCCCACGACTGTGTTTTCAAACCTCTACATCAAAGCATTTTCGAAAAACATCCAAACAAAATTCAACCTTTTGGCCTCCGAATTAAATCTCATTTGGAAAATTCTGGTATAAATTTAGATGAAATTGCTGCAATCGAAATTCCACATAATCCCCCGTGGTTAAACCCCAAACCGATATTTATTTATTATCTAAGAAAACATAAAAAGTCTGACACAAACCATTTAATAATACAACAACATTATGCAGAAATCAAATCTTGTTACCCTGACTATAGTACTATTTACACAGACGGGTCAAAAGACGGTGATAAAGTCGCCTCGGCCGCTGTCTTCGGAGAGCGTGTTGAAACTCGCCGCCTTCCGTCTGCCTCATCTGTATTTACAGCAGTGGCGCAAGCTATTCTTCTTTAGATGAAAATAGTTGCTTCGTCAGACGAATGCAAATTTATTGTCTGCTCCGATTTCCTGTCTTGTCTACTGGCTATTGAAAATTTCAAAATAAAAAAAAACTTTTATTTTAAAAATTATTCAGATCTACAAATCTCTTGTTGCTTTGGGAAAAGAGATTATCTTCTGGATTCCCAGTCATATCGGAATCCGTGGAAACGCAGTCGTGGATCAGGAGGCTAAAAATGCACTAAAGGATACTATCATTAACTGTAATATTCCTGTTACCGATTTTAAAGCGTTGATTTTTAAATATTCTAATTTGTGGCAGAGTGGTTGGGATCTCCAAGTTCATAATAAACTTCATGAGATCCAGCCACTACTGCACACAAATAATTTTAAATGTTTTAGTGGTCGAAGAGACCAAGTTGTTTTAACAAGATGTCGTCTTGGTCATACCAGGACGACACATTGTTATATTTTAAACAATGAGCCACGACCCGAATGTGTGCCATGCAACAGTCCATACACCATTAAGCATGTCTTGATTGACTGTGTGGACGTGGCCCACATTCGGGAACGTTTCTATAGAGCAGATACGTATTTTCATTTATATAAAACTGTCGCAGGCGACACAATTTTTTTTTAAAAGAAATTAATTTATTTAATAAAATTTAATTTCACTATTAAGTGTGATGCTTCATATCTTTTATTGTTTTAAGTACCATTTTTATCTGTATATATTCTCATATTATTGTATGAGATCACGTTTTAGTATAAAAGGGATGCATGAAGTACTACTAATTTAAAAATTGTAATTTTCACGTCCTGGATATAGCTGAAATATTGCTTGCTGGACGTTAAACATCAATCAATCAATCACATTCGGGAACGTTTCTATACTGTAGATACTTATTTTAAGATGTTTACAACTGTCGCAGGCGACACAATTTTAAAGTTTTTAAAAGAAATTAATTTATATAGCAAAATTTAATTATACTGCTAATTGTGATATTGCATACTTTTTATTGTTTTAAGGTATCCGATCCATAATTAAAGTAAACATTAAATTTTATTTTGCTACCAAGAAATAAAGCTTTATTAAATCAGTCTATTGCTAATTAATGATACAAATTAAATATTTTGTTTTACCTTGAGTCAATGTTAACTGTTTTGAGCAAAAAAGGTTAGTTACTCAAATAGTATTTCCGATGTTTGCCGAAGATTACCGAGGTCTGCTCCATTGAATAACAATGAACATCCGGGACATCAAATATGATCACGTGGTCAATTGTGGTCTGGATACCTTAATTAAATATTTATCTGTACATATTCATACTATTGTATGAGATCTTGTTTTAGTATTAAGAGAGGGATATTAAATTGTTTTTGTAATCAAATAAGTTGATTTGTTCTAATCACGTCCTGAATATAGCTGAAATATTGCTTGCTGGACGTAAAACAACAATCAATCAATTAATGTTAGTAATGGATGGTCAGAAGACTCGATTGATGTTACATCTCATGGCATTGCTGATTCTCCCAGTGAACCTACTGTGCCAGTTACTTCACAATCATTTACTGATGCAAGTGAGAGTAATTTGCCATCAGATTCACAGGGAGAACAGTCAGTCATAGATACAGAAATTGTACTGACTACTGAGTCATCATATCTCAGTACAATTTATGATAACTTTGAGTCAGTTGTTTTCTGATTCTGAGGCAGTCCTTATGGAGCAACCCATAGAATTTCCTGGTGTGAGTTTCAGCGATGTTGAAACTCAGTGGCCAACAGATTCAATGAGTGCTACACTTCCACGTTTGGGTAATGTACAGAAGAGAGATGTAAGTGATAGTGACTCCTATTCTCATTCTGTCATTCTCAAACGTAAAAAGTGAAGCATGCTAAAATATTTATGAAGTATATGTTAATAGATTTATTTATATTTTAATTTACATCTAATTATTGCTTGTTAAATTATTTTTTTTTAATGTTACCATAATATCCTGAGGATACACCAATTTCAATTTTTGTGTATTAACCCATTTTAAATTTAAACAGGGCATGTTTTCATTACAAAATAATCTCAATTAAAGTAACTGGCTATTTCTATTCCAACATAAGTAAAAGGGGGGATGACATTTGGTTTAAAATTTTGTAATAAAACAAAAAAGATTAATTAGATGTAAGTATTGATTTGTTGTTTTGAATGAGGTTTAATACTACATTGGAAAAGCATTTGCAAATAATGAACATGTGTCGATCTTTTCTATCTAGAAAAAGCTTACGACACAACATGGAAATATGGCATTTTAAAGGATCTTTTTGATATGGAATTGAAAGGTAGACTTCCTACCTTCATTTCAAATTTTTTGTCTGATAGAGAATTTAAAGGTCGTGTAAATTCAACTCTGTGACCCGCGAACAAGAAATAAGTGTTCCTCACTCTAGCATCATTTCTGTTACTTTATTCAGCATTAAAATTAGTAGTCTTGCTCAGGTCTTGAAATATAATATTGATGGTTCTTTGTATGTTGACGATTTTCTCATGTTATCGAGGAAAAAACATGAATAATATTGAACGTCAACTACAGTTATGTTTAAATAGAACAGAGAAATGGGCATTGGAGAATGGTTTTAAATTCTTCACTGACAAAACTGTTGGCATGCATTTTTGTAACAAAAGAAAAATGCATCCAGATCCAGAACTTAAATTTTATAACAATCGTATAAAAATTGTGAAAGAAACTACTTTTCTTGGTTTAATATTTGATTTAAAGCTCACCTTCCAAATATCAAAATGTTAAAAAGTAAATGCCTAAATGCATTAGATATTTTAAAAGTCGAAGCCAGCGCCGAGGGAGGTGCTGAGTGCAACGTTTTACTTAATCTATATAGATCGCTGGTTCGATCTAAATTGAATTATCGTTTTTTTTTCATTTATGGTTCTGCTCGCAAGTCATATGCCAAAATCCTCGATACGGTTCATGATCAAGGATTGCGAATATCCCTTGAAGCCTTTTGAACCACACCTATAAACAGCTTATATGTAGAAGCAGGCGAGCCTACTTTGTATCAAAGAAGAATAAAGCTTGCTTTGCAATATGCAACTAAATTAAAGGCATATCCTGGCAACCCCGCCGACGACTGTGTTTCAAACATTTTTAAAAAAAACTTCCAGACAAAATTAAATTCAATTTGGCTTACGAATTAAATCTCATTTGGAAAATTCAAGTATAAATTAAGATGAAATTGCTTCAATCGAAATTCCACATAACCCCCATGGCTGAACCCCGAACCGGTATTTATTTATGATTTACGAAAACATAAAAAGTCAGACACATACCATTAAATAATACATTTTGCAGAAATTAAATCTTGTTACACTGACTATAGTACTATTTATACAGACGGGTGAAAAAACGATGATAAAGTTCCCTCAGCTGCTGTCTTCGGAGAGCGTGTTGAAGTCTCCCGTCTGCCTGATCTACATTTACAGCAGACGCTCAAGGTGGTCTTCTTGCGATAAAAATAGTTGCTTCGTCAGACGAATGCAAATTTATTATCTGCTCCGATTCCTGTCTTGTCAACTGGCTATTAAACATTTCAAAATTACAAATTCTTATATTTAAAAAATTATTCAAATCTATTGTTTATTGTTGCTTTGGGAAAAGAGGTTATCTTCTTCTGGATTCCCAGTCATGTCGGATTCCTTGGAAACAGTCGTGGATCAGTAGGCTAAAAATGCCCTAAAGAATGATGTCATTTACTGTAATTTTCATTTCACAAATTTTAAACCGTCGAATTTAAATATATTTCTAATTTGTGGCAGAGTGGTTGGGATCTCCAAGTTCATATATTAAACTTCATGAGATCAAGCTGTTACTGCACAAACTTTTTTTTAAAGTTTTAGATGTCGCCGAGACCAAGTTGTTTTAACACGGTGTCGTCATGGTCATATCAGGAAGACACATAGTTATATTTTATGAGACACGACCCGAATGTGTGCCATGCAACAGTCCATACACCATTAAACATGTCTTGGTGATCGTGAACGTTTCTATTCTATAGATACGCATTTTGATTTATTAAAAACTGTCGCAGGCGACACGATTTTAAAGTTTTTAAAAGAAATTTTTTAATAAAATTTAATTTCACTGTGAATTTTGATGCTTCATATTTTTATTGTTTTAACTACTATTTTTATCTGTATATATTCTCATATTTTGTATTAGATCACGTTTTCGTGTAAAGGGTAGTATGTCTTACTAATAATTTAAAAATTGTAATGTTCACGTCCTGAATATAGCTTAAATATTGCTGGCTATGCATTAACCGCGGTTCATTGGCGTAAACCGACCCAAAGCCGTCTATATCCAATAATCTAACCAGCAATTGAAAACAATCCTTAAATAATTTCAGACTTCTCTGTTGCCCATTTCTGAAAACTTACTTTGTTACCACCCTGAGACGACATTCTTTGTTTCAACAAAATAGTGGAGAGTTTCTTTAGCCTGACCTTCATTCTAGCAATAGGTTTTTAATGTATCAGCAAATGGGATACCCGGAGTCTATAATTTTGTAATGTTTTAAAGCTTAACTTTCATATTTTAGCTCTGGTATGCCGACTACATTTGGATTATTTAGTGGTACTAAACAAACGTCCCCCCCTCTGAGTTCATAATACACATTAGAGAAATGTGCAAATAACACACATCAACCATAACACATGCCTGCAAACATTAGTATAAGCAAACTTTTTATTTCTCATTAAACGCTATATAATTATCGAACACTGGTCTGGTTAGGCTAATAGTCTTTTAATTTATAAAATGCATTTATGTCTGTGTCGGTGTTATTTGCTTTGTACCTTTTGCTTTAAGTTTGTATTGTTGTATTGTGTTGTTCTAGCTGCTGTATGTACTGTTGCTTACTAATTTTTCTTTCTCTAATAATTTTTAATGTTTCAATAGTCCTTTTTTTCAAAATGTGTTTTCTTGTATCTATATGATTCTTTGGTCAGAAGATCTCAGGTCAATGTCTTTTTGTTGTGTTGCGAGGGACCCAAAGCACCGATCTTGTTTATAAAATTGATATCTTGTTGATAAATGTATTCTGAGTGTATTTTATGTTTTTAATAATTTTAGTTCCAAACATATCGTTGTAACCAGAGAGGAAAAGGACTCTTACGAGGGAATACAAATAAAAACTTCAGATTCCTGGAGAGAAGGGAGGAGGATTGTGGAGTTAGATGTGCTTACCAGTGGTCTCAGTGCGTGTGTTAAATATGGGTTGCCCTTACAGCTTGGACACCACTGAAATACAGACTTATGGTCTTGGATGCTTATTGAAAGTAAGAAAACTACATTTTAAAAAATGCCATATAAACTAAAAATTAAAAAAGATTAATATTCTTGACACCATATAAAGTCATTTTGATTATAATGATCCCATTGGCCTTAATTAAAAAAAACCTGGCCGACTTTTTTTATTTCTTAAAAGCATATAATCCCTTTTTGAAAAAAAATATTGCGGATGTAATTTCCAGAAATATCTTGCGTAATGTCAAATTTTGATTCTGTAATATTCAATTTTGAGGTAACTTTCCGTTTCAATCATTTTTTGTTGTTGTTGAAAGTATGACATGTTCTTACATATGTATTTGGGAAAGACCTGGTTATCTTCCACATGTGATGGAACTTCAATGTCTTTTCGTAAGTGGAGAGCAGCGGCTTTCACAAAAGCTCTTGTAAGTAACTATTTCTTCCATAAATCAACAATATATTTCCCATTGTTTAATATCCGTCATCCTATCGGAATACACCAATCAAGATAGTTCTTGTTTCAAGATTTTGATTGGATGACGCAACAAGTACAGATGAGTGAGTTTGAACTAGAAACATGAACACAGGTTGCAATAACGGACTCCAGAACCAAAATGGAACCTTCGTGCAAAGTTTCTTCACAACAATTAGTATTCATTTGTTTAAATAATTTATTTTCAAGAAAGTTAATGGATGGACAAAAGACATTCTGATATATATATAGTGGTGAGAATAGCTCACTTGGCTGTTTAGCTTTTTATAGAATCTATTATTTTTGCCTTCAGGTATAATGTTTCAATACCAGTTCTATGCATTTGAACAGTGTTCCTACTGGAAAGAGCCATACACTTGCAAGAGGTAGATGCATACTTGAAGAGTCATTTCAATTTTTATGCACCGTCAATACTTTCTGTCCATTATCGTCCACACAGAATAATGTCAATGTTTCCTTCATTCAAGGATTATTGATAAATTTCGAGTTGTTCTGCTACATGTGATGTTACATTTACATTTTCATCTACTAAATAGTAAAAACCATTTCAGCTATTACAGATCTATTTTAGTGCACAAACATGGTTAAATTTAATAAATTTTTATTGAATACTGACTTTGATATCTTATATGTCTCTATGGCAAAATTATGTTTGAGAATAATATGAAAAAAAATAATTATGAAATACAGCATGACAATCTCTACTAAGAAGCAAATATTAATCAAAATGATACTACATATAATATGTGCACCATTTTTTGGAAAGCTCTTGTACACTCTAGAATTGGTGAAATACGGGCAAATAGACTCTTACCAGAGCTGAACATTCCAACCTTTAGTCACAAGTTGATTGGTATGAGTCTGAAAGAAGTAGGAAATGTTATTGAAGAAGTGGCTAAAGAGTCAACAAATGAAGCATTGGAAAAAGAATTGGTAGCTGTGCAAGAGTATGTACCAAAATCGTAGTCGCATGGTCAAAAATCTTTGTTAGAAGCGGAGCAAAAAGACGGACAGACACGGACTTTGATTCTTACAAAATGTTTTCAAAATAGGCACTCTTAACTTCAATTATAATTTCTTTGTCTTCGCCACACTCGTGTTTACTTTCACAAAAATATATATATATAATGTGTTTTACGAAAAATTTAGTTATAGTTAGTTATATAATAAATATGTCATTATCCAGTACAACATCCAATATGGAAAGATACTGATTGATTGATTGATTGATTAATGGTGTTTAACGCCCGAGCAGCATTATTTCAGCGGAAAGATACTGTACCAATCCTATAAAGGTTTTTATTACAATACAAACAATATCTTCCTATATTGCAGGTTAACCTGTTATTATTCCTGACTTCTATTCATTGAGTTACTATGTTTTATTGTATTTTGCAGAAAGAAGGATAAACTAATAGTATAGTTTCAGTGGATGTAGGATGTAGGGTGGCAGAGAAGAGGAACTGGTAGATCTTGCGATAGTTAGTGAGGTAAAATTTCGCACAAACTTTAATGTAAATAAACATGTATATCATGTTGATGCATGTTACAACTGTTAAATATTTTATCGTACAACCAAAATAGGTTTTGATACAAAATCCGTAGAAAATTTAAGGTTTATATGAACATATTCCTTGTGTACATTTTTTGTCTCCCCCACTCCTCCCCCTTTTTGCAATCCTGGATCCGCCGTAGGAAATCATCTATAAACAATTTCAGAGGATAAAAAGCATATATATATTTATATATATATGATTAAAGAATAAAATCACATGAAAAAATCTGTATATTGTATTACATCGCTAGTACTTTCACTGCTACCTGCAGCTCTTCAGGCGACAATAATGTTTACATAAACGTAAGATACAAAGATGACGTGATAATGTGTTTAAAAGTTCTTGGAAATAACGTTCATAACGTCGCATAAACAAACAATGGGTTTATATTAATTAATTATAAGTTAATCAGTTGCTATTAATAACTGTTAATTAGCAATAAACATCTAGCCATTTAAGTGTAGCTTTAAACTACGTATAAAATGTCTTTACATTTCATCACGCAGAGATTGGTTGTCTTCCAAAACTTTATATAAAGGGAAAATGTTAAATATTCCGTTTGAACATTCGTGTAAATGTTTGTTCACTTTCATAAAACGTAGTTCTGTTGACGTTTGTTGACGATGTAAAGTCATTCTTTTCCGTAATTCATTTTTAGTTTGTCCAATATAGAATTTTTTACATTTTGCACAAATAATTGAATATATAACATTTTTAGTTTTACAAGACATGTTATGTTTTACGTTAACTTTTTACCGTTAATAAAAGTTATGGAAGGTCATTTATTTATATTGACATTCAGTGACTAAGGCCATTCGTTGGTCAGTCTTTGTCTAAATTTTTGACAAGAAACACCGTCATTTGTATCGTTGCATAATCTTATAGACTTGTATATTATTTTTTGTTTATGCTGTATCGTCATGTTTGTCGATCCGATACTTAATAAGCTTACTGGTTGGTAGACTCTTTAGACTTTTATATAATATTTTCAACTACCTGCATTGTGTTTTTACACGATACCAGTGGACTTATGTTATTCCATCACCGAATGAAAAAAATACTTTAAGCATTTAGAGTTAAACGCCACTGATGAGTCTTAAGTAGACGAAACGCGCGTCTGACGTAATGAATTTGTCACCTTGGTAATTTCGATTACATCTTGTTGAAATATTTGAGCAAAGCCAAGTAACAGCACGGCACGTCCGCGGGTGGCGGACTAGGAAGCAACAATTTTGGGTCAAGTTGGATTGAGAAAGTTTAAGATCAATATGTTATGACTTGTTTACGTCATTTATTTATATTGACATTCAATGACTAAGGCCGTTCGTTGGTCAGTCTTTGTCTAAATTTTTGACAAGAAACACCGTCATTTGTATCGTTGCATAATCTTATAGACTTGTATATTATTTTTTATTTATGCTGTATCGTCATGTTTGTCGATCCGATACTTAATAAGCTTGCTGGTTGGTACATTCTTTAGACTTTTTATATATTTTGAACTACCTGTATTGTGTATTTACACGTTCCCAGTAAACTTGTATTATTCCATCGCCAAATGAAAAAAATACTTTAAGCATTTAGAGTTAAACGTCACTGATGAGTCTTAAGTAGACGAAACGCGCGTCTGGCGTAATGAATTTGTCACTTTGGTAATTTCGATTACATCTTGTTGAAATATTTGAGCAAAGCCAAGTAACAACACGGCACGTCCGCGGGTGGCGGACAAGGAAGCAACTATTTTAGGTTAAGTTGGATTGAGAAAGTTTAAGATCCATATGTTATGACTTGTTTACGTCATTTATTTATATTGACAATCAATGACTAAGGCCATTCGTTGGTCAGTCTTTTTCTAAATTTTTGACAAGAAACACCGTCATTTGTATCGTTGCATAATCTTTTAGACTTAAGTATATATATTGGTTTAGTTGTCCATACGGATTCTGTCCAAAACCATGTAACATATCGAAACACTCACAGCATGAATATTATTATATATATATCACTATAGCCCTCCCAGCGGTGTTGGCGGAAACATCTAACATTGTGCATTCCAAATCTTTAACGATACTGATCAATGTCTGATTTTTTTTTGGTTTAAATTATATTGTACACAATGTTGGATGGCTGAATGTCATGCTTTTAATGTCTCTTGCAGCTTGTTTCAAGTTAAATATAGGGGCCGCTTTTACATTGTGCTTTATTTTGGAGTATTGCTTATCATATAGGTAAAAAAATGCTTGCTGCATACACTTCATGGTTAAAGGTGGGGCGGGAGGGCATTAAAACAAGGTTTACCTACAGGTTAACAATGGTTAAAGTTACTTTTCTATAAAGGAAGCACCATAATTACTTTATGGTTGACACTTTATACACATCTGTATTTTGATATGAAAAAAAGAGCATTATAATTGAATACTTTTCTCATCAATGTCATTATTTAGTGATTCACCAAAAAGACAGGACATCATGTCTGCTAGAAATATACTTAATTCTATTTCTGGTTTCACTCATAGGTGAATGGTTCCTTCCCAGTGGTAGAGATAACTTTTATCACAGTTTTATAATCATTTATATTTTCACAGCTAAAATGGAACACGCTAACAAGATCTCATGATATGGGGACGAATTGATAGCCAAAAGCTACCAGCTACAATGATGCCTCGGCAATTCAAATTTAAGACTAAATGAGAAAGAAGACACAGATTATTTAATGAAAACTTCTCAAGAAATCAGACAGTTAGAATGATCTCAAGAAAGAGGCTGAAGGATTAAAGGCAGAACTTGTGAGATGCAAGGAAGAACAGAAAAGAAAACTCCCAGTGATGAAATAATTAAAGACATGAGGAAAGAAATTGCTGCATTGAAAAAAGAAAATTGGCACTTGTCACGAAAAGTGTCAGACCTCTCTTTTGAAGATGACATATTTTCGTCCCAATCTCTAGATGAAGTTCTACTACCACAGACTGAAGGTTAGACAGCTCCCTCATCCGCACCACAAGCTGAACCCCAGACAGATTCGTCATCTTTGGACAATGTAGAGGAAAACAAAAAAAAAGAAAATTTATTAATTTTGAGACTTTATTAAATTTTTTTTAGTACCAAAAATCTTTGATGAGACCATGACCTGCTAACCATGCAAAAGTTAAAGAGAAAGAGCCCAGCCCAGATAAGATTATCTGACAAAAAGCGCAAAAGGGTAAGTGCAGATGATTACTAAGAAAAACAAATAAACTGAATGTAAAAATATGTTTAAAAAAATACACATATCATGTCTTGTTTAATGTTATTAAAAATCAAGTTACAGAATGTTCCAGATATTTTTAGTGCTATTCTAGAAACTTTCAACATATGAACAACCTATTCTTTTACATCAGCTGCACCTATCATTGTAGTAACATTTATAGTTATTGCAACCAGAAAGTCAACACCATTCCTATTTCCATTTTTTTCTTTAAATCAATCTCATTTAGTCATGATTCTGTTGTACATGTATTGTTGTACATGTATAAGACAAGCCTAACATGAGCCTCATTTTTCATGAAAGTTAATTTGTAGTATTTTTCAAGCATATTATATAATTTTCTTTCAAAGAATAAATATTAAAATGGTTCACATTTTTTCTCTCATATTTTTCAAATTGACCAGTTCTTTAATTCTTGACTTCTTTTAACATGTCTTTTAAGTGTAAAAAGTTTATTTTTACATAATTCTAATATGATTTGCATATTTAGAAACACGTTTATTTCATTGGTTGAGATTACTTCCGGTAGAGGTTTTCAACGACATTTATTTTTTGATAAATGAAGTTGACTTAATTTATTTTTAGATAAATGATGTTGACCGAAGTATTTTTACCGTAACCAACGTAAACAAAGATGGCGGCTTTAAATATCGAAAGTAGCGATCAGCTTATCAATTATTTGTTTGATGAATTATCATAAATGATTTGTTAAATTTAAAACTTTCCTTGTGTTCGATACAGAAAATAAGTTTATAGATTGATATAAAACTTAATTGTGTTTATTAAAATCAGAAAATGGTTTATGGAATAATCGTACGTAAACATAAACAAAATATTCATACGTACAGTCAATCCCGCTACCAAACACACGAGAAATATGAAGTGGAGAAACACGTTAGATAAATTAATTCCTTAATGCAATTTTAAAGAATTATAAGGATTAAACACCGTTTTCAATACTTTTATTTGTTTGTGAGTGAGTTGGTCTTGTTGATATACCGATAAATCCATTGAAAACGGTGTTTAATCCTATAATAGTTATCTTTTATGTACTTATGTGACTTTAGAATGCTACTTCAGATAAACAACACGTCCAGAATGTCACTTCAGCATCTATTGTTCCACAGGTTAGTTTTATTAATAGCCTTAGTACAACATACTATAATGGATTTATTTATTTTCATGAGGATTACTCTTCCTTATTTTCTTAAGATAAACATTTTCGTGGATTTTTTAAAAGAATTATTAAGGGAGTTGGAATGTCTAAAACGGAGAAACTTTTTCAGTCCCCTTGCAAATTTTTTGCTTATATTTCAATTTAAATTACTTGTTATCGCTTAAATGATGTGAAATTTATTTCTTAATTTAATTTTAATAATGAAAAAATTACAAGATAAACACTTAGAAAGATATTAAGCTTTTTCTTAAAAAATCTCATTTCAGGGGAGATAATTTACGGGAAAATGTGCGACTAATTTTTATAAAGAAATATATGTGAAAAATTAGGGTTTTTTTTAATATTTCGAAAAGAAGTACAGTGATCCCATCTTTTTATTACAGAAATCAAAAGTATATCCTTTTATTGTTATTTGACACAAATTTGTACAAAATTCTATGTATGGTTTTACAAATATATGCATTTGGAGGATTTGTCCTATATAATCTATACAAATTTCTTAAAGATTGAAACCCAATTATTTCTCAAATAAGCACCGTGACCTATTGTTTTGATTGTATATTTTCAAAGCCTATACTAATGTTTATTTACTATGAAAGTTTGGAAAAAATTCTGTCAAATTTTTAGACCTCCCCCAACTCCCTTAATCCTTGATTGGGAAACAATTTTAACCAATTTCCAGCTTGTAAGCATGGTATGAAGTTTCCCATTCAGTCTTCTTTAAGGAACTCAACAAAGAATCTTTAACATGCCTTGGGTGTTACTCTTCCTGTTAATTGGATAACTTTTTTCCTGTCCTCTCTGAAGGACTAGCATTTCTTTTTACCATCATCTTCATAAATAGTGTCGAGAGACCCAGAAATTTGGTCCTTGAACTCCTGCAAGGGATCAAACCACAATCCTTGTTGGAAGTAGCCTGATGGCTCTTATTAATGAATTACAGTGTGATTGTATTATAGAGAGCCTAAAATAAAAGAAACCATCAAATACCAACGAATGATGAAGATTTCTCATTTAATCTTGTTTAACCCATTCTCTTTTTGAAAGCTGTACTGGACAGCACTTGGATTTCCAATGCTTCACTAAAAGTCACCCATTAGATTGACAATTGCCATCTGAAAAATAAGTAATAAATAGCAGGAAATAAAATTTCTTTTCTAAGTTAAATTATCCCTATTGTGTCTCACAACTATGATGTGTTTTGTGTTACCAGACCCCTAGATCGCAATGGAAGAGGGAGATAAGGCGCCATAAAACCTGGTTCAACCCACCATTTCTTTTGAAATGCCTGTACCAAGTCAGGACCATTGCGATCTTCAATTTCTCTGGTATGTCTTTGCCTTGTTTTGTCTTTTTTTCTTGGATATATGAGATTGATCATCCCAGTTTGGTAGTTTTGTTGTTACCTTTATTTATTAATTCATACATATTTTTCTTCAGATTATTGGAACACATGATGAGTCCTTCATCGACATAGATATAGATGAGGTATTGGCTGGTGAATTAGATATTCGAATACTAGACTATATATCACAGGTTATAAAATGCAGTTCAACTGCGTTCATGGAATGCTACCGCTTTTTTTACATTAACTTGATTATGAAAAGAATCCACAGGCACTTCAAAAATACTTATAGACCAGGATTGTGTACAGATGCATTATGTTGCAAATCATTATCTTGTGTCAGCTCAAATTAATAAACAGCATTTCATCTTAAACAGTCTTTCAAACAATTTTTTTGTGACCGAAGTATCAAGCCAATTGAGCTTTTGTATGCCAACTTTAACCTGAGTCAATTTAAAGTGTACACTCCTCAGTCACAGGGATCAACAACTTTATGTGGGATTTTTGCAGATGCAAATTCTTGTGAACTTTTGCATAGCATGAATCCATCATCAATGCATTTTCATGTTGACAAAATGAGGAGGCATTTGCATCAGTGTTTGAAAAATGGATACATAGAAGAATTTCCTCATGTTGTTTTATCAAGTATTGAAATTAATGATAAACGAAAAGATAAAGCATACAAGGAGACTGAGATATAATCATCATATTTACAGTCTGAACATTCGCCCTGAACTTATAAGAGCTGGTGTTGAATATTTATCTACAACATCCCAATTATATAAAGATCACAACATAACATTTTCTGAAGTCCCTGCTAATCTACATCCCGTCCCTGATGAAGAAGACAACATTAAAAGAATTACAACTGAAGATTTTTCTGAGAGGCAGTGTCTTGATGAGAAAAATACAGAAATGACTGAGACTTCAAATATTAACATGCAAAAAATAGATAATGTCCCGTCTTGTGCAAGTAATTATGATCAAAATGAGATTAACTGCCAAATTTTGTCTGATAACAAGTCTGACAAATCACCTATGGAACAAGACAATGAAAGTGACAACTGGAGTGAATGTGATCCAACTGAATTTAATCAAGATGTACTCGATACTTTACTAACAACTCCAGACTTTGTAGAGCTTGAAAAACGTGATTTTATCTAAAATTTTGCACCTGCTGAAGGTAATAAACCTGTGAGCATTTTCCTTGAGGAAAATGCTGAAGAGCTTGCATTTCCAGGAATTTGTGGACAAGCTAGAAAAAAAGAATGAGGAAAGACCTACTAGAGTTTACTATTCTGAAATTATAAAATCTGAACTAAGAAATAGAGATAGACGTGCAGCTTCCTGTGTTGAAAACATATTTTTTAAAACAAAAAAAGTCAAATGAAACAATTAATAGATCAAACTAATATCGTGATTCGAAAATATAAAACCAAAGGGAAAACATTGACTGCTGGAGACGTGAAGGGTAATCCAGTGAATGACTTTATTCATAAAGATAAAGCTTACAAATTCATGGCAAGTCTGTGAGGATCACCGCCATATTTCCAAAGTGTTGCGAAAAGCCTTTTTGCAATGGACCATCAAACTTTTTATGTAGTCTTTCTGCAGCGGAAACACGATGGGCACACTTTCTAGGTATTCTATCAAAGAATGTCAATGGCAAAGAAATTTCAGAGGAAGAGGCCCTCAACTTGACTTGGGCAGAGAAGTCGTGCTTGATCCAGAATGACCCTGCGACATGTGCTAGACACTTTGATTTTTCTGTATCAAAATTTATCTCAGACTTTTTATTGACACACCCAGGACCACTTGGTAACATTCTTGACTACTTTTATCGGGTTGAATATCAACAGCGCGGCTCACCCCACATCCACATAATGATTTGGTGCAAAAATGTTCCAGTTAATGGAAAATCCTCTAATAAAGAAATAACTGCATTTATTGACAAATTTATTACTTGTAAACCAGTTGATGACACAGAACTTGCTCAACTTGTCAACCTCCAAATTCATAGACACAGTCACACGTGTAGAAAGAAAACAATGCCGATTTGGTTTCCCAAAGCCACCAATGACCAAGACTATGATATTAGAGCCACTTTCAGTGGGAGATGAAGATGAAGATGAAAAACAAATACATACGGACAATTGGAACAAAATACAAAGTGCATTGAATTGCATGAAATCAGATTATGATATCGACTTTGAAACGTTTCTTCAGGACGTAGAAATTACTGACGATAAATATCTAAGTGCTATAAGATCTTCAATAAGATCACCTACAGTTTTTTTTTAAAGACAACCATCAGAAATTCGAGTCAACGGCTACAATCCAAATTGTCTTTTGGCAAGGCGAGCCAATCTAGACCTTCAATTTATACTTGATGTATATGCATGCGCAACATACATAGCATCTTACATTACAATTCACAACGTGGAATGAGTGAGTTGTTGAGGAAAGCATATGATGAAGCTAAATCTGGTAATCAAGATATTTGTGAGAAGGTGAGAACTATAGGCAACAAGTTCTTACATGCTGTCGAAATCAGCGCACAGGAAGCAGTGTATATATGCCTAGGCATTCCAATGAAGAAATCTTCAAGAAGTATAGTGTTTGTTAACACCAGTCCACCAATGGAAAGAGTATCTTTATTAAAACCTCAAAAACAAAGTATGACTATGGATGATGACGATGAGGATATTGGGTGTTGAAATAAAATCAGAAGGTACAGTGAAAGGTAAAAACAGCAATTGTAAGGATACTCCATCTGATCATGCAGAAGGAAGTTGTGACGAAGAAAACATTCCTGACGTGGACAATAATAAAGAACAAAGAAACAATAAGGAACCAAAAAGGAGTAATGCGTTGTCTTTTGAGGAGAGATTTAAACAATTATCTGACAGCATTACAGAAGAGAGGCCTAAATTTTTTAAGGATGAAGTAGATGAGGCTGAACGTAATATAGAAAATCTTGATTTTGAAAATGTTTGGAATGCTGTAGCCCGAAATGCAGAACATTTAGAAAATTGTCAACAGGAACAGATGGAGCAGATAAGTTCTGACAACCAACCCGAATCGTATGATATTGGTCCAGACTTAGGAATCAACGTTGTTAGATCTGAGGTTGAACTTAACATCATGTATGAAATCCCAGATCAAGAATTTAGAATACATTGCAGATCTCTAACAAAGGAGCAAATTGCATTTGTGTATGACACTATGCATGAACTTAAAGCATCCACAACACCTGTGTATAGATTTTTGAGCAGTGGAGCTGGAGTAGGCAAAAGTCATGTAATTAAAGCCCTTTATCAGATGGCAATCAAACACTTCAATAAATTACCTGGTCAAAACTTTGAAACACCCAAAGTATTGATGTTGGCTCCAACAGGCAAGGCTGCTTATCATATTCACGGCAATACTATACATTCTGGATTAATAATAGCTGTCAATCAAACATTAGAACACAAACCCTTGACAAGCAGCACATTAAATAAAATTCCGTAATCAACTTGGAGATATTAAATTGTTAATCATAGATGAAATTTCTATGGTGGGTTTCAATCTGTTTAATTGTATCCATCAAAGATTGCAAGAGTTGAAACAGAGTAAGGAATATTTTGGTGGCATATCAATAGTTTGTGTAGGAGATCTCTTTAAGTTGAAACCAGTGATAGATTCCTATATTTTTTCCTCAGGAAGTCAGTACATGCCTTTAGCAACAAACCTTTAGATGACTCTTTTGAAAATGGTAAAGCTAACTCAAATTATGAGGCAAAGTGAAAAACTTAGACTTTGCAAAGTTATTGAATCGATTAAGAGAATGCAATTCCACTGATGGAAATATTACAACTCTGAATACAAGAATTATCAAACCTCATGACATTCAATATCCAAGTAAAGCTGTTCATTTATTTACTACATTTGAAAAAGTAAACCAGCACAACTGTGAGGCCATTCAATATTCGGCAAACATGGTCTTTGAAGTTAAATCCCGAGATCGTTTAGTTGGTTCTTGTTCACAGAAAATGAAAAATAAAATTTTACAGTCTTTCAAAAACAATTCAAAACATCAGATGCAGCTTGCAGGAACTCTGCAGCTTGTAGAAGGAATCCATTATGACATAACTGCGAATATGGATACAAAGGATGGGTTGACTAATGGTGCTTCTAGTACTCTAATGAAAATTGAACTCGAAAATTTGCGAACATACCCAGATGGTCCACTTTGGGTCCAGTTTGAATATTATGAAATAGGAAAAAGTATTAGATCAAATAGTAAACATCTGTATAAAGCAACCCACCAGAAAACCTGGACTCCTTTGATGCCTGTGTCTCGTCAGTTTGCTGCTGGTCATAAAGGACAGGCACAAGTCCAAAGATTACAATACCCATTACGTCCTGCAGCAGGTAAGACCACCCATAGGTCTCAGGGAGATAGTGTGAATGAAGCAGTCAAAGACTTGAGTTCCAGAAGAAAAATTGATCATATACATTATGTGACACTCAGTAGGTTGACAAATCTTGATGGATTGCATTTGTTACAACTTAACAGTGAACAAATATCTGTAAGTAAAAGTGTGAAACATGAAATGGAACGCCTAAGGGAATCAAAGTTGGAATGCAATTTGACATTTTTGAATGATATTTCTGCTTCAAATTTGAAAATAGTATTTTTCAATGCACGATCATTGCATAGACATATAGAAGAGTTTGGTCAAGATTATAGTTTGCAGTCAGCAGATATTGTAGCATGTGCTGAAACCCGTTTCCAACATACAGATGTAAACACTGAAATTCCAAATTGGTATTCATTTAGAAATGATTCAAATATTAAACAGAAGGATATCAGATCACATTATGGGATGTGTGTTTACAGCAAAAGAATGTTCAACCCTGCAGATGTCTTCAACTTGAACTTTGATGGTGTAGAGATGATGCTCTTAAAATTACACCATGCTGAACAAGAGCTGGTTGTTTTGTTTTTGTATAAATTTCCCAAAACGTCTGTCACCAACTTTATTCAGTTTTTGAGAATAGTACATGACAAGTATTTGTTGGGACACAATGTGATTATAATGGGTGATTTTAACATAGATGTCCACAAATATTCATCCATTTCTAAAAATCTTCTTGACCTGCTGGAATCAAATTTAGGATATCGTCAAGTGATTAAAAGTGGAACAACAGATTTTAGGACAATTATTGACCTTATTTTTACCAATGTGTCAAATGTTCAGTCTGGAACTTTAGAACTGTATTACTCTGATCACAAGGCAGTATGGCTTGCTGTTTAGTTATTTGTAAGCTTATTTCCTAGTTACAATACACAAGTTGATATTATTTTTTATCATTGTTGCTGTACCATAAATGTTTCAGTATCTTTCAAATCCTTCACACTTGCACACTATTATAAATGCCAGTCAGATTTTAAAATTCTTCTCTTTCGAAATTTGGTATGCATATAGTTCGAAATCATTCATAACACTTGATTATTTTTTGTGTAATGCACTTGATAGGTATCCCTAGTGCTGGTTTTAGCTTTCATTTTTGCAATGTCTTCCTGTTTAAGTACCACTCTTTTAATATTTTTGTATCTCTCCCCTCTGATTGTCTGAATACGAATGCTTCTGATGATAGGTTACTCATTGAAATATGCATCTTCAGTAAAGCTTGATTACCTGTTGCATAACCAACTATGATAGTTTTTTTATTCCATGACTGAATGAAAATTTTATTTCCAGTCCAAATGTTAAATGATTTTAATATATGGTGTTCTTGCTCAGAAACTGAATGTATTTTATTACTTTTGACTATTTGTAAGTCAATCCATTTTGTTTTTCATTTTTTAATTTCTATGTTGTACCTTTGCCAAGACGCTGTACAATATATGATAAACGAGAAGACTTTGTCATTAATGATTGAAAGTGGGAATTAACCGGCATACAGGTGTGTCGAAATTCTGGTTTAAAAATAAAATTACCCTTCAACCGGAAACGCATCTTGGGAGTACCGCATATGTTTAATACATATTTCAGCTAAAAATTGCCAGAAGTCACGAAAGTACTAGTAAATAAAAAAATACAAAAATGCCAGTTATAGTGGACTATTATTTGAAACATATTTACTATATACACCATAACAACCTTTTTATAATTATTTATTCATTCCTTCATTTATATTGGATTATCTTACAGAATATTGAATACATATTATTATATAATATGTTAGGAAGTAGATAGCAGGGCTAAAGGCTAAATCACTAAGGAAGCTCGTAAAATCAAACATATTGAGTACATAAACTGCAATACAGTGTAACAAAATATATTGTGTTTAGTGTGCGTTTTTCATTTCAATTTACAAAAAACATCTATGACGAATGTTGCTTTACGCTTGACAAGTAAGAAGTAAAGTTATCACAAGACACAAATTTATATGTTCGAAAAGACCTACTTGTAATTGCATAAATTTTTAAGACTTAATTATTATCCACTTATTCTGTAAATTTTTTCCTAACGAGTCTGAAAGTAATAAGTAAATATACATGTATTTTCTGGGGCAATCTGTATCATAATACTGATTGTGTTTAATTATAAATGTGAATAACAGGCAATAGTCAAATACACTCTTAGAAACTCTAAATCTAGTATAATTTGTATGTAAAAAGGTTAAAAATTATACATCATTATAAAGATATGAACATGACATACATTACAGCTGAATGATATCTAATTAAAAAATAATTATTTAGTACGCAAAATGGTAGGAAGCACAAGGAAAGTTTGTAAGTAGAAAACTATTTTTACTAAGGTTTATTAAGCTATAAAAACATTGATAATGTAAAGAAATGTAATGATCTGAAAACTACAAAATTATAAAATCCAAACATTTTTATAATCTGACAACACAATACAACGTAAAAAGATCACAAAATGGGTGCAAAAACCAAAGTATAAAAACTATCATAGTGAAAACCAACTAAAATACTTATATTTGAAAAAACTCTGAAAATCAAGAACAAACATTAAATTAAAATCAGAATCTTAATTAAAAAGCAATGGTCTTGTCAATCACAACTTTCATTTTCCTAACTTCTTGTCTACCGTAGTATGTCAGTTGAAACCGGAAAAAAACAGCAAGTCGGCAAAACTTTGTTTTGGGTGATTAAAAAATAACTTAACAAAATAAATATAAATAAATAAATCTATGGTTGTTTCTGATAAAAATAGTTAAATGGACTCATTGTTGTATGTTCCGTGAACGTAAAACTATTTTGGCTAAGTCAAAGCAACTAAAACAAACATGTTTAATACATTTACCATTTAATAATCACTCAACTAGTTTTCAGACCATTTCGTAGAAAAAATCATTCGCTATTTCAGTCAATCTAGCATTGGCCATCCTATTATCTGATCACAACCTCAACAAAAACAATCTGCTAAGGATCAATGAATAATTAATGTATGGATTGAATGACGTCAATCGAGCAATTATTTGAACTATATTCACAAAGAAAACAAGTAAACATCTAATAAATTAACTGGAGAACTGGGATGGACCGATGGTCAAAAATTGTTCTAGCAAATGAGAGTAAAGATCCAAACAAGCTTTCCAATAAAAAGTCGGTAATCCCTTGTCCGCTATCCGGGACGATCAGAAACGCTTCGTCCGGATACTCCGGCTTCCTTCCAAATAAAAACTGGACGCCATGATATAGCTGAAAAATTGCTGAAAATGGCGTTAAAACACCATTCAAACAAACAAACAAACAAACAGAAACGCTTCGTACGCTCTGTCCTGAGCCATGAGAAAAAAACTGTCCAAGGACCATTAAAATACTCTTGCACTTATTTCCACAATGATGGATTTTTTATTGACACCATTTGTCTCTGGGGGGGGGGGGGGTAGCGATCAGGTTGTTTTTAACAGTTGACGTTTTAATGGGAACTCATTTATCTCCCTTGTTGCCCACTTGTTTTGTAATCTTATGAGGTGATAACTGCTACTAGAGAGCAAATGTCGTCTCAGTGTTCTAATGTTAAGCGTTTGCTGAATATTTGACGGCGCCATATCTTTGGTTATTTGCTGTACCGTATTAGCTTGATATAAGTTGTAACACAGACACTTAAAATCCCAGTGTTTAAATTGACCTTAACCCGGAAATTGACAATGGGAGCCGATTAAAATCCAAAATGTACGATAAAGTTTATGACTTAAACATTCAAGCGGCAACATAGTTGAAAATTTATATTTTTTTTTTTTAATTTATATTTCAAAATGTAAATGTACCAAATATTTCATTTGAATAAACAACATTTCATTTAATTGTGTTTGTAAATATATTAGATGTGTCCATCAACAATGAGGTGGGTCGTTTTTATAGTAGATAGATTGTACTTCTTCGTGTGTTTATAACAGCATGTGATTATTTGAATATTTAATAAGCGAAAAAAGAACACAACTGTACAAAATTGAAATCTACATAGAAATTGGTATTATTTATTTGTGAAAGTCGGCAGAATATATCTGTATTTCCGTTTGATAAAGCCTCTGAGAGCTAATTAACTACACCGCATTCCTTTGGGCTACTTCTGGAACAAATGTAACACTATAGACACTAGTGATTAGATCATGTAAAATTTTATGCAGCCACGGGGATCTTTTATTATTATTTCATCATAAAAGAAATATCATTTTCCTGGTAATAATATCCGGTTAAGATAAACCTTTCCTTAGAGTAATGTACTTTTTGATAGCTTAAGTTTGCACCAACGCGAAAAATGACTAGAATCGTTTGAAAAATATACATATCTCTGTTCTTGAAGTCTTTTTCTTGCTCTCTCGACAACTTCATGAGGACTGTAGACATCATAATCGGAATAATCTAGTACATACACAGAACCGTCAAATTTAATCGTTTTTGATTCCTCAATAATGGTGTTATACGGTATATTAAAAGCATAGTGAACAATTTTACATTTTAAATGTTTTGCGCTGCGCTTAGTTACTGTTGAAACGACAGCTAAATGCCAAAATGTATAATACTTAAATTTGATGATGTCACCAACCTGAACATCGTCTCCTTTTTTAATTGGATTTGCTCGTACGCCAAGTAAAAGTTTGTTTCTCTCGTAGCAGACTGTGCACAACATCTTTTTGTCATGTAGTCTTTCATTTCTTTGTTGCTCATCTTTTAGTTTTCCAGGTCTCAGAAACATTTTGAATTTTCGTACTTGCACACTAAATCTTCTTCCAGTGACACACCAAGTCGCAAAATGTTCGCAATTATTTTTAAATATATTGTATTTATATGTACAATGTCCTAGACTTTTAATGAATTCGTCAATACCTTCTGTTGCCCTTTTTACTATGTCTGAAGGTGAATAATGTTTTATATAATAGTTAACAACCATAACCTTATCATTTTTTAAATCGACATTTTGTTTTTCAGTTTTAAGGTTAGCTTTTGAAAGCAAACTTACACGTACAGCTCTGCTACTAGAACTAGCTGCATGAGCTAGCTCAAGACAAACGGTGTTATCATCTGCTGTTGGTTCAACATTTATAACAATAGCGTGATGAAAAAATTTGACCTTTCTGTGAAACACAATGTGGTCTCCAGGACTAAGCTGGGTGCTTGATAATACGGGAACTGCTTTTATGCACTCAATACATGTAGGTATATCGTCTTCTGATGGTTCAGTTTCAGTTGAAATTTCTTCATCTGAACTTGTTTCAGCTATATTGCTAAGATTTGGAGACAAAAACGTTTGTTTCCTCCATTCGCATATTGTTTGAAAAGAAGGTGGTCTCTGCAAGTCATTTGAATCCAATGGACATTGATAGACACTCGCCATAGTTTCGTTTCGATCTGAAAACAAAAATATTGAATTCTGTTTAGTGGAAGAACTGTTATTCGTGTTTAACCTCATAATGTTCTCATTTTGATTTCATATTAAACTTTCAATTGAATTTGTTTTTGTTTGTTGGTAGGAATAATGTTTTAAGCCATTTTTAGCTATATCGGGGAGTCCAGTTTTTAATTGGGGAGGAAGACGGTGTACCCGGAGAAAACCCCGACGTTTCGTAGGAAAACTGGCAATCCTTGCCAATTAGGATTGGAGTCGCGTTCACCCTGCCCGATGTGAGACTGTTTCGCAACCTTAATGCTGACAAACGACGTGATCAACAGACTAACCACCTTGACCATCATTTGAATTAGTAAAATATTTCCAAAGCTTTAACATTTAATTAAAACGTTTTACGTTATTTTCATGTTATTCAATAAATAAACCAGTGTTTCAAAAATGTTAATAAAAAAGGGAATGTATAGTATAGTGTTATGGTAAAATCTCGCTTAAAATAAAAAATGATTATTAATCATTAAAAATTAGCAATTTTATTATGAAATAGAATATCGCCTCACCTCTTTCAGAAATATGTGTGGAAAAGTAAAATATTTAAAAGCAATATAAGGAATATAAGTGTTTTAACATATTAAGATTAGGTTTACACGAAGATGTCATCACAAATTTTTGTATAAAAAAGACACAATTATAAAGAACGAAGTGTCCCGCGAAACATATCTCATATCATGAAAATGTCAACTTAAATATTTGAACTTTCTTTATTGGTCTAGATTGATTGATTCGATGTTTGCTTTATGTCCAGCGAGCAGTATTTCAGCTATATCTGGGACGAGAACAAGTCAACAAATCAAGTCAATTCGGGAACGTTGGACCAAAGGGCATAAATTTTGAATGAAACTGGAAAAGTATATGGTATGAGTAGTAGCGAAAATATAGCCTTTTGTAGCGACTAGAATGAGCCTACTATTAATCGACATCTATAAAAGTGGTCTTTGTCGTAAAAGGAGCGTGGCACTATACCAACATTATTGGTAGATACAGCATATCATTCTGCCAAGACGATTTTGGTCTGTAAAGTTATTTTAATTTTAATATAACATATTTGTTTAAAAAATGACAATTCATATAATAATTTAAATGTCGTAATTAATTACGATATATAATCTCCGCGTCTTTAAATTTACAATCATCTACTAATATATTATTTAATTTGTGATGTAATTTCAAAAATATCAAGATTTATGTTTCCAATAAACGAACAAATGAATATATTATGTTTTTTTTCCAATATGTCGCTAAGGATGCTATCGCATGCCATAACTCGTACGCAGCTTAAAACCAGGCTTTAAGATCTTATAAAACGCTGCTTTTTCAAGAAAACGGAAAGAGACGATATAAATACCTGGTAATTAGTCATGATAGAACTTACTTCGTCATAAATGACTCCCAAATATAATTCTAAATATACTGAGGACTAAATCTGTCACATGTTAGATTTTCTGATTGAAAACGTATTGTTTTTCAACAAACTGTTGGTATTCCAATGGGTACTCAATGTGCTCCTCTCCTCGTCGACCTGTTTTTGCTCTCGTATGAGGTTGAGTTCCTAGAAGGCCTACTGAAGAAGAATGAGAAGACTCTTGCCCAGACCTTTCATTTCCTATTCCGCTATATTGATGATGTTTTGTCACTCAACAGTGCTAAAGTTTGTGACTATTTACATTCAATTTACAGTATGCGAGCTTGACATTAAAGACACCACCAATACACTAAGATCAGCCTCTTACTTAGACCTACTTCTAGAAATAGACTCAGGAAAACTACAAACTAGACTCTACGACAAGCGTGATGACTTCAACTTTCTAATGGTCAACAGGAGACCGTATTTTGGAACCGTTTTGACCGCGTTACCTCAACGGGAAAGAGATAGATGGTGCAACAGGTTATGATCTGGACATTCCAGAACTGGCGCAGAATCTGGTTTAGTGAAGAGTCGCAGTTCATGCTACAGACGCCTGATGATAGAACTAGTGTTTACAGCCGACAATTCGACTTATTTATCTTGATATAGACAAATTAATTTTTAAGTTGAATTAAGTTCACGTCAGATAATTGTGTCCACTTGTCAGACAAATAAGTCAACTTGTCATATACTCAAGTCTGCTTGTCAGATACGTAAGTCAACTTGTCAGATAATAAGTCTACTTGTCAGATAATAAGTCTACTTGTAAGATAAATAAGTCTACATGTCAGATAATTATGTACACTTGTGAATGTCATGAAAAGAGAAAAAGGCAAAATACGTTTTAATTTTCTTAAAATATTAGCACGTTATTATGTTACATGCTTACTAAAGTAAGTGACAAGTAGACTTAATTAAGTGACAAGTCGAATTATTTTACAAATTATGTAGACCTAATTATGGGACAAGAAGGGGTAAATACATGCCACCATAGTTGATAGACTGAATGTTTGCTTAATTTCCATCAAGCAATTCTTCAGCTATGTATTCAGGACGAGAACAAATTAACAAACAATACTCTAAGTGGGAACCGGACGGACAAACGCGAAGACAATCTGGACTTCAATTGGAGAGGTATGGAGAACTTGGTAGGAACAGAGAATTTAAAGCTTCTACAATGAGGCTGTTCTTTTTCGCAATTTAATAATGGGCTGTCATTAAACATAGCACTTCAACAACTTTTCATTCTACAATCCGCGTTTAGACGTTTGTAGTGTGATTTGAAAACCTCTCAACGAGAGAGCCTTTCTTATACGCCGTCTACGGAGGGGCTGGGCAACTCTGTTGGCGAGAGCACTGGGAAACATTCTAGTACAATCCCATATTTTTTTCTGTTTCAATTATTTTTTTTTGCTCAAAAGAAGAATTTATAGATGATAATCTGAAACTAATCGATTTGTTCTTATTATTTCTTTTTGTTTTATATGGCAATTAAAAAACATTAGTCTGTTGAAATAGTTCTTTCCTGTTGTTGATTTAAAATTAAAATTATGGGTTTTTCTTATTTTAATTTTATATTAATAATATATGCGTGTTCTTATTGGTTAAAAGTAAACAAAAAGCGTTCAGTAGACCAAGTCGAATGAAGAGAAGGTTGATTGATTGATTGTTGCTTTACGTCTAGCAAGCAATATTTCAGCTATATTCAGAACGTGAAAATTAGAATTATTAAATTATTAGTTTAAAGGGTCACCCCTCCTTTTAGACTAAAACGTAATCTCATTCAATAATATGGGAATATAAACAGATAAAAGGGGTAATTAAAACAATAATAAGTATGAAGCATTAGAATTACTAGTGAAAGTAAATTTTATTTAATAAATTAATTTATGTTTAGAAACTTTTATATTATGTCGCCAAAAACAGTTTAAATCAATTAAAAAATCAACAGAATAGAAAAGTTCCCAAATATTGGCCACGTCCACCCAGTCTATCAAGACATGCTTAATAGTGATAGTGTATGCAATGTTACATGACACCTGTTTGGTTCGTGGCACATTATTTAAAATATAACTATGTGTCGTCCTGGCATGACCAAGACGACACCTTGCTGCAACAACTTGGTCTCTACGTGTGAAGTAGTGGCTGGATTTCTGTAAGTTTTATGAACTTAGAGATCCCAACCACTCTGCCACACACTAGAAATATATTTAAAAATTAATGGTTTCAATCAGTAAAAGGAAATATCAGTTAATAACATCATTTTCCAACGCATTCTTAGCGTCCTGATCCACGACTGTGTTTCCACGGATTCCGACATGAAGGTGAATCCAGAAGAAAACCTCTTTCCCCAAAGCAACAAGACAATTGTGGATTTGAATACTTTTTAAAATGTAAGGGTTTTTAGTTTCGAAATTTTCAATGGATTGAAAACAATGAGACGTTGATTTTCAACACGCTGTCAAAAGACAGCGGCTGAGACAACTTTATCATCGTACTTTAACCCGTCTGTATAAATAGTACAATAGTCAGGGTAAAAATATTTAATTTGTGCGATATGTTGTTTGTGTCGGACTTTTTATATTTTCTTACGTTATAAATAAATGCCGATTTGGGGTTTAATCAAGGGGATCATTGTCGCAATCCTTAATGATTTTTACATAAGACTTGCGCGATAAGACCCATAAATAAACCAACCGTTATCCAATTTTGGAAATGGAACCAGCGATCTGTATAGATTAAGTAAAACATCGCACTCAGCTCCCCATTCGGTGCTGGATACGACTTTTATTATATCTAATGTCTTTAAGCATTTTTTTTCAACATTTTGATAAGGGGTAAAATATTACCTCACTATCAAATAAAAGACCAAGAATAGTAGCTTCTTTTACAATATTTGATAGGATTATCATATAAGGTTAGTTCTCGGTCTGAATGCATTTTACTTTTATTACAAAAACGCATGCTAACATTTTTAGAAGTGGAGAATTTAAAACCATTCTCTAATGCTCAATTTTCTGTTCTGTTTAAACAATTGCAGTTGACATATGAGATCTAGTATCTAGTTACCCGTTCTAATTTACAAATAACTATTACTTAATTTGCATTATTACAAAATAATACTATTTCTTTCAATAACATTAATGCACAAAGTTGGACTTTTAACCACGAAAATAAATATACAAGTTATGTTTTTACCGCATTTAATTCTGTATTCTGCGAACAATTCATGACTTATTTTACTTTTGTACCGTACTTTTGTGTAGAACTCTGCATATTGCAAATTTAAGAGAGTACAAAGAAGTTACAAAGTGTATACAGTTTTCTTCTTTAAGACTTTCAACAGTATTTAAGTTTCATAGAAGGATAGATAAAGACTGTCAAGTAACGGGCAAATTTAATCATTATATGAATTTGAATACGCTATTTTTAATCCCACAAAGTTAGACAGGAAACCACGACTTAGTGGTGGAAAACTAGATAGACCAATTAGACATAAATCGCGGCTTCTCAAGCCCTTTAATAACAATTATAATCCGAAAACTAGTTGTTCTGTCATGATTCGGATGGAAATTACGTGTTTTTGTATTCCATGACTACAATATCCTTTTTCTTAATTCTTTAGAAAAAAATAGTTGTTCCTATTCGTTCCGATTAAAGGTCAAGCTCAATAAGACTAATCTGTTTTTTCGGGAGATATTAATTATAATTCTTATAATTTGCTTTACCATTATTCCTGTTCAACAAGTTCAAATATCGTTCCGGTCCAATGATTTTTGACAAAATTATTGCTCTTAAATATTTTGCTTGTCTATTCTGGACAAATGTGTTGCACCGGCACTGAAATGGTTAAAATCATTCATTCGTTTATTCATTCCATAAACACGCATCACTAAAAACAATCATACTAAGATGTAAATCATTTCATGTCTTGGTGAATAAATACATCTGACTTTGGTGAATATATTATTATAATTATGTTCGAATTTAGTTCAAGGTTGCTACCACTGGTGAAGGAGAAATGGGAAGCAATATGACTGGTGCAAATTATTACGTATTTTGTGTCATTCATTAACAACGGATGACAAAAAATCCATTCCCGTTTGCTGCAAAAAATACATGACAGGCAGGAAATAAAATACTACCATTTAATCCTTAATGCTTAAGACCCCTGAAGTAATTGTTCTGATTTACCTGCTCCAAATACTAGAACGAATTGCAGCTTGTTGACATTGTCCATGGCCACACGAATTTAAAGTCTCCAAACATTTTAGCACAAATTTTAATTCGATTCAAAAATGAAATGATAATGATATATTAGTACAAGAAAAAACTGGTTGCCTACCTTCCCAGTACACAATTATTTGTATCAGCTAAACATCATCCAACTTGTGTTGAATACAAGTTCAATACACCAATACTTTTAAAAGGATACAATAGCGGTTTTTTATGCTCCGACTTGTATCCGTGTTTCGTAAAATATAAGTTGTGTGTATTTACCTTTAAATAACGAATTTTAATTATTTAAAAGAACAGACTTCAATAAATATCTTATTTATTGTTTGTGCTATATAATGTACAGCAGAACTTAATATGTCAGTGAATACAATGTGAACAATGTATTAATAGACCAAATTGTAATCAGTCAGTCTTTAATAATTAAATACTAGGTATCATTTCATGTTTGAATTTAGTACATAAACAGAAAACCGTACCGGCCAATTGACATATGTTAGTATACAACATATTACGCCACGCCCTGACGCTATTGATGGTCAGAAGAAATGTAACACCCATTCTTTAAAAACATTGTCAAAATTTTAAGGATACTTAAAAATAAAGCTATGTTTTATAGTGTAGGCATGATGCAAATAAATAACAAATCTGACTTATCGACGACCATTTCATTTTAAAATTGTAAATTACGAACAGACTTCGGTTATTTGAAGCATCAGACCATAGAGGCGGTATTTTTAATCTTAACTTCTAAAAAATCAAAGCCTCGAGCAACAAAAGACCACTGACTTGCATCACGTGGATCAGCAGAAAAGTTTTAAAAACTGATTTACGCCTACAAAGGGACATGTACATTTGTCATAGAGTTGCGTGCCAAGCGACATTGTTTTTCAATCACACTCCGAGCTGTGGGAACCGTCCCCGTACCCATGTAGGTAAAATCTCGTGGCGTCTTAATTTATCAACATTTTCATTGCAATTGCGTAATGTTATCCTGCAGTCGCATTTTAAGGCATTGTTCAATCGCAGGATAAAAACAACATTAGTGTGTTGTCAAAAATATAGCGTTTGTACTCGGCGCATGACAAGATAAATGCTAGGCACAGCCTCGCATTATCCCTTCCGTAAACCTCATATAAATACAATATGTATTCAAAACGCACTAGCCCCGTGCGGGATCCGGGTGGCTAAAAGAATAGACCGCAGTCGCGCTAGCTTGTCGTAAAAGGCGACTAAATAGCGCCCAGTACCCTGACGGCGTGTCAGGTCGGTTTGCTTAAAGACCGACTGGGATGTGTGCCCCATGTGGTTGAATGGGGTACCCCTGGCAAGCTGGGGTTGTCAGGCCATAATACGGAAAACCTGACCGCAAACCATATTAGTGCACCGTGTTGGGAAAAATGCCACGTTCCTCGCACGTTAAAGAACGCTGCTGTAGTATTCGCTATGAGTAGGGATTTCGATCCCGCTACAGGAGGTTAAATTGCCCGACCCTATCCATCCTCCCATTTGCCAGTGGCAATCTAAAATCCGTTACCCCTATTTTTCCTTGTTTCCCATCCAATTTTTTATTCATCATCATTTCATGTTCATTTTATCATCCATTTCATGTTCATCGCCTGAATATAGCTGAAATATTGCTGCTCGGGCGTTAAACACCATTAATCAATCAATCAAAACGCACTAATGTTGTATAATATGTTTGACCTCAAAAGTACACAAAAGTTACCTTTTTGAATAAGTGCGAATGAATGACGTGTGGCAGACTTTATATCTGGGTACCAACTAAGTTCACTGTGCCGGATTGTAACCCGAGAAAGAAATCGACTTCAATGATTAACTTGCTTATAATGCACAAAGTATTTGAAACATATCACGATCTTGTACTTTAATTACAATATTTCAGTCATCCCTCAACAAGCCTTATATTTATTCAAATATTCCATTTTTGTCCCCGTATTTCTGGATTGCAAGGATACATAAAAGGCGGTAACTCATGGGGATTATTACTTACTGAGACGTAACAATAATAATATTCATAATAAAAAATAAATCGATCTTGTATAATTATTATTATAATTATTATTACTTAAAATTCATGATAATTTTTTTTTTGTGACGGAGAAAACAAAAAACATTTATTTCATAAAAATAAATGTACTAACTATTACAATAAATAACTATTTAAAATTAAAACAAATACATCTGTTTCTTGTTACGGCTACCCGAAATACCGAATCACGAGACTATGTTTTAAACAGAAGTGTGACCTTGAATGTCCGGAGGCGAGGTCATATCTCGCTCAGTACCACACTCCGTAACACAAAGCTATGCTAAAGATATCCCCTCTTAACTTTTCCTTATGGCTGCCGTTAGATGCACAACAATATGAAACAAAGTTCGCCTTTATCAAAAACTCAAAAAATTCCCAAACGCTGAAGAACTTTGATGGTGCTTATATATTGTTTGTAAGCATATAAGGCTACACTCCAACAAAAAAGTGTGGTTTCAAATTTCTCTTTATGAATCCGTGATATCTAGAAAATATTCATTTAAAAAACTTAAATAATTGTAAAAGGCAAGATATACGTAAAGATTAATTCACGTTATGAAGAATTCTGCAATCGGAGATCAGAAAGTAGTACGATCATGAATTCAGCTGTGGAAGAGCAAACTCCACGTAAAGAATTCTGGATATCCGACGTCAATAAAGTCTTATAGTACAATTTTTTTTATTTCTGTTCGAAAAAAAATCGCAGCTCAGTGCAGATATAAATCGGTACCATAGATACTTGTAAGTGTATTTTATTGGTTTATAGTTTATTGCGACTATAGTTAATTGGTCTACTTGTCTACATATAAATAGGCCAGGATATCTGGTTTGGCATGTTTCTCATAGTACTTATGCTGGGACCATACTATAACGGTTCCAAGTGTCTGATCAGTAGTGGTCCCCAGCTCGCCCTCAGTCGGCGGCCAGGACAAACCCTCTCATTGGGGTAACACGGAAAGTAAGACTGCCAACTATAGTGGATAACGTGTTTGCAGAGCGCCACAATTCCTGCGCAAAAGGATCTCTTTTGTAGATTCCGAAATTTGTAGGCCAATTCTAGCCGCTACTAAAAGAGAAATTCTCCGCTTTTCAAAAATGAAAATGAATTCCGATCATGGTTTTTGTTACAATTTCCTTTAATCTTTACTACCAATAAAGTTATTAACAATACTCAGTAAAACACAAGAATAATAAGCTGTTGGAAATGTTATGCGCGAACACATGAGGAATCTGCAGTACTTTTTAACTAATTGCGTATTACATACCACAGGTCTTGAATATTGAGGAAAACAAATATCACGATAAAATAATACATCTATACTGCAAGTATTGACAAAAGAAAAATGAATTACATACAATAGCCCTACCTTGATTCAGAATAATTAGATGGTTTATACACCAGCTTATTACCTGGTTATTCTTTAATTTGAATTCTGGAATTAGGTTTGATTGTAACTCCCCGAATAACTGCATTCTTACCTAGTGTTTCGGTTGCTGATGGAACAAAAGGCAAGATGCAATGGGTAGTCAAAGCACAAACTGAAGAAATCAATCACCATGTTCCTGTTTGATGTCATTCATGATTGGTTGTAGAATTTTGGTTGCATTCAACAATCGTACATGTGTGTTGTAGTGAAAGTCAGGAACGTCAAGTAGTACACATGGGTATGTGGTGCTTTGGTGGGGTAGCTGAATTGCTGTATCAATTAAGCCAATATATATAACAGTTGTGCTCCAGCACACTCTATATCTAAGACGGCATCAATAGTCTGGAGTTTTACTGATGTTAAGTTTCGGGCATACTAAATTTGGCTGATAGACACTGTTGATCCTGTGTCAAGTAAAGTCTTTACTTTATCTTTATAGCCATTTAATGGAACGCTTGTCTCCGTAGGATTTAAAAATGTCCTTGAGGTACTCTCCTATTATCGGTGATAGTAGGACCCGGTGTATCTGTTTCTTGTGTCCCTCTTTACTACATCTGTAACAAACTATTGTCTTCCTAGTATATGATGAAGTTTGGATTTTGTTGAGTTTTATCTATTTTCCATTTCTGGTTCTGTTTTTGTCTAAAGTTGACTTGATTTTTCCCATAATTCGGACTTTGCTTCTATCATGGTTCTGTCGCTGTGATATTTTGTATAAATATCATTTTCAGGCTTTGGATCAGGCATCTGAATTCCTTCATCTGCTTGTCAATCATAGATTCTTCTGAGGATGATGTACCAACCTTTGCAAGTTGAGGTTTCCTAGGTTTCCACTCCAGATGTTCATCTTAATTTGTCTTAATGCGATACGAAACTGGTCGAAATCCTTAATTGCATATTTATGTCCTTAAGTTCACTCCTGAGTCCAGTCCACAACATTAAACATAGCATCCTGTTGGTGTCTTTCTTTGAAAATTATGTTCTTCGCAACTTCTTTCCAATGATAGCCTCCAATCTCCCTTTGGTAACTGACATCGTTTGTCATATTTGCACGATTCAAAATGTATACAAACACTAAGCAAGCTTTTCAGCGATTGTTAATAAAACAAATTTAGAAGACATACCGTTTTGTTTAGTATTTTACTTCTTTTGTGCATAACCCCGTGTGGGACCCGGGGCACAGGAGAATAGGCCCGCGGCTTCCTCAGCCTGCAGTAAGAGTCTGCTAACAGAGGCAACACTTGCCGTGTGTTGCGACCCGTGTCGATTACAGGACGGGATTTCAGTAGGCGGGTAAACGGTCCCGATAACCTACTGAACCCTTACTTTTTCTAGACGGGAAATCGAGTTAGCCCTGACTTCGATGAATCGGCATGTCACGTCTTGCCCTTTGTGAATCCTTATAATTCCAGCTACTCTGTTGCATTATTTTCCTTCAAACTGTTCCATGAAATGTATGTACCATTTAATAGACAGCTTCCTCACAGGATTTGCAAAGAAGGCGGTGGCTGAAGGGTAAAGCTTCCTCAGCTTTATAGAGGCGACATGTTTGCCGTGTGTTGCAACCCGTGATGGTGGAGGAAGGGATCCTGGTGGTTGAGAGATCACTCTCTGCTGCATCTATTAGTGCGGGTCAGCGGGTTTGATTTTCAATACACCACTTTGGCCCTGACTTCAACTAGACGGGAGACCGGATGGACCCGGTTCGGTCAATCGGCTGGTCATGCCGAGCCCTTAACAAGCTTGTCGTCATTTTTCTTATCACTAGATTATATCCTGTGAATTTCAGTTCCAAAGCTGTTCAGATACAAGATGTTAAGAAGGCGGTGGCTCATGGGTCAATCGAGTAGATAGAGTTTCGAACGGTTGTTTCGCCAGTTAATTCTGGCACGAAGCTTGCGTTCGTGAAGAAATTCATCTATTTGAGTATACCACCCTTGGAACACCTGATGCTTTCTGCTGGTGATCCGCAGAGACAAGCATCGCTCCTGTTGGCACTCCGTGGCGGGTGGGTGACAAGGGTGGTGAACCGCAATCTTTCAATATGGCTTCAGAAACAGAAATTAGAAATGGTCCAAAAAATGAAAAAATAACATTCCTCTTGAAGAAGTGGAGGCTCTTTGTTAATTGAATGTTCAAAAAAACAACAATCCTTCAATTTGTTAAAATTAAATAAAATTCTTGATTTAAGCATCTCTTCCTCTCCTCATAGAACTTTAAATTCCAGCCAAGGTATTATTCGTTACAGAGACCAAGATCTCTCTGAACTTACAGATGACGAAATTTGTGAAGAATTTAAACCTCAGGGTATAACAAGTCAAAAGATTCGTAGCCAACAGAGAAGGTGTTCAGGTCAAACTGAATACCTTCCTTCTGCACTTTAATACTCCATCTGTCCCTTCATCAATAAAAATCGGTCTTTACAATGTTAAAGTTAGCGCATACATATCCAATCCTGTACGCTGCTTTAAGTGTCAAAAGTTCGGCCATGGGAAGTGCAGAGGTCACTTGATCTGTTTTAAGTGCGCCGAAGAAGGACATGAGGGCTTTACCTGCACTAAAACTCCAAAGTGTGCCAATTGTGGTGAAGCCCACATGTCCTTATCCAAGGATTGTCATCATTTTAAAAAGGAAAAAGAAATACAAAAGTTAAAAACTGAAAAAAACATCCCTTACCCTGAGGCACATCGTCTGTATAGTACAACGAATAATCCCTCGTCTCCTGCATCAACGTCATACGCCAGTGTTGCCAAACGCGTTCTCACTTCTGTTGAAACGCAGACCATCATCACCTGGCCCATTGACAAACAGGAACCTTCAAAATTACCAGTCAAAACAACAGACAAAATCATTCAATCTTCACGAAAATCTTCATCTTCTCAAACTGCTACATCTTCAGCAGCCTCTCAAACTGCAACGTCTTCAGCACCCTCTCAATCCTCAACCAATTCTTCAAGTAGCCCAAAAAAAAATTCAAAAAATACCAACTCCAATTTAAATTCTTCTAAGTCAACTAAAAACTCAAATCAAAAAGGAGATCGTACTCCAAAACTGCTGCGGGATCCCATTAAGGTCCACAACAGGTTTGGGAGTCTAGATCATCTAGACACTACTATCTGGGGCGATCCCATAGATACACTACCCCCAGATACTGGATCTAAAAGTAGATCCCCCAGCAGAAACCGGCGGAATAGCCCCCAAAAAACTGTCAACTATTCCCCTATTCGCAGACCATAATGGGTACAATAATACAATGGAATTGTCGAGGTCTTAAAATTAATTTCCTTGAAATTACTTTATTAGTTCAAGCCTTTCTTCCTGTTGCATTTTGCCTCCAAGAATCCCACCTAAAACGAAGTGATAACATATCTCTAAAAAACTACTCTTTATACAGCACATATGTAGGAGAGAATGATAGAGCTGCTGGCGGCTCTACCATTCTTGTAAAAGATCAAGTTCTACATAGCCCTGTAGATCTCAACACTGATCTTCAGGCGGTTGCTGTTAGAATATCTTTAGACAAAACAATTACTTTATTCTCTGTGTATATCCCTCCGAATTCTTCATTAAATTTAAATCAGTTGAAAAATCTTACTGATCAGCTTCCGGCCCCTTATATATTACTTGGGGAATCTAACGGACACAACCCTTTATGGGGCAGTAACACAATAAACGATAAAGGTAAAATTATTGAAGGCTTAATGAATCAGGAAGATATGTCTATTTTAAATGATGGATCCAATACATATTTACATCCTGGGAATGGATCATATTCGGCTATTGATCTTACAATAGCAGATCCTTCTCTGTTGCCCGATTTCTCATGGAAAGTCCATGACGATCTCTGTGGCAGTGATCACTTTCCCATTATCTTGGAATCTTTACACTCTTCAAACACAGAACGAGTCGCTCGGTATAAATTTGGCAAGGCCAATTGGCCTCTATTTGAACAACTCTGTATAGAGCGACTTAACTCGGATACTTTTGAAACTATTTCTGATCCAATTTTAAAATTCAATGAAACACTTATTTCAATTGCTGACGAAACTATTCCTTAGACCTCGACAAATCCAAAACATCCTAGTAAACCATGGTTCGATGACAGCTGTGAGGACGCTATTAAGGACCGGAAAAAGGCCGAACGACGCTTTAATAGACACCCAACTCAAAATAATCTTAACCAGTTCCGAATTTTTCGAGCGAAAGCTCGCAGGGTAACGAAACAAAGACGACGCACCTCTTGGCGTAACTTTGTTTCTAAATTAAATAACCATACCACTATGAATAAAATTTGGAACATGATTCGTAAAATTAAAGGTAAAAACAGTAAAGCAAATGTCCATCATTTGAAGGATGGGCAAGACTTGTTAACATCAGAGTCAGACATATCAAATAAATTGGCCGAAACATTTGCAACACACTCCTCTGCTGAAAATTATCATTCCAATTTTCAGCGGATCAAAATTCAAAAAGAAAAATCAAAACTTAATTTTCAATCAAAAAATTTAGAAGATTATAATAAACCTTTTTCTTTGGAAGAGCTAAAAACTTCATTGAACAAATCTCACGATACAGCATCTGGTCCAGATGACATCCATTATCAACTTCTCAAACATCTGCCACAATTTTCTCTCCAATGTCTTCTGAATCTTCTTAACAACATTTGGGAAACGGGTGACTTACCATCTGTTTGGAAAATGGCCACTGTTGTGCCTATTCCGAAACCAGGAAAAGATCACTCGGAAGCGTCCAACTACCGGCCTATAGCCCTCACAAGCTGTCTTTGTAAAACCATGGAAAGGATGATCAATGATCTCCTTGTCTGGATTTTAGAATCAAGGTTGTGTTTTTCTGGATCCCAAGTCACGTTGGAATCCAAGGGAACACAGTCGTGGATCAGGAGGCAAAGAATGCCCTTAAGAATAATATTATAAACTGATTTTAAACCAATAATTTTTAAATATATTTCTAGTTTGTGGCAGAGTGGTTGGGATCTCCAAGTTCATAATTAACTTCATGAGATCCAGCCACTACTGCACACAAGTAATTTTAAAAGTTTTAGAGGTCGCAGAGACCAAGTTGTTTTAACACGGTGTAGTCTTGGTCATACCAGGACGACACATAGTTATATTTTAAATAATGAGCCACGACCCGAATGTGTGCCATGCAGCAGTCCATACACCATCAAGCATGTCTTGATGGACTGTGTGGACGTGGCCCACATTCGGGAACGTTTCTATTCTGTAGATACGTTTTTTAACTTATTTAAAACTGTCGCAGGCGACACAATTTTAAAGTTCTTGAAAGAAATTAATTTATATAGCAAAATTTAATGTCACTATTAATTGTGAAGATTGATACTTTTTATTGTTTTAACTACCATTTTTATCTGTATATATATTCTCATATTATTGTATGAGATCAAGTTTTAGTATAAAAGGGAGGCATGACGTACTACTAATTTAAAATACTAACAACTTAAAAATTGTAATTTTCACGTCCTGAATATAGCTGAAATATTGCTTGCTGGGCGTTAAACAACAAATAATCAATCAATCAATCAATCTTTTGTGCATAAAATATTCAATATACATTTTGATCAAAACTAATATGCATAACTTCTCTTAATGCTTTATAAAAACCAGAAAGTCAATATTTCAAATAGATTATTACATTACAAAATAATAAAATGCATATTTATTCAACCGATTAGCAGCATTTAATTGTATTATACAAAAGCATATTTCATGCTCATAATCTTTCATTGAACTGGTTAATATCGTCTCATACTTTCTCTGACTATTTCATTAAAATCAATTCAATAGTGTTATGAAATAAAATAAAAATACAATGTTGGTACCAAACGAGAACCAAATCAATATTCTACATTAGAAAACTGTTGATTTAAAAAACTTCTGTCATGAAAAACTATTTTATCAATTTTAATGTCTACATGACTAAAAAATTTTCATTTATTCAATACAATTAGTAAAAGCAAAAATAAATATAAGAGATTCAAGAATATATCGATTGCAAAATTTCTCCGTAATCGTCTTTTGACGCATTGTATTCTACAGTAAATTTGAAACCTAATAAATTTGAAACACATTTTCATTGTTTTGAACTTGTTTACATCTTTTTTCATCGGGTCATACTTTTCACCACACCCATAGCACCAAACTTGCATATTAATTTTGAAAGCGTATAATGCAGTGAATGGGTGCTATTGCGAAGCACTGAAGAAGCGTGTTACTGTTATTTATTGAGGAGTTCAACGCAAATTCACCCTGCATCTGTTAAACATACGACGTCCAGGCGAAAGATGCGCAGACTACTGTTCAAAATGGCGATCGTTTCGGGCTAGAGACCGTTATTGTTTGGCGAGGATTTTCCCTTGGGATATTGGGTATTTCTAGCACTAGATAATGCCTGACCACATGTTGCGAAGATATGTCTCGACTTAACGAATCCACGTCTGATTGATTGATTGGCCACCATAATGCACACTGAAGAATTGATGGAACGAACTAACCAATTTTTTTTGGGAGGGGGGAGAAAGCCAAAGTACCCGTTGAAAAACTCGAACTTTTGGTAGGAAAACTGGCAATCCTTGTCAATTAAGAATAGAGTCGAGCAAACCTTGCCTTTTACTGAGACTGGGGTGATGGCAGGCACGTGATCAACCTTAATGGCTCGTCCCTGTACCAAATTAATCAGCCAACTAGCCATTAATCAAGCGTGCAATATCATTCCTCACAAGAGCAATATTAAACCCGACGGGCTTATTGTAAAGGCTGTGGAAGCTAATGAACACGCCATGCTGATTTTGTAAACACTTTTTAAAAAAAAGTTTTTATCAAAGTAATTTTATTTAATTTACCTGTCAACCAATGAAGACGGAGCGACGTTAAACCCAAATACATCTAAATACTACAAACTCGTGGAATTTAGTAGAAGAATGCAAAATATAGTTTACAGCGCCACACCTGCTCTTTTCTATCATATCAATTAATCTAGATTCATCAAAGCGATAAAAAACTAGAGGCTCCCAAGAGCCTGTAATCGCTTACCTGGAACCCAAATGACTTCAACTATATTTAAATTTTTGAAATTTACAGTTTCAGTCTAGTTGTTATAGCTTTTAAGTTACTGTGAAAAAACTAAACATTTCTTCAAAAATTTTGGTTAAATACAATAACTCTTATAAGGTACTATCAGATAATTTCTGAAAATTAAATAGTTTGTAGGCCTTGTCCTTTAGGGTAATTTAGAAATTTACAGTTTTACTCTAGGTGTATTATAGACTAATTTATAATACAAAAACTGATCATTTGTTCAAATTCATAATTAAAGGGCAATAACGCCTATAAAGTCATCTTGCAATTTTGGACTAAGCAATCATTTGTAGGCCTTGCTTTGCTGATCATTTGTGCAATTTAAAGTTTTAATCTATGGCTTTGCTGATCATTTTTGCTATTTATAATTTAACTCTAGCTGTTATGGTTTTAAGTTACAGGACAAAAACGGAAAATTTAAAATAAAATTGCAATTTAAAGGCAAAAAATCCTATAAGGAATCATCTGACTATTTCAGACTTATACGGTGAATTGTAGGGCTTGTATTGCTGATCATTTTTGCTATAAACAGTTTAACTCTAGCTGCTACAGCTTTTAAGTTACAGGACAAAAACAGAAAATTTCAGAAAAAATTGTCATTTATGGGCAAAAGCTCATATAAGGAGTCATCTGACAATTTCAGACCAATTGAGTGAATTGTAGGGCTTTTATTGCTGATCCTTTTTGCTATTTACAGTTTTACTCTAGCTGTTACAGTTTTCAATATTGTAAATACCAAAAATTTTGTCAAAAATCGTCATTAAAGGGCTATAACTCCTACAAGAAGCCCCAACAAAACTTCACACTAATAGCAACTATTAAAGACCTTAATGTGCCGATCAATTTGAAGTAAAAGTTTTCTCTATATACAATGGTTTCAATTCAGAAGCCATTTCAGATATTTTCCTATAGGTTTCTTCTTTAAACTAATCCATACAAAAGCAGCTATAGCCACACTGTTAGTGATTCATACAGTATGACTTCACTTCTGAAAAGAGTTCATTTGAATTTTTTTTCTATATGTAATATTTTAGCCAAAGTCTGTAAAAGTAGCTATTTTGAATTTCTGATTGGCATGAAAACATTTGTCAAGTATCATCCAATAAATATTTCTGATAACAGTTGTTTCAATTTGTTTATCCTGGGACCATACTGTGAGGGTTCCCATTGCTCAAACCACGGAGCAGCTCAGCGCTTCCTCTGGTGGCGGATAGGAGAGACCCTCTAGTTAGGGGTTGTCAGGTCATAATACGGAGAGCTTGGCCGCGGACCATAGCGAGTAACGTGTTTGGACATGCTCCTTGCACGATAAAGCCTCTTTAGTAGATTTTAAAAAAGAGTCGGCTCATTTTAGCCGCTTCAAGGCAAAACTGTTTGCCCTTTTAATATTAATCCATATTTTTCTAGTGGCAGTTTAAACTTGATTCTTATGTCCTAATATTTCTGTTGATTAATAGTTTGTTATTTTGTTCACGTCCTGAATATAGCTGATATACTGCTCACTGAGCGTAAAGCAAACACAATCAATCAATCAATCAATTTGTTTATCAGTTGAGAAGCCTTTTTAAACAAATCAGCATTTTAGATTAGCAAAAAATAAAAAACTTTAAAGAACCTTTGTAAAAATACTGCATATAAGTTTAGTTTCAATTGGTTAACCAGTTTCATAGAAAAAGCCTTTTAAAACTTGTTCCATAGGGTCCAATGAGAAACAAAGTTCTGTTGTGACAGCCATTTTGGATTTCCAATCAGATTGAAAAAAAACCTTTCTATAGGACTATGGGATAAACATGCACATACAATGTACAATATGGCTTCAATTAAGTTCTGGGGCCTCAGTGATCGAGTGGTTAAGGTAGTTCATCTATTCATCATGAAGATTGTTCAATGAATACTGGTAATAAGTTATATTTCAATTGGTTAACCTGTTTCAACAACTTTTTAATCACTCATGTTTAACTAAGTCCTGCATTGGTGGCCATTTATTTTATTTTTTTCCAATTGGCATAAAAAACATTAACTTTATACGCATCAGCCAAACAATAATGCTGATAGTATTATTTCATTTGGTTTACTAGTTACAAAGAAGAAGCCATTTAAAACATTTTCCCATTTAAAAAACCCAAAAACTTTGTAAATGACCAACCAATGAACATTGTGACCACGTTTTGTTTCCATTGGTCCTTCCAGTGCTTTCAAGAAGAAGACAAAAATGTTAAAGCTTACTGACCATAACAGCATTAACCACATGGACGCAAAATTATGAAAATATTTCAAATGACGTAGCGGGGCCTCGGTGGCCGAGTGGTCAAGGTAGTTCGTCTACTATTGATCACGTGGTCTGTCAACACCGAGATTGCGGGTTCGATTCTCACTGCAGGCAGGGTGTACTCGACTCCAATCTTAATTGAGAAGGATTGCCAGTTTTCCTACCGCAGGTCAGGGGTTTTCTCCGGGTACTCCGGCTTCCTCCCCCAATAAAAACTGGACGCCATGATATAGCTGAAAAATTGCTGAAAGTGGCGTTAAACACCATCAAACAAACAAACAAATGACCTAGCTAATCTAACAAGGAATGTGAAAGAAACTGTAATGCAATACAACAGGTTTTGAATTTCATATTTTTAATATACAACATTTGAACACAAACTCTAATAATACTGTTTAAAAAAACTTATTGAGATAAAACTGTCATGATCATGGAATACAGCTTCTGAGACAAAATATCATTTATAGTGCTTAAATCATATAAACAAGTTTTAACACTGTTTTAACACTAGCAAATTTACAATACTGCAATAACATTATTATTTTTAAATTAACAATTGTCTGTGGTTTTTCATGTACAATATGACTAGAAATGCATGTTTCAAGATACGAGATTCAAAACATCACTAACAACATCACAACCATATTAAAAATTTTTTATCAATATTTCTGGATTCTTGCATTGGTATAGGAATATAGGATCATAATATATTCAGAATATAGAATACAGAAAAGTGCAGACTGAATATTTAAAAAGCTTTTCAAAATGTATTTCCAATTCGGTACTGTGTTTGCATGTTCTACGATGACATCATGAAAGCCATGTTCAAAAGAATGTCCAATGTACCATGTAAGAAATTTTAATTGATAACAGCTGACATTATGTACTATCTATTGCAGTTTTGGATTAGATATTTCCAGAATTTTAATCAAAAACAGTGTTATTGGTTTTGTCATAATAATCTTCATTAGTAAATTATTAATGTCAACTAACAGAGTATGGTGCAGTCAGATGAAATATTTTACTTCATGTGTCAGCAGTTTACCAGTAATTAAACTTCACAATAACCCTACTTTGAATTTTATGCAAAAAGTAAATATTTCTCAGAAAATAATTGAGACAAAGACTACACTTTTTCAGCTCATTACATGGAACTGGGATTTCTATACCGAATATTAGACATTTGTTCTTGATACAGACTTAATGACGGCAAGAATCAGTTGAGCCAGCAGGGTGAACCTGATATGTTAAGCCTTGATTAAAATTTGTATCAAAAACAATACTAGTATGTTCTTTATACCTTTTTGTTAATTTACCAACTTACTGACCCAATAAAATCTGTGATAAGGGCCAATACCATGTTAATGACTTTATCAGAGATACACATCATATCAATTGCAGATAAACAGTCTAGATAAAGATATCACCATCATCAATGCCTTATGATACACAATGTTACAATAGCGGAGAGGTAACAAACATGGGCATTTCTATCTGTCATTCATGCTTCGAATTTGAAGGCATCACTTCAATTACCACTTCTGTCACTTTTTTGGGGTCATTAAAACTGTTCCTGACTGGTATAATGAACATCGCTAATCCTGCCACTACAATCAGTGCACCGGAAAGATAGAATGAAACATCATACGTTCCTAGGGAATCTTTCAACACACCTGTAAAAAATAATTTATGAATATTAAAGGCCTCAGATGATTAGATTTTCATAATTAAATAGTTTATTACTGTGCAGCATGTTTATTATAGTACATGAATTTCTATTTTCCTACTTTGTCCAATTACTTAGTTGGTTAAATGACTGTTATTGTCACTTTCAATTTTCAGCTTTATCATGCATATGGTGTCAGTTTTATTTGAAAAAAAGGAGCCTGGTATACCCTGTGAAAACCCTGCTCTTCACTAGGAAAACTGCAGGAAATCCTCGTCTCTGACCATGGTGAGACTTGAACCCTCAACTTTAGTTTTTACAGGCACATGATCAATAGTAGATGACTAACTACCTTAACCACTCTGACAGCTACTAAGGCCCTTAAGACAGTTATATGTCACTCATAAGTTTACATAATCTACATGTATATAGTACAAACCTCCGATCGGGGGTCCAATTATTGCTCCAACTCCATTACTCAGCATCAGGTATCCAAATCCATCTCCAAGAGACTTTTCTCCCAGAAGGTCAACTGTGAAAATGACAAGTAACCCTAATATGCCTCCAAATCCAAGTCCATGTACAAACATGATAAACGATAATGCTTCGACGGTTTGAAAAATTGTTATGGGCACTACTAAAGTAAAAACTCCAATAATAATATTCCACATGATGTACATATATAATCTGCTTAAACGTTGTATATTTCCTAACCCTCCACCAACTATACAACCGATGAAACAACCAATCCCTTCAAAGGTTATTATTATGGCTGCATCCTCTTTTGATAAGCCCATATTGACATAATATTCAGGTCCTAGCACCCATGCTATTGCTGCTCCCATATTCCATACAATATTGTTTAAAAAGAAGACTAAAAACGAAAAATCACATAGAACATAACAATGCTTGAGTGACTGATTTTCTGTTTCATCGACATTGAGTTTTGTAGTTTTTATTCCATTTTCTATAGATGTTGGTAACATCTTTTCATTTTCATTTAACCCTGCATCAGTTTTGTCAGACTGCTCTACATCATTTTGGTCCACTGTTTCCATGGACACTGGTCCATTTCTACTATTCACTTTATCTAGCTGGAGCTCTTCCTGTGGATCCAACACTTTCAATGTCTTGTCCTTCATCACTTTTACTTCCAATGGAAACAAGAGGGCAGCGAATGCCACACACTGAAGCATCAGACCTGCCAGAATGAACATTGATCCTTTCCAGCCATAATAACTTATTACAGTATGACCTATAAATGGAAAGACGATGTTACCTAAACCAGAACCACTGGTCACTATTCCAGAGGCCAAACTGCGGTGTTTATTAAAGTAGAGTCCTGCCAATACACTAGAAGGTAAATATGCCATGGCAAATCCAAGACCTGTCAAAACAAAAAGGGGAAATAACTATGATTTTATATATAATTTAAATTACAATAGAACTAGAAATGTAGTAAATAATCTATTTTTAGTCAAATGTTGCATATAACAATCACACCTACTGATATGTTAAACTGAGAAAAGGAACAGAAATATATTTTTCATAAATCTATAACAAGAGGCTCTAAAGAGCCTGTAGCATTCACCTGATTTATAGAGGCAAAGAAGATGGCATTTCCCTGATGTTAAACTAAGTCCTGCAACTTTCAATTTTATACTGGCATAAATAACATTATCTTTGAGACCATCCAATGAATCTTGCTGTTTGGTTTCAATTGATTCAATAGCTTCAGATAGGGGGCCATTTCAGACATTTTTCCTATAAGTATCTATGTTAAATTGATTCCTACAATTGCAGCCATCTTTGATTTTGGATCAAATAAGCAAGCATAAACTTTTAAGAGAACCATCCAATAAAGATTCACATACAATATGGCTTGAATCAGCTTTTAGCTTTGCAGTTTCAGAAAAGATCTCATTCGAAAATTATTCCTAAACAGTCCTCTGTTAAAACTTAGTCTGTAAGGGTAATGGTGGCCATTTTTACTTTATTATTGGCATAAAAATATTTGTACAGGACCATTCAATAAATACTCACCTAGAACTTTTGTTTTCCATTGTTTAATCGGTGTCAGAGAAGAAGCCTTTTTCAAACTTTACCTATAGGGTCCTGCGTTAAACTCCTGTGGTGTGGTCCTTTTGAATTTCCAATTGGCATAAAAACATAACCCTTACAGAGTGCCATCAAATGAATACTTGTGAAAAGTTTTGTTTCGATTAGTTAACTGGTTTCAGAGAAGAAGCTTTTAAAACTTTTTCCCCATAGGTTCCTATATTAAACTAAGTCGTGCATTGGAGGCCATTTTGAACTTTCTGTTGGCCTAAGAAGCATAAACTTTATAGAGGACCAACCAAACAATATTGCTAGTTTTTGATTGGTTAACCAGTTTTAGAGAAAGAAGCTTTTTAAAACTTTTTCCCATTGGGTCAAAGTTAAACTATGTCCTGTAGTCGTGGCCATTTTTGAATTTCCGATAGGCATAAAATAAAATACACAAAGACGCCATTTTGATTACCGTAAAAAAATAACAACAGTCTGCAGCTCACAAGGGAAATGACTAAAAGGACAACAAATAAGCTTATTCAAAATTGGTACATAAATAAATTTCAATGTTAAATAGATAAAATAAGGATCATTTTGACATATTTATTCATATTTTCTTGTGTGACTTACATAAACAGGCTCGATTTTAAAAAAGAAAGTACAATTGAGGATAAGACCAAAACAAATTATTCAATCCTGTCAATGTTCCATATAACTTTTTGTCCAACTGGCAATTAACATGGTTCCCTATCTTTTATTTATGTAAAACTTTGTATGTATAAAATTTTTTTGTTATAGAGTGCATTAACATTATCATCCTCACAAGTCAGGGTTTCTGTGTCCACGAAACCCTGACAAACTTAGCTAGGAAACTCCCGGGCAAGAAGGTTTTCATATGAAGTCACACCTTTAAAATACCAACCAATGAAATTGCTAAAACGAAGCAAGTGTTTGGAAGTAGAATATACAACATGGTAGCAGATAGATAGATCAATAAACAAAACTAATAAATATCACAATCATAACAAGCTATTAACACTTTTATACAAAATCCACGAATTTTCACATGGTCTATGAAACACATCCATTTGTTTATTTACAATTGACATCGGGATATCCCCTAACCAAGTAGTGTATATGAGAGCGAGTTTTTGATTGGCTAGATGCAGGTATGATTTAGCCAATCAAACCAGAGGCTCTTAAGAGCCTGTATCGCTCACCTGATTTTATAGGCAATGAAGATGGCATTTCCCTGATGTTAAAGTAAGTCCAGTAATTTTCAATAAACTTTAAATAGGACCATCCAAACAATATTACTAGAAAGCTTTGTTTCATTGGTTAACCCGTTATATAGAGAAGATTTTTTTTTATTTGCCATTGGGTCCTATGTTAAACTAAGTCCTGCAGCGGTGGCGGCCATTTTGAATTTCCAATTGCCATAAAAAACATAAACTTTATAAAGGACCATTCAAACAATATTGTTAGTAAGTTTTTGTTTACATTGATTAACCGGTTTCAGAGAAGAAGCCTTTAAAAGCTTTTTCCCATAGGGTCCTATGTTAAACTAAGTCCTGCGGTAGCGGCCATTTTGAATTTCCAATTGCCATAAAAAACATAAACTTTATAGAGGACCATCCAAACAATATTGCTAGTAAGTTTTTGTTTCCATTGCTTAACCGGTTTCAGAGAAAAAGCCTTTAAAAACTTTTTCCCATAGGGTCCTATGTTAAACTAAGTCCTGCGGTAGCGGCCATTTTGAATTTCCGATTGCCATAAAAAACATTAACTTTATAGAGGACCATCCAAACAATATTGCTAGTAAGTTTTTGTTTCCATTGATTAACCGGTTACAGAGAAAAAGCCTTTAAAAACTTTTTCCCATAGGGTCCCATGTTAAACTAAGTCCTGCGGTAGCTGCCATTTTGAATTTCCAATTGCCATAAAAAACATAAACTTTATAGAGGACCATCCAAACAGTATTGCTAGTAAGTTTTGTTTTGATTGGTTAAACGGTTTCAGAGATGAAGCCCTTTTAAACTTTTTTCTTATGGGGTCGAATGTTAAACCAAGTCCTGCGGTGGCGGCCATTTTGAATTTCCGATTGGGATAAAAAACATTAACTTTATAGAGGACCATCCAAACAATATTGCTAGTAAATTTTCTTTCCATTGGTTGACCGGTTTCAGAAAAGAAGCCTTTCAAACTTTTTCCCATAGGGTCCTATGTTAAATTAAGTCCTGCGGTGGCAGCCATTTTGAATTTCCAATTGCCATAAAAAACACAAACTTTATAGAGGACCATCCAAACAATATTGCTAGTAAGTTTTTGTTTCCATTGATTAACCGGTTTCAGAGAAGAAGCCTTTTAACACTTTTTCCCATAGGGTTCTATGTTAAACTAAGTCCTGCGGTGGCCGCCATTTTGAATTTCCAATTCCCATCAAAAACACAAACTTTATAGAAGACCATCCAAACAATATTGCTAGCAAGTTTTGTTTTGATTGGTTAAACGGTTTCAGAGAAGAAGATTAAAATGTAAAAAGTTTACAGACGCCGCCGCCGCCGACGACGATGCCGACGGAGGCAAAGTGATAACAATAGCTCACCTGACCCTTTGGGTCAGGTGAGCTAAAAAGTGACTTTTTCGCCTGGGAATTTCCTAGCTAAGTTTTTCAGGGTTTTGTACACACATGTGGACACAGAAACACTGACTTGTGAGGATGTTACATTATTTTTTATTTCACAAAATTATACAAAGAATCTTTAAAGAAAAAAAGTTGAAATTCTTTGCAACCCCTAGTATATGCATTTTATGCAAAATAGGTTTTCTGACAATTTCAAGCAAACAAAGCTTTTAGAAAGACTCAATCAACTAAATGCAAATACATAAAAAAAATATAATACATTTTTGCAAGCAAAAGCATTCCAATTGCAATAGTTTGCATTTCACATAGCAAAATCCCTATTTTTATACATACATATCATCTGATGATTTCGTCCGTATGAAGACATTATTAGAGCTTTATGAGCATAAGGCAAAAACATGAAAAAACCTCATTTTTAACCTTTAAGGGGACAAAACCATTATAAGGGGTGTTCTGAAAGCTTCTACTACATTGAGACTTTTGTGGAGCTTTATTAGCTAAATGTTTAAGCAAGCAACAGCTTTTCTCTATCTACAATTGTTTTCATTCTATTAGGCAAAAACATTGAAAAACACTATTTTTTATTACCTTTAAGGGGCAAAAACCCCTAAAAGGGGTCATCTGACAACTTCTACTGCATTGAGACTTTTGAAGAGCTTAATGTTTAAGCAAGCAACAGCTTTCCTCTATCTACAGTAGTTTTCATTCCATTAGGAAAAACATGAAACAATTTTATTTTTTAAGTTTAAGTGGCCAAAACCCTTATAAGGGGTCATATGACAACTTTATTCAACTTGATAGAGACTTTGTAGAGGTAAATGACCTGAATGGGTAAGCAATTTCAAATTATGAACAAGTCGTGTTCATTCTATAAGCAAAAAACACAATTTTTACCTTTTAAAGGGAATAACCCTTAAAAGGGGTCATCTGATGGCTATGGTCCAATAGAGACTTTTGTAGAATTTAATGAGCTAAGCAAGCAACAGCTATTTTATTACTGCATTAGTTTTCATTCAATAATAAAAAAAACATGATTTTTTACCTTTAAAGGGCAAAACCCCTAAAATAGTCATCTGACAACTATGGTACATTGGACACTTTAGTAAGAGGTTTTTGAGCTGAACATTTCAGCAAGCAAAAGCATTTCTCTGTCTGCAATAGTTTCATTCTAAAAGGCAACCACATTAAAAAAATGGTTTTTATTACTTTTAAGGGGCATAACCCCTAAAAGAGGTCATCTGACAATTTCGACCTAAAGGTGACTTTTGTAAAACTTATGATTCATCAGATTTTTCCTATCTGTTATAGTTTTTGAGTTATAAGCCATTTTAAGTGATTTTACCATATGTTATAGTTTTCGTAACAGTGGCCATGTTTTTTATTGGATCCATTCGAAATAACAATTGTTTGTTGGCAACATGCCATATCCTTCTTGCAAAGTTTACATGCCATATATCATTCTTGCAAAGTTCAAGTCAAAGTGGTTCAGTGGTTTCAGAGGATAAGATTTTTTAAATAGTTTACGATGACAGACGATGACGGACGCATAGTGATGGCATAAGCTCACATGGTCTGTGGGTTTATGCCATCACTATGCTTTACTTTAGTCTGTCAACTAATTTGTATTTTGAATGCTGTTTTATGCCATTTTCAGCAATTTGTCAGCTATATCATGGCATCCAGGTTTAATTTTGGTACCGAAGAAGCCGGAATACCCAGAGAAAACTGCCAATTTTCAGTAGGAAAACTGGCAATCATTGTCAATTGTCGAGCATATCCTGCCCACCATGAGACTTAAACCCTCAACCTCATAGTACACCTCATCTGATTGAACCCATAATTATCTATCCCCTGTATAGAGGTATACAAATACCTTATCTAAGAGTAAATGTATGTTAATTATATATACATGTAATAGTAAATATCAAGTCAAATTTATTTGTATTGTTCCAAGTATTCATATTGCTTACAAGGTGTAAACAAAGTTATGTTTAGTAAAAAAAATATTTTCAATTATTGAAAAAATAGAATAAGTGTGCAAAATACATTTTTTAACACATCCCATCAACATACATGTATACTGCTGCTAACAAACCCACTTAAAAATATACAACTAATGACTAAGCAAGATTCAAAATCATTCAATGTGCACACAGCTTTGCCATATTATAGGATTAAACACTGTGTTTGAGGAAATTACAAATTTGTTAACTCCTGCAACTCACTCACAAACTAAGTAAATTACCATCTAGACCTCAAAATTTACGAAAATGCCAGAAAGCGTAGGAATATGCAAAACATACATTGTAGTACCAAAAAAGTCTCACACCCACATGACTTACATCCTGCTTCCTTGGAATCATGTGATTTGGTGACACAATACACAAACAAGATGGCTGCTGCCAGGTTTTCGTTGCGTTGCAAGAATAATTTGCTTTTCTAAGGACAGAACAAAAGTTATTGGAATGAAATGTCATTGTCAGGATAAATTTGTTATACAATCAGTTACAGGAGGCTATAGAAATATATGGAGTGCATGAACAAATTTGTGTCGCGGCTAAGGTAACTCCTTGCGAAATGTGTTCATGCACTCCATATATTTCTGTATACCCCGTATAATTTACAATTTAGGACTAGTCTGCCCCAAAATGATAAATTAATATCCTTTGTGATTCATATATATACTAATTTTAAGAAATGTTTCTTATCAGTCTTATTGAAGTTCAAAAAGAATCTAGTGATAGCTGATAGTATGACCTACAAGGATATTTAATCCTGGATTCAAATTGCCACTTTGTCAAGAAAATGTTCAATCATATCTATAAATATATTTATCACTGGGATGCATTTAACTGTGTTGTGTTAATATACAATAGTGGCAAACTTTTTATTTTTAAATAGAGCCAAAACGACGAAACATGATCATACACAAAGTGGTGTTTGACTTAAGAATAAGTTTTGTTTGTTTGTTTGATGGTGTTTATCGCCACTTTCAGCACTTTTTCAGCTATATCATGGCGTCCAGTTTTTATTGGGGGAGGAAGCCGGAGTACCCGGAGAAAACCCCCGACCTGCGGTAGGAAAACTGGCAATCCTTGTCAATTAAGATTGGAGTCGAGTACACCTTGCCTGCAGTGAGAATCGAACCCACAATCTCAGTGTTGACAGACCACGTGATCAATAGTAGACGAACTGCCTTGACCACTCGGCCACCGAGGCCCCCACTTAAGAATAAGAGACATGTACTAAACTGTATATTTCTACGAACCTTTGGTAAATTTATTGCTTATGTACAACCTGACGACCATCTTGAATGGAATTCTGGGATATTGGATATGATATTGAATGATAAATATCTATTAAATCATTCATATATATTTTATTTAATTTTTGTCTTGTAATATTATTTAGAAATATTTTTATCTCATTTTTCACAAAAATAAGGCTAGCATTGCAAAAGAATAAAAAATTTTGCCTGCTAGACATTTTGGATTAAAGGATTAGAAAAGAACATAAAAAACTTATTTAAGCTTAACTTAATTTGCAGATTAAAAATTTATATTTGTTTAAATCAAATTCATATAATAAATTTAATTTGTATAAATAGTTAAAAGTTTAATTAAAAACAAAATAAGCATTTACAGCTGCTTGAAAAACTAGGGTAATTAAAGGCAGCACTCTATGTTATGCCATGCTATACTCAAAAGTGGATTTTGAAAGGACTTTTGATGTCAAGTGAGATAAAAACTGGTTTGTGGTTTCACTGCAAAATAGCAGTGACTGCCAAACATTTTCTAATTACCTGCCAAAACTCCATACAGAATATACAAATATATGATACTATCTACAAATGGTATACACAGGAGGCTGATAGTACTGAGTAGACTTCCAAGTATTGCCACTCGTCTGTGACTCATGTGGTTCATTAAAAAACTAACAAATGGCCCTGCAATTAAAGAATAATCTTACAAACAGGAAAAAAAAATTAAGTTATATTACCAGATGCTTCCAAGATACTATCGTCACTTATCTGAACAACATAGACAAAAATTTGATAAATCAGCTTTTAAACGTAGTACATGTATATATATATATATATATATATATTATAATAATGGTATCTACTGATTCCAATGACTACAGTTCAAAATGGAGCTGTATTGATGAAAAAACAAGAATAACCTTAATGGACAGTTTTTTTACGGTTTTTTTTTGGTTGGATGTAGACTTGCCAAAAGTCCCTTTGAATTTGCTATTGGAGAGATACACCTTCATTATCAACATTTCCTATACTATCAGCTTGTGTACAAAGGGACTTGTAAAGTCTGCATAGGCTGTGACCATATTCCAGTCACCTATAAATAGAACACATAAACATCTCAAACCTTCCCAGTAAAAGATAATAAAATTTAATTGGTTCTGACAGCAGAGTTTCAATTTAACATGTTGTTAGAGTGCTGTGTCATATTACAAAAAACTTCGAGATAAACTTTCAATATTACTGTGGTAAAGTAAAAGTGATCATAAGTGAATTTTTATTCGGTTGCACAATGTGCAAGTTATAGTTATAGTTGGGGATCATCAAGTTAGAGTTTCAGCTGAACTTTGATTTCAAGTTCAATTTGGAGTTCGAGTTGAATTCGAGTGACAATTTGAGTTGATAATCCGAGTTAACTTCTAGTTAGAGTAGGAGTTTGAAGTTAAATTCATAAAATTATTTGTATATTTAGAGTCATTATGTTTAACAGACACCCCTTTTAAAAATATTGTTAACAGGGATTAAAATTAAACTTCTTGACAAACGTAGTTACATCTATATTTACATGTGTATCATAATATCCCTAGAAGATGAGCAAGGCTTCCTTTTGGGATGTTAAATCAACAAACAAATATGAGACACTCTATTTAATCAAATGTAAACAGGTACCAAACAGCAAAATTTTTAACTTGTGTATGTGACTTTGTAAGCACTCAATGGAACTTCAAAGATAAGGTCCACATGTGTGCAACATGTAATAATTGTACTTTGCTATATTGTGAACTGTATCCAGGGAGGGGTAACTAATTTCTTCTATAAGTCTAATTATTTTTTGGATAAGTCTAACAATGAATGCACCCCAAAAGTATCTCAATTGTTTCTATTCCCCAAAAATAATGAACAAGTTAACTTGAAGTTTAACTTACACTCGAACTCTGAAGTCATCCTCAAAGTTTAGTTTGGACAGTCAACTCAAAGAGTAACTTGAATTCCAACCCAAACTCGAAATTTAACTCGGTATCCAACTCGAACTTGCATTGTAGTTCAACTAAAACTTTAACTTGAACTCAAACTCCATGATCCGCTACACCCGGTGAGGTATGTGTGATGGCAGCAAAAAAGGGTACCTATTTTGTGTGTGATCAACTTCACCTACAGCTTTCAACCCAGATCCCTGAACCTTCACAGAAAGATAGCACTCATATTGAAGTTGTGTACCGTATTATGGAATTGTTTGAGGAATTTTCCCCATTTTTCCAGACTTGGGAACTTAGTCATTTTTCAGCAAATTGATAGAAGATGGTAACTATTTTGCGTAATCAACTCCTCCTACAGGTTTCAACCCAGATACCTGAGTTATAAAACACCTGAACAGAAAGATTGTACACATATAAAAGCTGTGTAACTTTATTATGGAATTGTTTGATGAATTTTTTTCTTTTTTTTTCAGACGTGGAACTAACTCATTTGTTTGGCAAATTTTTTTAGATCATAGTAGTTTTTGTGTAACCCTCCTACATTTTTGACACATATCCCAAAATTTCTTTCAACAAATTGTAAACCATTCAGCATTTTTAAGTTACTTGCTTTGCAACCCAACCATTACAGATTTTTAGACGTTGAAATAGACATTGAAGATATACTACATTATACATGTATATTGTCAAAACGTAAATATGTTGATATTAATTCATACCAAAAAAAAAACGATCGTGGAAAGCCTATTGACATGTACAGGATGCATTGTTTTGCTCTCATTTGAAATTTCAACATTTGCCAATCTTTTTCAAAACCATGAAAGAATAAAGCCATTGTAATTGGTTATTGTTGTTTTCCTATTATCATCACTTATGAAGAGTCAGTTTCTTCATTTTTTTTTTAATTCCTTCGACACTTTCTACATACTAGTAATGTGACTTCCTGAAGCCATAATATACAGAATTAAATGTTTATTAAAATAAATTTATTCAACATCTATAAAGAATGTGAAATTATAGCTGCCTTGTCATCAGGAAGGTTAAGGCAAAATCGTGGCTATCAGTAATACTATACAATTACTGCACTTGAAAGAGATCAATATGAGGTGTTATGGAGCAGGGTAGAATAATATTGAACGAGGCAAAGCCGAGTTCAATATTATTCTACCCTGCTCCATAACACCTCATATTGATCAAGTTCAAGTGTAGTAATTGTTTTATTACATAATTTATTGAGTCAAGAAATGGAATATACAAATTTTTTTATTCCGGAAAGTGACTGTCTTTCATAATGTTTATTACTCGAAAATCGAAAAATATCGACATGTAGTGGTAAATGGGTAAGCAAAGAGTGGGGAAACGCCATATTCATTATGGTAGGCGAAAGGCACTGCACAAAATCGATTTCATATATGACATTAATTATCACTTAGATAGTAATTTAATTATCGACACCAATCAATTTTACCTATGTAAACATACTTTAATTAGGAGAAATCTGTAAAGTTTGATGAGTTTTTGATCGACTAGAAATGTTTCCGGTCAACTTTTCTATACTTTGTTGTTGATCAATTTTTAAAAGTTATATATCACTTTGTAGCTAATGCTAAGGGGAATACGAGGCCGTATTCACATTTTGACCGGGTTGTAAGGTCGTTGAGAAATTATAGTTCAAAGTTGAAAGTTTGCACTTTTACTTTTCATACCAGGTATTTTCCGGCGAAGTTTTCTATACTTTCCTTTCAGTAATATTTTATAAACTATATATCATTTTGAAGCTAAATGAATAAACTTTATCAAACACTAAGAATTATTTGACCGGGGTGAAGCATTTTGGAGATATCTGGGTTCTAATCTGAAAATTTGATATGTGCAAACTCACAAAAAAACATTTCCAGTCAACTTTTAGGTACTCTATCAATAATTAATTGCATTAAACTATATATCTCCATAAAGATCTTTTAAATATCTTCCAGATGCATTTTTAATTTTTATTCTATGTTAACCCGTTAAAAAGTTATGAACAAAAATATAGGTGTTTTTATGTTTCCGGTTTTTCCATTTCCGCGTTTTAGCCCACACCGATTTGATTGGCTATCGTATTTCCGTTGGGGGAAAAAGCACGTGCTAGGTATTTTCATTCATAAATTTCTCACGAGAGTGCAATATGGTTTTTTATTGAGTAGAATGAGTGTTTTGCAAACCAATATGATAGGAAATGGAAAGTCACGTGTATTGGTTTAGGCCAATAGGAAAAAGGCAAACATATATATTATGTAATAATTAGTTTTATTGCAATTTTATTACCAATCTGTCATAGTTAATTAGTTTAATTTGTTTTGTTTTCTGACCTCATTTTAAGACACTGCAGTCTTTACAAGTCCCTTTGTACACAAGTGGATAGTATAAGAAATGTTGAAATCGGTCTCTCTAATAGCAAAAAAATTTTCAAAGGGACTTGTGGCAAGTCTAGGTTGGATGGTGTTTAATGCCTCTTTAAGCTATTTTTCAGCTATATCATGGTGTACAGTTGTTATTGAAAAAAGAAGCTTTAGTACCTGGAAAAAAACCAAGGTACTTGCTAGGAAAACTGGCAATACTTGTCAGTTATGATTGGACTCAAGCAGTGAGACTTGCAATCTAATTAAAATTAAATCTTTCACTTGCTCCCCCTTTTTGGTATGGTTGCTACATGGTTAACCTCTACTAAATAGATTTAAATAGGTGACCATTATAACATTTATAGAATACTGAATTTACCTGAAGTTCACTATTAGTGACAACCATAATTATTTTCTCAAAATACCATGTCTTCCCTAAAAATTGAAGAATGTGTCCATGGGACACAGATGCCCCCGCTTAATGAAGTCCCAAACAGGAAGTAGTTGTCCGACAGGTCTGAAAGTCGCTTAGGCCTACAACTTGTGATTCTGAACCACCCTGCCAAATTTCAAATTGTTCTCATGTACAGTTTCTGAGAAAAGCTTGATGGAAATTTGTACGGACAGACAGACGTACATACGTACAAATGAAGTCCCAAACAGGAAATAGTTGTCCGACAGGTCTGAAAGTCGCTTAGGACGTACAACTGAACCACCCTGCCAAATTTCAAATTGTTCTCATGCATGGTTTCTGTGAAAAGCTCGAAGTAAATTCGTACGGACATGAGTAAAACTTATTATTCCCGGCTTGTAACAAATGCGGACTTTTGATTGGTTGGTTACCCGTCAGTACAAATCCCATGCCCCCGGCTGCGTTGCTAACATCGCAGGGTGTACTGTTTGTGCTTTGCCAATGTATGTTCTAGAGTACCAGTGTATGTTATTCCACAAATGAACATTTCTGTTTTTTTATATTTGTATTTGTACTTCCTTTCAAACACTGTAGATCCCCTAAATTCACACTGACACACATAAATATAAATTAAATCAGTACTTGACATCATTGTATGTTGACATTAATATAGCGTGACTGGAGGCGCCAAAATACCGAAAGTCGGAAAAACAATGTAAAACAAAATAAAAACTCTTTAAACTCGCTAAGTCTGAGGTTGTTACCAAAGGTAACATCCTCGACTTGGTAATATGGGCATTTTCTGCATAAAAAACGTATAATTTTTTGTGAGCAACTGTGATGACGTTGCCAATTTACCTTATTTCTGAAGACGAAAGAACATATTTTCAGCATTTTACACTTGTAAGCTGGGGATAAATCCGTTACCTACGTTATTACCTGGACGTATGGAAATTGTACCACCTGAAAGTACTTCTGGACAACCTTCACCCGGGTAATAACGTAGGTAACTGATAATGCCCCCTGACATGACATCGCGGGGGCATAAAAATATCTGACCCCCACTACAAGATTAAAGTCTAATAAGAATGTTTTGTAAAGTTTACAAAATTACATCACAAATAGAGCTAGTTTCAGTTGTCAGATGGATGGAAATAGGTGCCAATCTGTTAAGTTTCGTACAAAATCTAATACTTGCGTGAAATTAATAAATTTGGATTCATTTCACTTCTAAAATATTTCTGCATTATATAAAATTAATTTTAAACAGGTTCATTCAGAATTACAATTTTTATGCAAAGTGAAAGTAGAACTACTTTGGTTCTTTTAAGCACTACTTTTTACTACGGCATCAACTGATTGGCTATTTAGTAGAGGTTAACCTAAATGTTAATAATTAAAATTAAATCTTTCACTTGCTCCCCCCCTCCCTTTTTGCTATGGTGACTACTTTGCAAGCATAGCAAAATGGGGGGAGCAAGTGAAAGATTTAATTGTAATTAGATTGTGAGACTTGAACCCACAACCAGAGTGTTGACAGGTTCATGTATGTGACCAACAGTAGATGACTACCTTAACAACTCTACCACCAAGGTGCCCTATCATATAGGATGACATACAATACTGGTACATGCATGTGACCAACAGTAGATGACTACCTTAACAACTCTACCACCAAGGTGCCCTATCATATAGGATGACATACAATACTGGTACAAGCATGTGACCAACATTAGATGACTACCTTAACAACTCTACCACCAAGGTGCCCTATCATATAGGATGACATACAATACTGGTACATGTATGTGACCAACAGTAGATGACTACCTTAACAACTCTACCACCAAGGTGCCCTATCATATAGGATGACATACAATACTGGTACAAGCATGTGACCAACATTAGATGACTACCTTAACAACTCTACCACCAAGGTGCCCTATCATATAGGATGACATACAATACTGGTACATGTATGTGACCAACATTAGATGACTACCTTAACAACTCGACCATCACTGTGCCCCATCATAAAGGATAACCTACAATACTGGTACATGCATGTGACCAACAGCAGATGACTACCTTAACAAATCGACCATCACTGTGCCCTATCATATAGGATGACCTACAATACTTAAGTCTTGCAAGTTTAAACAGAAGATATTTTAACGAGGTCTGCTCCATTGAAAAACAATGGATATCTTGGACACCAATTACGATCACCGACAAGTGGTCAATTGTGGTCCAGATACCTTAATTAGATTTGATTTATTAATTCAAATAGATATTGTACCATGGAGTATGAAAAAGGTGATATATATGTTAGTTCTGGTATGATTTCGATATAACACTGCTGATGAATGAAGTTATTAACAAACATAATTAACAATGGGTCAGTCTACTGTGATAGGGGGAACTATTTGTGTGTGCTTAAAGCACATCAACAATGGGTCAGTCTACTGTGATAGGGGGAACTAACTCCTGTGGGCTTAAAAAACATTAACAATGAGTCAGTCTACTGTGATAGGGGAAACTTACTCATGTATGCTTAAAGCACATTAACAATGGGTCAGTAAACTTCGATAGGGGGAACTAACTCATGGGTGTTTAAATAACATTAACAATGGGTCAGTCTACTGTGATAGGGGGAACTAACTCATAGGTGCTTAAAAAACATTAACAATGAACTTATTCTGATGCTTATAATTAACTCTTTAGATAGGAATATAATCACCTTACCTTCAATCAAACTGATTTAAGTCCATTTCTAAGCTCATTTCCATCGATACCCTTACATTCATACATTTCACTTTCATTTTGAACAAAAAGTCACGTGACAACAATGTGACTTAAATCCAGTGCTTAAATTAGCTTGATTTAATGTATGATGATTATATTCCTAGAGAAAAATATCTAAAGAAGTGAATTATATATAGAATAACTGGATAAAAATGTTTTATTAAATCTGACAACATGAAATGTGACGACCCAGACTGGTGTCGCAAAATCTGCTGTTTTGCTTATGGAGAGCTCTCTGACGTCCCACGCATAAAAAAAAAAAAAAAAAAAAACTTTGGACAGCAGAGGATTCTCGGACTACTGTACCATGTGCACGAGACTGTGACTGAAATAATTAGCATACATATTTTATTATTAACTCAAGTTTGACATGTTTAAATATTTCACTGACTTTAATTTTGTTTACAAATTTACTTTTAATTAAAATAATATTTTTTTTTAATAAAAAAAAACCTTGCATTGACAAATACATGTATTTTATACATGTTTCTACATATATATACTAGTATTTAACATTACCTGCTCCAAGAAACACCCCTAGATTGATGGAACCAATGAGAGAAACTTCAGCAACATCCACTTCAAAATGTTCTAGGAACTCAATGTTGTAAAGTCCAATTATTCCTGCAATACCAAAGGTCATCACTTGGATGGAAAATCCAGATAACCCTATGACTAAATTCCACCATTTTGGTACCATCTTAGGAGTTCTTCGTAGGTTATCTTTAATAAATAAGGTAGTCAAACTTATACAAGCATATACAAATTTCAATGATTAAAATGAAAAACTAAAACTTTTTTATCATTTTAAACCCAAACAATTTTTGACAGATCCAAAATCTAGGTTACTTTTTAAAAACAGTCAATCAAAACTGAGGTAAATGATATGTTCTCTGTACAACTGTACATGTTTGTTGTTATGACTGTGTTATATGTGTCACAAGCTTAATGATAATAAATTAATTAAAATTGTAACGCAAATATATGATTTCTAATCCTACATTTTATTTTCATTTTCAAGCCTAAATGCACCGTTGCACACATATATACATGTAGATTAATGCACCATACAGATTTCTTTCTTGTAAAGTAATAACTATATAATGAGAAAAAGTCAAACTTGCCTGTAGTAAAAGAGTAATTTTGTTAATTGTGAAAAATAATACTTGAAGAAACTTCAATGAATAGTGAAGCAGTTAATTATTTAAAAACTAAACACGCACACACCCCATAAAAACAACAAACTACCTGTATTAGATAGCACATACCTGTTAATTAAAGACGTAACAAAATGAAGTTCTAGATATTACCATGGCAATGTCATCAAGGCTGCTAGTATTTATTCCTTTTCATCTAAAAGTATGAGCAGAGTACATGTACAATTTTAAATTGGTTTCAGTATGTCTACTGTTAGCATAAAAACATTATAACTTCTGTCTATCTGTGGATAAGGGCCATAGAAGTCTTCTTCTGCCTTTTTGTTTCTTAGTGACCTAGCAGTCTACTTCTGATTGTCTTTGCATAGGTGGCTTAAAAGTCAACTTCTGCCTGTCTGTTCCTTAGTACCCTTGCCGTCTACTTCTGATTGTCTGAGCCTTATTTCGCTAGCAGTCCTGACTGTCTCAGCCTAAGTGCCCAAGTAGTCAAATTCTGCCTGTATGAGCCTTCATTGTACATTGTAAGTGCACTAGAAGTCTACTCCTGCCAGTCTGGTCCTTAGTGGTAACTTAAGTGCCAGAAAAGTCTACTTCTACCTGTTTGGGCCCTATTGCCCTAGCAGTCTACTTCTACCTGTCTAAGCCTAAATGCCCAAGTAGTCTACTTCTATCTGTAAGTCTTAGTGGTAACATAAGTGCCCTAATCAGTAGTCTACTTCTGTCTGTCTGTCTGTGTCTTATATTAGTGCCCTAGCAGTCTATTTCTGTCTGTCTGAGACTTAGGGCCCTAGAAATCTACTTCTGTCTGTCTGTGTATTAGTGCCCTAGCAGTCTTCATCTGCCTACATGTATATTAGCCTTAGTGCCAAAGCAGTCTACTTCTGTCTGTCTGAGCCTTAATGCCCAAGAAATCTACTTCTGTCTGTATGTCTGCATATCAAGCCTTAGTGGCCTAGCAGTCTACTTCTGCTTGTCTGTGTCATAGTGCCCTTGCAGTATTTCTGCATGTCTGAGTGTTAGTGCCCTATAGCTAGCAGTCTAGTTCTGCAAACTTGAAGATGAGTGGTTATTTCTGACAATAAACTTTTATCCATTATATCCTGAATAGAATACAGCTCTGATAAATTTTGCTTTGGTCTACACATTCATTGTGGAGGTTGACACAGGGTGGAAAAAACTTCCAACTTGCCTATCTGACAACCTTTTGAAATGGATATGCTTTTTCTTTAGTCTTACCACAAAACCTGAATGTAAATAATCATTTAAATAAATCAAAAAGCATTTATGCTCACAACATTTTTTTTTAAATAAAACTTAAAATCAAAGTGGATTGATAGGTTTATTGAGCAAACAATCATTGAAGAAAGTGATGGTCCAATGGGAACAAAATTGTTAACTGCCACGGTAAAAGTATGATTCATTGGGTAGAGACATAGATTTAAGCCTTTTGTAGCCACTCTTTTAAAAAAATCTACAAATGTGTCTTTACCATGCAAAAAGGAAGGGTCTGTGGTCAGGTGTTCTGTACAACTGAACCTTACAACCCCAACAAAATGTCTCTCTTATCTGTCACCTGGGGATGCACTAGCCAGCTATATGGGTTTAGCACTGGAAAGATATTAGTAGTGGAAACTGGTAGCGTTTGGCAGCTGGGACGTTAAGTTTGTACAGTTTTTATTTTCAACTGTTTCCACACCAGAAACAACTATGAAAATATGTAAACCACTAAACAGCATTAATAATGCATATGTACATGTAATGAAGGACCGCTGAAAAACACAAACACATTTTTAAAGTTTTTTTTCAAATTTATATAAAAATTTTGCAGGTAACTTAAGTACATGATTGTCCCATGTTTAATACATGTAATAACAGGTAAAAAAAAGTTTGTTTCGTTGCTCTTAGTGGGTACACTTTCTTATTAACAACTCCTGTTTAACAATAAGTTACCCGATTCAGATTATGTGGAAAAATATTAATGATGACTAATTACATTCATAATTGAATAGCTTGTTCATTTTATTTCATAAGAAGTACACAAGTTGCCTTGAGATACTTAATTCATAAATTCTTTAAATATTAACTAATTTAACATGTTTAAGGACGACATAAAGCTATATCAATGAACAACATGAATAATTTCATGGCATCAATTCCACGATTGATGCCGTCAGATGTTAACGCAAGCGCAGACGTTATTTCCGGTAAATAAGAAATTCCCATTTTAGTCAGTTTATTTAACTTTTTACTGCAGTAACATGAGAATGGAGATAACTGTAATGTATTTGAAGATTTGCTTGCATCAATTGGGGATTTGATGGTTGGAAATATCCATTTACTGGCTCCGCTTGTGCGTCGCCAGTAAACTAAATTTCCCACCATCAAATCCCCAATTGATGCCGCCAAATTTTCAAATACAATACAGTTATCTCCTAAATGTAGCTAATAGTGCCCATACATAATATCAAAATATCAGTTACAGAAAAGTACACTGGGCTACAATAGGAAGCTACACACTCGACGAATGTATCTAGCTTATCCATCTAATGACCTAATTCAACAAGTTGAAGAAATTTTATGTGAGGTTTACATACAACAAGTAACATGTAGATAAAGCTTAACTGAATTATGTGTGTTTTTGGTTTAATGCCACTTTCAGCAATTTATCAGCTATATATTGAGGCGTTTTTATTGGGTGAGAAAGCCCAAATTACCAACAGTAAATGACTACCTTAATGACTCGGGCACAGAGGCCCCTACTATTTGAGTGTCTTGGCTATTAGGTTTTCAGCTTGTCTGCTTGTATATGCAAAAACAGGACCTGTTAGTTTACTACTTGAAAGGTTGTAAGTTTTTATCTTATATTAGAGAGAGTTTGCATTCATGAAGATGAAGCATGTCACTGACACCTGATGTTTTTTCTGACATACATGTACATGTAAATGTAGCTGACTTTCTCTGGACAATTTCAATGGTTCAAGTATTTTTTTTAAATCAATTTATTTACTATTCGGGTCGATTTCAAAATTTGCCAAGTATTTTGTCTAATGTACTTTATTTAAAAAAGAACTATTTTAGTAATGTTTTCTATCAAATAAAACATTGTTAACAACTTATATTGTAGATTTCCAGTGATTAATGAGCATATTTCATACATCAAATGAAAATAAAGGAAGTGTAGGTAGCAGATTGATGTAAAACAAATATGTCCCAAACCCTAAACTTACTGATTCAAGCACTAATTTTACAGAGATAAACACTTTCAACCGCTTGTATGTGCAATACAGGCAACGATAATGTACTTGTGTATGTTTTAAAGCTACAAAAAACTTGCTGCCTCTTTTTTGTTTAATTTGAGAAATGTTTCTTTTTTGTCCACAACATTTTGTCAACTACAAAACAATTTCAATCTTGGTTGCTAATAAACAATTTGATATCTCTCCTGTTACTAAGGAAGTACTCAATCACTTATTCTACATCCCTTCTACGTAATGGCGTTCAACGCTGCAGATTAAAATCATGGGCAGGATTTTTATTAATATAAAGGTAAGTAATTCATATTGCGTAATTTTTAACATGTCCACTTGGTAACAATACTTTTTGTTGTCATAGAAATAACTTAGAGTTTTCCCTTTTCGATAAAATATGTATAATAGTATGTACTTTCAATTGAAAAAAAAATTATAAACATAGAAGTATAATTGGCGAGATAAAAACAATATATGTCCAAATTGGTCCCCTACATAACGGTCAGCTACTTAACAATGTGTATCGTTATGTAGTTGACAAAATGCGAGGAATAAAGGGTTCTTCTCACTTCAAGATTGATGATGACACATGGGACGAAGCTTTAAAGATGCTTTTCAAAGGCTAATGGACTTTGAGAACATTCTCCGTGTTATGATGCCAGAAATTTATTAACTTTCTGGTTGTACTTGCAAGGAATGCATTTTTGTCAACTACATAACAGTTTGGTCAACTACGTAATTTCAATGTCAACTACATAACCATCTGATGATTCAAATTTATTTTTCATTAAACGATTTAAGAGGCTTCAAATTTTAAATCTTTAAAAATAGGTTAATGTTGAAAATAGTTAATAGAAATATGACCACATATATCAAAACATACAAAAAATACAGGAAGTTAGGTTGTTTCAATGTTCAAATTTTGCGTGATAATAAGCCTTAATGAAAAATATAATCAACCAATCAATAATATAGCAATATCATAGGAATTATTAATACTAATGTACTTTAGTAGAATTGTTTGGTGCTGTCATTGATATGTTTTAGACGTTATAAACAAAAATATATACAAATTTATATTTAAATTGTTATGTAGTTGACATTTCTTTATTACAGTTATTTTAATTCATTGTCAAAACTGCATTTAGGAATGTTTTTAAGATTGCATATTTTGTTTTTATTTTCTCTTCATATTAATAGTTGTGTTAAGCATAATAAAAGTTGAAAACAATTTAATTTTTTTTATATGAAAATTTTATCAAAAACTTGGCATATTTTGAAAAACACCCATTCGTTAAATAACATCACTGGGATCTGTAATATTAAACTCAAATGAACAATCGAATGTTATTGGGTTGAATTATAAATAAATATGTCTCAGTATCATTTGATTTTGTATGTAACCTGGATCATGCTGGATAGTACAGGTCAATGTATACATATATTCAGCTGGTCAAACTTAAAAAAAAAATAATAACCTTGAATTCATGAAATAAGGTTATATAATAATGAATATCAATTAACCTGTTTGTTTGAGAAAGCCAGATTTGTATTCCAATCATTAAGATCATTCACATGTATCCTATAAAAATTAAAGTAAAATAAATTTATTATAATTTGCCTCAATTAATTTGGATTTATTTAGATATATTAATTTAAGCAGTACTTACTACCATGATTTAACACTACCTATCCGTATGGGTGAATTATGCTGAACGGGTCATTGTCGACCTGGGTACTATATCAGCGTACCCAGGGTACGTTTATTACCCTGATAAATTAGTTTTCATATTAAGGTACCGTGGATATAAGAAGCGGTTGCAATCGTACCCTGTTCTTGTTCTACTATCACTTGATCAAAAGCCTACGTTTATACGAAAACTAATATTTATCAGGGTAATTTTTAGAATTATAAACGTACCCTGGGTACGCTGATATAGTACCCAGGTCGACAATGACCCGTTCAGCGTGAATTCATGCATTTAAAGTTTACAGCAATCACATTGAAGATTGTAGTCAGTTGCTTCTGATACTTTAAAGAATATAGTTTGCAATTTTACGAATAAACCTCTAACGTGATAGATGTTGATTAAGAATACCATTGCAGACCTGTGATCCTCAGACATCACTAATATAAACTAATTAACTCCTCGTGTCACCACATGAGATGTAAACATTTGATTATCTCCCTTGAAACATAACGAAGACCGAAATGTACCTAAAAACGAATAAATGATAGCTCACGTGTGATAGCTTCGATCGCTGTCAAGCAAGACGTTTCGTCTGGGTAGAAAACACACAAAACATATTTATAAATCATATTAAAATTGTGAGCATTATAATCTCAACATTATATAATACAATTCAATTCAATTCAATTCAATTCTTTTATTGTCTTTTATTGCATACAACATATAACAATCATGATTATTAAGACATAGACAGACCAGAACTTTTACAGTTACAATAGAATAACAAGATACTACAATTAGGTAAAGTTAGGAATACACAGATTGATGTGGTGTGTTTGTAATAATGTTTACAACTACAGCTATAATAAGGTAAATAAATAACATATTTGTGTTTACTTATTACATGCCAAAAGATCACAGATCAGGAGAGTTTTAAAAGAAAAAGAAAAAAAAATTTTTAAGTATGATTTTATGTTATTATTAAAGACAAAGGAAATTAATATATATTTTTTTTACTAATTACAGGTACTGAAGAACTTCTAAAATTGACTTTTGTCTGTTTGCAAAGGGCACCAAGGGACGATGCTCTAGGATATGTTTGATGTTTTGATACATCACTGCATTCCTCCTTGTGCCCAAAGCAAACACGCAAAATAGCAATAGATAACAGTAAATTAAGAATTTGTCCATCTACAAATGGCACCAAGGGACGGTGCTCTAGGGCATGCGATTCAATGTCTCTGCATACCCTCCTCGTGCCAAATGTAGATTAACAAGTTTTGTCAGGTATGATTGGAACTAAATTTTCCTAATAGTTTTAATATTTCAGGGTTTTCACATGGTAGTATCCATATTAATTTTTTTTCTGGATCAAGATATTGAAAGGACATACAATTTTCAACAATACTTTTCATTTGAATTTCTCTTTCATCCTTGTACTTTTGACATCTAAACAAAAAATGTATTTCATCTTCTACTTCTCCAGAGCTGCAGTTCTGACAAATTCTATGATTAAGGAGAAGACCCTGGTACCTGCCCTTCTCCATCTGCAATTGATGGGCAGAAATTCTTAATTTAAACAAATTTTTCCTCAGCTCAAAATTGTTTATTATAATGATAAAATTTTCAAATCCAAATTTATCTTTCACTTTTGCATACGTTCTGAGCTTTCCTTCACTGTTTTCTCTATGATTCAAATGCCATGTTTTTATATACCGATTTTTCAGGATTTTAAACATTTTGATTTTATTAATTTTTTTATTCTTATCAAGGTTTATGGTAATTTCTGGAATTTGTGTAATAATTGTTTGAATTGAACCATACCATGATGGTTTTTTTTTCTTCAAATAATTTTTTTGAATGAACATAAGCATCTTGTAAGAGTTCAAAATTTTCCAGATTTTCTAGTCTTTGCCAGTAATTTAGCATAGACTTCAGAATATCAAAATGTAAAGGGGATCTACCAAGTTCTGAAAGAATTGCAAAGTTGGAGGCATTTTTATGCACACCAATAATTCGTTTAAGAAATTTTAAGTGTAATTTTTCACAGCCTAAATTTGTAAAAATATTTTCCATTTGAATATTATTAGATTTTAGCATTTTTGAAGAGAAACAGTTGAAGGTGCCCCAAATTTCACATCCATATAATAATATAGGTTTGACTGTATGGTTGAAAACATGCAAAGAGGTATGAATCTTTGGATTAAGTGAAAAGAAGTCTTTTTGTGTAATTTAAAAAGGGCTTTTAAGGCTTTGTTGTACAATTCATTTTGAGCAAAAGAAAAGGTACCAGATGCGCAAAAAATCATGCCCAAATATTTATATTGTTGTACACATTCTAATTCATGATTTTGATAAATAAATTTGGAGCAGATGTGCCTGCCTGCCTTGTTGAAAACCAAGATTTTTGACTTAACGGGATTAAGAGAGAGACACCAATCATCACAAAATTGTCCTAAAATATTAAGTTTGTTCTGTAATCCTATTTCTGAAGAGGACAATAAAACAATATCGTCGGCATACATGAGGCAGTGTATAGGCTTATGGTTTAATATTACTGGATCTTGCGCTTTTTCAAGTAAAAAAGGAAGATCATTGTTAAAAATTTAAATAAGTTTGGGCTTAAATTATCGCCTTGCTTTAAACCTAATTTTGTAGTAATAAATTTTGTTATGCCTTCATCCACACGAATACAGATTCTGCTTACTGAGTACATATTTTTAACTATGTTGTAGAACAATGTTCCGACCCCAATGTCTAAAAGTTTAATCTTTAAGCCTGTGTGAATAACGGTGTCAAACGCTTTTTGGAAATCAACAAAGCAGGCATACACTCTTCCTTCTTTTGATTTACAGTATTCATCAATTATGCATTTTAATATAAACATATGATCTGATGTTCTAGCATTTCTTGTAAATCCTATTTGACACTCATGGATGATTTTGTGGTTCTCTAGAAAAAGATTTAGTCTTTCATCTAAAATACAGTTAAACAATTTTCCTACAGCACTTGTTATTGTGATGCCTCTATATTATTTGGATCATGTTTGTCATTAGATTTATGAATAGGGACTATATATCCCTCTGCCCATTGCGTCGGGTAATTTCCACTTGTTAAGCAAGCATTAAAAAGTTTTTGCAAAGAAGGAATTAAAGTTACATGACCACTTTTAATCATATTGTTAGAAATATTGTCTAAACCAGTAGCCTTGTTAATCTTTAATTTTGAAATAGCATTCGAGATTTCTTTTGTGCTAATTTTTATGTCTAACTCATTAAAAGTTATCTGTTTTTCCATGGTGTCAAGCAGGATCTCGAGAGTTTAATCTCTGTTTAAACTTATCTTTGACTGTATTTAAATTTGTAAAATGTGATATCCAGGCAGATGGCTCTACAGCTGAATTAGTTTGATCTTTATATTTGGATTCTTTAATTTCATTTATAAAATTCCAGTATAATTTTGGGTCATTATCATCTAAAGATTCTAATTGACCTAAGATAGATTCTTTATATTCTCTATATTTATGTTTCCTCAATTTTTTATACTCCCTATATAATTTATACAAATGATTTTTTACAGAGTTATCTTTTGGAAATCTGGAGTATATCTGACCATAACTAATCAAGTTGCTTTTTGTTGTTTTTAAATCCTTATCGAACCATTTCATGTTGGCTGGTTTTTTGTTTTTTTTTAACGACCCTTCTTTTTAAAGATTTGTTGGCAGCATTAAATAGAATTTGATTTAATTCAGCTGCAGAGAATACAATAAAATGCCTTTTTTATTTGAAAAATAATTGCCTTATTATGTTAATGTGTCAAGGGTATTACATTTTAATGAATCGGTATCGCTTCGAAAATTTAATACAATAAATTTCCCTTTTAACATTAATCATTCACTCCGTTTCAACAGCTAGAAAAAAAATTTCATGGCAACAAAAATTATGCGAGCGAATCTCTTCATAAATTTAAAGAGTAACTTTGATTCTTTCTTTTTTTACTATTTAAAAATGGAAAAGGCAATAATAAATACATGCCGAGAAATAACCGTCCGAAAACCAAGTTTTCGTATTATGTAAGTCATTATCGTATAAATCACTCTGCAATTTGTTAAATGTGTTCTTACAAGACCTTTCCTTTTCTTAAACTTTCACAACTCATAAAACAATTACATCGGAGGGAAAAGACAGATAGAGAATTTATTGCCCCATGGCGTAACGAACACTTCTAGTCATGTATGTTAATTAATAATGATGACCACAGCGGGCTACATTTGAATAAAAAACTTGGGGTTATTTCTCGGCATGAATCTGGAAGCAACTTTAGTTAATAATCCGTATAAAAACTTGCCTTGGAAAACTTTTGAATGTGCATTAAAACTGTATTAGCTGAAAAGAAGTTTCACATGGCTACGCATCTATACTCTCATAGATTACACATAGAAATAGATAGATATTACGACAAAGTAGACTATATATATGACCTGGGACTAGAATAACTATATCACAGGTTCCTGATACGAAATACAAAAGAAATGCTATTGAAGATGAGCTTAAATTGTTATTTGATTGTCAAAAATATGATATAGACAGAACAGTCATGTCATCTATATAGCATCAGTAACCAAGTACATTTTGATAAACTAAACAATGAAATAAAATTATCTGGCTATTTATTAATAGAAAATTCAGACTTGCTTATCATTAACACTAAGTACGACACCACAATTAATTTACTTTGCAACTCGTTATAGTTCCCCCATAAAATAATTTTACAAATTAAATACTTGATGACATATGATGTATCAGGAGTACTTTAGCCTAGTGGAAAAGTGCTAATGAATACAAGTCAAATCGCACCGTCAAAAACGCCCCACTTTTTGCAAAATCACCCCACTGTAAAATCGCCCCCTGTAAAACGCCCCCACCTAAATCAAAATCGCCCCACTTAACAAAATCGCCCCTACTGTAAAATCTCCCGTGTAAAAACACCCCTACATTGAGCAAAATCGCCCCATTTACAAAAATCATCAAATAGCATATTTTTTTTCTTCTCAGTTAAGATAAATGATAAATATGTGCTGTGTCTTCGGCCTTTTGTTTGTTTGTTATATATGTATACAGTTTTTAATCCTTCTGCTTATTATAGGAAAAGACGAAGACACGACAACAACAATTTCATCTTTTTTATTATAGCAGATAACAAGATAACAATGTGTACAAACAATACATTGTGCAATATTGTTTTTCAATTTGCACTATTACACAAGAGGTAAAAACATAAATGACCAATGTTCATTGTATAGTCTATTCCTGACTTTGATGGCGTTGATGGCACTGCACAGCTGTAGAAATGTGTTGGTGCTGATTTCTTTGGCGGTGTATTGGTCCCAAAGTGCAAATATCTGGGCTTGGGTAGTTCCGGCACGTTTTCGCTGCAAGCTAGACAATTTGCCTCCAGATACCAGATTGCGTTGTAGAGGAATAAGACTGGCTTTTGTGTACAGTCGCTGAATTAGTGTGTACATGGGTGGTGCCTGGTCATTGTTCTTCTTGTTTAATCTCCGATGTCAGCCCTTAACATCGTTGTCAGTGCGTGTTGTCTGACTGAAGACTGTCCATGAAGATACCTTCTAGACTTTGCTATGCAACCATGTCTTTGCAACGTAGTTGACGAGCTTCAGTAGTGACGGGTCCTCGATGTCAGCTTCTCAAATGCTGGTCTGATGTGTGGCTCTGGTAGATAAGCTAATGGCTTCAGCTTTTCAATTCTTTGTGAGATTTGTTAACATACCCCAAACTCCAAATTGGTTGGTTCTTCAGGTCTTAGCTGCTGTCGTACACGGTTTGCAGTGCGAATCAGATAACACTGATTTGGACGACTGCCTTGGGGTAGCTCTGGATCAGCATACTGCGACATTGCTGTCTCTACGATGTCAGCTGCTGAACGATGAATATTGGATATGGCTTCGGCTTTTACCTAAACAAATAGTTTTCATTACATAAATAAAAGGAGAAATGAACGGATGAAAACATTTAAATATTATTTGACATTATATTTACTCATTTCATTATCACCTAATAGTATATAGCTGAAATATTGCTTGCTGGACGTTAGGCAAAAAGCAACAAAATAAAATACATTATAAATAGAATAATAAATTTTATTCATATCATTACCACCTTTCAGTATATAGCTGAAATATTGCTTGCTGGACGTAAGGCAAATCTAGAAAAAACGAACCTGCATCTTTATTCTGACTGCCTCCAGAAATCGGGCTCTTAACTTAAAAAACAGCAATCCATAAATTTATTACAACTACATAAAATCTTCATCTTATCAAACTGCTACGTCTTCGGCACCATCTCAATCATCAACTAATTCTTCAAGCAGCCAAAAAAAAAATTCCAAAAAATACTATTTCCAATTCAAATTCTTCAAATTCTAATAAAAACTCAAATCAAAAAGGAGATCGTACTCCAAAACTGCTTCGGGATCCCATTAAGGTCCACAACAGATTTGGTAGTCTAGATCATCTAGACACTACTATCTGGGGCGATCCCATGGATACACTAACCCCAGATACTGGATCTAAAAGTAGATCCCCCAGCAGAAACCGGCGGATTAGCTGTCAACTATTCCCTTATTCGCAAACCATAATGGGTACTATAATACAATGGAATTGTCGAGGTCTTTTCTTGAAATTACATTATTAGTTCAAGCCTTTCTTCCTGTTGCATTTTGTCTACAAGAATCCCACCTAAAACGAACTGATAACATATCTTTAAAAAAATACTCTATATACAGCACATATGTAGACGAGAATGATAGAGCTGCTGGAGGCTCTACCATTCTTGTAAAAGATCAAGTTTTACATAGCCCTGTAGATCTCAACACTAATCTTCAGGCGGTTGCTGTAAGGATATCTTTAGATAAAACGATTACTTTATGTTCTGTGTATATCCCTCCGAATTCTTCATTAAATTTAAATCAGTTGAAACATCTTACTGATCAGCTTCCGGCCCCTTATATATTATTTGGGGACTTCAACGCACACAACCCTCTATGGGGCAGTAACACAATAAACGACAAAGGTAGGATTATTGAAGGCTTAATGAATCAGGAAGATCTGTGCATTTTTAATGAAGTAACCAATACATATTTACATCCTGGGAATGGATCATATTCGGCTATTGATCTTACAAAAGCAGATCCTTCTCTGTTGCCCGATTTCTCATGGAAAGTCTATGACGATCTCTGTGGTAGTGATCACTTTTCTATTATATTGAAATCTTTGCACTCTTCCAACACAGAACGAGTCGTTCGGTATCAATTTAACAAAGCCAATGGCCGCAATTTGAACAACTCTGTATAGAGCGACTTAACTCGGATACTTTTGAAGCTATTTCTGATCCAATTTTAAAATTCAATGAAACACTTATTTCAATTGCCGATGTCCTAAGATCTCGACAAATCCAAAACATCCTAGGAAACCATGGTTCAATGACAGCTGTGAGGACGCTATTAAAGACCGGAAAAAGGCCGAACGACGCTTTAATAAACACCCAACTCAAAATAATCTTAACCAATTCCGAATTTTTCGAGCAAAAGCTTGCAGGGTAACGAAACAAAGACGACGCACCTCTTGACGTAACTTTGTTTATAAACTAAATAACCATACCCCTATGAATACAATTTGGAACATGATTCATAAAATTAAAGGTAAAAACAGTAAAGTAAATGTCCATCATTTAAAGGATGGACAAGACTTGTTAACATCAGAGTCAGATATATCTAACAAATTGGCCGAAACAATTGCAAAACACTCCTTTGCTGAAAATTATCATCCCAATTTTCAGCGGATCAAAGTTCAAAAAGAAAAATCAAAACTTAATTTCCTGTCAAAAACTTTAGAAGATTATAATTTACCTTTTTTCTTTGGAAGAGATAAAAACTTCTTTGAACAAATCTCACGATACAGCATGTGGTCCTGATGACATTCATTATCAACCTCTCAAATATCTGCCACAATCTTCTCTCCAATGCCTTCTGAATCTTCTTAACATCATTTGGGAAACGGGTGACTTACCATTTATTAGGAAAATGGCCACAGTTGCGCCTATTCCAAAACCAGGAAAAGATCACTTAGAAGCGTCCAACTATCAGACTATAGCCCTCACAAGCTGTCTTTGTAAAACCATGGAAATGATGATCAACATTCGCCCTGTCTGGTTTTTAGAATCAAACATCCTTCTGTCCAATATCCAATGTGGATTTAGACAAGGGCGAAGTACCCTAGATTATCTGGTGCGTTTTGAAACCTACATAAGAAACGCATTTGCAAATGAACATGTTGAGTCGATCTTTTTCGATCTAGAAAAAGCATACGACACAACATGGAAATATGGCATGTTAAAGGTTCTTTTTGATATGGGGTTGAAAGGTAGACTTCCTACCTTCATTTCATTTTTTTGTCTGATAGAGAATTTAACGTTCGGGTAAATTCAACTCTGTCTGACCCTTTTGAACAAGAAATGGGTGTTCCTCAAGGAAACATACTTTCTGTCACTTTATTTACCATCAAAATTAATAGCCTTGCTCAAGTTTTGAAAGATAATATTGATGGTTCTCTATATGTTGACGACTTCCTCATATGTTACCGAGGAAAAAACATGAATAATATTGAACGAATTAAAATTATACAATAACCCTATCAAAATTGTAAAAGAAACTACTTTTCTTGGTTTCATATTTGATTCAATGCTAACCTTTGTACCCCATATCAAAATGTTAAAAAATAAATGCCTTAAAGCATTGGATATTTTAAAAGTCGTATCCAGCACCGACTGGGGTGCTGAATGCGATGTTTTACTCAATCTATATAGATCGCTGGTTCGATCGAAATCGGATTACGGTTGCTTTATTTATGGTTCTGCTCGCAAGTCATATGTCAAAATCCTTGATACTATACACCATCAAGGATTGCGACTATGCCTTGGAGCATTTAGAACCACTGACGTTTTGGGAAAACTAGCAGGTAGATGCGAGAGATAACAGAGATGGTAAAATTCAACTTTTATATTAAGCAAACACAATAAGCAACAGAATACATAGTAAACAAACGGAAAGTCCAGAATTATCGCACTACGGAAAATCGCTGTAGAACAATTAAGATTCGATACGGTTGCCGCATAGTAAACTTTCGGTGATCCGAACTGTCTAACAAATATTTCTGTAGACTTTTATATCACAATTTCAAAACAAGTTGTGACTCACACCTGTCATGTCGAGACTTGTCAATTAGTTATAACAACAGAGTACATTAAACTAAAAGAAAATTAAGCTCAGCCTAAGCGTATAAACCGTTAATTGAAATGTTAATTAAAACGTAAAAGTGACAAATAGAAATTGTTTGATTTTCTTTAAAATGACATTTCCTCATATTTTGTACAATTTTACACCATGACAACTCTTCCCTCCTCCGATTAGACTCTGTCCCAGTCTAAGGAAACGTTATTGCGCCTCTTCTATACGCATATCCAATAAATCTGCGTTTCGTGTGTCCTCTCCGTTTTCCAGTACCTCGGCCTCGGTCTTCGTGATTTGAATATGGAACATTCTTGAAATTTAACATGATTGTGTCGATGTTTCATTTCTTGTTGGTGATCGTTTTCTATTAAACTTTTGTGGTGTTTTATCCTATCCAAAAGACTTTGATTTTCTGTTACAAGTTTATCCCGTGTCTCCTGAAATTCATAATTAACTTGAATAAATATATCCCACTTTTTCATAAGTTCGTCAATTTGTTCTTCTTGTTGTGTGTGTAAATGTCGCACAATTATATTGTCTTCTTGAAGCTCTTTATTATTCCTTTCCAATCTTTCGTTTTCCTCACAAGTTTGTCTTTGTGCTGTTGAGAAGTCTGTAGCTGTTGTTTTAACCAAGATAATTCTGTCAAGAGTCCGTCAATATGAGCGTCTGTGTCCTCGGTTTTGTTCAGTTCGTGGATACAGTCATTCAGATGTTTTAATTTCCACTTTTAAGCTCTGAATTTCTAGTCTCGATCAATACTGAAATCTCGACACTGTTCTCCAAAATTCAGAAACGTCCAACTGAAAAATGGAAAGTTCGAACAGGTTTTCCTCCTCACGAAAATTCCCAAGCTCAATGCATCTCTTTCAAGATTTTTCGTGGATTTCTGTTTTCTTGTATTAGACTTACAATCTTTAAAACAATGTCCAAATTCTCTACACTTAAAACATCGAAAAAATTTTTATTTCTGTTAATAGGTAATCCTGAAGATCGGCATAAGTTACTATTCTGAGATGGAAGATACATAGGTATGCTAGGCGAACATCGCCAATCCCAAATTGGTAATCCAAACTCCATGTTATTATTGCGGTAAGATGTCTTGTACTCGGGAATTTGCAACGCAATGAGCTACAACCGTTGTAGCCAGTACCCGGATTCTCCACCAATTGACGTAATGGGGAAACTAGCAGTAGATGCGAGAGATAATTGAGATGGTAAAATTCAACTTTTATATTAAGCAAACACAATAAGCAACAGAATGCATAGTAAACAAAGGGGTTCAAATACAAACGGAATGTCCAGTATTATTGCACTACGGAAAATCGCTATAGAACAATTAAGGTTCGATACGGTTGCCGCACAGTAAACTTTCGGTGATCCGAACTGTCTAACAAATATTTCTGAAGACTTTTATATCACAATTTCAAAACAAGTTGTCACTCACACCTGTCATATCGAGACTTGTCAATTAGTTATAACAACAGAGTACATTAAACTAAAAGAAAATTGAGTTCAGCCTAATCGTATAATCCGTTAATTGAAATGTTAATTAACACGTAAAAGTGACAAATAGAAATTATTTGATTTTCTTTAAAATTATATTTCCTCATATTTTGTACAATTTTACACCATGACACCACACCTGTTAATAGTTTGTATGTAGAAGCAAACGAGCCTTCATTGTATCAAAGAAGAATAAAGCTCGCTTTGCAATATGCAACCAAATTGAAGGCTTATCCTGACAACTCCGCCCACGACTGTGTTTTCACACCTCTTAATCAGAACATTTTCGAAAAGCGTCCCAACAAAATTCAACCTTTTGGCCTGCGGATTAAATCTCGTTTGGAAAATTCAGGTATAAATTAAGATGAAATTGCTGCAATCGAAATTCCACATAACCCCCTTGGTTAAATCCCAAGCCAATATTTATGGTCTAAGAAAACATAGAAAATCCGACACAAACCCATTAATTATACAGCAACATTTTGCAGAAATTAGACCTGGTTACCCTCACTATAGTACTATTTATACGGGTGGGTCACAAGACGGACATAAAGTTTCTTCAGCCGCTGTCCTCGGAGAGTGCGTGTTGAAACTCGTCGTCTCCCGTCTGCCTCATCTGTATTTACTGCAGAGGCGCTAGCTATTCTTCTTGGGATGAAAATAGTTGCTTCGTCAGACAAGCACAAATTTAAGATCTGCTCTGATTCTCTGTCATGTCTTCTTGCTATTTAAAACTTCAAAGTTAAGAACCCTTATATTTTAAAAATTGTTCAAATTTACAAATCCCTTGTAGCTTTGGGTAAAGAGGTTGTATTTTTCTGGATCCCATGGGAATCCATGGGAACACGGTCGTGGACGAGGAGTCCAAAAAGGCCTTGAATAACGAAATAATTAATTGTGCCAAACCTTTTACTGATTTATTTCTCGTTTGTGGCAGAGTGGTTGGGATATAGAAGTTCATAATAAAATTCATGAGATCAAGCCACTTCTGCACAAAAATAATTTTAATTGTTTTAGAAGTCGTCGAGACCAAGTTGTTTTAGCCAGAATTCTTCTTGGTCATACCAGGACGATTCATAGTTATATTTTAAATAACGAGCAACTACCCGAGTGTGTGTAATGCAACTGTCCATAAACCATCAAACATGTCTTGATGGATTGTGTGGACGTGGCCCACATTCGGGAGCGTTTCTATACTGTAGATACTTATTTTAATTTGTTTAAAAATGTCGCTGGCGACACAATTTTAAAGTTTTAAAAAGAAATTAATTTATATAGCAAAATTTAATTATACTGCTAATTGTGATATTGCATTCTTTTTATTGTTTTAATTAATTTTTTATCTGTATATATTATCATACTATTGTATGAGATCTTGTTTTAGTATTAAGGGGGGATATTAAATGGATGTTTATAATCAAATATGTTAACTTGTTCTAATTATCACGTCCTGAATATAGCTGAAATATTGCTTGCTGGACGTAAAACAACAAACAATCATTCAATCAATCAACGACATAATCGATCGTTATTAACAAAACATTTGGGGGGCCTCGTGGTCAAGGTAGTTCGTCTTCCATTGATCACGTGGTCTGTCAATACTGATATTGCGGGTTCGATTCTCACTGCAGGCAGGGTGTACTCGACTCCAACATTAATTGACAAGGATTGTGACTTTTCCTACCGCAGGTCGGGGGTTTTCTCCGGGTTCTCCGGCTTCCTCCCCCAATAAAAACTGGACGCCATGATATAGCTGAAAAATTGCTGAAATTGGCGTTAAATACCATCAAACAAACAAACAAACAAAACATTTCTAGTGTTTAATCTGCGACAATAAACTCCTAAAAGTAGAAAATATTTGTGCAACTTGACACTTTTATACTATAGTAATTTTTTAAAGTGGGGCGATTTTGCTGAAGTTGGGGCAATTTTGCTTTTGTTGGGGAGTTTTTGACATATGATAATATTATTAAGACTGGCATATCCTAATTAAGGCAACGTGCCTAGTATATATATTAAATAACTTTAATCTACTTCTGGTTCAGGTGATACGGGTAGGATAGCCTAACCTTATATAGTTATGCTTTAACTATTTAATGTTTGTGCAAACTGCTGCCCTGATGCCTTGATCACAGAAAGGATATTCTTTTTTACCGTATTAACACATACTTATAAACAACCACACTTGCCAAGATAAACAATCCTTTTAATAACTGTTTTACATTGTATTACTGAATCATGTACTTTCTCGAATTATTAATTATTCCTTTATTATTAAAATACTGTATGTTCATCCCCTTCATGCGCCTGTGAAATATTTAAACTACAAATGTTGAGTTTCATATCTATTAAAAATAGCTGAAACTTATGGTTATATTGCACTTTAACTTTTCTCGACAAAATTTTGGCTCCACTTCGTACGCCATAGCCGTCTCACGTGTCAGTGATGCTTTATCAAATGACGTGTCACGAAAAGAAACTTTAGTTGTAAAATATCGTTATTTAAGCAAGTTTCATTGCTAATTGTAGGGTGAGAACACTAAATTACTGAAATTGCATTCTAATTGCACCAGTGAATGAAAGACCAACACTTGCCTTTCTGGCGTAAAGTAAATGTTATGGGTCTAAACTTAATGTCGTTAAAAACACTTTTGGTTTTTACCTCAGAACTCTTGAGGATAATCAATTAAAATAATAAAATTAATTTATATTGAGCATATCAATCAGCAAAAGAAACGGTGCAAAGATTGTACCCGGTATGTAAGTAAATGCTAGCAATTTAAAGAAGATACAACAAACAAGAAATGCGTCATCACTGAAATTATTTGTATGTATAAAATATTCTGAAAAATGTCCGTATTATTCGAAAATAGCTTCTATTAATTCTACCAACAATTTTCAAATTGTTATTTTCGTGTAAAATATTTTTCTATCATTTCAAAGCAATATTGGTACAAGTGTTTAAAATGAAAAATCAACCGTTGTTCACCGTTAGAATACAAGCACTACATTTAGAATACTACAGTTAGAATACAAGCACTACATTTCAAACCTTAAGTCTATGATCAAAATGTACAAACCAAAGAAAAATACTCAGTGAAAGAGGTGAAGTCGTGCATCAACATGGTAGTTATCTTTATCCAGCAACACAGTAATTCAGTTTAATCCAATAAAGATGGACGTCGGAACGGGAGTTGCGATCACAACGTAAATCAAGTTGGTTACTTGTTCAACATTCAACATTCAACATTCAAATAAATACCAAAGACCTCTTCTCTCAGTTTAACATTAAGCACTCACTTCCTTGTTCAACATTCGCAGTTCCTAGTTCAACATTCGCGATACGTAACATTGTTGTTAACGAGAATCGAAATATTTTTTCACCGTTTCAATTCAATATTATAGGATGCAAACGACACCCTGTCATTTATGAAATATTAAAGATATCAAACTTTAGTTCATAAAGCTACATACTTGCACAAAACTTTGCTAACATCAGCTACCAGACCCTCAACCGCACCCCTCGTTGCCGAAAACTGCCACCAGTCATGTCAAAGAATAGTATTAACAAGTACTCTCTTTAAAAAGATAGTCGACGCATTTAACTCCTAAAACGAATAATCGTATCCTCGCTTTTTTGGCGAGGGTACGAATTTAGTCCCATTACTCGTAATGCAGCAGAGTGAGAGTGAATCACTCCCGGCACTTTGACGTTCAAAAGAAGTTTCATATACAATCAGACGTGGTCGATCTTGATATGTTTCGACAGTGTCACAATTTTTATTGGTTTCGTGTTCAAAATCGGTCATTATTGATACGTGATGATAGTTATTGCAGTTTTTAATAACCCGCTGTGCGTTGTGTGTTAATTGACATTCGTGTCTTTTTTTAATTTCATTTACTACATGAAAAACATTGAGAAACCCGAAACTGAATGACGTGTTTCATCTTGGGTAATTCATATGTAAATTACTAGGTTGTTATAGTATGCAAATTAGCACGTTTATAACAAAATTAGGTCACATTATTCATATAGGGAAAAATGATCAACATAGCATTTTCCACGTGCATTTTCAAAGACGGGAAAAAGAAATTTCTTCAATAAAGATCGTTGATCGTTTCCCGTTAGTTTCGAAAAGTCTAAATAACGCAAAGAAGATGAATAAAGTGTTTGAATTTTGTATAAATAGACCGAAGTAAGAATTTTTTCTTTGCTACATTACGAGCAATAGGACTGAATTTTGCCGTTAATACGACAATCACACAAATAACTTCGGATTATAACGGCAGTACAATTCGGCCTAATTTAACTCCTAGAGATGTATTTAAAGAAGAACGGTAAGTGAACAAACAATAATTAGAAAAAAACTTTAAAAAAAATTATCAAACTAAAGAAAGAGACAAAAAACATGTTTTCTTTCATTAATATTTATGAGGGAGGTAAATTAATGTGCAGCGAACTGTATCCAATCAAAATAAAGCTATAATATAAGTACATGTAGGTTGCTACATTGATGTATTAATCATGGATTTTGTAAACATGGTATTAAAAGATACGGTATTAGAGCTTCATCTCCTGTCTGCAATGACGACGGACGCAAGAAAGAAGATGGGCATTAATGGCTTTAAAAATCATAGAGCTAACAATAAACATATTTAAATATCTCATATGAAAAGCTATTTCAGAAGTCGAAGAGCACGGGGTAAATAAAAAACATACAAACATTTCTGTGTATATGTAGGAGTTGTAACATTTTTTTTTTGTGATGTATTGTATATATTACATCAAAAACAAGTTGGTTAACATTTTAAAATTTCAAAACAGCACCTATTTTTTAAAATAAATTCATAAGCAAATAGGTACTTTCATGCATCAAGTAATATTCATTCACATGTATTCATTACAGTTGACAATTTTATTAATGTGACTATGTTTTAAAATGGGAACTTCTAAGTAAAATATTGTATTAACATGAACTCAAAATGTCAATTCAATGCTAATTAAATGTGAATTGAAATCGGTAATGTGAATGCTATTCCAAAAAACGGGGGAGAAGATAAACCGTATGGGTAATTGAGGTCCAAAAAATAATTCCAATGGAACCATCAGTAAATTTTACTCTTAATTCTATGGGCTGTGCGTGTATAGTAAATAAAATGTGTTATCGAACCACTGTGTCTCATAGAAGTCATTTGGCGTTCTGACAATTACCAATGACCTAATTACCTTGAAGGATCATTTGTATGACAATAATTTCACGATAGAGAGATTATGTGTGTCAGGCGGTCAAATCAAGAAAATATGGTGTACTGGCGTGAGGATTGTTTACGATGGTCAACAAAGCAAATATAATTCTACACCAGACGAATTGCGCAAAAATTATCATGTAATTTTGTTTATCAGTTATGAATGGCATTTTTTGGTGTTATAATCATTCTATAAAGCTAATTTACGACTACCAATTGTTTGCAAAGTTCACAATTCGAAAATATACCGACTGCGTCGGAACAATATAGGTCTACAATGAATTTTCTTCTCACGACCAACGACCTCGTTATGACCGCCATTATTTAAAACTTATGACTTACAACTTTATTATAAGAGCTCTGGCAATCGATATAATGCAGTTATGAATGACAAGTTTTACTATTGGAAAACAGGGGCCTCGGTGGCCAAGTGGTCAAGGTAGTTCGTCTACCATAGATCACGTGGTCTGTCAACACTGGGATTGCGGGTTCGATTCTCACTGCAGGCAGGGTGTACTCGACCCCAATCTTAATTGACAAGGATTGCCAGTTTTCCTACCGCAGGTCGGGGGTTCTCTCCGGGTACTCCGGCTTCCTCCCCCAATAAAAACTGGACGCCATGAAATAGCTGAAAAATTGCTGAAAGTGGCGTTAAAACACCATTCAAACAAACAAACAAACTATTGGAAAACAAAAGTTGTGACTTTTGTCATAGATCATATTCCGTAGAAGCATTTTGTCGTTCATCATGACATGTAATATTCTGTAAAAACATGCATCTAAATGTAGAACAGTAAGGTTTCACTGAATTCTGCTCTGTAGGAGTACAAAGACAAGTATCTAGAAATATAAAAAGTTAGCCCGCAGGCAAACTCTTACTGACCGCTGAAAAAATAAACGAAAAAAACCCTAAATATAAACCGTTACTTCTTTTATGGTCATTTTTTTTATATGCCATCGGTTAAGGGAGATCACTTTCTCACTAATGAGACAGTATGGTACCTATTTATAGCCGGTTGAGATATCCTTATCTCAACCCGTGGGTGAGATAAGAATTTCACGCTCCTTTTCCCGTAAAAATGTATTGTGACGTCAACTGTCGGTTCACCGAGAAAAATCATAAATATATGCTTTACTTGTGTTGGTTTACTAGGCCTCTTTAAATATTAACATAAAAAAACAACATATCTGAGCTTCCATCAACCAATTTATGCGGCAATCTGATAGCGGAACATATCAAAACAAACACGTTGACGCAACAACTTATACACTGAAGATTACGTTCAGGGTAGATAACTCTATTTGTTGACAACTTTTAACATGACCTCAACGGACTTTTTTTAACGAATTAGGGAGAAATAGAATCAAACACCGGTTGTAGCGCAAGACGGGAAAATCTCAGACACCCGCGTGAAAGATTTATTTTGCTCTCCAACTCGGCAGAGCCTCGTTTAAGACCAGAAATCTTTTCACTTAGCTGTCTGAGATTTTCCCGTCTTGCCCTCTCACCGGTGTTAGATCCTTTTATATCTTCTGCATTATTTAATTTTTTTTATTTAATTTTATATTTTTATTTATTTTTGTGCTTTTTTTGGGAGGGGGGGGCCTTTTTTGTTTGTTTTGTTGTTTTTGTTTTTTTTAATTTTTTTTCTATTATTTGGTGTTTTTGTGTTTTTTTGGGGTGTTTTTTATTTGGGGGTTGTGGGGGTACGGTTAATGCCAATAGAAAGGAATTCTACCAGAGATCATCTAAATTTCAGCGTTGGACGGTGCAGATTACATGTTCTTGTTGTTACGTTCTTCAAATGTATCATCTAATATTAGCATGATCCTCAAATTTATTTTATGCTGATAATTCGGAAGACGGGATTTATTAACTCTTTAACATTTTCCTTTTGGACACTAGGGAATGTGTAACTTAGTTTAGTTGAATTATGTTGATAAATTTGTTGATTTAAGGCATCCTGTTGAAACGTCCTATCAACAAAATGCTCCCCACCTTAAAGAAAAATAACCACAAAAATTATCTTTTCTATTTATATCATACCGGTTCTTTACAAATGGAAAGTAGTCTCAAGGGAAATTCCGGCAATTAGAATTAGACATTAAAGTTTTTGACTACCGAATATAGGAGTTATCAGCGGGTACTCTGGCTTCCCCTAAAAACTGGACGCCATGATATAGCTGCAAAATGGCTAAATGTGGCGTTAAACAGAATTAAAAAAACAAACAAATCTTTTTATATCATACCGGGTTTTTTTACAAACCGAACGTAGTTTCACGGAGAATTCCGATTATGAAACATTAAAATTACAGAAATTAGGTTTCTTTAATTTCTAAAAGATAAAGTAATAAAATCTGCTATACTGTATACTGTCTAAATAAAGTATACTTTTGTTGGCGGGTTTTATGTTATTTAAAACATAGCCAGACCTTATATTTGTCAATATTTGATACCGAGAGATAGCCAAATTGCAATTATCTATTTTGATTCTAATATATTTAACAAATGTTATAAAATTTTAAATCGGTTTTAAGCCTTCAATTGCCATATTGGTGTTCAAAACTCGACGAGATTTAAACATAAATTTGACATAAAATATATATTCGCGTTTCTATTGAATATACTTCCCTCTTAAGCATAATAAAGAAATCTTTAACAAAATTCGTGTTGTTCCAGTTTGAACTGTTTTAATTAATTTTATAACGTATGAATTCTTACTTTGGGCCAAAAATGTTTTCCTATAAAAAATTATTTTCAGGTTTTTTTTATTAGGAGAATTTGTTTTGAATGTAACAAAATTATATTTTGAGTGAGTACATGCAGTCATAATAAAGTAAGAAATATATCATGAATTTTCAAACATTATTATATTTCTTTTCATTTCAGCAAGATTTATCGTTATCATTATATAACTACCTATACACAGTGGTTGGTTCAGAGGACATAGTGAACGAGAAGAAGGATTTATAACGCACTCGATTATGTCATTGAGACAGATGGGTGTACCTACATCAGTAGTGGGATTAAAGCTGAAGGACCTAATCTGAGTGGAAGTGACTTTCATCGTATGATTGTTAATAATTTGTATCCGGTTTATTGAAACAGAGAAAGCCTAAGCAATCATAAACAGAATAGACAAAGACAATACCTCTAATAATTGATACGATTGATACAACAACTGGGTATACTAGACTGAAATACTGTCTTATCGGTAAATATTGTTACAATTTTGGACATGATACCTATTTGTCAAGTACACTGTTAAGAGAAAGATAGGCTGTCCACCCAGAGTATGACACACTGTCACACCCAGAGTTTGACAAATTTAAAAAAATAGTATAAGTCAGATCCAGGTGGATGGTTTGATTTAGTTCTCAGCTTTTGTTTTAAAATGTGGATCTTGCTAGCTGACGAATGGATAAACAGGTTACGTCTGTCATGGCCGAATAACAGATTGATAGAGGCAATTGTACAATGTGTGGTATTTTTCGTGCCTATAGGATGTAAAAACTCTTCACGAGAAGATTAAGAGTTTCGCATTTCGTTTAATGTCGTAGAAAAATATTTGTTAATTCATTCAGTCATGTCCAGCTGCTATGCATGATAGTATTACTAAAACCAATTTCGAACCATTTTATAAAACCTCACTATGGGGATCTCTTATTTTCTTTTCATTTAAAACTATAATGTTTTGGGTATCAGAGGAATCGATGGCATCAACATGGAAGACACAGAATCTCCTTCGATGTTTCGACCAGTGTTTCAGAAGATTAGTGTACTGTGTTACCTATTCCACTTGCTTACACTACTTTATAAGAGAATTAGATTTAATCCAAAAAAACAGATTCAGTAAATTCGAGCATAATTCATTAACAAACACTATACCAAGTCTTTATAATAGCGGATGGCAGTGTGGTTTACACACAAACTTGCTTCGTTGTTTTAATTTTGGAATTCCCCAATCACCAGCAAGAATTGTGCTTTATGTGTCTGCTTTGCCAAATGTATTTTTACAAAGTTGTTTATATACTATTTGCCTGACGTATCTTTGATATATTTGATAAGATCTGTGTTTGGCTCATTACATTTACCATGGAAGCAAATGAATGTTCAAATAAAGGAAACCTACTATATCAGTTTTGAAAAACAGTCGTTAATAATACCCGCGGAATTATCAGCAGTAGTTTTGGATGAAAGACGGAATTTTTCTCCTGTTGTGTTTGCTCATTTTCTTCATTGTACTTGTTTGCATCGTCTAAATCGTAACACAGACAAAATGAACGCACTTGGAGAAAACTGAAAGGGAAATGTACTTTATACCAAATAACGTACTGGACATAGCAATATCTCTCTTTTGTTTTGATGTAGCCGGTCATTTACTAACAGAATGACAGGGGTATATAAAGACTCAATTATAATCATAATTTTACGAACTGATATGCAACTGCTTTACAATTAACATATTTAACAATATATTGTGCATTTTACATAAAATCTTTTGACGAAATTTATAAAAAATTGTTATAGCTCATAATATAAATGTCATATCTTATAACATGAAGCGTTCTTTGTAAACACTATGCAGTGTAGGAAATAAAGCAGATACTCGGTGTCCAAGTGGTTACTGTAGTTAATCATTATGTTTTGTAAACATGTCATTTGGATTGTATTTGGTTGACCGTTAAGGGTGTATTTTGCAGAAAAATATTATAATTAATGATATCTATCTCATATATCAGTATTAATAATGCCTACAAATTTCATGAAAATTTATGACAGCTTTTTTTAAGTTTGAGAGTAAAAACTAATAAGAACATAGTTTCATAACTTAATAACAAGAAACTAGAATTTTACCAACAAGTAAAGGAATCTCACATCTATCAAAATTAAACTATTCCCCAAATTTTCAAACAATAAAATATAAATTTGAGTTTGAAAACTAACCTCCTTTTTATTGAACAAAGTAGCATAACTCTATAACGAAAATTAAAATTTATCAAAAAACAAAAGAAAGCTCTTATCATTCAATAAAAAACAATTCCCCAAAATTTCAACATCAAAATAATGATTCAAGCGTTTTTGAATTTTAATCTGAAAACGAAACAACCCCCACTTTTCAGGAACCTAAAACGAAATAAGAAATTCAACAAATGTATACACATAATCAACTGTGTACTGTTGGCAAAAAATATATGTAGGCGTGCTCAAGATACAATGCGACACATGGACGACGGACAGTGATGACCATGATTATGTACATTAACTCTTACTAGACAATCTGTATACGTTTTAAAATCGTATGACTAAATAAAGTTGTCATAATTGACATTACTTCCGAGTACCTTAGCAATGCCCCAGAATTCCAGTGTTTATGGGTCGTCTTTCTATATCATGATGACGTCACATGAATGTCATCACTGTCGGTTTTTAAAAAGAATGTTTCACAGGTTTCAAACAAAATTGTCTAAAATTGTGTTTGTAATTTAAAATATCACACATTTATTTTTTATCGATGTTTATTTTTAAATTTACCTTTCAAATTAGTTTTAGTGTTCTACATTTACTTTGTGAGTTGTTTTACGGTACCAACTTCTGGACGAAACAAATCTATTTCAGCATAAAACAGATTTGATCACGTGATTTGATTTTAATCACGTGTTACATTATACCTTAGAGCGAATGGCTCCTAGCTTGCTGTGCGAGCTGTGCTTGCTATTAAATAATCTAAAAAAAATAAATTTCATTTCAATTGCATGGGAGTCATTCGAGACATACTATGCTATATCAATGAATGCTGGGAATCACAGAATTACTCAGTGACCTCATAGTTTGTCTATATTAGAGGCCATCTCGTTTAAGGTCTGTCAGTTTATAATACCGGAAGCCTAGTCCTGGGGCGTTGTGGGTAACGTATTTGAATCGTGCCACGCTCAATGCACAATAAATACTTTTTTGTAAATTTCGAAACCAGTTGGAGAGTTGTAGCCACAAACAAGACTATACAAAACGTCGCCGCGTCTGTATGACGGTTTTTTGCCTCACAAATGAAATCTGCTTATTGTGGCCCTTGTGTAGATCCAAAAAAACAGTATTTTGAAGTCAACAATAATTTTCTTCATCTTATCAGCGTTTTGAAATGCGACGGATTTTTTATTTTGATAGGGCAAATTTCCATTCTGAAAATCTTGACGGTAGTGTACGTTAGGAAAAATCGATTATTCAAAATTCTTCGAAATGTCCTCTGCAGTTGGGCCGGGAAAAGGCGATTTGTCCGAATATCATTGAACGCCGTAAAAGCAGCCGAACTTGTGTAATCAACGCAAGGTCCCTAGAAAAAGTGGCTGACTTAATATGTAAAATTCCAGTAGCAAAAATATGGACAGGTTATCGTAGGAAATTTTTTCTATTTTCTATTGGATATATATAATACAAAGGTACACGAACTATAGAAATGTTTCGTTTTGCGATATCATGAAAGTACCTAATTCTTCCGTTAATTTCTGTACTTTTCAGCCATATCATGTCATTCACCTTTTATTGGAGAGGACGCCATAGTACCCGTAGATAACCCTTAACCATCGGCAGATATTGGAAATCCATCTGTATTAAGATTGGAGTGAGTACATACTGCCCTTATAGAGACGTTATACCTGAGTATTGACAGGCACGTGATCAATAGTATATTAACTACCTTAGCCACTTGGCCAACGAGGCCCAATACTCATTAATGTGATACCTTTAATTACTAACAAACATGGCAACCAACCGAACCCATTTTAATAAGGTTTTATAGTGACGTAAGCATCAAATCTATATATCCGTTTAAATTCGTCAACATTATTCACTAGACTTTAACCATTACCATAAGATAGATCGTTTGAAGCAAGAATTACATATTTCTGGAACACCTGGCTTTAATCACAGTTTTGGTCGAGGTTCCTTGGTTGGTTTCTGTTTGTTATCTGATTTGCTGTTGTTTGTGTGTGTATCTGTTCAGTTTTCATTTTGGTCACCTGATTACACAAGGTTATTTATGATGAACTCGGAGGGATCAGCATTACGCAGAAGAAATTCTCGGAGTGCACGATCATGGTGGAGCTAGCAGTTCCGGTAAATGTGGTTAAATCCAAAATGATTTAAAAAAAATGAAAAAACTCTTTGTACAGCGCTGCATGCGTTTTCTATAGATATTAATTTTACATATGATCCTGGGCTAAGTTTTTATCGATTAATTTTTCTCAGTTAACAGGTCGGTAAACAAACAAAATTATTTCTTTATTGAATTCAATTATTTCCCAGGGTCATGTTTTTGCCAAGTTTTTATCAATCCATCTGTTTTATAGTACCATAAACACTTGATTGAACATAGTGTTAATAGTGTGTTATTAATAAACACACGGTGTTTTATTTATAAATTATGTGATGACGTAGTAGACAACAATTTAGGGCTTTACATTGCGAAACACATCATTATTTGAACACGTGAAAAAGATCTGCATTGAAATTATATTTAAATAAGCTTATAATAGTGTCGTACATTTTAGAGCATCCCTGTCTGTAATTCATACGTTTGTAGTGAGTCTGAAAAATGACAACACAAATTTAAAAAGGATTATAAAATAGGTTATTGTCTGCAAATTTATGCAGTCAACAAGGCAAAATGGCACAAAAATACCATTAAAATCCTCTTAAATTGAAATACGTTTATGGTCATTTAGACTCTTCTTGTGATTTATTTTTAATAAAAATACTTCCTTAATAGACCTTAAAATTCCAATGGTATCACTTAAGGTCACACATGATGTACATACGTCAACCTCGCCATGTTTGAGTTTTGGTTATATATATAAACACAAAAGTAGTAATGCACATGACAAGCAGAACTAAAACTAAAGGAGCCATCGAAAACCTTACGAGAACACATAATTATATCTTTTCATAGTAAACTATATAACTGAAAAATAAAATGGGAAAAGCTATCTTGCAATAATGTATACATGTGTGTAATTATGTAGTTTACGTTCAAAATAGCCGCGCTCCATCTGCTACCTTGAATTTAATTATTTACAACTTTTACACATCTGAATTTAAGCAAGGATCTAATATTACTAAATCTCGGAGCATATTAAAAATTTGACAGCACAAAGATGACTTCAATCTATGCCAATATTCTGAAAGCTGTAAGAAAAAGCTGTATAAATATCTTTCTTATGTTATAATTTGGCTTCTTAAAACTCTGCAATTTTGTATAAAATGCCTTTTAAATGCAATTATTAAAGACATACATCTTCCGGTTTACCACCTCCGCAGTGCAATGTGTAAAATACTGTTTCATGTTTGGTCTATAGTGCATGAAATTGCATGTAACTCAAATATAAGAATTTTATATAAACTTTTACTATGCAGGCAATGAAATGTTCGATCATCTGATGGGGCAGTCACACTGGTAATGGATGCTTCGCTTGACAAACATCATTCAGGGGTTAAGGAAATCGGGGTTGGAGAAAAAATGTTTTCTAGATCAAACTGAAAAGCTACTCATGTGTTCGATCACATTAATAAATCTAGGAAAAGCATGAAGTATTCGCTTATTATACGCCTACTTTTTCGAAAACTGTCAGAATGGGTCTTTAACGCGATACTACCCCTGACGTTACCAACAATGGTCCGCGGTAAGCTATCTATAATATAACATGAAAGTCCACAAACAGGAGAGCGTATTTTATCCACATGCCAGTATGCTACCGTCAGGAGTTGGATGTTTTTATGTACTTTGTAACGAATGAACTTTTTATCACGTTGTGTTTTCATTAACGAAGGAACAAGGCATGGGAAAATTTTGCGTCCCTGGATGTTTGACACATGTGTCTACCATTTTTATCCACCTTGCTTGATTTCTCATATTGTCAGTGTCCTCATAATATATATTTTGCGGTGTTCAACCATTGGTATTCCTAGATATTTGAAATATATTGTATCAATTATTTTTCGTGAAGATGTGCTTTCTTTACGATTTCCGGCACTTCCGGTGCCTGGATCATGTTTTTGTTTATTATTTGTTTTTGTAATGTTGATATGCAAATTAGTACGAGTGTGGGACCTTGATTTACTGAAAAGTACAAAAATCGAAAAACTTTGTATGAATACGAATACGGTTTCCTATCGATGTTTTTGTGAATTTATTGGCAACATGTATTTCAAGTCTATAACTCTTTATTTAATACAATAAAATAAAACAGTAGTTTTCTTCAATCAATTGATTGAAGTCTGTTCTTCTTCGAGATCCAGAAGATTGTAAAATATACTTATTGTATGTTTATATAGAAACTAATAACAAATATAATGAATACTATTATGGTAGTTGGTTGAACACCGCAGACATACTGGAATGATAATTGGTGTGATATATTAATTGATTTGATTAAGATAATAGATATTTCGAGATTTTATTCACTGTATTAAACTATAAATTTGATCTTATGACATATATAATATGAAGCTCACAAATGTCTTACTTTTTATGTAGTTCCTGAAGTAAAGTAGCAGGATCTCAGATAAAAGGTCTCTATTGGTACCCTGGCTAGCTCATGAGACGATAGTTTAGTTAGACTGTCCGATCATCAGGTAGAGCATATTCATCGGTGTTTTAGTCTGGAATTTCTGTCCTTGACTTCTTTGAGTGTTGTTCTATAAGATTCCGGTTTAGAGAATAGCTCCTGCGTTCTCTTATTTCAGATACGTTCTGATTTATAGAACTCATAAAGTGACTGGATGACATAACGTCGTTCTAATATAAAGCACAAACAGCACACCATTTAGATCTGTTTCGTTTTCTTTGGTGTATGTATACTTCATTTGATTGTTTTGGACGAAATACAAGGGTTGTTCAATTCGTAAAATTTTAATATATGTGCATTGTGAGAAAAATATACAATTAATTGTAAGAGTCTGAAAACAGTTAGAAATGAGAGGCTCTACTAAACATTTCTCAGCTGTTCCGCGAATTAAGTATAAATAAACTTTTTTCCTGACAATGTACGAATACTAATTTTATCATTTAACCCTAAAACTTATTTTATACTAATGGAAACATTAAACTTGCATATATAGTCGATTTCTGGCGTTTATTCTACGTTCCGAAAAATATCGTATACAAAATTCCGTAAACTAGAACAGAATATTTAATAACGTTTAAACAAGAGAACAAGGGTAACACGAGATGTTATTTGGTAACCAACCTAGTAAAGCCAAAAACTATTCAGCTAGTATTATTGTATAGAAAATGTAATAATTGCATACATGAAATTAATATTTATAATATCCATGCAATATTAATTATTGTTTTGACTCTCGGTATATCTAAGTAATATTAACAAACAAGAATATTCTTTAAAACAAAGCATGTACATCGCGCAAAACTATTGACACCCCATTAGAAGATAGCAACCTAATAAACCCGATAAACTTTCTACTACTTAACATTCTAATGCATGTTCCATTTGGGCTGCGTGGGTTCATTGTTTATAAGTACATGTCATCATATAAATACGTTTTATGTAATTCACAATGTGTATTTCATTCTAAAGGGTTGGTTGACCAAAACGTGTTTTTTTATCCTTTTTTGAAATGTGAATACATATCGTTTAAGAAATTATATCGTATTCGTTCGAAAAAGTCAAAATACAGTCCTTAAATAAAAATTTTAATATAAAAGTGGTAAATACCTGTTACTAGGTAAAATAAGTATATAAATGCAAGCGCCTATAAATTGTTAAAATCTAATCATCGTGACCCATTGTTGTTTTAGCTATATCGTGACGCCCATTTTCTTGTTGGTGGAGAAAGCTGAAGTTCCCGAAGAAAACCTCCGACCATCAGTACGAAAAATTGCAATCCTTCCCAATTAACAATTTCATTGTCATATTAATTTTTTTTAACGTTTGCAACGTCACCGTATAAAATATCATGATGGATGTTTCTACAATAGATTCATTGAGAATGTTAATATAAGGTTTAACTCGATGTGTTCATTAAGCCATGTTTCTTTTACTTATTTTATAAGACCGTTAACCATGTGACCAAACACCCACTGGAACGTATTAAAACCAAGAGATTCATTAACCGCTTATCTGGTAGTAAACAGAAGGAAATATAAACCTTCATCCCCGTCTCTCTCAAAATGTAAACAAAAAATTTTTCAAACCCTGATGAAATCTTTCCAAGGCACTGTGAGATTCTGGTTTACATTTTCAGTACTCTGTGCCCAACTTCTAGGTCATTAGTCTACTTGATGATATGTTGTTCTTGATTCTGAGGATATTGGTCCTGACAGTAAAATTGGAAGTTAATACTAGTAGTCATCACGCTTGTCGTAGAGTTTAGTTTGTTGTTTTCCTCTTGAGTCAAAAATAAAAAACAGAGGCCGAGTTGATTTTATCGGTCAAAACCTAATCTCAGGATCTGATTAATAGAACAAATGAAATAAGTACAGTAAATAGAGTTATTTAGTGATATCATCAAAGCAAAAGTTTAAATAAAAGGTCTGGACCACATCTTTTCTTCTTTCTTTAATCGAATTTCAAGGAAAACAGCATTATACAAGTTAAAAACAATTTAGCGAGAAGAAGGGAAGCGCAATGTACCCATTAAAATTGCCGATAAGCTGCAAAAATTCACAGTTAGCATGCTGCAACTAAGAAGTTTACGTGTACTTTAAGAAGTCGCAATTTTGAAAATTCATATTTAATAATTCTCTTTTAAAATTCATAACATCCTACACGAAGAAGTTCTAATAATTTACCATCTGTGTAATTCTCTTTAGGGTTCCTAGTCGCCTCCCAAACACCAACCATCTAAAAATGAAAAAAATATAAGTCATCCTATTTAGACAAATTTTTACATGTAGATTAGGGTCCACTGAGTGTGCCACTACGTTCGAAATTTTTGTCCGACTTCCGGTTTTAAAATTGCGCCCATTTTACTGCAGGAAAATTAAGCGACATGGATCATCACAGCTGACAACCCAAAACTGAAACAAATGTCGCTTGGTACGCACGTAATATCTACATGACAATGTGTCGCTTTGGTGTGGAACTGAAAGGGTTAAGATTGGAGTCCTTTTATCTTCCTGTGCGGTGACCATACATTCCACAAATTTATCAGCTGGATCCAAGCCCTATAACCAACAAACCAACATGCTTGTTTCGCGGATTCTGATGTTAGTCCAACGACTTTGTAACCAAATCCACATGGTACGTAATTTGTAGTCTTTGTAGTCCATGCCTTATCTGGGTCATTATCGCAATCTTGAATCGGAAACTGAAGACTCAGCATTGATACCATATGGCACCTTGAATTGCTTCCTGGCATCTTTGTTAAAAAACATTTGTCTTCTTTCTTTGGCATTAATTTGTGGCCCGTGTGTGCAAGGCAGTATAGTTTATGTTCATCTAATAGTCGTTTCTTATTGTTTTCACCATAAATAAACCTGAACGACTGGTTTTTTTACCGTAAGCACCATTTAATAAATTAAGCGACATTTCTGTGATCATAGCTTACAACCAACACCGAAACAAATATCGCTTGGTACGCACGTAACACCTAAACGACAAATGTGTCGCTTTGGTGTGGCACTGAAAGGGTTAAGAATGGAGTCGAGCACATCCTGCCTGTTGTCAGGCATTTGATCAATAGTAGATGACTAACTGCCTGATGTTCCTTTTAGGCCAAGTTATACTAAAAGGGTCTTGGCGTATGACGATAGCATTTCGTCCGAAACTTTCATTTCCCGGCAGCTAGTGGAAATTTGTTATGGACATCTTCAGGTTCCAGTGTAATCTAGATAAACCTCCAATATATAACCCGTGTCATTTTCTATTTCAACTTGATTTATTCGTAAACTGTCAATCTCATTTTCTTTTAACACTCTGGTCTTTTACAGGAAAGTCTTGGGACATGACCTAGTCGTTCAAATTGTTTTCATTTAAATAGGTCACATAACTACTTCCCTCATTGAGTCAAAATCAAGAACATATTTGTTGTTAGCTTTCGCAAAGTGATGTGTTATCATTGATATTCAGCTTCGAAGGAAGTACCGGTTCAATGAATAAATGCTTACATCGTAAGAACTTAACACCGGTAATTTTCAAGGCAGCTTGTCACGCAAATCCTAGTGATGTATACAAATGAGCGGCGTCCAAACCATAATAATTCAAACATATGTTTCTAAAGTTTTGAAACACACCAGCTAGCGCTTATACATACAAGTCGTGATATTGTCCAAGGTTCTGTATAGAAAAAATTTCCCATACATTTTCCAAATCTGGATAATTTTCTTCTGTTACATCATTTCACAATAATGTACTGTGAACTTTTCCAATGGGAGGGCGTTTCTCTTCTGTGAAATTTGATTCTGAGTAAAAGTATTCATATGTATAGACTTGCTCTACAGTAGCTGTATCTTCTCCTTGCCAAAATACTCTGTCATACGATTGAATTGTGATGACCCTTCTTTTGCAAGAATGCCTACGAGTTTTTCTAAAGACTATGACATAACTTCGAAGGAGACACTGAAGTCCATACTACAGCCGAATGGGAAACTTATTGATTTTTCCATGTTATTGTGTATTCCTTTTAGCTATTTGTCGACTATTCCAATTGCCCACATGATTAGATGATTATAATAACTGGAATATAAAAGGAATGCTTCCAGTAAACTTGTAGTTAATGTTGCATTCATTGTGAACAGCAGTTCGAAACTTCCCTGTCAAGTTACATTTGTCTCTAACTCGATCCTCTCCTAGCTGTTTTTGCAGATACAACATTTACAAGCCTTTTGAACGATTGCGGGTCTCTTAATAAATTGTTTAAATCCTTAATCCCACAAAAGTGGGGGTTTTTCTGGTCTGCAATCATTAAAAGATTTACTTGTCTTCCGTATCAGGGTTTTGTGATGTGTATAGGAAAACTCCTTCCTTATCATATTCAAAACATTTACAGCAATGTTGTTTTCCTTCTTTAATTTTGGTGTATCTTCCATTGTCACCGTAAAATCAAATATCTTTAGTTTGTTTCCGAAGAATATTTCATATATTTCCGAACACAATGCCCATTTCGTTGTGCTGGATGCATTGCGGCTGGAACTGACCACATGAATCATTTATTATTCTTGTTTTGCACGTTGATGATGACATGCCTAGATCTTTGTTTGTTCAGAAGTGGAATGTAGCTCGATCCTCTCAATGGTCTATAATGTCCTATATGAATGGTCAAAGCGACAACTTTGTTCACAGTCCAGTAACTTCCCTTTTGTTGATATTCAGTGAATGAATTAAACATTTTCATTATGAATTCTGTTTTGTCCTTAGCCAATGACTTCGAATTTCATAATAATCGGGCACTTCAACGAAAATGGGTTTCTGCTGCTTAATCTGGTCACCGTTTTTCCTTGTCATTTTTATTTCGATTGACAAGTACCACTCTATACCACCTGTTTATGGTCTGTTTAAGGTTATCTTCAACATCTTCATACTTGCTTGGACGTTTCTTTGAATATGGCGCGTATAATTATCCTGTCTGGTAAACCACATATTGCAAATGTTACAATTCAATTATTATTAAACATGAGCTGTTCTTTTGAAGCGATATAATTTCTTCTTTTGAGAACACTGTTTCTCTCAGGCATAACAGGATAGGTTTTAGACTTGTTCATCTTTAGTCGACTACAGCGGAAATGGTAATAAATTTGACCAATATTGTATTATGAATCTTAAAATCATTATTTGTAAAGGTGTCCAAAATGTTAGATTAAGACTTGTGTCAAAGTAACCACTGCCCATTGACAATTTATTTCACTACAAAGCGGAGCTTCCCTCAAAATTGATACTGCATGCACATAATCGGACGGGAATTCCCAGTCATCGTGGAGACATATCTTAGTGCTTGCCTTTCTGTTGTAAGCTATAATATTGCTCTTAACTTCATCTCTATCTTTTAACTATAAATGAAACAAAAATAAATAAACACATAAATAATTTCTTACTACCTTATTATAAATATGGAATACAAGATGTTGTTGGTGTCATTAGTTAACTCTACCTTTTTAAGCAATTTTTCCCTTATCATTACCATTGAAGCGTCTTTTTTACAAGCGTTCTTTGCGCACATGTAAACAATTGGGGCGACTTGCGAGCATAACTACAGCTTTCGTCTTCCATAATGACGATGATGAAAACATGAAAACGCTAGATAAGGTTTCCGTTAAGATCCATATGAGATATTATTCTCCCTTTATCCCATAAAGTGTCACACAGACATATCCAAAAGGCAATCCCGGATGGCGTCGAAACGTAAATATAATCAGTTATATATATGTTTATGAATGGAATATTTAATACTGTTATTTAAATTGTATTTATCTTAAAGTCTAATTCTATAGTGTTTTTCTTTTGTTTTATATTCCCATCTCTGTCTTGTCTACCATCTCTGTCCTATTAGACTCATCAATTTATCATAATAGTCGTGAAAAGTCGTCATTATGGACCGACAGACTTTTATCGCTCCATAAAAAGCGTAAATAAATGATGATTAACATACTTATTCTTTGTTCAAATGCATACATATTTATTTGTTGTACACTAAAACATCTTTATTTTACAATTATTTAAATTCAATACATGAATTTGAAAGCCTTTTAAATAAGGTAAGACAGTGGGTCCACATTCGTGCTTTTATACAATTATTAATTTATTTAACTTTTTATTGTCAAATCATATGTCTATTATTAAAATTACTTTGAAAAAATGTTAAAAATTAATACAGTTTTTATTTAGATTTGACATCATCAGTTAAATATTAGGTGACACTTTGAAATATATTTATTTACTGTGTCGTCATAGAATTCTTATAATCTGGTTTAAACCGGTCAATAACACACATAGTTAATCGATCGAGTTATGAATGGCAGATAACATTAACCATAGATTATATTTACCCACATAGTGTGATTACAAAATGCGGGCGACAACAACAGACAGCGCTGTCAAAGATTTGTCTACTCTAGAACAAAAAAGCGAATCAGTATTCTGGTGAGTCAAAGTAACAAACGCTTTATATCTTATATCGTTTTATTCGCACATTTCTAAAATGTCATATTATTTTTATTTTCCAAATAAACATGGAGCAAGCGGTGTTTTTCTTGATTATACAAACCGATGGTAGAAATTTCTCCAATGAGTGTTATACTAAATAGTTACAATCATACAGATTGGAGAAATGTCACCCATGACTCTAATACTAAATAGTTGAAATTAAACTGAATGAAGAAATTTCTCTCATCTGTTTTATTTTAACTATTCAGTATAACAATCATAGGAAAAATTTCTTCCATCGGCTACTTCGATTTATCACATGAAATCTGTAATACTGAATAGTATACAAATTTCTCCCATGATAGATACAATAGGAGAAATTTCTCTTATGTTTTTGTTTTGCTGGCCACACAGTGTATATAGAGAATACAACCGAAAACAAGTTTTGTTATTTCTGTCAAGGTATACATGTAGAATTAATATCATAAAGGCTGCACTTTTAATTTTCGCTTTGGAAAGGGACAATGGAGAATTCCGCCTTATATTTTGGACAGCGTTTTTTGATGAGTTACATATCTATTGATAGCTCAAAGTTATAGTTATATTTTCTCTACAACTCGTATGACGTAGCTGTCTCACGTGTTAGTGATCCTTTTACAAATGGCAATGCTTTGCATTATGTTTCAGTACGAAATTATCAAAATACAAGTTGTTTTTTTAAATCTTAAAATGTAAACTGGTGAAATGATTTCTATAAGTTGTAATAAAAATAAATGCCGCCATTTTGTATGAAAAATATGTGAAGACCATTGTTCGCATGTATGGTGTCACAAGGTGTTTTCGATTATTGGTTTTATTTCAGCTCTGCCTGTCATTTGCATTACTATTTCCATGTTTGTATATATAATCAATACCCTAAACTTGCGCGGTTAAACATTTTAATCCATTATTTTCACCCTTGGCTACAGATTTCATCAGTTCCCATTACTAATCATTCTAAACTTAACTCGAATTGTCGTCTGCAGACCCCTGTATCAAGTTTTTGTAGCAGAGTTTTGCTAAATCATCATCATATGACATTAAGGGTTACCAATGTTTTAGTATAGAGGGGAGGTATTTTTATTAAAACTAAATCGCAAGTAGAGAAGTTTATTATAGTCCAAATGGTCATCAACTTCTTTCAATTTTAGAGGATTTTAATGGTATTTTGTACAATTTGCCTGGTTAACTGAATATATTTGTAAACTTTAATAATTTTAATTTTTTTATAATTATAATTTTTTAAAATTTTTCAAACTCTCTTCAAAGGTACGAAATACAGACAGTGGTATTCCACTCAAATAATTATAAAACATCATGTTGTTGTCTACTAAGTCATCACATTAGTCATTGAAAACACTTTTTATCTAAACGCTATTTACATATATTAAAATAGTAATATTTTAATATATGTAAATAGCTTTAACATATTAAGTGATTATGGAACAATAAAACGGCAGAGTGATAGATAAAATCTTGTCGACATGACCTTGGGTACTTATTGAAATTAGTATAAAAGAATTAGCCCACCATACATGAGTTCAAACTTTGATCTGTCATTTTTGACACAAACGAAAGTATTAAAAAGTAGGTTATTTTTACGTCATTTTTAGTCAGAAGTTTATTAAGTAGATTAAATTACTTTGCAATATTAAACATTTTTAGTTATATCTATAACATTGCAGAATATGTTTATATCCTAAAGTTTATTTTTGTATAATAGGTATAATATATAAAATATAGGCCTTTCCTTAAGGAAATTTCATTTCTAATTGTAGGATGAGAACAATAAATCACTGAAACTACATCCCAAATGCACAAGTGGATAAAAACAAACACTTGCCTTTTCTGGCGTATAGTAATGTTATCAGTCTAAACTGTATGTCTTTTTAAACACTTTTGTTCTAGCACACACAACTTTAGAAATCAAGATGAAACTGAATTCCAATTGCACATATGAAATAATCAATTTAAAATAATAATAAAATAAGTTCAGAATGAGCATATCAATCAAATAAATGCAAAAGAAACTGTGCAATCACTTAACAAATATTTACAAACAAACGAAAAATATTCTATTCCGACTTTCTATACCGATCACTGCTGTTGTTGCTACTCAAACAATGGTTTGTTGTACCTAGGTTGATGTTATCTCTCCAGAGTCATAGGTAGTGTTTCTATTCCTAGATTTGACTTTTCCCTAGACATGACAATGAGTAAGTCGACGGGTGTCTAATTCAAGGCAGGCACTGCTTACTCGTCAGGGGCACATGAGTGCACCCATGGTTGTTATTGGGTTCAGGTTCTCTTTGTTGTTTTGTGTATTTTTGTTTTTGTGTTGCGTTTTTCTATATCCGGATTTGTAACTGTCCCTTGAATTTTTGATCTTGTTGTTCGGTAAGTTTTCAAAACAAATATAATTTTGTTAAAAGGACTAGAACTTTTTTTAGTAGAATGTATTGTTTCAATTCAATATTATATGATGCAAAGGATCCCCTGTCATGTATGAAATATTAAACATATCAAACGTAGCTAATAAAGTGCCAGGCGAGCAACAACAAAAAATAATTTTTTTACTTCGCGTTCCTTTGGCAGATATATTAAGCATAGAACGCGACCGACAAGTTTTATGACGAATGGCATCTTAGTTGTGCAAAATACCTTAATACTTAATTTGTAACTTGACTTACATTTCTCCGTCTGTTCTTTAAAGGAGAATATAAGTCTTATTGTGAACAAGAAACACACTTGTGCTTCAAGTACTTGTCAAATTATGAATGTCGGTCTTTAAAAATATAACAGCGTACTTAAACAGTTTAAAATAGAGAAATTTTTCTTGACTATTGACTGCTAGTGAAAGTGGCATTAAAACCATTCACACGAACAAAACTCATATCTTAGGGTTTAGATAGAACTGGGAAGAGTTCATCCCTACTCGTTGCGGAATCGTATTAGGTATCCTAAAACCAAAACGTTACTTATTTCCGCATCCAGTCGGAATGCATGAAACAATCAACTAAGTTATAGAAGGTCTTTCGTGAAGAAAGCGGGTGATATTCCACTCGCATAATTGCTGTTACCCGTGAAACATCACCCGGTCAACCACAGAATACAGTATAGTATTTCTTTGTTAGAGTAAATTCAAACCATAGCAGTAATGCTTATTACGTCATTGTATTAATTATCATGTTTAAAAGTGACTTTCGTGTCAGGCGCGGCCCGTAGGACTCTTATAGATCCTAAGAATACGTTCATTTGGCATGCTCCGTAGGTACATCTGTGATGGAAAATTGTCATTAATTTTTGCTCATTCTTGCTAGAACCAACATTTTACTCATCTCATGTTTTAGGATATATCATGCTGAAATATAGTTCATATGACACATTTTTATCAGGACACAGTTTTAATTGCAGATTGTTTATTGCCTTTTTAAATGATGTTTAACGCCACTTTCGGCATTCTTAGCTTGGCCTCGAGTTTTTATTAAGAGGAGGGAGAAGGAGTACACGGAGAAAACTCCCGAACTTTGGTGGCAAAAATGGCAAACTTCGTTAATTGAGAGTTGAGTACACTCTGGCCGCAGTGAGACTCTGTGTATTGAATTCGAGATCTCGCTTAATCATCCAAACAAAACTGCACGACAGTCAATCGTCGGCATGCAAATATTTTAGAATGAGGAAACACCTGATTTGCGAACGAATACATACTATTCACATAATATAGCTTGTTTAATCTTGCGTAACACTAATTACGATAAATATCTGCAAACGATTGAATTGTTATCGCAATTCATATATTCTGTGTAAACCGTTATACTAATCTATATAGAGACTGTGTTAATTTAAGTAAAAACATGGCATAAATCTTGTAGGCGGATATTTTAAAATGTAAAACAGATATTTTAGATCAACATGTATTTGTGTTTAAAAATCTTAATCATATTGATGTTCGTTTTTATCATCTTGTTTTATTCTAATTTCATTTTCCCCTACGTTTAAATTATAAATTCCGCATGTGGCCCTAGGTGGCCGAGTCGTTTACTAGGTAGTTCGTCTACTATTGATAACGTAGTTTTTCAACACTGAGGTTGCGGGTTCGAGTCTTACTGTGGGCAGGGCGAGCTCGGCTCCAATCTTAATTCACTAGGATTGCCATTTTCCCGAAGGAAGGGTTTTTTCTCCGGGTACTACCGCTTCTTCCCACAAAAAAACTGGACGCAATGAAATAGCTGAAAAATTTTTGAGCATGGATTTAAACACCATTCAAACAAACAATTAATTCCGTGTGTAATACAGTACATGTATTCGGTCGAACCTTAACATAATATGTGATGTAATAATGAATGCTAACTGATAGCATGATGCATTTTTTTACAAACAATCTCCAATTATCAATATAATATGTTTTCAATTCAAAGATACTTGTTACAAAATTACTAATGGCGTTTGGAGGGAAACATAGGTTAAGTACATGTTACGTGAAATAGGGATTTATTTACCTGTAATATATATTACTTTCTCTGCGAAGGCATAGACCCATATTGGCAAAATATGCAATAAATGATTTGAATTTGAATTTATAAACCTGTATATTTTCAGTTCTTTGATTGATTTAATTTCTTGCTTGTGTTCGCTGGACGGTTGAGGAATCAAACTCGCATACGACAGTAATAGCAGTGGAGACGGTTTGGCATGCCATAAAACCTGGTTTAACAAACAATTTCTTTAGAAATACATGTACCAAAACAGGACCAATGCTGTAGTTGAAACACTTTTGGTTTTTTGTTCTCAAATTTGGCAGAATTTTGGAGTTTCACGATAAGTTTTCTTTAAAATTTAAAGATAAAGTCTAAGCATCTGCAATACCCTATACTGTCTGAAATTATACATTTGTAGACGGGCTCTGTGTAATTTAAACCATAGTCGGACCTTATATTTCTTAATATTTTATACCGAGCGATAGCCCTATTGCAATAATATATTTCAAATTTTATATATGTAGCAAATGCTTTAAACTTTTGAATCGGCTTGAGAGGAAAATTTCAATTGACCTATAGGTGTTTAAAACTCAATAAATATATATAAATATACAACTAAAACAGCATGTCATATAAATTTCACATAAAAATGCATTTTTTATTAAAAATACGTTTCTCTTTAGCATAATCATTAATACAATCTTTCACAAAATTGTGTTTTCCGGTTTGGACTTTTTAAGTTAATTTTATGACGTCTTAATTCTTAATTTTGGCCAAAAATGTATTCCAGACTTAATGTTTAGTTTTCTTTATTAGGAGAATGTATTTTAAACAAATTATATTTTGATCGGGCAGATGTAGTCACGAAAGATTTTTCACACATTCTCTAATATATTTCATTTCATTTAAGTAAACATGGATGTAAACAACCAAGATTTATCGTTATCATTATATAACTACCTATGTACAGTGGTTGGTTCAGAGGACATAGTGAGAACGAGACGGAGGATTTATAACGCACGCGATTATGTTCTTAAGAGAGACAGGTTAACTTTTATCTGTAGTGGTAGTAAAGCTGAAAGATTGGACCTGAAGAGAAGTGATTATGATGTTATGGCTATATATAATTCGTATCAAGTTTATGAAAACATAGAAGTCTTACACAATCATAAACAGAGTAGACAAAAGTCAATACCTCTAATAATGGATACCATTGATACAACACCTGGGTATACTAGACTGAAATTGTACGATAATAGTGACAAATACCATGGTTTAGGTGACATTTATTATAATATTGGACATGAAACCTTCATATCCAGTACACTTGTAAGAGAACAATTCTTTGACGACCCCCAGTTTAAAAAATGTATTATACACGGACGAAGTCTGTCACACCCAGATGGAATTTTTGATATAGTAAGCACTTTTCATTGTAAAACGTGGATCTTGCAGGCCGACGAATGGATAAACAGGTTACGTCTATCATGGCCTAATAATAGATTAATAGAGGCAATTGTTCAATGTGGGGTATTTTTCGTGCCTATAGGACGTAAAAAGTCTCCACAAGAAGATTTTGAATTTCGCATTTCATTTAATGTAGCAGAAAAAATACTTGTTCATTCATTCAGTCATGTCCAGTTACTATGCTACGTATTATTAAAAACAATAATAACCGATTTCATTAAACCAATTAATGGGGATCGCTTGTCTTCTTACATTTTAAAAAAACTATAATGTTTTGGATATCAGAAGAGTCTATGGAATCAACATGGAAATCACACAATCTCCTCCGATGTTTTGACCTTTGTTTCAGAAGATTAGTTTACTGTGTTAGCTATTCCACCTATTACACTACTTTATGCCTGCAGTAGATTTAATTAAAAACAGATTCAGTAAACACGAGCACGATTTATTAACAAGCACTCTACAACGTCTTTATAATAGTGGATGGCAGTGTGTTTTACACACAAACTTATTTAGTTCTTTTAGTTATGTAATTCACCAATCACCACCAAGAATGGTGCCTTATGTGTCTGCTTTGCCAAGTGTGTTTGCTACAAGTATGATTGGAAGAAGTGTGGTGGATAATGTATCAAGAATATTTATTCGATCAGTGTTTGGCTCATTACATTTACCGTGTAAGCAAATGTACGCATTGATCCTGTCTCAAAAAGCTGCACACAATTTTCAAACAAAGGAAACTTACCATATAACAAATAAACAACGATACCGAACTTATCAGAAACTTTTACATTATCGACTACTGGGTTTAAATCATGATGCCGTGTCTGGTTGGTTGTTGTTGGCATCATTCTTTTATACACATAAACAATACCAAAAAAGTCTCTATGTATTAAACTATTGTTTAATTAAATGTTCACCGGATAAAATTTTATTAAGTGTCCATATTGACACTAGGTTACAATATGAAGTTAACATAGAGATGCAGCAACATGGAATGGATATTTTCAGTGCTAGTAAATGGCGTGTAGTTAATTATGTTAGTTTTGAGAAGCAGTCGTATTTACTTCCCGCGGAATTGTCAGCAATAGTTGAGAATAGAGTGCAATTGTTTCCTCCTGTAATGTTTGCTCATTTTCTACGTTGTATTTGTTTACATCGTCTAAATCGTAACACAGACAAAATGAACGCATTTTGTGACTTGAAGGTAACTGTAAGGGAAATGTACTTTATACCAAATATCAAAGAGATAAAAGCGATATCTCGCCTCTGCATTGATGTAGCCCAGCAATTACTAGCAGAATAACTGGGCAATGAAAAGCACTGAATTAGAATCTTTATTTCACGAATTGGTATACGACACCTAAATAACTTAGCTTAAATTATCAATAGATTGTTCGTTTAAGATAATATCTTATGACGACATTATAAAATAGCTATCGAGCACAATATACTAGTACATGTCATGTATTATAACATGCAGCGTTCTTTCCGAGCAATGTGCAGTGTTGGAAAGAAAGCTGGTCCCCAGTGTCCATGTGATTCATGTAGTAAGTCTTCTTTTGGCCTGACAAGACTGAGGTTGTGGGTTAGAGTTATATTGCAGATAGGTTATGCTCAACTCCAATCTTAATTGAAAAGTTATACCTGTTTTTCTACCAAAGGTAAGTAGTTTTCTGCGGGAAGTCTGGCTTACATCCACAGTAAAAACTGAACCCCACGATAAAGCTGGAAAATTGCTGAAAGTGTTACCCAAACAAACAATAAAAAAGTGTTTTGCGCTATTATTTGTGCTTTTTGGAATAAACAGGGGGTTATATTTAGTTATTTTTAATGTTTAAATAGATAAATAAAAGATGTTAGAAACTGTAAAGCAGAAAAAACTGTCAAACAGATAGAAATTGTCAATTGAATTTTTAAAGTCATCACACTTTAAACAACCCTTTACAAATCAAAATTTGATATGGATTTCTGTAATAAAAAAGAAACGTATTTGCCTTTTAATGTTTTGTATTATTTTCACTGGTGATTTTTTTTAAAGACACGTTTTATTAAGAGTAATGTTTTAATTATTGGTTAATTTGTTGTCCGATTCAAGTTCTCAACTTATTGTGACTGTCGCAATATTGAATGGTGTTTGCAAAACGCAGATATTTAATAAAATGCATTTACGTCATTGATGAGGGTGGGAGCTGTGGGTTTTCTTTAGAAGTACAAGTAATTTGTGTCTTATTGATAACCTACATACGGTTCAATGGCTCACTTTATAAATCCCACCAGTACATGTCCTGTGTGTCAAAGAGACACATTAGTCACAACTCAATTAGAAAGAATAATCATAACCTCGCTTTTTTGGTCAAATCACAAAACTAACATAATATTATAATTTGGCATACAACTTTATGCATTAACAATTAAAGAATGTGTCCGAGTCCAAACAGAGCGGGTTAGCACAGGACGAATACATGATTTGAGAGAGAAAAAAGCGAAAATGGAATGTACTAGATAAACTTTCACTCATAATTAATGGGTTGTGATTAGATTAGAGTACCCAACCCATTATTTTAAGACTCTGCGTTGAATTTATTTGTGTAAAAGTATGACTTGAGCAAACCACAAACATCATTCTTAAAATGCATATCGTCCTGCTAATCATCTTAAAAACAATTACCTTCTCTCATGAGAACCTTTTGTTTCTCTTGATTAGCAATGAGTGTTATGAATACAATTCATTGATGTATATTCCCAGTTTTATTTTATTTTAATTGTACAAAACATGAAATTTTTTGTGTGCACCTATATGCATTTTTAGAATAGCTTTTTATTACAAAGTCAAAATAATATTATTCTCATAATTAATCATTTTGTGTTTTTTCTATATTTTCTTTAATAGGCAATTGTTTTAATTGAAAAAGACTTCTTACAACATGTAATACGTGACATTTGTTAAGCAGAAGTGATATGTTCCAATTTGCTTGAAAATATGTATCAATTTTTTATTTTTTCATACACGTGCACTACGAACAGGATTATGGGTTAAAATTCATGTAAGTAACCAATTGTCAGGTGTGCTCTAATATGATTTTATAAAAAGACAACTCTGTTCATACTACTGAGACATTTCAAACCGTACGAAGCGGAGTACTTCTACCGTCTTACCAACAGTGTCTATTAATATTGATATAGTGTTCTGTTGCTGCATGGTAAAAATGGCGTTGTTGTGTGTGATGTACGATTAAAAACATGGAAATGTTTCAAGGGTACTGCATATATATATATATATATATAATACGACTAGCACAATTCACCTTTGATTTGTCTTTCAAACTAAGTTTCAAAATATTAATCAATAAAACATTTTCATGACTTGTATTATCAGTTTTTGTAAAATGGGCCAATGTGTCATTTCTTACCAGAAAGGTTGTAGAAGGAAGCATTTGAAGGCCATCATATTTGTTTTAAAAACCGCCATTACTCATATTCCAATATGCGTCATCAACATCGATTTTAACTTATATCCACTCTATGATAAAACTATCAATCGATTTTTTTATTCGAACTGGTTTTAGTGTTATACCTTAAGCTGTAAGCGAAGCAGACGATGTGATTTAATACGAATTTGTACTTTCTGAGGTAAGTCACATATAATGTAATACTTTTAAAACTAAACCAGTTCTGAATTAATTAGATTATCTTTTAATATTTTAATTAATGACAAAGTAACATATGTTTGCTGTAATAATGTATGTCAAAACTCTTGACAACAGTTGGGTGCTTACACTTGTGTTGTCGAAATAAATATTCCACTAAGTTAAGTACACCACTTTTTTGTATCCTTGCTTTGGTGCCCAGCCACTTTTTCACCTATATTATTGCGTCAAGTTTTCATTTGGGGAGAAAGCCAACGTTTCCAGTGAGAACTCCCGACCCTCAGCAAAAAACTGACAATCCGTGTCAATTAAAACTAGAGATTATCACACCCTGCCGCAGCAAGGCTGGAACCCGCTACGTCATTGTTGACAGGCACATTATCAATAGTAGATGAAAAACTTTGCCACCAAAAGTCCCGTATTTCTGGAAACGCATTTATTTTTACGGGTACATATTTTACGGATAATGCGATGTTACCAATTTTGTGGCTACTTTCTTTCGCGGTTTTATACTTAGTTCCATAAGACATAATATAATTTGTGCCATTTAGCGGGTATTATTTATTTGGGCCTTTAAATGACCTTGTAAATGGCCAAATTAGTACAGCGCGAAAATAAGTACAGTATGTTGAAAATAGCATCATTTTTGTTTTTTTTTATACTTGTCATACGCAAAAAAATAATAGTACAGATAAAATATAAATGGATTAAACAAGTACTAGGATGCACACTGGTTGCAATATTTTAACAGTATTTGTTAAATAATTGGATGTGACATTGCTAAAAATGGTCACTACACATATTGTATTAAAGATTCCGATAAACAGTACTCAGTACTGTAAAAAATTTGTTATGAAATATATGAATTTAGTCACAATTTAATTCAATTTCCTGTTTCGTGATAATTTAATGGAAAACAATTCATTATCGTCAGATAACAATCGATGAAATGCATTCATTATAGGTCGTTTTCTAATTATGAAAAAAATCATGCTTGTCCTGTAGAAATGTTTACATACGTCAACATTAACAGCTACAAACAAAGGAAATTTTATCAAGAAACTGTAATACCTTGTTACGTTTAAAATTGTAATGCACAATTTGATTATGAGTTGCTTGGAATTGAGTCAAATAACAGTTAGTCGTCACATGACATTGGAGATTTATAAATATCATGACCATTTTCTACAAATGTATGTGTTTTCCCTTTAAACGCCGGTCCTTTATTACTAATACAAATAAAATGTGATCAAAGATAGTTAATATAATTTACTACGCTTAGGCGCGTTTTGTCTTATCAAGACTCATCCGTTGCGCTCAAACCCAAAACAATATTTAATATCCAAATGATTAAAATGTTGCAGCGGTTTTATCACCAAACATTACAAAACTGTTAATGCAACTCTTAATACAACTTGAAAACTCTCGTGTCAGCAAATGAAAAATTATTTTGACAAAGAACTGATCAAACTAGTAGTAACAGCACTTTATAATACTTTTAGTGATACTATGAACCAAAATCAAAATAAGGACTGACAATACTTTACACAGTTAAAATTTAATTTTTTCCCACCCCAGGTATAGGTTGATTTTAGTTATAATTTCGTTTCCAGTTCGACATATTTTGGTTTCAAGTTCAAAATATTTTGGGTTTTTTGTTCTATGCACTTCATATTCATATGGTGTTTGGCATTTTCAGTTTTTTTGGTAGAGCGCTTCTGATGAGTTTTGAATAAAGGAAACGCGCGTCAGGCTTAGCAAAATTTATTTCCTGTAACTTTGTTGTATTTTTTATTTTTAACATCCGTGATGATTAGCGCTGCTGGTGGAGTTTTAATTCCCGGAAGTTAGCCCGCTCCGACATCAACACTTTTGTGTTGAAGAATATATCCACACTATGAAAGTGTCCTTGTAAATTTCAAAATTGTCAAAACCTAAAGGTTTTTCCTTTCCCAGGTATAGGTTGACCTTAGTCATAATTTTGTTTTCAGTTCGGCATATCTTAGTTTTATTGTTCTATGCTCTTCATATTCATATAGTTTTTTAACATTTCAAATTGTTGGGTAGAGCGCCTCTGATGATTCTTGAATAGACGAATCACGCGTCAGGCGTAGCAAAATTTATTGCCTGGAACTTTGTTGTATTTTTGATTTTTTAATAGAACTTGATTATTACTGTAATTTTACTGTTCATGATCTGTAAATCGCTGTACACTATACATACAGTTCATTTGTTATTTACAATTTTTATCTTTTTACTTATTGCTTCTGTCCTGAACTGACACTGTTCATGAAAGTTAAGTACATTTGTTTTTCAGAATTGGTAAGAACTGGTTTTTTTCACTGCATCCAATTATGACAGTACTTGTAAATTTCTACCTTGATTTAGAATAACTGATATTCGCTGCAGCAGAACTTGTCAGTCATTATCTGTTCTTACCTTGATTTAGAATAACTGATGTTCGCTGTAGCAGTTCTTGTCTGTCATCATCTGTTCTTACCTTTATTTAATATACTTTATGTTCACTGTGTCAGTCCTTGACAGATATCCTCCTTTTTCTTCTATACTTTTCTATATATAGTCATTTTTGAACAAAGACCAACAGTGAAGCCCTGTTTAAATGAGAGTGTAAGAGATAAAAAAAGGAAAAGTGTCCAATTAACCCCAAATGTCCATTTTTTCGTAGTTTAAATACTATTTTTGTTTAATTCCATTTGTTCTTCCTAATATTAACTCTTATTTCTTGTCATTTTACATCCATTTGGATATTTATCTACTGTAACAACAATTTATTAAATGTGCGTTGCCCAAATAGTTGTAACAAACAGGGTAAGATAAATTACCATTTGTGCATGAAGGGGTATCAGACACAGAACGTTAAACGTAGACGTAGTTCCAATACATTCCACTTAGATGCTCAGCGCGTCAAAATGGAGATTAGTGGTGGTCAGGTTATAATACAGAAATCATGACCGCGGACAACAGTGAGTAACGTGTTTGGAGATTAACACACTCCTTGAATGAAAAAGACACTTTTGTAGATGTTGATAAGAATTTTCCGCCCCTACCTTAACACAATATTTCACCAGTGGAATTCACAATTTTTGTCCTTTTGTTCCATCTTTCCCAAATTAATTGTTTGTTAACTTGTTTGCGTCTTGTGTATACCTGAAATTTGATTTCTGAACATAAAACAAATATTAATTTAATTGATCAGTCAATCAATCAATCAATCATCATTTCTACGGGACGAACATTATTGTTAGGCATGCGTCTTTATGATACCCGAAGATTTTTATTCCACAATACTTTGTAAATTACCCAGATTTGTGTAAAAAATTTGTTTTAAAACGAATAGGGTCTTAGCTGGGAATTGTCACTTTAAATAATTTAAGTCTTTATAATTTTAATAAGCATATTTTGTATACACCTTATTTACAAATATATTTTAGACAAACAAATTAAATTTGGTATTTTAATTCCTTACACATTTTTTATGGGTGATTAGGGTCATAATATTGTTGTGATTTTATTTCAATAACGAGATGATCAATTATATTTTACATGTTAATAATACCAGTCGATCAAGTTCCAGGATGTTATTTACTTCTACATGTATAAGTATTTTTGTGTGTGTGTATTTTCCATCAGTTCTATGTTAATTAACCACCTGTGTTTATCAATCTCTATTTTGTCCTATCTGCACTTAACTTTACACATAATTTCACAAAAGATAAACCACATCATCTATTTGCATGAACAAGTTTTAGCTAAATTTTCTTTAGCAAACACTTTACTGAATTGAATTATAGTACTGTTGCAAACAATTACTAAATCGAACAGTCTTTTACAGTACAAATTCTTAAACAACGAATCGTAGTCACTGCATAGTATCTGAATACAATCCGCTTTTTTTTCTTACGGTTAATATGTATCACAGGATAAATAAGTGTGCATCACCACTGGAATATACAGATAGTATACCGAATAATAAAAGCCTACTAAATTGAACAGCTTTTTGGTTTGGTTTGGTTTTTTTACAAATACAAACGATTAAACAGCGAAATTGTAGTCACTGCTTAGTTTTTAAGACAATCTTCTTATCAACGTATTAATTAGGAAACAGGTAACTGTGCGCAATCACACAGAACAAGGATTCAGATTCATTAACGCTAAAATGTAGTACATATATTTGCAGTTATGAAGTGTCTGGTAACATTAGAACGTTCTTTCCTTGTCGTATGTTGGAAATATCGGACGAGTGTTTGCAACGTGGTGAAAATGAATTATTATCTATTGTCAAAGTATGCACAACTATATTTAAAATTGAACTCTTTCAAATTTTTCTAACAACGACCGTGAGATTCGCCGAAACTGCATAAGAACCGGACTAACATGAATCGAGTGTACAATTTCTTTTCACCATGCAAAGTCAGGCACCAAACATAAATCCGCATTTATAAAAGAGAATTAAGTTAGATAAACATCTCGGCTTCCTAACCACTTTTGACAAAAAGCCATAATGTACTAGGATATACTGGTATATATTGCATTCTACTAAATTTATAAATTGAACCTGTCTATGATTGGCGGTTCGTATCATAATTTATCTTTATTTATATCGCGGAACTTTTCTTTCGCAGTCCTTTTAAGTATCCCGATACTTTCAATTTCCTTCGCTTCACTTCTTCAAAGTATCGCGATACTTCTTAAAAGTAACGCGATACTTCTTACTTTGAGCAGAAACTTTACAGGTTTAATTCTGTTATAGTCAGATCTTGATGTATTTTTTAGGGGGGGGGGGTAACACTAATACTAGTGAAAATACATGACAATAAACCGAATTTCACTATAAACTATAACATATATATCTTACATTTGTCTACAAGATGACTCGAGTTTCAAAGTCGGATAACATAGAGTCTGCAATAAAAACTATCTCTGTCTGAACCCGCGCTAAGAAGGTAAATTTCGTTTCGTGTACAGGTATTTTGATTTGTTCCTTCTCAAGAGACCTTATAAAAAGTATCGCGATACTCCTTAAAAGTAATAACGCGTTACTTTTCTAAAGTATCATGTTACAAATGAAAATAAAAGTAATGCGTTACTTTTAATAAGTATCGTCAACTAATGAAAATTAAAAGTAACGCACCTTTTAACAAGTATCGCGTTACTTTTAAGACTTCTTAAAAGTAATGCGATAGAAATGACGCAATTTATGACATGAACGTCCACTCATACCTGTCGCTATGTACTGTTACTGGTGATGATCATGATAATTAATTACCAATTATTGTGGAATGGTTTGTGCTAGTTTTCTTTGAAGTTATATGTACATTAATTTCTATGATGCGACGGTTGGAGCTTGTATGACATCACAACTGTTTAATAACTATTGCTCCACCACTTGCATCGTTGGAACTTTTGTCATGCGAAAAGTACCAACTTTCAGGGGGATATTAACTTAAATATTAATCTTATTTCCTAGCCTCAAAAAGAATCTCTGTAATAATTTTACAGTTTGTTGGACTGTACACATTTCTCCAATTTTGGTAAAAATATAATGTTGATTTTCCATGTGTTCGGCTATTTGTGACAACGTAATTACATCCAAACTTGAACTATCATGATCTCGCGTCCATACATTACTTGAAAAATCATAAAAGTGCTAAAACATGATAAAAAATTCTTAGAAATCTTACATCGTTACAGTTTTTAAAATTGTGCCCCAGTGCAACTTATAGAAAGTGTGGTAATAAATTCGACGCAGAAAAATTAAATTGGACTAGTACACATATCTCGTCATTTACTGTATATGATTGACAGCGAATGGGCGTTATCTCGTCATATCAAACGATGCACGCCTCTTTGCTGTAAATCAGATTCAGTAAATGACTCTTCCTGTTAATATAATTTATTCAAATTGTTTGGCTAATGACGTTTCACGATTGACGCTACTTCCAAGAACCCTAGCAGTGTCTCTGAATTCCAGTGGTCATGTGACGTTTTTATTTATAATGGCGACGTCACATGACTGCCATGATTATTAGTTTTTAAATAAAAGGTTAATTGTTTCACAGATTGCCAAAAAATGTCTGAAATTGTTTGTTGTAAGTTGAAAGAAACCATTTCTATCGATGTTAAATTTATTTTTAAGTCTACCTTTTAAATTATTTTTAGTGCAATTGTCCATTGACTTTCTGACAGTTTTTTGACGGTAGCAACTTCCGGACTAAAAGAATCAATATTAGTATAAAGCACATTTTGATCACGTGGTTGGATTTTAATCACTTGACACATAATATTGTAGAGCTTGTGTTTTACCGGGCAGCTTAGCTGCGAGCTGTGCTTGCTATTACTTAAAACTGTTTAATTTCATTTCTTTTGCATTGGAGTCATTCTAGACAAACTAAGCTGTAGAAATGGGTGCTGAGAAGGGTTGTCAGGGCTCGAATCATAGAGCTACTCAGTGACCTCATAGGTTGTGCATAGGCGAGGCTAACCCGTTTAATGTACGCGGGCTGCAGTGGGTAGCCTGTTTTGTCCTGCCACGCTCAATACACAATAAAAGCCTTTTTTGTAGATTACGAAAGCAGTAGGCGCGTTGTTGCTACAAAAAAGACTTTCATACGTTTTTGCGAAAAGCCAGATGATCTTACACGAAGTATAGAAATGTTGTCGTTTTGCGATCTTATAAAAGTACCTAATTGCAAATGATGTTTGTAAACAAGGACGACTGTTGGGAAAAAAAATGCACGAGACCTTATATATTTACTTAGTCTATTTATCCACTTTTGAAAACGTACTCACTCTCTCTCTCTCTCTCTCTCTCTCTCTCTCTCTCTCTCTCTCTCTCTCTCTCTCTCTCTCTCTCTCTCTCTCTCTCTCTCTCTCTCTCTCATACATAAATCAATAATCTGAACGTTTAGTTCCTATGCATTCAATAAACAGCGAACGACATCCGATGGTGAACAAAAAACTTTCATGATAAATCTTATACATATGTCAATAATATAATATTTCTGATATAATGACGACAGAATCCGGTTGCATGCCCATTTATGTCTTTTTTGTTAAATGGTTTTTACAGACAGTTTTAGCACTTTTCAGCTATATAAAGACATTCACGTTTTATTAATGGAGGAGTCCGGAGTACCTGGATTTTTAAAGACATAACACCTTTGTGTTTACCACCTCCGCAGCGCATTGTGTCATGTTCTAAAGTGCACGTTCCCAAAATATCAGAACTTTTCTGTGCTCGAACTGTTCGATCACGTGTCCGGTCATACCAAGGAAATTAACATTGGTACTGGATGCTTCTCTGGATGCTTGACGACCAACATTAAGGATTTAAGGCAATCGAAGTTAAACTGCTAACCCACTCATGTGTTCTGTAACATTAATAAATCTGGCATGGTGTGTTGGACTGGTTGCTCAACAACAAACAGGACAATTGATTGATTAATTGATTTATTGATTGATTGATTGTTATCGAGTATTATTTAGCTATAGTTAAGCAAACAATAAACACATCGGGAGATAAAATGATAGAACATGTTGACTGACACTAGAAAAGTATGAAGTATTTGTTAAGGGCGAAAAGTTGCGCTTTTTAAAGGGGCTAAATACGATTATTAATCTTTTCTTCATGCAAGGATCGCGGCCAACTCCTGCTCGTAACCAACAATGGGCCGTCAGGCTATCCGTAATTTAACTTGCCACAAACAGGAGACCGTACACTAAATGCAGTATGTTACTGTCAGGGAGAGGGTTCCTGGAGTTACAATATCCGGAAAAGGATGTTTACACGAACCATTAATACAGTTACGGACGCCACACTATGGTAAAGAGAGATAAACTGATCGGCCTCTGTAGGAGACGGCGCAAGGGTATGCTGACAAGAAACATGTCTCGATCATGTATTCATAAAACGTGTGACGATACGATTTGGTTTAGTACGAGTTTGCCGATTCCCAGATTGCAGCGTCACACTTGCCGATTCCTCGACATTTGACCAGTTAAAAGCAATCTATAACGTGTATACATAAACAATTGTAGGTATATGTATGCATTCTCCTTAATATTGACGGGATATATGTGATATTGGTTTGTAAAGTTCAGTAACATTATTGTTATTCTTCTTCTTAAATGTAATTTTCGTTTTATATAAATTAATTTTTCCCAATCACTTATTCTCTTTTTAACTTAATTCAAAACGTATAACGGTCCAAGATGAAAACTTACAAGTGTGAAAGATCACTAAAAGTATGTGTGATAAATTTGGTTCATTTTACCCAAGGTTCCATAATTGTCGCTTAAGTTCTGAGACTTACATTAACTTGATTTTTGTCAATCAGCTATCATGTTGATTTAAAACAAATAACGTCCCATGCTGATAATTTATAAATTATCCTTTTATTCACCTTGTTGATTGTTCTTAATTAGCTAAATAGTAAGGAATATGCAAACTGAGAATCGGCAAATTGCACTCTTTGCACCCTATGATTTAACCTTCGAGTTTTTTTGTAATGCCTACAAACCAAAGACATGTGATACAGTATCACACCAACAAAACAAACAATAAAATCTTCGCTTTCACTTTCCTAGATTTCATTTCTTAATAGACTTTATATTAATGATTTCATTGTGAAGTCAAGAATCCTATGCATAATTGTAAAGTCTAATGTTGAACGTATTCTGAGGCGAAATGACGAAGTCTTGACTGTATAAATATGCCTTTAATCCATGGTTAATTTCAATTGGGGTTTCATTTTAAAATTTATGCTGAGCAAATTGTATGTATACTTATAGTCAATTTTACCGTGTCTGTCCGACAGGTTTTGCCTGACAAAATAGAATACTGCTTACCGCGTATGTTCGAGTTTAAGGTCCTTTTGTAGATCTCATATTACACTTTTTGAAATCAACAATTATTTTCCACAGTTAATCGGCGTTTTGAATTGGGCTGAATTTTCATTTTGATAAATCGAAGTTATTAGCATATCGCGTCAAAATTTAAATTATTTACAAAAGGTATTTTTTGTATAAAAAAAACTTATTGCATCAATAACAAATTATGTCTTATATTCTTAATATTCTGAATTGCATGTACTTTAATGGTTATAAAGTGTTTTAAGACGGATGTCATTTGATACGATCATCAGTTGTCATTTAATTTAACGAGGTTTTTAGCGTGCGGCATTGATCAATTCAATAAAATTTAGCAATAAATATTCTCGTTATCACTACTAATGATCTATAAGGATCTATTCACTTATTATTCAGCATAATCCTAATTGCATACAAAATATATTTTACAACGAAAGACTTTAATTTGTTGAACAAAACACCAATAGACTTTATATCTTGCCAATAGAATGTTTAATATCGACCTTGTGGTTCTCATATCGTATTGTGGCCTAGTGGTTAAGGTAGTTTGTAACTATTGATCAAGTGGTCTGTCAACACTGAGGTTGTGGGTTCGAGTCTCACTGCCGAAAAGGTGCACTCACATCCAATCTTAATTGACAAGGATTTCCAGTTTTCCTACCGAAAGCCGGGGGTTCTGTCCGGGTACTCCAGCTTCCAACAACCCCCCCCCCCCCCCAATAAAAACTGCACGCAATGAAATAGCTGAAAAAATGCGTAAAAGGGGCGTTAATCCTTATTCTTAATCTTAGTATATGCAGTTGAACCAAATGATATATACAACTGAATTGTAAACTTTAATTTGGTGGACAAAAACAATTAAAGCAGAGAAAACGCCCAAATTGTTATCAGGTTTGCACAGAAAATTGTGGGCAATATTTCTGCTATAATTAGGAAGAAAAAATAATCTTAAAAGAATAAAGCGGTCCTTAGGAGTCAGACGAGTCCTTAAGAGTCAACCGAGTATAACCAAAAGATCCCCAATGTATGTGTGAATCCTGCATTTAGTATTAGAAATTTGCTTGCTCACAAATGCCAAATAATGTACATGGTTCAAATACATTTTTATAAAATCACTTTGTGTTTCGGCTACAATGATGTCCCGCTTGGCACATATTGGTAAACATCCTCCTGTTTTCTAAGTTTACTCAGGCATTGAGCGCAGCTCTACAAAATTTTGACAGTGAGGAGATTTCATCACGTGTAACTGTGTACCTAAATTCATAGAGATGCTTTAAGACACGGGTAAACCTAAAGTGTGACGTAACAGACCGTAAATCTGTATGTCTCCCTAGCTTTCGTAGGCGGGACATAACAATCGTTATAAAATTTTTAAAATGCAGATATGTTATCTTTATGTGCTGTTATTATTAAGTTTGTAGTTCTTTGTGGTATTTTAAAATGGGTTATGTCTGTCAAATACTTCGGAATCGCAAGAAAACTGCATAATCAAATTAGAACCTGCAGCTTATCTGGTTTTTTTCGTACTTTTCGCCATACAAAAAACATTGGTGATGGTGAGCCTGCAAGGCCACGGGCAAATAAAAATTGTAGTCCAAGACCTTATTTGGATATTATCATGCTCTTATTGTAAATTCTTAATAGATAGTCTTAAAATACGGTGTTTACTGCCACTTCACTAGTAGTTATATATACAAAAAGTTATGTTACAATTAAGGTCGTCTAAAATACTTTTAAAAAAAGACGATGAAAAAAGGTCGTTCTAAAATTGAGCTGCATCCGTTCAATTAAATTCAAAAGATTCTATTGCAAATGCATTAATAGATACAATAATCAAAGCAATTACACATCAGGCACAGCATATACAGGTGTTATCCCTTAAACAACAGTGGACAGCAAGGTTAATACAATGTGTACGTAAATATAATAAAATATAAATAAGTATAATAGATTCAGTATTATATACAACATATATTGTTTGTCCATGTAGACATTTTAATTATAAGTCAATTTTATAAGTTGTAAATTATAATTTCTCAATTACATATAAGGACTATAAAAAATAATAAATTAATAATCAATAATTGCTGGTTCTCAAGTTTGCCTTTTTCTTGGATTCTCTTGTTTGATAGTTTCCTTGGTATTCGGTACTTTGTTATTACCTTCACTTAATAAAACCAACGGTTTTTATGTCAAAGGGAATGGGGTTGTAGGTAATATTTAATTCAGTTTTGTAGAATTATGTTGATAAATAACCAATGTACAGTGCTTAGGCATCAGGTCAAAACGCCCCATCGTCAAAATGCACCGTACAAAACGACTTAAGGAAATGAAACTAACCACAAAAATACGCCGTGCTATTTATGTCATATCGGTTTTTTTTACAACCGAAAGTAGTTTCACCGGGAATTCCTATGACTAAACATTAAAATTACGGAAAATTACTACAGAAGACCGGGGTTCTCTGTGGATAATTTGGCTTCCTCTTTCAATAAAAACTCGACGTCATGATAAAGCTGAAAAATTGCTGAATGTTCCGTTAAAGACCATTCAACAAACAAGCAAATCTTTTTTGTCATACCGCTTTTTTACAAACCGAAAGTAGTTTCACGAAGATACCCCGATTGTTATACATTAAAATTACAGAAATTAACACAGTAAGTTTTCTTTAAATTCTAAAGAAAAACTTTAAAAGTCTGCAGTCCTGTATACTGTCTAAATGAAATATACTTTTGTTAGCGGGTTCTATGTAAATTAAAACATAGTAAGACCTTATATTTGTCAATATTTTATACTGAGCTATAGCCCAATGGTAATAATCTATTTCGATTCTAATATATCTAACGAATGTTAAATTATAAATCAGCATTTAGAGCTTTCAATTGTCTTATTTGTGTTTAAAACTCAATTAGAAATATACTAAAACAATATGTGAAACACACACATTTGATATAAAGATACATTCTTATTCCAAATACGTTCCTCTTTAGCATAATAAGAAAAATAGCAAAGAAAACCGACCGAACAACAAGAGCCAAAAGTCAAGGGACAGGTACAAATCTTGATAGAGACAAAACGCAACACAAAAACCAAAAATACAAAAAACAGAAAGAGTAACCCGAACCCAATAAAAACCATGGGTGCACTCAGGTGCTCCGGACAAGTAAGCAGTGCCTGCCTCTAATTAGACACCCGTCGAGTTACTCATTGTCATGTCTAGGGAAAAGTCAAATCCAGGAATAGGAATCACTACCTATGACTCAGCAAACATGTCAGATCGTATTTGAGACACTGATTTCTGATAACGATCAATTAAGTCATGGTGACGACCATAGAACTTCTGGAGAGATAACATCAACCTAGGTGCAACAAACCCTTGTTTGAGTAGTTTAGCAGTCAACAGAAGGGATCGGTCTAGAAAACCGGAATACCGATCGCAAGTTCTAGAATAACGTATAAGTTGTGAAATGTACACACCATACGCTGGAGCTGCTGGAATGTTGCTGTCGATGAACGGGAAGTTGACAATTGGAAAGTTAAAGTCATCACGTTTGTCGTACAGACTAGTTTGAAGTTTTCCTGAGTCTATTTCTAGAAGTAGGTCTAAGTAAGAGGCTGAGCTTAGTGTATTGGTGGTGTCTTTAATTTCAAGCTCACAAGGATAAATTGAATGTAAATAGTCACCAAATTTAGCATTGTTGAGGGACAAAACATCATCAATATAGCGGAATGTTAAATTAAAGGTCTGGGCCAGTGTCTTCTCTTTCTTCTTCAGCAGGCCTTCTAGGAACTCAGCCTCATAAGACTACAAAAACAGGTCGGCGAGGAGAGGAGCACAATTAGTACCCATTGGAATACCAACTGTCTGTTGAAAAACATGTCCTCCAAACATGACGAATATGTTGTCAATCAGAAAATCTAACATATGAATGATTTGAACTTGAGTATATTTAATATTAAATTTAGAGTAATTAATGACGAAGTAAGTTCTGTCATGACTAATTACGAGGTAATATATCGTCTCTTTCCGTTTTTCTTGAAAAAGCAGCGTTTTATAAGATCTTTAAGCCTAGTTTTAAGCTGTATATGAGGGATGGCCGTATAGAGTGTCGAAAAATCAAATGTTTTAATGCTGTTACAAAGAGATCCAGACCTCCAAATGTCTATCACTTCTTTTGAATTTTTTAATATGCACATTTCATTTATTCCACTCCTGAAGTAGAAAGTGTCGCTGTATTTTTGAAGCCCCGTTTTTACTGTTGTTAAAATAGTGGTCAGGATGTGCGATAGTGTTTTGGTAGTACACTTAGACGATCCTGCTAAAAAAAACGCTGTTTGTATGGATTTTTTGTTAAGTTTTGGTATCCAATACAATAAGGGGAGATCACAATCTTCGACTTTGATTTTGAGACCAAAGGCTGCCAATATCGATTTGTGATTTTCAATAATCTCCTTTTTTGAAAGCGCAGTAAATGTGTAAGTATGATTGCCAAGTGTCCATGCCTAACTCATTAATTAAACACTCTATGTAATGTTTTTTGCAGATAAATATAATGTTGTTAGGGGCCATATCTGCTGGCACAACAACATATTTGTCATGAATGTCGGACAAAGTTGTAAGAGCATCAAGATTACTGAAGATTTATGATGCTTTAGTACTCATAGACCTTTTTAAACGACTTATTCTCATTTGAATCAATGACCTCAAGGCCTTTACCCACTCTGACAAGGCATCAACATCCTGGTCCTCTTGCTCTGCCCATTTTCTAGCATAGTCTTCTGTTGAATCCCTCAATAATTTAACGTTGTACTTCCAGTTGATGGATTTAGGTTCGCGGTACTTTGGTCCTTTGGACAAAATATTGCGGAGTCTTTCATTGTCAACAACATTAAGATCTCTATTTATCAAGTGACCTGAAGGGCTATATATGAATGGGGAATTGTGGCAAGTTAATGAAATTAATGAAGTAAAAATAGTATATTTAGTTAATTTTATGAGATCTGAGTTCTTAATTTGGGCTAAAAATGTTTTTAGACCTATACAAATTATTTTCAGATTCCTTAATTGGAAGAATTTATTTAAAACAAATCATTTTTAGCGAGCACATGTATTCACAATAAACTTTAAAAGAAATATAGCATTTTTAAAAACATTGTCTAAAATATTCCCCTTCCATTTAAGCAAGCATGTATATAAACAACCAGGATTTATCGTTATCCTTATATAAATAAATTTTGCGACAACACTGACTTTTGATTGGCTGGAAAATATTTTCTAACAGAGGATGGAAAACAAATTTGATCGTCATGGAGACACGCGTCATTTGACGTCATATATTACTCCACGGGAAACTAACAGTTTTTGTATTGATCTCTTTTTTCAACAATGTCCAGTTACAAAAATGAAATTGTAGAGTTTATTCTATTGTTTAAATTTATTTATAACTATTAACTAGAAAAAATATTTTCTGCATCGAGGAATAACAAAATTTTCGTTGTGCACATTTAATACAATCCGCTACATACAATGTGCAAAACGGAAATTTTGTTATCTCTCGATGGAGAAAATATGTTTGTAGTTAATCCTTAATATGTTTGTTTGTTGGAATGGTGTTTAACGCGACTTTCAGCAATTTTTAGCTATATCATGGCGTCCAGTTTTTATTATGGGAGGAAGCCGGAGTACCCGGAGCAAACCCCCGACCTTTGGAATCATTAATATGTAAAGTGGTTTGTACAGAAGACATAGTGAGAATGAAAAGGAGGCATTTTAACCCATTCAATTATGTCCTTATGACAAACGAGTATGCTGCCATCTATAGTGGGAGTAAAGCTGAAGGACTCGATCTGAGTGGAAGTGATTCTGATATTATGATTGTTTTTAATATGTGTCAGGTTTATGAAAACACAGAAGACCTCAGCAATCATTAACAGAAGATACAAAAGAAAATACCTCTAATAATGGATACCATTGATACAACACCTGGATATACTAGACCTACATTGTACGATAATAATGACAAAAAAACTTTTATCGGTTTGTGTTACAATATTGGAGATGAAACCTTTGTATCAAGTACACTGTTCAGAGAAATTTTGATTGGCGACCCCTTATATGATAATTTTGGTACACACGGGCCGAGTCGATGTCCAGATGGAAATTTTGATTAAGTATCCAGCTTTCATAGTAAAACGTGGATCTTGGAAGCCAACGAATGGATAAACAGATGACGTCTATCGTGGCCGAATAATAGATTGATAGAGGAAATTGTACAATGTGGGGTATTTTTCGTGCCTATAGGATGTAAAAACTCTCATTTCGCATTTCGTTTAATGTCGCAGAAAAAATACTTGTTTATTCATTCAGTCATGTTCAGTTACTATGCTACGTATTACTAAAAAAATTTTAAACCATTATATAAAACCACAATATGGGGATCTCTTGAGTTCTTAAATTTTAAAAACAATAATGTTCTGGGTATCAGAGGAATCAAAGGAATCAAAATGGAAGCCACACAATCTTCTCCGATGTTTTGACCAGTGTTTCAGAAGATTAGTGTTCTGTGTTACCTATTCTAGTTGTTCACACTATTTTATGCCAGAATTAGATTTATTTAAAAACAGATTCAGTAAACTCGAGCGTGACTCATTAACAAACACTCTACAAAATCTGTATAATGGCGGATGGCGGTGGGTTTTACACACAAACATATTTAGATCTTTAAACATGTTAAATTTTGTAATTCACCAATCACCAGCAAGACTGGTGACTTTTGCGTCCGCTTTGTCAAGTGTGTCATTTACATTTCAGATTGTACAAACGATTGTAAAGGACGAGATTTTGATGAGAATATTAATTCGATCAGTGTATGGCTCCTTACATTTGCCGTGGAAGCAAATGTATGCCTTAATGTTGTCTCGAGTGGCTGCACGGAATTTTCTAATAAAGGACACGTACCATAAAACAAATAAACAAAAATACCAAACTTATCGGAAACATTTAAATAATCTACTACTGGGATTAAATCATGATGCTGTGTCCGGTTGGTTGTTGCTGGCATCACTTTTTTATACACGTAAACATTACCAACAATTTCTACATGTATTAAACTATTGTTTACACATATGTACACCGGACAAGATTTAATTGGAACTAAATATTGATATTAAGTTACAACAGAAATTGGGTATAACGATGCAGCAATATGGAATTAATTTTTTTAGTGCTTGCAAGTGGCTCTTAGTTGGTTTGGTTAGTTTTGAGAAGCAGTCGTTAATAATACCCGCGGAATTGTCATAATTATTTTTGGATAAAATGCTGAATTTTCCTTCTGTAGTTTTTGCTCATTTTCTACGTTGTATTTTTTTACATAATCTAAATTGTTACAGAGGCAAAATGATGGCACTTCATGATTTGGAGGCAACTGTGAGGGAAATGTACTTTATACGAAATATCACAGAGGAATAAGCGATATCTCGCCTGTGTATTGATATAGCCCGGAAATTACTAGCAGAATGACTGTGAATCTTAATTTCATGATTGATGTAAAAATAAAAATTAAACAATTTTAAAATTAATTTGACAATGAATTGTTCTTTAAACATATCTTCTTACGAAATTATTAAAAGTTGTAACGCACATTATTATGGATAATATTTTATGAAATGCAGCGTTCTTTGTGAACAATATACACTGTTGGAGTAAATAAGGTTACAAAGTGATTAAGATAGTTAGAAAACTTCTTTTGGCTTGTCAATACTGAGGTTACGGGTTCGCGTCTCATAGCTGGCAGTGTATGCAGTGTATAATCTTGATTCACAAGTATTGACAGTTTTCCTACCGAAGGTTGGGGGGTTTTGTTCGTATGTCAGCTTACTTAACAAGTCGAAAACTGGACGCCACGATATAACTACAGTGGCGTTAAACCACAAACAAACAAACAATAAAAATAAAGTGTTTTAAATCTACTAGTTGTGTTTTTTGCAATTAACATTTATTATATCTAGTTATTATTTTTAATATTTAAATAAATATTAAAATTGTAAACAAAAACTTTTCGACAGGATGAAAATTACACATAAGCCAAACTAGTACGAAGTATTACTACTTTTCATACACGTGCATTACGAGCAGGAACATAGGTTTAAACCGCAATCGTGTTAGTAACCAATCGTTAGGTGGCCTCTAATGTTACAATACAAATCGGCCAAACTACTGAGACATTCCGGACCGTCTAAGGGACTAAGTGTAAATGTCGAGTAATATTGATATGGTTTTCTATTGCTGCAGGATAAAAAGGGTGTGTCTGTGAGTGATGTATGAATATCAGCATGGAAATGTCCCAAAGGCACTTCATATATTAAAAGTACAACAAGCAACAGCTCATCTTTATTTGTCTTTCAAACTATTTTTCAAAGTCTGCCATCTATTTTTTTGTAAAATGTAAAAATATGCTTTAAAAATATTTCCTACCAAAACAGTTCTGAAAAAGATTGTATACATGAAGAATAGAGAGATCCTGAAGATGTTTATGTTTTTGTTTAGCAGTTAACTATTTTGGTGCCTCATTCAGACAGTTACATGCAGCAACATTTGTGTTTTGATGCAGAAAATAGATAGATAGATAGATAGATAGATAGATAGATAGATAGATAGATAGATAGATAGATAGATAGATAGATAGATAGATAGTTAGATAGATAGATAGATAGATAGATAGATAGATAGATAGATAGATAGATAGATAGATAGATAGATAGATAGATAGATAGATAGATTGATTGATTGATTGATTGATTGATTGATTAATTTATTGATGATTGATTATTGAGTATTTCAGCATTTCAGCATTGTTCATTAACAGTTAACATACAATACATCAAATTCAAAACGGTTTAGACCACAGAATATGCAAATTTCTGGCTTTGGAATCGTGTAGTGTTGGGTACTAACATTAAAATTACCCATCCAGAACACATGGCTTTAACCCCAGTTTTGGCGAAGTACCTTGGTTGGTTTGTTGGCTGTCATATTTGTCTAAAGTGCACGAAGGTGAATGTTCCCAAAATATCAGATATTTATGTAAAACTGTTCTATGCTCCCATAAAGTGTTCGATCACGTGACAGGTCATACCAAGGAAATTAAAATTGGTACTGGATGCTTCTCCGCTGGGGAAACAGCATTGAGGCTTTAAGGTAATTGGAGATAAACTGCAAAGCAACTTATCTGTTCTGTAACATTAATAAATCTTGTTGCTCTACAACAAACATGACAATTGATTGATTGATTGATCGTTATCGAGCAATATTCAGCTATATATAAGCAAATCGGGTGATAAACTGGTAGATGTTGACTTACACTAGAAAAGTATGAAGTAAATGACGAAAATTCCTCTTTTTATAAAGGGTAAAATACGTCTAATTTTTTTTTGGAAACTGCAAGAAAGGTCTTTTTCATGCAATGATCGCGGCCCTCTCCTGCACGTAATCAACAATGGGCGTGTTCAGGCTATCCGTATTATAACATGCCACAAACAAGAGACCGTTTACTATATGCACAAAATGTGTGCCGATACGATTTAACATTCTAGTTTTATTGTAATGCCTACGAAAGCAAAGACATGTGGTACATCATCACAACAACAAAACAAACAATGAAATCTACATTTTCACTCTCTTAGACTTTATTTCTTTATTGACGTTATGTACATTATTGATTTCATGGTTAAGTCTATAATCCTGTTACATAGTTGTAAAATCTTATGTTGAACGTATTCCGAGTCTAAATGACGAAGTGTTAACTGCCGTATGCCTTTAATCCCTGGTTATGTTAACCCTTTAAAATTTATGCTGAGTAAATTGTATGCATACTTAGTTTTTATTCATCATACGACATAAACATTATAAGTATTCAGAATTTCATCACATAATTTACAATAAACAATATTTGTATAGCCCAAATTGTTTCCACCCCACTTCTGCCGGATAAAGTTAATTGAAATTCACAGAGGTAAGTTATAAGCATATCGCGTAAAAATTTAAATCATTTACAAAAAAAGTATTTTTGTAAAAAAAACTAAATGCATCAATAACACATTATGTCTTATATTCCTAATATTCTAAGTTGCATGTACTTAAATGGTTATAATGTGTTTTAAGACGGACGTCATTTGAAACGATCATCAACGGTCATTTAATTTAACGAGGTTCTAAGCGTACGACATTTATCAAATGAAAATAATTTAGTATTACCCGGGTTCTTTCCGGGTACTCAAGCTTCCCCCGCAATAAAAACTGGATGCAATGAAATAGCTGAAAAATTGCTGAAAGTGGCGTTAATTCACATTCAAACAAACATATTATCATGTCGTATTATTTCCTTATTTAGGACACGATTTAATGTCCAAATATTAGATGACCATGAACAGTGTTCGCTTACAGACAATAACTAAATGATATTGTAGTAAAATGTCAAAATTAATTCAAATAAAAATTAATCAATAGAATTTATTATCCAATACCTTCGTATATGCAGTTGAACCAAATGATATATACAACTGAATTGTAAATTTGGTGGAAAAAAATATTAAAGCACATAAAACGTCCAAATTGTTATCAGATTTGCATGGAAAATCGTGGGAAATATTTCTGCTTTAATTAGGAAGAAAAAAGGAATAAAGCGGTCCACAGGAGTCAAACGAGTCCTTAAGGGTCAACCGAGTATAACCAACGAGATCCACAATGAATGTGTAAATCATGCATTTAGTATTTGAAAATTGCTTGCTTTGGAAATATTCATGGTTCATATACATTATTATAAAATCCTTTTGTGTTTCGGCAACAATGATGTCCCACTTGGCGCATATTGGTAAACACCCCCCCCCCTGTTTACTTGTTTTCTAAGTTCACTCAGGCATTCAGCGCAGCTCTAAAACATTTTGCAGTGAGGAGATCTCTTCATGCTGTAACTGTGTACCTAACTTCATAAAGATGCTTTAACACACGGGTAAACCTAAAGTGTGATGTAACAGACCGTAAATCTATAAGTCTCCCAAACTTTCGTTGGCGGGACAAAACAATCGTTATACAATTTAAAAAAAATGCAATATGTTATCTGTATTTGCCCTTATTATTAAGTCTACAAAATCGAAATAAAATTCTTTGTAGTATTTATAACTGAGTTATGTCGGTCAAATTAACTGTCAGATACTTCGGAAACGCACGAAAACTGCTAACCAAAATAGAACCTGAAGCTAATATGGTTTCTTCGTACTCTTCGTACTACAGAAAGCCACAGAAACATTGGTGATGGTGAGCTTGCATGGCACGGGCAAATAAAAATTGTAATCCAAAACCTTATTTGGAAATTAGCATGCTTTTATCGTCAATTCTTAATAAATAGTCTTAAAATACGGTGTATATTGCCCACTCCACTGGGAGTTATATATATAAAAAGTCCTGTTACAAATTAGACTGTCTAAAAAAAATTTTTTTTAAGACGATGAAAGCATCTGTCTGACAGATGGGGAAAAAAGTTTAATGGCTTAGGGTACTAACCAAAATGCGCAACTTGCAGAGTATAATATTAAGTCGCCTTAATCCATAATAAAAGTGGGAGAGGGGAAGAGATATGTTTTCTTTTTTTTTCAACTTATCAATGTAATTCACACCGATTCTGAAAGATAATTTATAGTTCTATATAATTATTATATTTAGTTTGACTTAAATTATTTAAAACTTGACCGGAAGTGGTTTTGTCCTCCAAAATTCGATACGTCTTTTTAATTTTAATACTTAATCGTGTTTAAATTGTAAAACCCAATGAAAAGTTGTAAATATATTGCTCTAGAACATGTAATAAACAATACATCGATTCATAACTTAATCTTTTTTGTAAGAAACTTGTCAAAAGGAAGGTGGTTCTTTGGCATACAATGAAATTTCAACTTTACCGCAAATTGTACAAAAAATGCAAAACCCCGGTCAAAAGTGATTACTGTATTTCTCTAGTAAATTTAATTTACACTTAATTATATCCAAAAGGATAAAGTTGTCAAAAGTTGACTGCAGTTTGGTGGGGGTGTGTTCGTGGTTCAAGGTATTCAAACACATCGTACTTTGAACAAATGGGTAATTTGAATGATATAAGGTTTGCTCAATTTTCGTGGTAATTAAAAATAATACGACAGAGGATTACTATTTTACATTTTAAAAATAGTCATGGATATTTAAAAAAAAATAATTATTTGTCCGTCCATATGCGCACACAAACCAAATTGAAAAATTTTCGTACCCAGCTGAAATGCATGCAATAAGTTAGTTTTTTTTATTCCTGTGTGATGTCTGTTACTTTTGTGCTATTTTTTATGTGTTGTCCTATCGTTGAGTATTTATTTAAGAAATAAAATACTTATGATCTAATTAAAATAGTCGTTCAAACGTAGTTACCTTTCATCTTATGCAGTACATTTGCAAACGTTTATATGAATAATAAACTTTAAAAAAATTTATAGTTAATTATATTTATGAATAATATCTATATTATTTCTTAAAAACCATTAGACATGATGAGTGAGTCAACCATTTGATATTTTTATAAAATAATTATGATCTGCTTAAAATAGTCACTTAAACGTCACATTTTTTCGTCTCATGCAATATACTTTTTCAAACGTATACAAAATTATGAACTGTGAAATTAAATAGCTGAATATTTTTACAGATGATATATATATATATATATATATATATATATATATATATATATATATATATATATATATATATATATATATAATTGTCTATTTATATATGCCCAACATCTGATTGTATTTCAACATTGGATCTTTAGAAATGCACTAAAGATACATAGTGAAGATAAATCATATTTATAAGTGTCTAATGAATTAACCAAACAATGTCGTTGTAATTTCTACTCTGAAAATCATCTGTACACACAGATTTGATTTTTGAGCCGTCCCACCTCGGGAATCGAACTCGTGTCAGTTTATAACATCTATGGCTACTGCGCCTAGCATGTAAAGACAGAGGTGTAACCTCTAGACCAGATCCGCCCGCCTAGTGTTACTTTTGGTTGAACATGTCATTTACATACACAATGTTTTTGTGCGACCTGAGCTTTAATTACAACGATTTTCATACAATCAGAATGGATCTGTAAGCAATTATAGCGGACGATGATTTTCAGAGTAGAAATTACAACGACATTGTTTGGTTAATTCATTAGACACTTATATATATATATATATATATATATATATATATATATATATATATATATATATATATATATATTGATACTATCTAGTTTGCATTGACAAAAATACGCTTCCCTGCAGAGTGCATTATTAAAAAGTAAACGGTTTGGTAGGTTTTTTCTTCAGAAATATTAAACGACTGCGCTTCGGGCGAATAAATCGTTCATTTTAGATTAGCGTTGTACTTGCATATTTATGTTAACTTTTTTAAGTCATGTAGGTTTTGCAGCTTAAAGTTATGTTTTTTACGATCACTGAAGTTATCTTTCAACTGAGCTTGTAGCTTTGGTTCCCAAATATATTGTTCATGCCGGTTGTCGAATAATCATACATATTGTTATAGAAATTATATCATAAATTAGTTCAGAAAAGTAAAAATACAAGTTTTGTTTCATATGAATATATTCTCCTCGGCATTTAATAAAATATAATATAAAAGTATTAAATACGTTTGACTTGGTAAGAAATAAGTATTTTAATGCAAACACGTTAAGATTTGTTTAAATCTACTCATAGTGAACGATTGGTCTTGGTAGTTGCCGGCGTGTCAATACCGTCGTTGTGGCTTCACGACTGACTTAAGCCGTGGTATGCTAGTCTTTAACGAGAATTGCCAGTTGTGGTTTTATCGGGTAACACAGCCTCATCTACAGTGATACGGGACGTCATGATATAGCTAAAAACTTGTTAAATAACATGAAATTGGGCGAAACTTTAAAAGGCCTCACTAAACCATCTGCCATATCTTCTTAAAATCTTAGAATTGATGGTAAATTATTAAATATTTCAAAAATATATTGGACAATAGTTTGTCAATCTATGGTAATATGGCTTTGTTTATTCTCTTCCCTGTACAGCCTATTAGAAAACATTGAAATTCTAGTTCGCAACTCCTCTGCATTAGTTCTGAGATCATTATGAATACTTAAATAAAAATACTAAGTATATTGGAAGTTAACAGTTTGACAAAATGTATTTTTTTTAAATTGCCGCTTAATCTCGTAAAAATATGAAAATGTGTAATGCTCGCACAAGTATTTTAGCTATCGTAGGGTGTATAAATACACAATGCATCTCTGTAGTTAAAAAGAGGCACACAGTCCATACATGAACAGTTGCAAAACTGATTTTTTTCTTACAACTCATTAACTTCTTTTCTATGACAATCGAAGTTGGTTGATTATTAAAGAACCCGATGCTCGCTTCGATACCTACGTCTAAATATAGTAATAAAAATCTGCTGTCGTTAAACGCCTAACAACAAATAAATCTCACTGTTTTAAGGTATTATTTATCTGCTACTATTCAACGATCAGGGAAGTCTTATTAAATTAATATATTTTCTCTTGACCAAATCGCTATAACATTTCCGCAAAGATATCCGGATACTGCAACACACCTATTTATACTGCCAAAACAATACAAACGCGTAGGCACCACTGCACTCAAAAACAGATACAAAAAAAATAAATTTAACATAACATATTTAATTTTTTTTAACAGTTTTATACAGTAATTCATAAATCAGGGGCCTCGGAGATTGAGTTGCGAAAGTGGCGTTAAACATCATTCGAACAAACAAAAACATACAGATTGTCAGTTTTTCACTGTACTCTGGTTTGCTACCCAATAAAAATAAAAGATGTCACGATATAGCTGGAAAATGTACAATGACTACTATTAATCCTTATTACATTATATTTTTTGCCTTTTTCCTATTGGCCTAAACCAATACACGTGACTTTCCATTTCTTATCATATTGGTTTGCAAAAACTCATTCTACTCAATAAAAAACCATATTGCACTCTCCTGTGAAATTTAGGAATGAAAATACCTAGCACGTGCGGTTTCCTTCGGCGGAAATACATTATCCAATCAAATCCTCTTTCTTTAATACCATAAACCAATCAAAATTATCGTGACTGATGTTCGGATTTTATTATTGTTTGTAAACATGGGAACGTCATCGAGTGAACGTAATACGGATAGTTCTTGTGCTAATAAGCGAAGATTTGCAGATATTACTAACTTGGAAATTAATTAAATCTTTAAGAAAAGAGATGCTGTCAACACTCGCTAATCAACAGAGCAAAGCGATTAGGTTTTTTACGAAATATTTACGTGAGTCAGTTAGTTTGGCAACGGCAGACCCTTGGGAATCGGACTCAATTTTGTGTACATTTTATGCAGAAGCAAGGACTGCGCATGGGACATTATACAAGAACAAATTACTGCAAACATTTCGTAATGGATTATGTCGTTGATTTGCCGATTTTCGAGAAACAAACATTATAAAAGACCGTGACTTTCGGGAATAAAAAAATCCTGTATATTCCATTTCGTGACTCAATAAATTATGTAATAAAACAATCACTTCACTTGAACTTGATCAATATGAGGATTTTTGGAGCAAGGTACAATAATATTGAACTCGCCTTCGCCTCGTTCAATATTATTATACCATGCTCCATAAAACCTCATAGTGATCTCGTTCAAGTGCAGTAATTGTATAATATATACCATTTCAATTGAATTGACGAATATATATCACTTTTATGCACCAATGATCGGATTCAAGAAGTTAAAAAATAAAGTTTACGTTTCCATAACAAATATGTATTCATAGTACTTCCGGTTGACATTAAGCATTAGTTAAGGGACGACCGTTTTATTCTGAGATACCTAAAATATTATAATTTTTAAAATGTAAGAAAATAAGAGATCCCCATAGTGTGGTTGTATAAAATGGTTTAAAATTGTTTTTAGTAATACGTAGCATAGTAACTGGACATGATTAATTGAATGAACAAGTATTTTTTCATTAAACGAAATGCGAAACTCTAAATCTTCTCGTGGAGAGTTTTTACATCCTATAGGCACGAAAAATACCCCACATTGTACAATAAAAGCTGGTAACGATATCAAAACCTCCACCTGATAGTCTTTGTCATTATTATCGTACAATTTAAGTCTAGTATACCCAGGTGTTGAATCAGTGGTATCCATTATTAGAGGTATATAAATCTTGGTTGTTTACATTCATGCTTGCTTAAATGAACAGAAGTAAATTAGACAATGTTTTAAATATTATACTTTATTTCATTCTCAGTTTATTGTGAATACATGTGCTCACTCAAAATATAATTTGGCTAAATTAAAAATTCAGACTCCATGAACTTTACCAAAAAAAGATCAAACTGAAATAACACAATTTTTTTTAAAAGACTTCATTAATTATTGTGCTTAAGAGAAACGTTTTTTTAATTATAGAAATATACTTTTATGTCATATTTATATGTCTGAGATGCTCTTTTAGTATATATTGCATTGAGCTTAAACTCCAATACGGGAATCAATAAAAGCTTCCACTTAAAGCCGATTTAAAACTTTAAATTATTTGTTAGACATGTTAAAATCGAAATACATTATGACGATTGGTTTATCGCTCGGTATAAAATATTGACCAAGATAAAATCTGACCATGTTTTAAATTACTAGGTTCCGCTTAAAAAGTATATTTCTTGTATACAGTATAGCAGATTTTTATACTTGCTATTTAGAGAAAACTTACTGTGTTAATTTCTGTAATTTTAATGTCTAAAATAATCGAAGTTGCCCGTATTACTTCTTTCTCTTTGTAAAAGACCTGTATTATATAAATATATTTTTTTTGTTTGAATATTTTTTAACACCACTTTCACCAATTTTTCAGCTGTATCATGGCGTCCAGTTTTAATTGGAAAATGAAGCCAGAGTACCATGAGAACCCTACCTTTGCTAGTAAAAAACTTCCGTAATTTAAATGTCTAATTGTATTTCATGTAGACAGTATATACAGTGTAGCAGAATTTTATACTTGATCCTAAGAAGTTTAAAAAAACTTACTGTGTTAATTTCTGTAATTCTAATGTATAATTAATTGATAATGTCGGAATTCCCCGTGAAACTACTTTCGCTTTGAAATAACCGGTATGATATAAATAGAAAAGCGTATTGTTTGGGTCTTTTTTGTACTGATCCTTTTGACGATGAGGCGTTTTGACCTGATACCTTAAAACTGTACCTGGTTAACTTATCAACATTATTCGGCAGAACTGATTTACATATTCCCTACAACCTCATTCCCTTTACCAATAATAGTTTTCAGAGTAAAACAAATCCTTTTATTTAAGTTGTAGAGATGCAGCAAATAACAAAATACCGAACACCAAGGAAACTGTCAAGAAAGAAAATCCAAGAGAACTACAGTAATAGTCTTGACTTGGTACAGGCATTTCAAAAGACGTTGTTGGTTAGACCGGGTTTTATGGCATGTCAAAACTCCCACTTCCAACACTGCAGTGTGTGAGCTGCATTCCGCAAACGTCCAGCGAACATTTTATTTACAATGAAACTGCATTATGCTGTCAGTTAGCATTCATTTATAAATGACATATGATGTTAAGGCTCAACCGAAGACATATAATGCATTACAAACGAAATTGATAGTTTGGTTTTTTTTGTTTGAATGGTGTTTAACGCCACTTTCAACGATTTTTTCAGCTTTTTCATGGTGTCCAGTTTTTATTAAGGAAGAAAACCACAATAAACGGAGAAAAAACCCTTACTTTCAATAGGTAAACTGGCAATCGTTGTCAATTAAGATTGGAGTCGAAAATTAATGAAAATTTAGTATCATATTTGGCACGTATGGAACACTCCAAATGAACTTATTGTTTTGGATCTTTAGGTGTGGTACGCGCCTCACGCGAAAAGTCACTTACAAGACCGTCAATTATTGTCATAATTAATACAATGACATTAGGCATTACAACTATAGTCCGGATGATATTTCTCACGCAAAATGATAGAACTTTCAGTGACCGGTGAAAGATTCCCCGTTTTTTTTAAAAATGAAGTATTTTCTTTGATGAAGTAAATACAAACTATAGTGTAATGCCTAAATATCATTGAAATAATTATGACAATAATTGACGGTCTTGTAACTGACTTTTCGCGTCAGGCGCGTACGACACTTAAAGATCCAAAACTATAAGTTCATTTGGAGTGTTCCATACGTGCCAAATGTGATACTAAATTTTCATTTATCCAATAAAAATTTTTTATGTAAAATGTTCAACTTCTCCGTAAATAAACCTTGTATTGATTGCCCATGAAGGCGGGTATATTAGAATGTAAAACGGATATTTAAGATCAATATTTATTTGTATTTAATATTCGAAAATCAAAACCATCTTGATGTCCGTTTTTTATATTTTTTATTCGGATTTCATTTTCCCAAGTTTAGATTATATATTCCTTATGGGACCTCTTTAGTAGTTAAAATAGTTCTTCTACTATCACTTGGTCTTTCGACACTGATGTTACCTGTTCAAATCTCACTGCGGAAATGGTGCGCTCGACTCCAGTCTTAATTGACAAAGATTGCCAGTTTACCTATCGAAAGTAGGGTTTTTCTCTGTTTATTTTGGCTTCCTTCCCTAATAAAAACTAGACGTCATGCAAAAGCTGAAAAAAATCATTGCAAGTGGCGTTAAACACCATTCAAACAAACAAACAAACTATAAATTTCTTATGTCATACATTATATGTATTCGTTTGGGCCTTAACATCATATGTCATGTACAAATGAATGCTAACTGACAGCATGATGTAGTTTCATTGTAAATAAAATGTTCGCTGGACAACGTCTTTTGAAATGCCTGTACCAAGTCAGGACTATTACTTGGTGTTAGGTATTTTGTTATTCGCTTCATCTTTATAACTTAAATAATACATTTGTTTTAATGTGGAAACTATTATTGGTAAAGGGAATGTGGTTTTAGGGAATATGTAAATCAGTTTTGTCGAACTATATTGATAAGTTAACCATGTACAGATCGTCAAAATGATCAGTACAAAAAGCCCTAAAAATACGCTTTTCTATTTATATCATACTGGTTGTTTCAAACCGAAAATAGTTTCACGGGGAATTCATTAATTATTAATTAATTAATTACACATTAAAAGTACAGAAAAATAACAAAGTAAGATTTTTAACTTCTAAAGATTAAGTATAAAATTATGCTACACTTTAAATACTGTCTACATGAAATACAATTAGACATTTAAATTATGGAAGTTTTTTTACTACCGAAGGCAGGAGTTCTCTATGGGTACTCTGGCTTCTCCCAATAAAAACCTGGACGCCATGATATAGCTGAAAAATTGCTGAGTGGTTTTAAACACCATTCAAACAACAAAATATATATTTATATAATACCGGTCTTTTACAAACAGAAAGTAGTGAAATGAGAAATTTCGATTATTAGAAATTAAAATTACAGAAATTAAGTTTTCTTTACAGTCTAAATAGCAAGTATAAAAATCTGCTGTACTGTATACTGTATGAAAGAAATATACTTTTGAAAGCGGATCCTAGTAATTTAAAACATGGTCAGATTGTATATTTGTCAATATTTTATACAATATTGTATACCGAGCGTCATGATCTATTTCGATTTTCGTATGTCAAACAAACAAAGCTTTTATTAATTCCCGTTTTGGCGTTTAAACGCAATGAAATATATACTATAGTAGCATGTCAGACATATAAATTTAACATAAAAGTATATTCTGAAAATACGTTTATCTTTAGCATAATAATTACCAAAATTGGCCAAAAATGTATTCAAGACCTATAAAATGATTTTCAGATTTCTTAATAAGAAGAAATTATTCTCAACAAATTATATTTTGAGCGACCATATGTATTCAGAATAAACTAAGAATGAAATATAGCATAATTTTAAAACATTGTCTAGTATACTTCTGTTCATGTACGCAAACATGAATGTAAACAACCATGATTTATCGATTATGTTCTAAAGTGAGACAAGTTTATCTTCATCCTTAGTGGGAGTAAAGCTAAAGGACTGGATCTGCTTGGAGGTGATTTTGAACTTATGGCTGTAAGTAATTTGTATCCGGTGAAGGCCTAAGCAATCATAACAGAGTAGACAAAAGAAAATGCCTCTAAAATTGATACCACTGATACAACACCTGGGTGTACTAGACTGAAATTGTACGATAATAGTGACAACTAAAAACATTTGGTAAAGACTGTTACAATATTGGACATGGCACCTTTGTATCAAGTACAATGAAAAGAGAAAATTTGACTTGGAACTGTAGTTGACAAATTAGTTACACACGGGCCGTGTCTATCAGATCCAGGTAGAGTTTTTAATATCGTTACCAGCTTTCATGTAGAACGTGGATCCTGAATGCCGACGTATGGATAAACCATTTTATAAAACCACACTATTGCGATCTCTTATTTTCTTACATTTTTAAAACTATGATACTTTAGGAATCAGAGGAATTGATGGAGTCAACATGGAAACCACACAATCTCCAACAACGTTTTGACCAGTGTTTCAGAAGATTAGTGTACTGTGTTACCTATTCCACTTGCTTACACTAATCTATGCCAGAATTTGAGATTCAGTAAAGTCGAGCATGACTCATTAACAAGCACTGTACAAAGTCTTATAATGGCTAATGACAGTGTGTTTTACACGCAAATTATTAAGTTCTTTAAATACTGTTATTCACCAATCACCAGCAAGAATTTTGCCTCATGTGTCTGCTTTGCCAACTGTTTGTTTTACAAGTATGCTTCTGAAACATATAGATGAAGTTTCTTTCATAAGTATATTAATACGATCAGTGTTTGGCTCATTATATTTACCGTGAAAGCAAATGTACGCCTTAATGTTGACTAAAGTGGCTGAACACAATTTTCTAATATAAATGAAACTTACCATATAACAAATAAACAGAGATATCGAACCTACCCAGAACATTTAAACTATCTACTACTGGGTTAACATCCCCATGTATTAAACTATTGTTTAACTATTAAATGTACACTATTGGAACTTACAATTGACATTAAGTTACAACATGAATTCAGTAGAGAGATGCAGCAACATGGACTGATTTTTTTGTGCTTGTAAATGGCGCGTAGTTGATTTGGTTACTTTTGAGAAGCATTTGTTAATAATACCCGCGGAATTGTTAGCAGTAGTTGAGAATAAAAGACGACAAATTTTTGTTGTAGTTTTTGCTCATTTTCTACGTTGTATTTGTTTACATCGTCTAAATCGTAACCCAGACAAAATTAACGCACTTTTTGACTTGGAGGCAACCGTTAAGGAAATGTACTTCATACAAAATATCGCACGTGACAAAGCGATATATTGCTATTGTATTGATGTAGCCCAACATTTACAAGCAGAATGAAGGGGATATAAAAAACATTAATTTCACAAATTGATATACATCAGATAAACACTAATTTAGCTGATTATAAATAAAATCTTCATTTGAAATTATAAAAAAGAGTTGTTAAGGTACACAAAACATGCAATAGTTATGATCAAATCGCTTTTGGTTGTTAGGCATCCTGTTTTGGCCTGTCAACACTAAGAGTGCGTTCTAGTCTTATTGCAAAGTGGTCTTGAACAATAAATCAATTTTTTTTGTTTATATAGTTATATATTATATATTTCTTGAATACAAAAATAGAATAACAATAGATAAGGAAACTGAAGAAAAGAAAAAATTTCGACAAGACAGAATCTTCACGTCATTATTCAACTGATTAAAATTTCAGGATGTTGTTGCCCTTTAAAGGAATTTTGCTAATTCAAAATTTGATCTGGTTTTCTTTGAATAAAAAGAAATATATTTGGCGTTGATGTTATGTTTTATATTCAACGGTAAATTTACTACAGTTATTACGAAACGTTTTACTAACACAGTTATGTTTTACTGATTGGTTAACTTGGTGTCTGATAAAAGTTTCAACTTATTGTGACTTGTTACATTATTGAATGGTGTTTGTAAAACACAGATTCGTAAGGAGGAAATGTTATGAGGACTTTAGCTGTGTATTCTTTTTAGAAGTTCAACGCATGTAACCCAAATATGATTCAGTTGCTCACCATGTATATCCTACCAGTACAATTTTTTTCAAAAAGCACATCTTTTACTTCCAGTATATAGTGACATTTATTAAGCGGCAGTGATGTGTTACAATTTGGATAGAAAAACATGTATGCATAAATTTAGGTCACATGAGTTTGTATCAATGCTTTTCCTAAACGTGCACTACGAGAAGGATTATGGTTTTAAACCACAATTCTAGTTACCCATTGTCAAGTGAGCTCTAATAATATAACAAGACAACTCGGTCCAACTGCAGAGAAATTTCGGACCGTGTAAGAGGACTACGTTGACCGTCTTACCAACAGTTTCTGGTAATAATGGTATGGCTTTTCCAACTGCAGGGTAACATTCTTCAGATAACAATTGGCGTGTTGTGTTTGATGTACGTATTTACACGAGGAATTGTAACAAAGGTATAACAGAGTTGTCGGCTTATATATACAAATTACTCATCAAGCAAAGTTAATCTTTGATTTTTCTTTCAAACTAGGTTTCAATGTTAATCAATAAATGACTTCTATTAACAGTTTTTCGTACATTCGGGCAATATGTCATTTCCTACCTGAACAGTTCTGAAAATTATCGTATGCATGAATAATCGTGAGGTCCTGGTGAATTGTATCTTGTTGTCAGTAGTTAACCCCTGTCGGTGCCTCATAACACGGAGGCATGCTTAGGCGATATTTGTGTTGTTGCAGTGTTGCAGACAGAAATTAGATTGGATTGGTTGATTGATTGATGATTTATTAATTGACCTACAGTGTTTTGATCATGAAAAGAACAAGTTAAAATAAATCAAGTTCGAAGATGGCTAAGACCACAGAACATACAAATAAATTTTAAGGGCAATCGAATTCTGTAGTTTTGATTAATGACGGGTAAGGTTTACTGTTGTAGTGTAGAGGCTGTAAACGAATTTTTAATGTGTTGGGAGCAAGGCACTCTGCATTCATATATGATTTGAAAACGCCCGTTATCCGACGAGCCCTCGTAACTATTTCTAGCTCACATACAGGCTACTATGTAAAAAATCATCCTAGGTAAGTATATTTGTTAATTGTAGTTTTTGGGAAACCCTTGACCAATTGAATGTAATCACTTAAATATTATAAACTTTTGCCATTTTAGAACATTTTCAGGAATAAGTTTTGACCAATTAGTTGGATAAAAATTCTTTCACGTAATGTAAACTGTCCGTCAAAATAGTAACACAAAAAAATAAACCATTCATATTTAATGGAATATGAAAGCACATATAAGTAAAAGAGTTTTGCAGGCTATCTCTTCCAGGTTGATGATATGACCTGTTCAGCCAAAAAAGTAAGTCAGTGCGAAATCCTCCTTTATGCAAATTGTGTGTAAAATAATGCGAAAGTTGTTCGTTTATTTTAGTAAAATTTGAATGATACTATTTGAGTGCATGTTACTCCAACATTAGCGTTGTACATAACATCACGAGGAATAAGTCAAGATGGAAGTTTCTCTTCTTCAATTTTCTTAATATTATTATTTAATTATTATTCACCGCGGGATTCATTGGAGACAAACTAAGCTGTGAAAACGGGTCATGGGAAAGGTTGCAAGAGCGCATATCACAACGATACTCAATGACCCCATAGGTTGGGCATTGGAGAGTGTTATCTCGTTTAACACCTGTCAACTTATAATACGGGAAACTTGGCCGCGGGGGTTTAGGTAACGTATTTGGATTGTGTCACGCTCAATGCACAATAAATACCTCTTATGTAAATTTCTAAATCAGTAGGCACGTTGTAGCAACAAAAAGGACTAATAGGTTCTTACATAAGTTTTTGCCTAAAACCGGATGATCTTACATGAATTATAGAAATTTTGTCTTTTCACAATTGAAGGAAAATACCCATTTTTTCCGTAAACCAACAACTTTCACATTGGGATATTTTACAGACTCTCCATTGTTTAATATCCAACATCCCATCAGAACTCCCGAAACTAGAAAGTTAAGCAAGAACGTTGTTATGTTCATTGCTTATTGTCTGCCCTTGGTCCATCCACTTTCCCAGATTTATTTTTTTGTTTGTGTTAACTGCTTTCGTCCTAAACATAAATAAAACAGTTGAGATACTAAGCTACGGATGCGAACATAATCGGATGTTAAACTGTCATAACATTTTTCATAAAAACTTATGTTTGTCCATGACCTTCTATGTTTTGATATATTGATAACAGAATCGGTATGGATATCCATTGACACCTTGTTTGTTTGAATTAGGCTTAAAGAAGCTTTCAGCAATTAATTAGCTATATCACGGCGTCTACTACTTATTATGTGAGACCTTGACTATCGGTAGGGGTTGGTAATTTTCCTAAAGATTAGAGTCCAGTACACACTGCCCGCAGTGAGACTTGAACCCGCAATCTCAGTTTTGACAGGCACGTGATCAATAGTAAATTAACTACCTTACCCACTCTGCCATCAATGTCCCCATACCCATTGATGTAGTATCTCTTATTGCAAACCAAACATGGCAACCAAACGAAACCCTTTTAATACCCATTTGGTTACGTAAGCGTATAATCTATCCATTAGTTTAACTTCGTTAACTACATTTTCTAGACTTAAAATCATTATATCAAGATATCGAGTGTGACAGGCGATGCCAGAATTACCCTTCCGAAACACCTGGCTTTAATTCCAGTTTTTAGCGAGGTTTCTTAGTTGGTTTTCTGTTTGTTGTTTGTATGTGTTGATCTGGTTTTCTGATTTTATTATGGTTTGTTGTTGTATGTGATGATCTGTTTAGATTTCATTTGTTGGTCACCTGATTACAGTTTCATAATTATTTATGCTTTGGTATCACACCATTTGTTCCGATAAGCTGAACGCGGAGTGCACGAACATGGTGAGCATAGCAGTTTTGGTATACTAGTATGTGGTTCAATAAAGATGGTTTAATATAATTGTGAAGCATTGCCTGTGTTTTCTATTAATATCAATTTAAAGTACATATTTCCTTACGAGTAATTTGATTTTATAACTAACAACTTTCCACAGAAAATTGAATTTCTTAACGGATTCGCTAAAACAAATTTTAAATAATATGTAAAAAGCTATTTTGCAATAAAAATAATTATACAATTAGATAGTATACATTTAAAGAAGACGTGTTCCGTCGGCTACCTTGAATTTTTTTTTACTTTTAAACATCTGAATTTATATTAAGGATCTGTTGTATTCAGGTTGTTGTGGTGTATATAGTCCATATATGAACATATTCAAAATATAACTGCACAAATATAACTTCAATCTAGGAAAATATTCTGAAAGATAAAAAACAGGCTCCACAAATATCTTTCTTGGTGTGATAATCTGGCTTCTAAAAACTTCGAATTTGTAAATGTCTATTAGTGGCAAATTATTTAACACATTCATCTTCCTGTTAACTACTGTTGCAGTGCAATGTGAAAAATGCTATTTCATGTTTGTTCTAAAGTGCACAGAAGTGCATGTTACCCAAATAGTAGAACTTTATATAAACTTTTCCTATGCTCGCATAAAGTGACGGGTCGTATCCAGGCATTAACACTGGTACTGGTTGCTTTATGTGACAAACATCATTAAGAAGTTAAGGCAACCGGAGTTGGAGTATAATGTTTTCCAGATAAGGTGAAAGTTCGACTACGACGCTTCTAATGTGTTCTTTCACATTAATATATCTAGTAGTGTCAGGTTGGTCTACTACGAAGAGTACATATACTTGATTGATTGATTGAGTGATTGGTTTCTAAACGTTATCGATCAATATTTTAGATACATTTAAGCAAACAATAAACAATAAACAAATCGGGGAAATAAATTATAAAAAATATTCACTTGCACTGTAATTGGGTAGGGAGGAAAAATTGTGCTTTCTATAGAGGCTAAAATACGCCTAATTTTATTTTCGAAAACTGCAAAAAGTGGTCTTTATCGTGCAAGGATGGTGGCATTTTTCTTGCATCACGTTGTCAAACAATGCTCCGCGGTCAATCTATCCGTAATATAAAAAGCCAACAACAGGAGAGCGTACTTTATCCAACTCTCAGTATGCTACCGTAACACACCAAAAGAACAAACCACTAAATCTTTGCTTGCTCTTTCCCAGACTTCATTTCTCAACTGACTTTATTATTTGTATCATTGCTAGAAACTTGTTTTATAGATGTAAAGTCTAATTCCGAGACGAAATGACACCATATGCTTTTAGTCCCCGGTTAATATTATTTTGGTTTCATTCTACAATTTATGCTTAGTAAATTGTATGTATACTTTGGTTTTTTTTAATCTTTTGCTATAAACATTTTAGGTTTTCAGTATTTCATCTCATACCTGATGCAATAACAACATATTTATTTCAAATATTTAATTTTTTAAAGATGGAACAAATTGTTTCCGCCCCCTTCTGCGGATCACAAGGAAAAGTTATTAGCATATCGCGTCAAAATTTACAAATTTACAAAAAGGTTTTTTGTAAAACCAACTTATTGCGTCAGAATTACATTATATCTTATTTTTAATATTCTTAATTGCATGCACTTAAATGGTTATAAAGTGTTTTAATAAGGATGTCATTTGATACAATTTCAATCATCTGTCACTTAATTTAACGATGTTTTTTGTGCGGCATTGATCATGTTGATAACCTTTAGAAATAAACATTCTCTTTATCCGTCTTTGATGATTGTTGAAATAAAAATATATAGTTATCACTTCTTATGATCTATAAGGATATACACTTAGTATTCATCAAAAGGATCGGTAATCCACCTTTGCAGACAACATATAATTCAGTACGAAAGACTTTGACTAATTGTCTGGATAGCGTGTTAATATAATGTTTAATATCAACCTTGATGTTTGCATGTCATATTATTTTTTAATAAGATCACCATGCAAAGTATTTTGTAATTATTTTTCTGTACCTTATATTGGTTTAGGAGAATTACGATAAACAATACCATGCAAAGTATCTAAATGATATTGTACTAAAATTTCAGATATCTGATTCCAATCTAAATCAACCAATAAAATGTGTTATCCGATACCTTAGTATATGCAGTTGATCATTTAACCAAACGTTATATAAGATTGAATTGTATACTTTGTTTTTCTGAAGAAAAAAAACAGTTTATTCAAACAGAAGTTCTTTTTTTCTGCTGTACCGGTCTATTCGGGTTAAGCAACGGACTGTTTGTGAAAGTTGACGTAAATAGAAAACAGTAGGTCACTTATTTTGTCTTGTTTCTTTGCATATTTTTAAATATATGTAGAATGTTTATGTCACGGAACGATACAACTATTTATCTTTCTGCACAAGTTAACACTTACAGAATATGATTTGTATATAATTTGAAATCGTTTAAAAAGAACTCGATATCTGGTGTAGTTTGTTTATGAATATGTCACATGAGAATATATAACGAGCTAATTGTCCTCATTTAGCAAGTTTTGTCATTTTCTATTTAATGCAATCAATGTTAATCACACAAAGGATAAATATATTTATATGTGTTTAAATCTGGAAGAAATAATTGATTTTCAGGGAAGGCCATTGCATCGGACTTTTGTCGTGTCGGATGCTGTGTTGAATGGATCTATGTTGAGAGCTAGTTTTTAGGAAGTGAAAAGAAAATGGCACAAAAGCGCCATACACTATGTTTAAATAAATATTTTGCCTCTGTTTTTACAAGTATTTCTTTAGACAGTTGTATATTGCGAGTATAACATGTATAGGCATCAGATTTTTTAAATTTTCCTTTCACACTTGTTGACATATCTCACAGAAATTCTTTATTGAACATCAGTTAATTTCGACCTCTTTACTGGCTTTTTGCAGGCAAATCATGAACAGGACGAAAGAACAACTGGTATGTATATTTAAGACCGGCGATCGCAAAGTTCTGTCTTTTAACAAAAAAAGCGTTTAGTTACATAATAATAATATCTAACTTTTCATCGGGTAAAAAAAAGCAACCAAGAAAACGTTTATTCCAATTTTGTTTACTTTGGTACATATAAAAATAAATAAACAAACAAATATAAAAATAAGAAATGAACTTAAATATTAGAGAAAACCAAACAATTTCGTTACAATTAAATGACAAAAATATACTACATGTAATATATCATAAAAATATGTTTACATACATTTATATGTAACAGTGATAACATAATGATGTGGTACATATATGCCAGTAAAAAATCGCCTAAGGACCGGAATATCTTTACTGTCACACAAAGTTCGAATGTATATTTACTTTTTACATCTTACTTTCACACTGAAAAAAAGAACAATTGTATTTCGACGGTTGACCCGACTCAATATCAACTCTGTTTAAAGATACGTTGTAACTTCTAAAGCTTCACAGGTTAAACCTGCCTCATATTATATCATAGACCTAATATATTTATGATAAATATATAAAAAAAAAATATGTAATTCAATATTAGTTTTTATCTTCAATGTTTAAAATAATGAGTTTAGAATTTGGCATTGAAAGATAAAATAGGAACTTGACCACTTACCTGTTACCTGAAATGTGCTTACAGGAAATGGCCTTTTTTTGGTGTCTCTTTCGTGGCTGAATTCGACGTCGACACATATGAAGAACCAAGTCCCCCGGTAAGATTTTTCTATAAACAATACTTTTTGAAATACACGGTCGCAGATCATGCCATACATACCATTACACTTTTGCAGTGTTGTTTGTGCTTTGCATTGCAAATTAAACAAATGCAGTAAATACATTTTATATTCTGTATGTAATTAGGTACTCCAGTAACCTTTCCAAGATCAGTGACACACGTCTGTATAACTGTGTCGTTCGTTGTAGCGTATATAATTTTGTTTCCAAATTCATTGCACCCCACACCGCCATTTTTACAGACAAATCAGAAACGTAATTTTTTTTTATCTGTTTTGATTTGAGAAATTATCCCTTCGAAATCGATGTGATATAAAATGCATATTTAATTTATTCTACAGAAAATACGTTACTTGAATATGGTTGAACTTTCCTTGGTCCAGCATAAGTATATCAATTTGTCAACACCCATAGCAGCCATCTCGGACAAAACTTGTGTGACATACCTGAAAACAGAAATAACAGAAACGATATAAAGAAGCTTATATTTCGATAAGTTTGCATAAAAGAATTGAGTCTTGATAACTTATAAACAAAAAAAATTAAAACAACATTTTCAGAAGAATACTTTAACCTATTGCTTTCCGTCGATGAAATACTAGTATAAAAAAATCATGTTTACAAGCTGATGAAAACGGTAATTTATGTATATTTTTAATACCTTTTTTCGTTAATATATGTGTTGTATCCATTATTATCATTGTTGTTAATGTTCCATTTAGCCTTTAACACTCGGGGATAAAATATAGGGCAAACAAATTTATTAATGAAGGACGCGACAGACATAGTTTGACCATGAAAAACCTGATGTATATATTACTTTTTCTATGCATATTTTCATAGTAGGTTAAATTTAAGAGTATCGTCCAGGCATTGGAAATTTGTATTTAATTTTGTATACATATAGGTTATAAAAAATTATTTATTTGCCAGTGTATCGTTGTATTACCTCTGTTGAATTTCATAATGCACTGGTGTTTTGTACTCAGTAGATTACTCGCATGCCATCATAGGAGTTGGTATATCTAAACTGTGCATGTCCACGTTTCCGTATCCAAGGGAACCATTGGGAGAAACAAGAAAAGAAGGCTGGTCACGTTCAGCAACTAGGTGGACCCCTTCTTCAATAAATTTTATCTCTGGATAATACAAAGCACGTCTGTCACCGAAAATTTTATCAAATTGAGACTTGATTTTTCAATAAATCCAAACCTCTGTATATGCTGCTTCCTGTGTCTTTGAAACTTTCGCGCAATTCAAACCATTCTCGGAACGCTGTTTAATAAACCTTATGTTTCTTTTTAATTCATCTAATATGCATATCCGATCCGTGAGCGTTATTCAATTTTCCTGTACGAAACTATCTGTCTGAAAGTCCGTAACATAAACATCCTGACGGTTGTTAAAAAGCACCCATACAAGCAAGTGAAATGTTGACATCATGTAGCTCTTTGGTGATTTGTTTCATTTGGTAGATTTGAGCTTGTATGCTACTAATGGCATATACATATTTTGAATTTCTCCAGTCGTGACCAGCCTCTTTGCAAAATTTGTTCATAGCAAATTTTTGTTTCATACACAAAATTCTCAAGTCTTTGATTCTTTCAGATATTATAAGAACTATCATTTTAAATTTGTCGCACTTTTCTGAATTAGTCAATAGTTTCCACTTATCACAGGTTGATTGAACCACATCTTTTCCTCTTTTTAACCTCAACCGTAAATCTTGTAATGAATCTTCGACTTCATGTCCAAACAGATCTATATCGCCATTTTCCTTTGTCAGGCGAGGTGCTAGCTTCTTACCGTCGACGCTTAATACATATGTCTCACTCTTCGATTTCATCTCAATGGCCTCTTCTATTACCCCGGACTGAATCTGTTTAGGGATATTGATCGTACACGGTTCATAGTTATTAGATGTTTTGATATCCGGCACCGCAAAATTAATGTTAGTGTTTTGAGGATCAAATTCTCCCCTGGATGATGATTTGTCCAGAATTTGTCCTGTCGATTTAATTACCATCAAAAACAGCAAAGCCTTGCCATGTAACAGCCTGTAAAGCACCTTCCAAAAACGCATTGGTAAGAGTAAAACATTTTAGTTGTATTGTCTAGACTGTCCCATCTTGCAACTTCAAGCAATAGTAAAAATGAAATATTGTTCAAGGGAAATTTATCAGTTACTATTAGTTTTAACAGGTTAATGAAGTCTGCTAAATGTCCTGATTGTTTAGGCCTGTAAAATACGTTTGGCATTAAACCAATGATGTCCTCATAAGAAAACTATTCGCTGAAGAGTTTTTTACTTTTTACTTTTTGTGTTTTTTATACGTTTTCAACTTTTCGGTGTCGTGATTAAGCTTTCGGTTCCTGGGACAACAGTTAGTTTCTTTTCTACAGCTGGAGCACTTGTTTCTACAGTTGGAGTATAAGTAGATTTACCGTCTTAAAAAAATAAGAGTAAATGCTTAAGTGAATCTTGCTGTCGGCACCATCAAAACTAACCAAATGCAAATGCATGAATGTTACGAACTGAACGTGCAAATGAAACAAAAATCGTTCAATATACATATCACAGAAACAAAAACGAATGATTCTGACATACATGGGGAATGGGAGGGGGTTTCGTCCCGCACTCCCGTAAATATAAATACCAGATCCCCGTTTCCCGGTGAAATACGTACTGGATAAAAAGAAACGTAAAAATACCGAATTCCCGCAGTTTTATTGGTTAAATCTCGAATTCCCGGTGAATAAATTAGCCTTTCCCGGTGTTCCATAAAAAGGTCATCATACACTGATCTATGCTTGCAGCATTATATACGAAGTCATCTATTTAAAATTAATTTCAGGAATAGACCTACGTAATACATTTGTCTTAATCATTCAAAAATATTACCACGAGAAATTTCATTATATTTTTCTTTTCTTCGTGTTTTGGGGCTTATTTATCCATAAGAGTTTTTTCTTCTTTTCGCTCTGAAAAAAAATATTTGAGCAAAATAAATGCGTGGCTAAGTACCGCTATTAGTCCAGTGCCCGAAATTTCCACAGTATCCACCGCAAACAAAACGTCCGTTGCTTCACATTTTAATTTTAGTGACATATCAGTATTATTGTTCAATTTTAATTGCTAAAGCTTTGTTGAATGTAGTTTTAACTCAAAACAGGACATTTCTGAACATTAAAAGTTATTGTTAATATCAATTTAACGATGAATGATAGAAATTCATGTTGCTTGTTCGTGTTGTTTCTCGATTTTTCTATTTGTTTTTTACTTTGTGAAATAACCACGATTTACATCGACGTAACATTTTCGTAGGAGTTATAGATCAATTACGTATTCCGTGAGTATGGTTTTTAATAAAACTTACCCAATCTTGTTATCATTTGAAATCATTTTTGTGAGTAACGTCATGTTTATTGACACAAACAGCCCGTTGCTTAAGCCGAATAGTCCGGTACAGCAGAAAAAAACGCGATAAGTCCGTTATCATTCTACACCGTGATGCAGGAAGAGCGACAAATCGGTCTTTAGGAGTCAATCGAGTATAGCAAACAAAATCCCGGATGTACTTTTGAAGCCTGTATTTAGTAATAGAAAATTCTTTGCTTTTGGATATGCAGATGGGGTTTTTTTTTAATCTCACACATGCCAAATAACGTACATTGTTTACTAGTATATTTTATTGTGTTCCGGTGACACTGGCGTCTCGAAGTTCATGAAGTACTGGACGCAACCCTACAAAATCTTATCAAACTGCAACTCTTTTCTTAACTTCATAAATATGCTTCAACACACGGGTAAACCTGAAGTATGACGGATGACCGTACGAAAATCCGAATGGCCACAACTTTCGTTGAGGGGGACAAAACAAGAAAATATGTTTCAGAATTTTTAAAAGAATGCAAATGGGTTCTTATTATTAAGTTTGCAAAATTTGAATGAAATTCTTTGTCGTATTTTCAACTGAATAATGTCTGTCAAATTTACTGTCAGTTACTTTGGAAACGCAAGAAAATTTCACATTTCGTCGTCCTTTTAATTGTTTTTGTTGTTTTGTTGTTAAGAGAGTGCTCTGAATACAACATTTTATTTATTCAAACAACATAGTTTTATTTTTTAAAAAGGAAAAGTTGACAAAACTTGCTCGGAATGTGATTCGTTGGAACAGTGACATACAGTTGAATTACAACAAAATGCAAAACCACGGTCAAAAGTGCTTACTTTATTCATCTAGTAAATTTAATATTAAATTTATTGATATAAATCCTAATTTTATCAAAAAAGATAATGTTTTCAAAAGTTGACTTGCAGTTTGAGTGGGGTGTTCGTGGTAGCAAGTATTCAAACACCTCGTAGTTGAAACCAATGGATAATCTTAATGATATAAGGTTAGCTAGATTTTCATAGTAATTTAAAATAATACGACAGCGGATTACTATTTACTTTTGAAAAATAATTATGCATATTTTATTAGAACAATTTATGTTTCCGTCTGCGCACACAAACCAAATTGGAAACCTATTGAAATACATGTCATACGTTATTTGTTTTTCTTTTGTGATGTATGCTTTTAATGTGTTGTCCTCTCTAAATATCTAATTAAAATAGTCGCTCAAAAGTGGTAAGCTTTCATCTGATGCAGTACAATTGCAAACGTTTAAAAAAATTATAAACTGAATAAATTGATGAAAATTTTCACCGTATATGATATTTATTAATAAGATCTAGGTAACCTAAAAAAACATTAGACAGGATGAATGAGACAACCATTTGATTTTTTTTATATATTCACTGAAACTTCACAAGCCTTCGTTTTATGCAATGTACTTTGCAAACCTAAACAAAATTATGAACTGTGAAATTAAATAGCTGAATATTTTCACAGATAATGATATAAATTTATACGATCTATTTTGCATGCATTTAAACACAATGTTCCCCTGCAGAATAGTGTAAAAAAGTTTAAAAGTTTTAACAGATTTTTTTCTTCTGCAATATTAAACGATAGCTATATATGATGGGATATATCCTCGACGGCTCGTTATTTTTGTCGTGATGCTGCACTTATTTGTTCCCATTACTTAATCATTTTATTCAAGCATTGATCATTCATTGATCATGTTGCTGACTGTATAATAAACTGTTGATCAAACGAGTATTAGTTAAGAACAAATGGTACTACAAGAAAGTCAATCGCTCATAATAAATATTCTCAGGTAATTCATAGACGAAATACCACACACAAACAACTTAATGTACTAATATGGTAAACACTAGTGTGTTTCATTGTAAAGGGTTGATTTACCAAAACGTGTTTTTGTGCGTTATTTGGAAACATGCATACATATCGTTTAAGAAATTATATCATATTAGTTCAGAAAAGGCAAAATACAGGTTGGTTTTGTTTCCTTTGAATATATTCTCCTCAAGCCTTTAAGACAAGTCTTAATATAAAAGAATTTAATATGTTTTACTAGGTAAGAAATAAGTATTTAAATGAAAACCCATTTATACCCGTTTATATTCACTCATATTATTAATAGGTGTGAGTTCACGACTGACATAAGGCAAGGTATGCTCGACTGTGACAAGAAATTGCTAGTTGTGGTTTTATCCCTCTTCATTGGTAAAAACGGGACGTCATGATCTAGCTGGAAACGTGTTAAATAACATGAAATTGGACGTCACTTTAAAGTGACTCGGTAAACCATCTGCAATTTCTTCTCAAAATATTAGAACAGATAACACAATGATGGCAGCTTATTAACATTTTTAACCAATCATTGGGCAATAGCTTGCTAAATCGCGTACAAATATGAAACGGTGTACTGCGCGAACTAGTGTATTAGCCATCGTAGGGTGCATAAATACACAATGCATTCCTTGTAGTTGGAAAGTGACTCATGGACAGTTGCAAAGGTGAATATTCTGACTATCCATTAACTTCTTTTCCTGTGAAAAAATCGTTGGCTAATTATTAAAGGATCCGATGCTTGTTTTGATGATTATGTCTAAATATAGGAATAAAAATCTGTTGTACGTTAAACACCTGACAACAAAATCTTAATTTTTTAATGTATTATTTATCTGTTGCTATGCAATGATCAAGGAAGTCTTATTTCACTAATTTTTTTTCTCTTGACCAATTAAAATTGCTATAACATTTCCGCAAGAATATCCGGGTATTGCAACAAGCCTAATTATATTGCCAAGACACAAAAACGCGGAGGCTAAACTGCATTCAAAAATAGACGTAAAATTGAAATTTTAACGCAACAAAGAATTCGTAACATTTAGTTTATTCTCAGTGTACGTTAATAATTAATTTTTTTCGTTTTATACGTTAAGGTACTTATAGTCATTTACTATTGATCACGTGGTCTGTCAACATGAGCTTACACTCTTAAGATGAAAAGTTGCGAATGGCGTTAAACATCAATCAAAATAACAAAAAAACCTAGAGAATGTCAGGTTTGTTCACTGTATATTCTGGTTTCAGCGGGTCCAATAAAAATAAAAGATTTCACGATATAGCTGGAAAATTTATAGAGGTGCCGTTAAACCCCATTAAAACTAATTTCATACACCGTTAATAGAAATATACAATGAATACTATTAATTCTTATTTATGCACCCTGATGTGTATTATTTTTAGGTTATAACGTTTTGTACAAGAGGTATTTCAGCGTGCAGTAGGCATTCTGGATGCAACAACTACAGAAAAAATATACAATATGTGCGTTATGCACTAGCAACCTGTAAACAACGGAAACGTCTTTCGGATAAAATTACCGTGTAACTGTTTTCCAAAATAATAATATTACATTTCATTGTAACCTAAATGTGTATACTTAAGAAATAATTTATGAGGGGTGTGATGTTGTACCCATTTATACATGGGCTGGGCATTTATATTCGATTATTTTAACCGAGCGTTAGCGAAGAAGAAATATGAGTATAAAGGCCCAGCTAATGTGTAAATGAGTACAACATTATACCCAGAATGAATTATTACAATTCTAATATGACAACATCCTGTCTTTTTCGATTCAAAGCAGGCCCTTTTGGCCATGATTTTTAGCCGCCATTTTCATGATGAAAAATGTTTGGTCAAGAAATACTTTCAAGTTTGCATGCAATGTACTGTTGACAAAAAATACACTTTATTGAAACATGAATTGAATATTTTACCATAACGTGTCCTCGATATGTCTTATTTTATTGACTTTTATTTTAGTAAGAATTTCAAAAGTCAGTCGTTACTATTGTGGCGTCGTAAAACCTCTTGTGACGCAAAGTGTGCAAAGTGGGGATATATCCGTTAATTTATCGGTTGACGTTATAAGTACGTATAGTACATTTTCGGCTTAAACCGGATTATGTGATTTGCATTAATTTCACATGATAGAACAAGTACTACCTGCATTGACTTAGTAATAAATACCTATAGTTACCATTTCAATGGAATTGACGAGTACATATCGCCTATATGCACCAATGATCGGATTGAGGAAGTCACACTGCAGTTTAAAAATAAAGTTAACGTATTCATTACAAATATTTATTTTTAACAAACAGTTGACATTAAAGATTATAGTTAAGAAACGACCGTTTTAATCTGAGGGGGTGGCAATTTTTTATTCGGTTTGCATTTTCATCAGATTAGGGCTAGAACATTTATTAATATTGAATTCCTTTTTTATAACTATGAGAGGTTATTTCATAAGCCAACTTTAATTTTTTAATTGTTTTGTTACATTTGTTTTAAATGTTGTTCTTTTAAAAATATTTATATTTTAAAGTTTGTATTCCGATAACTCTGTATTTTGAGGTAAAAAATATTTCAGTGAACATCTGCCAAATAAATGTCCCAAATGAACATTATAAAAAATTTCTTTACTGATAAAATCGTATGAAAACAAGATAATTCAAAATGATCCGCAAATTAGAATTCACTTTGTCGGCTTAACTACAGTAACGTATGAACTCGATGTATGTAAATTTTGACAGTTGAACAAATTATTGCTTATATTAAGTAACCAACAAAAAAACAACATTTAAAAAGCTGTTCTGATGTAGTTTCTATGGTTATTCACTTTTATTGGGGTTTTTTATTTGAACTTGATATAAACCCAAATTTTGCATTTTCATATACTATCTTGGCGTCCAGTTTATTTTAGGTGAAATTCCTTATAGAAATACCGACCTTTAAACTCGAGAAATTTTATTTGGTAGTGAAAATTAAATCACGCTTCGGTACATTTAAAATCGAATTAAAGTTGGATTCAGCTTTAAATCTGTTCAATCTACCTTTCTGATCTCCATAACATACATTATTTGTGTGTAAGGGGGAGGGGTGTGTGTGTGTGTGTGTGTGTGTGTGTGTGTGTGTGTGTGTGTTGAGGGGGCATACGTCAAACAAATTTCTTAAACAGTCACAAATGACAGAAATTCTGATTTTTTATAGCAAATATTTGTTTGAGATCAGGTAAAGTTGTCTTACTATTGCTGGAACAAGCAATTGTATAATATGTCTAGCATACATTCTTTATTTTGTTTGACCACCTAGCGTATGAATAATTTGTTAATCATAAACCATCTTTTGATTTTAATCAATACAAAAAGTTTTAATTTAAATCTATAAGTTTTTCCTTTTTCGAACGCCAGAATAGTATTACATTTTACAAATCATTCACGTCGATTTATCAAACAAATAACTTGTAATTGATGTCGCAATGAATTTCGCCATCTTTGTAAACATTAGTTACCCTTATCAGGGACAGTCTGTTATAACTAGTATAGACTTCCCAGGGCCAATACAGGTTGGTCCCAAGCCAAAACCGATATTGGACTAGTTAATTCGGTTCAGCAAAACATATAAAATCAGCAGTTTTACTTTTATCTAAGTAATATTATTGTAGTTAAATAATAATAATAACATATGCCTGGTAACAAAGGAACTCGTTAAAAAATTTACTATGCCAGACGTGCCAGACGTGCGTTTATTACATTGTATAACAGAGGCGTTCAAACAAGCACTGTTTATTGTTTGTTGTGTTTGAATGGTGCTTAGCGCAACTTTGAGCAATTTTTCAGCTACATCATGACGTCCAGGGCTATAGGAGAGGAAGCCAGAGTACCCGGAGAAAACCCCCGACCTTCGGTAGGAAAACTGGCAATCCTTGTCAATTTAAATTGGAGTCGAGTACATCCTGCAGGTAGTGTATTCGTGTACGAATTGTATGATGTAGAAACTAACAGCTGACACACGTGCAACACGCCGACGCTGAGGGGTTAGAGTGTCTTTATAGTGCTGTTACAATTCTGTATAGACTCTTTGTATGTTCTATGATTTATTTCTTAATTTGTGTGCTGATGTAAAAGTGTATTGTTCTGTTTGCTTTAGTTAAATGTATCTTTTCCTTTAATTCCAAAACGTGTTACCAGAAATTTAGCCTACAAATAACACAATATTTTGTACAATATAAACAAACATAATTCCCCCTGTGCATCCTTTGTTTAAACAAGTTTTCTGGCTAATCCAACATGAATTTTTAATATTCTACCTGTAAATTTTATAATGTTGGAATAGCCAGAATAAACCAGTTTTAAATGCTAAAAAATTTAGTAAAACCTAACAAGTAAAGTTATTTTCGGTCTTCTATAGATCAATTCATAAAAAACCTATATTTTTCTTAAAATCATTCGTTTATAGAACACCATGTGACAGGAAGAATAATAAAAATACAAGTACTAATATACGTCAATCATGAGGATTAAAAAATACCAGTTACAAATCATTAGCATAGTGTTAATAGATTCAATTATTCGAATCCCTTAACCACTTATGAGTACCGGCTTTCTGGGTGTATTTAAAGGCAGGCAAGATAAAAGAAATCAGTACCAAACTTCAGTCATGACCACGTCAGAAAAATTCCTGCTTGCTGTTGCTTGCTGTGTATTCATAGTACTAGGTAGGAAAAGTTCAATCGAGAATTTTTTGTCATTTGAAATTGCTGCTTTCTACAACATGCATTCTGTAAACAATTATTTTTATTTATTTAAAATTACTTGGAGATTAATTTAAGCAAATCCGTATTTTTAAAAATTATTCCACAAGCATGAAATTCTTAAATATTACATTTAAAAAATGTATTGTGGTTTAAATGATTATGGATTATAACCTTAAATTAAGTGAAATAACGACGCGTATCTGTTTTGTTCCTACCTCGTACACTAATGCTGAAAATAACTATTTAAGGGTTAAGCTAACCGTCAGCATAAAAGTATAATTTTTGCAAAAATCCACATATTTAGAAAGCTAATAAGTTGTTTGAATATGCTTTATTTTTGCTATTTTGTCAGATTTTTACAGATGTTTTTTGCAAATTTTTGTGTGGACCGCGAAAGTACTTTTGTGTGGCAATAAGGTAAAAAAATATTGAAGGGATATGGAGGAGGAGAAAAACTCGCTCGAAGTGGTTGGAGTGTCATCAACAAACATTAAGAAAAACACAATAGTCAACTACATTCACGAGTATATATCTAAAGCTGAACTCCTTGATCAAACTGTGTGCATAAAAATGTAAAGCATCTATTGCTTCGGCAGTAACAGAGATCGTATAAAATTCTTAAAAATCCACGAAAGAACACTCCACCATTTTAAACCGTATAATGACAACCTATCTGAAATATAATTATAAGTTAAGAGTCACTGTTTTCCCAATATTCAAAAGTTTGCATAAAATTTGTTTTATAATCCCAAGCCAGACGATGTGTTCGCCATTGCTATTTTCATTAATTTCTATTGACTGTTACATGACTCGTTTTATTTGTAGTTCAAGGCCAGCAGAGCTGCACACCACAAAGGTACAGAAGCTTTAACGGAGAATGTAACAATTTGATTCACCGTACATGGGGCAGTTCATTTACTGCAGAGAGAAGATTCAGAGATGCCAATGGAAATCTCATGGTGGAATACGGCAACGGTATTTGTTTTAATTTCAGCTATCTCCGTATTTTAGTTAAAGCAGTGGCATCGCCAAGCAGCAGTCTGGAAGCCGTTTTGGCAACAAAACAAAAAAAAAACCAAAATATGAAGGAGATCGAGAAACTTTCCAACTGTACTATCAAACAATATGTCGAATATGCAGGGTCTCTTAAGTTTCTGGCTTTATTCGCCTCCATTAATTATCGCTATTTTGCAGTATTTTCCTTCGATTTTGTGTGCGATATTATTCCATCTCACTCTACTAGCGTGAGATAGGCCCATCTCAGCTCGCTGTCAAGACGTCGTTATGTAAACACTGTGACGTCACAATGCTACAAAACAGCGATAAACCGATTATTTACGTTTTATGAAACTCGATTCATTTTCTCGTCATCTCATCTCAGGGCTGTCGCCCTTCGATGAGATATTGACGATAAAACGCATCTCGTTTCAAAAAACGTAAATAATCTATAAACCCTTACCAGTTGCCCCAAACCCTCGTCGTGAAAAATGCTTCCAGATCATAGCTACGCCACTGTAAGGTATATATGTCGCACTTTCTAGATTTAACTTTAAATATTTTATAAAAAAATGCGAACACACAAAAAAGACCATAAAATATTAAGGAACTCTTATACATAGTATATTCATATGGAACAACTGTACTAATTTAAGCTAAATTGCATTCTGCGGTGCTAGTTTATACCTATCTCGATGCACGATCTGGTCTACGGTTATATATTTGTTGTGACCGCATTGATTATACGAGCGGTCAAAGTTGCAAAGCCACTTGAGCGAATGAAATACCATTGATTTAACGGAATTTTCGGTATTTGTTTTAATTTCAGCTATCTCCGTATTTTAGTTAAAGCAGTGGCATCGCCAAGCGGCAGTCTGGAAGCCGTTTTGGCAACAAAACAAAAAAAAAACAAAATATGAAGGAGATCGAGAAACTTTCCAACTGTACTATCAAACAATATGTCGAATATGCAGGGTCTCTTAAGTTTCTGGCTTTATTCGCCTCCATTAATTATCGCTATTTTGCAGTATTTTCCTTCGATTTTGTGTGCGATATTATTCCATCTCACTCTACTAGCGTGAGATAGGCCCATCTCAGCTCGCTGTCAAGACGTCGTTATGTAAACACTGTGACGTCACAATGCTACAAAACAGCGATAAACCGATTATTAACGTTTTATGAAACTCGATGCATTTTCTCGTCATCTCATCTCAGGGCTGTCGGCCTTCGATGAGATATTGACGAGAAAACGCATCTCGTTTCAAAAAACGTAAATAATCTATAAACCCTTACCAGTTGCCCCAAACCCTCGTCGTGAAAAATGCTTCCAGATCATAGCTACGCCACTGTAAGGTATATATGTCGCACTTTCTAGATTTAACTTTAAATATTTTATAAAAAAAATGCGAACACACAAAAAGACCATAAAATATTAAGGAACTCTTATACATAGTATATTCATATGGAACAACTGTACTAATTTAAGCTAAATTGCATTCTGCGGTGCTAGTTTATACCTATCTCGATGCACGATCTGGTCTACGGTTATATATTTGTTGTGACCGCATTGATTATACGAGCGGTCAAAGTTGCAAAGCCACTTGAGCGAATGAAATACCACTGATTTAACGGAATTTTCTACATCCGACAGGATTTGGGTGGAATATTCGGTTTCCGACTCCGACTGCGTATGGAGGTCACAAATATAACAAAGCAAGCATAAAATAATTCGTTATAACGACAAATAATCAAGTTTTACCTGTAAAAGATTATCTGTGACTAGAGACAAATCGATGAGAGGGATATTGCTTCAATAAAAAGGTGTCAAAGGCTGTTTTATATTTAAATCTTCAAATATTTGATAATTATTGCCTTAATTACAAGTGTTTAAGATTGAAGCGGCATATCAGAAATAGCAGAATTACCGAAAATTGATATAATGAAGTGTAAATAATCATAATAACATTGATTTTTTGTTGTTAAAAAATAAAAAAAAATAAATGGTTTTTAATTTAATTTCGGCAAAGAACACAAGCATTTTATTATTCAATCTAAATCGAAGCTTGTGTATTGGGCAGACTTGAATGATTTAAATTGGGGTAAATAAAAAACAGCTTGGGATTTTCCCCTTATATAAAGACCCTTTATATCCATATGACAGTATAAATTTAGTAGCGTAGAATGACAGAACCTGCAGCTAAAAATCTTATAACTGAAAATCCTGTATAATTACAAGTTATTTAGGGTTTTTTTGCGCACATTGTATTATATGAATGTTGCATGTTTTACAAAATTATAAATGTCAGCAAGTTTGATTACTATTATCTACCTAGACACCGTAGACAAAATGGCTTTTGGGCTATGTTCCGGTATAATATATGTTCAGAATAATAGATATTTCCTCCCAATCGGAAAGTAGCAACGCCACTAATTTTTCTGTTAAAATGCGGACAATACATCGTTGGAAACTCACGACCTGTAGCGCTCTCGCTTGCTATCATTTGCCGGTTCGTTCTTATTATATCGCTGGACGTTAAACAAACATCGAACAATCAACAAAGAATGCGACCGCCCGTGTGTTCTGACGATTAAATTGATGCAATGACAGTGAATAATAGAGAGCATTTCTGAAGACGGTTTATAGAAGGTTACACGTGGTACACGACCTGTTGAATTAATGAATGAATGATTTGCTGTATTCTGGACGTTAACACAGTAAACTAACAATTAATCAATCTGTTATAGTTCCAAACAGGATGGGAAATCAATGGGAAAACTTATGTTGCCATCTTGAAACGAGTCATGAACACCTTCAGAGCAGACCTTTTTCGGATCTGTAGTAGAGTCTTAAAATTTGTGTTTCTATTGCTTTGAACTTATTTTTTCAATATGCATTTGATATTTGATGGAAAAGATAATACGTTTTTTAAAAAACGAAAAAGAATAAAATTATTTCATCACCCCCACCACCACAACACACACAAACACATACCACCTTCCAGACGGGACGAAAATCACTGGCCTGTTACACTTCAGCTGGTCACGTTCAGACCACTCAAAGAGGGATCATTTACTGTTAAATTTGGAACCTGTCTGGACGTGTCTGCCTGTCTGATGTTGTTAAGTACTTATCCTTTAACTATTAATTATCGTGTGTTGTAGCGATTGAACGGTAGAGTGTGAAATGACAAAATATTAGTTTACAAAAATTATTCAGTGTTATGAAGATCATCAATATGAAAAAATTATTTCCCTAAATATTGCGGCGCCTGGTTGTTTTATATTTCCATATCTTACAATTAAAGGAAATGCACCTCGAGGAGGATTCATCAGCACGTTGCCAAGCCCAAGAGCTGTTAGTAACTATTTGTCGGATGAACATCTGAGCAATCCAAACCAGCCCGACAACCAAAATGGAGACGAAGATCTAAGTAACTCCAACCAAGGATTGGACGAAGATATGAGTGACCAAGACCAGTTTGATAAACGAAGATCGGCACAGACATTTGCTTTCGGCCAATTGCTAGCTCATGACGTCATTGCAACAAAAGGAGGACCGAGTAAGTCTTCTTAGGCTATAAATGTAGAAATATACACAAAACTATTCTATTATCGGGAATAAACTTGTATTGCATCGCAGGGTCCAAACAATTACCTTTTGCTTTTACTCGACGTAATTATTGGTAATTTTAATATTTATTGCAAATCCGTTTATTTGTTCAAATACTTTTTCCTAGCATTTTTTCTACAGTAGAACCGATGACATTTTAAAATTAAGGATGTATTTTATTTACCATTTGTTTGTTGTTCGGTTGTATCACATGCTATTAACCCTTTGTGGTACAAAAAAGAATTGAAGAAACAAAAGTGAATAAGACTTTTTGTGGTAGAGTCAGATTAAGAATTACATGGAAAATGTAAATTATGAAAGCAAGTTTTTCAAAACAAAATTAAATCAAATTTCGAAACACGTCACTTCTTTACACCTGGTAAAGTTTTGATTGGCTAAAATTGGGCGTTATCAAACTCAACATAACATTTTTCAAGAAATCGTGGCCTGTTTTACTGAGTAGCATTGTTATTATTTGCCCGTCTTTATAATTCCATGACGAATTATTTTTCGTGTAACAATTTAAAGTCCCCATGTTCTTTCAAAATCTTTAACTTATAAATTTACCCTTGTCTGTAATAACAGATTAACGTATTTATAACTGGACAGTATTTTAAACATTATACCGTTACGTATTTTATTCATGCGAAGGAGCACAAATTTTATAAAATGGATTGCCATGCTATGTTAAAGAAAATGCTAACAATTTACCAACGATTTCATTATAACCTCAAACACCCACCCAAACGCAGATTCAGGCGGGGGCGCAAGTTCCCCCTTTAAAATAAAAAAAGAAAGAAAGAAGAAAGAAAGTAAGAAAAGAAGAAAGAAAGAGAAAGAGACCAAAAACCCACGTCGGACGGGAAACACTGTTTTTTATCTTCTTCCGTCATGTTTATGGTGCCATGTAGTAATTTAAATTTCCGTCGTATTAAAGCGTAAAATCGAAAGAATATTTATGAACATGTTCAAATAATAAGCATCTGACATTAACAAATACCCATCCTAACACTAACTAAAATGATCCATTAGAGTCTATCTTTTTAGAGCTTCTGGGGCTTTGCCTCCTGGGTACCTTCCCAGATCACTTCAATGGACCGTCTGGTGACCTCAGGCGACCCCCAGACCCTCGCCCAGTTAGTGCTCCCTTTTAACTGAAAATCCTGTGTCCGCGTCTGCCCACCCGTGGCCTTGAATTGTTATTATGTGTATCAGTTTCTGTTTTTGTTTTAGATATTAACTGTTGTGACCCATCACAAGCTAAGTAAGTACTTTATAGCGATACTTTAATTTGTAGTATAAATAATCGGCAATTCGTATTCTCCTTATCGTTAAACTTGTAAGACTTTTAATGGGCTGGAAATATTGTGTATCGGAGGATGGGAATTTTTATCCTGTCATGTAACTTATAACTCTGTGGAACACTTAAAAGTTTTGTGTGTGTTTTTGTTTCTTTTTTTTTAGATTTAAATTACATTAATAAAATTGTTGAGCTTAATCTGTTTGAATGGATTTATAAGTATTAACTACGAAGAATTTTTTCACCATCGAGGGACGACAAAATTTGTGTTGTGCAAATTAAACGTAGATAATACAATGTACATAACATACATGTTGTGTTTCCTCAAATAGAGAAATAATTTATGTTTGTTTATTTGAATAGTGTTTAATGCCACTGTCAGTATTTTTCACCAGCTGTTTCTTGGTGTCCAGTCTTTATTTGGGGAGGAAAGTCGGATTACCCGAGAAAACCCCTCACCTTCGATAGGACCACTGGCAATCCTTATAAATTAAGATTGAAGTCGAGTGCACCTGCTTAAAGTGAGACTCGTACCCGCAATCTAAGTGTTGATAGACCATGCGATCAATTGTACATGAACTACCTTAACCACTTGGCCACCGAGGCCTCAAGATGATTATTTTTGTACATAATCCTTAAATAAAATTTTCGATTTATCATATTGTTTTTTACTTTGGTATATAATTTATTAGTCTTCTATCTGTTTGTAACCCAGGAAACCGAACCAAACTTTATGACCAATGATTTATTGTGATCATTTCAGCAACCCGGACTGTTTTCCAATAATTATTCCTGCTAATGATGACGATTTCCAAGATCGTTCTTGTATAAATTTTGTACGGACAGCGGCCGCTAACGATTCATCTATTCGTACGTACTTTTACACATTTAGCATTAAATAATGTTATATTATATTTAAATAAAGCATACAATGCCGGTTTTTGTAGATGTCACTTGTCCTTAACTAAAATATTGCATCCATAGAAACAATTAGCAGAATACTACCTCGATATTTCTAAGCTGAAGAGTCAATTTGCTGGAGTCTTTTCTATTTTATTTCATAGTTGTGCCGTCAAAATGAATCATATATATTTAATTTGTTTAGTTTTATTACAAACTGGATTACATGTTTTTACTGATATATATTTTTACAATAGCTCACAGAGAACAAATAAACGAAGCCACTTCGTTTGTCGATGCAAGTCAAGTATACGGAAGCACGGAGGTCAGAGCAAATCAACTACGTGTGCCGAATAGCTGTACGTTATAGACTTATAATACATACATCATTTACATGAAACAGAAAAATGCACTTTATTTTGATATAAAGAGGGTGAACGTGTGGGTTATAATGGAAACGACAAAAAAACTTTGTAATTTGATTTGTAAAGTAACATGAACAACATGATCCAAAAATAAAGAAACGATTATACGAATTAGGATTCAGACAAATATATTTAACACGAAACAAAAACACAAAACACAAAAATAGAAAGAGAATAGCGCGAACTGATCATAGTTGTGTCTTATATGATCATGACTGAGCTAATGTGAGTTAGAGCTCCACTTTGCGCAAGGTGTGCTCGCTTTTAACCTTAATAGACAATGATTGTCAGTTTTCTTTCAGATAAGGGGGTCTTACGGTGTGCTACAATTAAAATAACCGCCATGATTTAGCCGAAAAATTGCAGAAAGTGTTTTTAAATCTAATTAAAATGAACAAACGAAAATGGACTATTTCTCATAATTAAGTAAGCAAACTTCTGAATGTAACCAAGAAGTAAATGAAGTATAGAGAACAAGTAAGATTTTAAAAACTCTTAACATTTGTTTTAATGGCATTGCAATTTAATTTAAAAATCAATGTAAAAATTATGTATTTTACGATTATATTCCTCCCGCGTATATTTGCATCTAATTTAAGAATGTGTATGTATATGCAGTTCTTTTTTACTTGCCACGTTAAAAATGATTTTCATATATTATTTGCAGTTTTGATGAGTACAGATGTTGACAATCTTTTGCCTACAGAACCTTCTCAGTTTGCCGATTTTTGTGTCAAATCATCTGTGGCCGTAAAGTGTCCGTTGGCTGGTAAGAATATTTATCTGTAGTTGTGCTTTTTGCATTAATGTATATATATATATCTGAGGTAATACTTGCTTTGATAGCTCTAAATACCATACAATAGGCGACTTTATTGTATCTGAGGTTTAAAACGCTTTCTCTTTTAGGCGACTCTAGGGTATCTGAGATACCGAATCTCGGTTTGAACCATTTACTATGGCTAAGAGAGCACAATCGTATAGCTACATACCTCGATAACCTGAATCCCAATTGGAGTGATGACAAGGTTTTCCAGGAAACCAGACGGATTGTAATAGCGCTATGGCAGCACATTGTATATAACGAATATCTACCAAGTGTTCTCGGACTAAGTACCGCTATAGAAAATGGTCTACTGTCAAAGAAGAGTGGATTCGCGAATGTCTACGACAACACAATTGACCCATCTGTTAGAAACGAATTTGGTGCAGCACCCATGCGCTTAGGGCATACTCAGTTGGTTAATAACCTCTTGATATTGGGGAAGGATTTTTCGGAGGTTTCTACTAACCCACTAGAAACCCTTTTTAACAATCCAAGTCTTCTGCAACAAAACCATGGTAGTAATATGGAAGGGTTGGCTCGATTTCTTACATACCGTTCGTGTATGAAGATAGATAAGTATGTTATATATAGTTTGTACTTATATGAGACCTTCTATATCAGTATTAGTTGATAAATTGATCACATATAGTTGATTTATTGACTCATTAATTAAAGTTAGATGGCAAAATTTTAGCTATAATGGTAAACATATAACTCGGTACATGGGATCGATTAATTTGCGAGGATTTTAATGCACATGGGATCGACCAATGGGTGAGAACATTTAATAGCTCGGTATTTGGGATCGACCTATGGGGGAGAACATTTAATGACTCGGTACATGACATCGACCAATGAGCGAGAACATTTTATCATTTGTTAAAGGGGCCTCGGTGGCCGAGTGGTCAAGGTAGTTCGTCTACTATTGATCACGTGGTCTGTCAACACTGAGATTTCGGGTTCGATTCTCACTGCAGGCAGGGTGTACTCGACTCCAATCTTAATTGACAAGGATTGCCAGTTTTCCTACCGCAGGTCGGGGGTTCTCTCCGGGTCCTCCGGCTTCCTCCCCCAATAAAAACTGGACGCCATGAAATAGCTGAAAAATTGCTGAAAGTGGCGTTAAAACACCATTCAAACAAACAAAATCATTTGTTAAATGGGATCGACCAAAAAGTCGAGGACTTTTAAATGTCAGTATGGAGACTTGGACAGGAAAGAAAAACTTTTTCCTTTGGAAGCATTACAATGTGTCAGCTCCTTTTTCGTATAATGAGAGTGGCACTCTGTCATGTCACCAAAAGTCCCAGAATCCAGTATATTAATTCGGATGATTTGTACCTTGTAAGTTGTTGTTTAGCATCAAACAAATCCGAAAAAATGTCGTCACAAATAAAGGATTTAAATATGCATTCTGGACTCGGCTATATTAATTAGGAGTAAAAATGATGACAATGCCTTTTCTGTGGCGCACAGACATATTTATATGTATCAAATTTTTAAATGAAATCTACCATGTCGGCCATTTTAGTGATGTTCATGTCTTAAAAGAAATTCCTGTCATTAAAAAGGGTCTTGACGCCATATTAAATTACATTGATTTCTTTCTCATTTTGTTTAGCTTTGCTGTAGACGCAATACGGAACAAACTGTTTGCGAATTCTGGTCCTGCACAAGACCTGTTTTCCCGGAATATTCAGAGAGGTCGGGATCAGGGAGTCCCAGGATACAACAAGTGGCGTAAATTTTGTGGCCTAGATGCATACAACTCATTCGAGCGATTTGGAAAATATGGAAAGACCCTAAAGACATTATAGTATGAATTACAACGTATATAATAGATATATATAAATTATTGGGGTTTTTAGTAAATTAAACACAAGAGGTTATATTACCAAACAAGACATTTTAATATGAATTCAGACTAGTTACAATGTAGATTCACAAAATAACACAGGGTGGCGGATCTGCGGGCATGCTCCCAGACCCATAAAATTAAAAAAAAATCGCATTTCTGTCATCGTTAGCTATTTTCCGATTTTCACAGATAAAAGTAGTCGCTGTACCCGGAGAGAACGCAGACTTTTGGCAGAAAATCAATAAAGAACGAGGTCGAGCACCTGTCCCGAGTTCATACTCGAATCCGCTAATCTTTCTTTGGTTCAAATAAATGCATACATGTAGAATTTATATACTGAAATCATGAATCCATTTTTACAGCAATAACAGGATTAATGATGTTGACCTATTTATCGGTGGACTACTTGAGCAAGGACCGAAGGGGGCGCTAGGACCTACGTTTGCCTGTATTCTCAGTAAACAATACCAACTGCTAAAGATAGGAGACAGGTTTTGGTATGAACGGAATGATCCGATCAGCGGGTTTACCTTAGGTAGTTACAACATTTATTAAGAAAGTCTGCATGGCGTCGACTAAGTATCGCGCTAGGGTTCAATTACATGTAACACGTGATGCTTAATCAGACCGTTAACCGTCGTGGTTACTCTGCAGTACATGCCTCCCATTGTTGAATTATATACACATCATTTGGTACCAAAGAAGTATATAAAAAATAGAAATATTTTATTACTTGTCCATCATGCAAATGTTTATTTTCATATTATGAAATATTTACACTAAGATAATGACTAATTTTTTTAATAACACTACTTTTCAGACATTTTGCCACAGATGAAACTATTTAAAAACTTGATATAGAAATACTTCAAAACTTAGAGAAGCACGGTTTCCACTCTGTACTTTATAGTACGAGGCTACGAGTTATAAAAACGACATTGGAACCAGTCTTGGAAAATCTCTGCACAGCGGGTGCCGTTGCACTGCTTGAGAAATAAACCGTACGACAACATAACCGAAAACGGTTTCATGACTCGTGCGTGTTGAACATGGCTTTATTTTAAATCTTATATGTAATTTCAATGTAATAACAAGCTAACGAGAATCGCCTGATATAACATTGAAATTACATAACTCGAATTGATATTTTGCGATCTTTAACTCTCGTTATGAAACATATACATCTACAATTACGCTTTCAATATTCAATTACGGCAGTGAATAATTATCTTAATGATTTGCGATGGGTGTGTATAGAAACATAAATAATAGTACCACTCTATCATGTACATTTTTGTTTTTTTAGATCAGGTCAATTCTATCAAAGATAACGCCTTGCTTTCAAAGATGATCTGTCGACATTTCAATCTAGACCGTATACAAATGGACGTGTTTACACCGGGTAAAAAAAGGCAAGTATTGTATTTAGAGGCAGATATTTTTCATCAAAGTTAGATCAAATTGTCGATTGAATGTCAACTCTACGACTGGCCACTGTATGAAGTCCGAGGATCCTTTATCGTCCAACGCTTTTAGACATGGATTGGAGTGTGGGACATCAGAAAGCTCTCCATGGATAAAACAGCGGATTTTGTGACACGGGTGTGGGTCGGCACATTTCAAAATCTCACGATGTTGTAAGAATATTTGTGTGGTTCAACTATATATAAATCGCTTCACTAGAAATTACTCTCAAAGAAAATAATCCCCCTAATTCCAATCAAGATAATTTTATTCCGTTTCTCAGCTCATTTTCATCACAACTCCTACTTTCCGACATTTTGCTTTAAATTGTTACCGATGATGTGATTACATTTAACTATTTCATATCTTGACAGTTATAAGATTGCCTGTTCGTGCCATGTTTGAAAACAACAAATATAAATATTTACTTTCACTTTACAGCATAAATCTATGCTCATATTTTAGTATGTCAGTGAAACTAATTACTGGTAAAGTATTTATTTCAGCAGGTACTAATTTTTAGGGATCCTTCAATGTTTGCGGGTACTTATCTTCGAGGTTTTAAACTTAGTCCCATAAGAAATAAGATAATTTGTTCACTTTCATGGGTATTATTTTCGAGGCTTTTAATAGCATGCAAAACTTGCGAAAATTAGTACACCATGAAAATAAGTACGTAAACAGTTTTATATTACATAGCTGTGGCTAAATGAAAACTCACAAAACAATATAAGCAACACACATGTAAACAGGGACATTGACAGCTTTAATATCAAAACAATTTTAGAAAAACTTAATGTTTATGAACTAAGATTTGTATTTTAAAAAGGGCTGACATGAATATATTTCATCACCTAGAGATATCCGATTGTCAAAAGTTGTTTGTTTGTTTGTTTTTATGTGGACTGGTCAACATATACGGTTCTTTAAAGTATGTGTGTTTATATTGCAGCGCATTGATAAAATGTGACGATTTACCCGAGATAGATCTTAATCTCTGGAGTGACTAGTGTGAATCAATGTATGCAACGGAAATGACGATGTCACGGAACAACTTTTTATATTTATGCTTAATTTTATAAATTTCTTTATTCTGTTATACTTTCTACAACTCTTTTGATTGCTTTAAGTTTCAACATAAATTAAATAAATGAGTGTAGTTAATTGATTATGGATTTATTATACCCCGCAAACTAGTTTGGGGGGTATATAGGAATCACCCTGTCTGTCTGACCGTCTGTCTGTCTGTCCGCCTTTCTGTCTGTCTGTCCGTCTGTCCACATCCCTCGTAAGCGCAACTCCTCCTAACCGTTTGACAGATTTTGATGAAACTTTACATGAAGGAAGTACATCATATGTAGATGTGCATGAAGAATTTTCGTCGCTGTCGGATATTATTCAGGGGAAATAATTGGACTTGAAGCGAAGCGGGGGGTATCCCTTTGTGAGCGTGCTCACAGTCCACACTTGTTTACATCAGGGCTACGAATTTGGGATTGAGAAAACTTGCTGGATGCATGTTTTTCAGTTTTCGGGGTTTTGTTTGTTTGTTTTTGTTCTTTTTTTCTTTTTTTTTGTTTTACGTCTTTCAGCAATTTTCAGATATCTAGGTGTCAGTTTTAGTGGAACAGAAAGTCAGAGTACCTATAGGTCTTGGCAATCTGACACACTGGTGATAAATAGTAGGTGGCTAATCAACTAAACTTGGCCACAGAACCTTACTTTTTTTCTTACAACGGATAAGAGAAACTGTATTTCGTTAAATACTACATTTTGTACTTTGCCTGTCCGCCACGAAGTATAAAAATTATTATATCATAATAAATAATAATCAATCCAGTGTAGATTTCTTTCCGACGATCTATAGACGACTTTTGTTTATTCGTTGAATAGGGTTCAATGCGAATTTTATCATTTTTTAACTATTTTTTTTTAATTTGAGGAGTAGGCCAGCCAGAGTTTTTGGTGAAAACCCTCTTACCTTCGGAAGGAATCATTTAAATTAATAATGTAGTTCGAGTGGTCGAAGTCAGCCTAGAACTGACAGTATTGACACGACGATCAACTATCTCAGCCACAGAGGCCCCGATGAAAAAGAGTTAAGCACCCCAGAATATTGTTGCACTAAAACAACAGTGCCGGACCTCGAGAAGACCAGCCCTTATATGCATAAAGATACATGATTAAATACACTATTAATCAACGCACAATTTAACATCATTGTCACAAACACAATAAAGTAATCAATTGAACACCTTTCAATTTGTCTCTATTCCGCGAATTAATTGTCCATAAGTGTTATTTATGCCTCGCTTGATGTAATCACTTAATTGCCAGTTTGTACATAATCGCCAGGTATAAAAATTATGTTATTGTCCACTAAATAGTTTGTAATTAAAGCTATTATTAGATCATTAGATTATTGTCTCCAGTATACATCCTTTTATATGTTACAGTTCACGTATTGATTTACAACCTCGCCGGAAAAGTTACTTTAGTACAGTCCGATTTAATTCTAGTTGACCATTCCATAATTACTTTAATGCAATGTTCATTTGTTAATTAAGTATTGTAATCAATATCGACAGTTTGTAGTGTTACAATATTTTGATTTTCTTTTATTGTAAATAAAGTTTAATTTTGATGATTTTTGTTTTCGGCATATATTCCACTGGTTTGTCTTACAAGGAAATAGGAAGGACGTCAGCTTGGCGATCATTATGCAGTCATTAGTCGTTTAGTCAGAAAACACGCTGCCACGCAAAATGTTAAAGACCGCTCCCTATCTGGTCGACCATCTGTGACAACCCAACGTAGAGATAGGAGAACATCCATATTTTGATTAAATGATATATGAAGTAATGAAGTTTTTTGTTAAAATAATGTTTCATTGTGCCAAACAATTCAAATTGTTTGCTATACAAATTAAAAACGAATGGCAGTCCAAAATAAGTCCAAAGGTGTTCGAATATGTACGACTTGAAAAAACTAGAGGGTGCTTTACTTTTTTCCAGGTGTAAACTACTGTTATATTTTATCGTTCTGTTTAAAAATAATGACTTTAGTTCAAAACTGTGTCTTAAGCAAATAATTACTAGTATCGTTAAACATTAGCTGAATTGGCGTGACACAAAGTTAAGAAACAGTTTAGCTTAAGTACTGAAAATGATTTTGAGAATCGGATGACATTTAATGAATACATTGTATATTCCACAGACTTTTGTGATGTTAATGTTTTCGACACGTTAAGGAAGAAATTTAAAGAGAATAACAGTGAATGTGGTTATGTACAGTATATATAAAGAAGTAAATAGCTTGAGAATAAAGGCTTCCTCGGCTTTCTAGAGGCGACATGTTATATAGTGTGAGGCGACAATTGTTGGTTTATGGGCAAGGACGGTCTATCACGTGTGCCAACAACTAAATAATAATAATAATAATAATAATAATAATAATAATAATAATAATAATAATAATAATAATAATAATCAAATAATGCATAATGGAAGAATAACGATTTGAGTGAAGTTAAAGATATACGATTTTCAAGATATCTAGTTTAAAGTTGTGAAATACAAATCAATTTCAAAAGTTTTATAATTATAGATGGATTATCAAATTTATTTAAAGGTATTTAAGGATGTACTGAAATGAGTTTGTGAAATCTTTTAATTAAATCATCTGAAACATAATCTTGACGATCGTCGGGGCACAACTAATAACTTATTAATCTCTCTGTTCTCTGACATTCTCAGAGTGTCGCACAATTTTTAAACCTGTTCAGTCTGAAATGTCGCCCTCTCATCTCTTTTTCTGTCTTCCTTTCTCTCTTGCTTGAACAGTGACTTTCGATCACTTACAACTATAGTACTCGCACGCAACGCATAGTAGTATTGAGATTACCAAAACCTGCAAGTCTAATCTTTGAACCGAGTACGATGTTTTGATCATTGCCAATGGGCTTGAATCTTGACAGGACTGCTGTTGCCTACGACATCCTAAACAGATTTATGGGTTTTGACAATTTATCTATCACATTGATTCCAATCTATTTTTTAAAATTGTCTATTGTTTCCCTTTTCTAGTCATTCATGATTAAGTAAGTGTTGATATCATTGACATTGGTCATAATCTAGGTCTTTTCGGTAATGATTTCCATTCCACATGAAGAAGATGTATAATCTAGGCGTTTTTCTAAAGGAGCTAGCTTGCCATTATTTCATGTTAAACCATCAATGTCCTCGGAAATACGCAAGTTTTTTTATGTTTTATAGCTGGTCTTTTAGAAAGTAAGCCAGAAACATGAAGTCGATGGCTTAGTGTTTTGAAACAACTAAAAATCCCTTTCTATTTTCTGCTTATGATCACAAGTTCATCCTTGAAATTCGTGCGTACTACCATAAATAATGTTTACAACAGAAATGTGAAATGTATATATAACAGCCAATATTGAACATATTTAACATAAAACAAATTTCAAAACCTATAAAAAAATGTTGATAAGAAAATAATATTGATACATTTTATTAGCATGTCGTTAAGAACGCTAACTCTTGACAACTGACCGTATAACAATTTATAGAAAAAATGGGGTATCAGCAAATCCAAAATTCAAATACTTACAGGCGGCTTCCTCTTATTAGAAACATTTGGAGTTTTCTTGTCATGTCCAGGAAAAAGTCGAATTTTGGAAAGGTAAAGACTACCCGTGACTCATTTTTGACAGATGGATTTCCATAACAATTTATTCGTCGGGAGGGCGATTATAGAACGATTATAGAACGTTTCAAGGATAACATCAACTTTGGTACACTTTCTTATTTTGTAAGTCAATATTTGAAAGCATTTTCTAACAGGAGTAACCATATCATTTACAACAGGCTTAAAGATATAAAATGAAAAAGTAAAAAAAAACTGAAAAAAGGATTGATTAATGGATCTATTGATTGATTGATTGGATGTTTTCTTAACGTCCAGTGGGCAGTATTTCAGCTATACTAGGAATAGAACAAGAGAACAAACAATAAATCAATTCGGGAACGATGGACCAAATTTAAGGGCAAACATTTTGAATGCAAATGGAAAATTATTGGTTGGGGCGTAAAATTTAGCGTTTTGTAGCGGCTAAAACGGGCTTAAACACGACATCTACAAAAAAGGATTTTAGCGTGCACGGAGCGTAATACTCTCCAAACACGTTACCCACTGTGGTTTTGTAGTCAGGCTTTCCCTATATGACCTTAAAAACCCCAAACACAAGGGCATTCCTATCCGCCACCTGGGGACGCGCTGGACAGCTCTGTTGGTAAACAACATCATATGTCATTTTTATATTATAGAACTTAATCTTACTTAAGAATTAGATGGTTTTTTGTTGGGTTTGGATGGAAGGTTGGTTTTATTATTGTATTTACTGTCTTCTTTGTGTCGTCTAAATCCGATCACTGTCATATGGGTTTGCGATTCTTGTTGACCGGTTGTTTTTTACCCATATCAAATAAACTTAATATTGTTAGTTCCGGAATTATAGTTGGATAGTCAATGGGATTTACAGACAGACCGACGAACACGCGCAAATACGCCAAACTCTTAAGGTTATTAAATGCACGAACCTCCATACACATAAAAGCATCCATTTCTTTTTCTGTATCCACGTTTCTGCCCTGCCTAACTTTTTTATAACTCCTTCCTTCCTGGAATCTCCCACCCCACTATTTCTTCCCCTTACTCTTCCCCCAAGATTTTGTTTGCTCCCAAGTTCTATTATTAATAATTATCCATTAAGTAGAATGAAATAGTTTTTTGTTTAAATTAACATTATAAATAAAGAATTTTTCAAAGTAAATTAAAATTATTGTATGTTTCGATTAAAAATCATAAACGATAGATTGCGACCTATGTAGATAATTTATTCCGACCGAGAGAAGGCAAAACAACCATCATCACCAGCAGCAAACATAACAAATTGTCAGATAATTTGTCTGTATTGGTAGTCTGTAGTTCGTTGTAAAAACTGTTTTTGCATGTTCGTAATACAGAGATCGGATTATTTGAAAACAGGGTTTTGTATTTGCTAAATACAACGAATTACTTAACAATATATAGGGATAAATGTCAATCTCCATTACTATTTTTAATGCATACTGAAAAGAAAAAGCACAAGAACCACAAAAGAGACATATACGGGCTTTTTGACTCTGCATAGATGTATTAGTTTATGAAATCTGCGATTAAAGATTAGAAGCTGTTAATACATGAAAGTTATCCAATAAAGCTATATGTATTAACGCAAATTATTTTGTTACTCCAGTCTAGCTGTTTTGTTTAATTATTTTTTCCCCGAAAACAACATACTGGCGGATTGCGGAGACACTCTCGCTGACCCCGACATAGTAGGTAGTTCCGCGCTCCTTGCACGTTAAAGACCCTCTTTTGTTGATTTCGAATAAGAGCGGGCCATTATAACCGTTTCAAAAGACTGACCAAGTACCTACTAACTACTGATTTTAATTACATTGGCAGTCTAACGTTGTTTTCCCGTTGGTTCATACATTTTTTTTGTTCATTTATCGTATGTTTACATGTTCACCTCCTAAATTAATCTGGACTATTGCCCGATGGATAATAATCAAACAATTCTTGCTACACAAACAAAGTTTAACTAATTCCTTTAACAAGGAATGTTAAGTTTAGTCTGGGGGTCGCAGTTTAAAAGGTGAAAAAGAAGTAAACTGCTATTTGTTTACTACTGTTGAGACCTGAATAAAAAGACCTCAAAGAAATCTTTTGGTTTTGAAATATACTGCATGCGTATTCGATACTTTGTACTTTTGTATAGTATCCGCGCCTTTTCAGCTGAATTGAATTGACTTATTCATTCTAACTGAAGTGTTATATAAAAATGTGGTTTAACAAACAGGAAAAAACAAATTTAACTTCCATTTGTACAGAGAGCTTCAGTTCACTTAGTTTGATTAACCCTGAGCACCTTTAAGTAAGAATAAAATAGATAACGGTAGCAACAATTTTTCGTACGTAGGGTTTGCTAACAAAAAAATAACTGTGTTAAAAAAATATTTAAAATATATTTGGAAGCAAGTGATTGCAGTGCTATAATGTAGCTACGCCACTGGTTTGCACAGTTGGCTATTTGTCCTATATTATTCTGACTGGCCGAATTCTTGCTTACTTGATTCATTATGTACTCTTTGATTTCTTATTTAGGTGTAGGCGCATGGTTGGATTTCATGTTCGAAAAAATCTTTTTCGAGAGAAACGTAAAGTAACAAATATTGGGATGTGGTGGATTTCCATATTTAAGCCCCTTACTAAAAAAATGGTTTGTCTTTACACTGTAAAATTCTAGTGACGATACTTCTACGAAATTTCACGCACAATACAAAGCCAGTAAACACCCTAAATACATAGTACGTACAGTGTTGGTTTGAATGAACCATCAATAAAACCCTACATCAAAAGTATACTTCACTTAACAATCTAAAAAAGAAAAGGGTGCTCAAATGACAAAAACGAAACATTTCAGTGACGTAGCTAGGATCTGAATGATGTGGAAGTTTTTTCGCGGCAACGTGTCTAGGGCAAAGCCCTAGGTTGGGGTCAAATGAGAGGAATCCCAAAGAAAACTCGCCGGAGACCTACCATTTTCGACACATAGTTTCATACATGTAGTTTTAGTTAACATTTCTCGATCTCGTATTGTATGGTTTTTTGCCATAACGGTGTGGAATCCTTGGCCTTTGCTTTGGCCTCGCTACGCTGCTTGCTCCGATAAACTATTGTATTCCGACTTCAATCGGACTGGGTCATAGCTAGTTCTTACTTGATATACAGTAAACGTGTAGATTACTGTCAGATTAATACGTATTGGTTACGAAAATTCCATCGTCACACGCTAGTACACATGTACTATGTCTATGTCTACGGTTCACCCCGGTTAATGAAGCTATATTTTATTATATAGCGGATTTGGCCGAGGGGTCTCGACCGCAGGACATAATGCAGGCGATTGGGTGCCACAGTGTCACAAGAGTTTGAATCCCGCTGAGGGTAAGCTAAAATTTGATAGTGATAAAAATCTTATTCTAACAGTGTTGGGCTTAATTTGTAGACGTATATATTTGTCATGCACCTCTTTATATACTGTATATAAAAACAGTGTTCATGTACAGAAAATACAACATATTTTTAAACAATATAGAAGTAAAATATATGATTTACCTGGAGAACACACCGTCTTCATTACAATTCTAATAAATTTACAAAGTTTACTTAACACCGAAGCAGATTGCTGCAATATAAAACTTCCTTTCATTAACGAAACTGGACATTCAAACGGATAATGATATTCGTCCCCTATTTCGCGTCGTGATCATAACGGACAAAGTCTATCTTCCCTGTATATTTTCCTCCATCTTCCAACTTCTAAAGGAAATTTATGGTTACTGCTTCTAAAACATAACAAATATGTGAAAATGTTTAATTAATTATTAATAAATCAATTAATTAAACAATTATTAATGTCATGCACGGTCGAGAGAAAAGTCGACTTAGATTTATTTTCTTCAACAATTGGTATCGAAATTACAACAACGCAATTCCAGAATTATACTCATCTGGGTGATCGCGACTATGGCAATCCTAGTCAATTAAGATTGGCGTCGAGTACACCCTCCCCCCAGATAAACTCAGTGTTGTAACAATTGCTTCCTAATAAAGATCGGAGGTTTTCTCCCGATACTTCATCCCCCAATAAAAACTGAACGCCATAATACAGCTAAAAAATTGCTGAAAATGGCGTTAAAAATCATGCAAACACACTAACAAACAAGTTACAATTGCTGTAGTTTTCATGTATTGAATTCGAGTTGTCTCGCTTAGTCAACCCAACAAAACTGCACGATAGCGAGCAGCGAAGAGCGCTAAGCTCTACGGTAATGATGTGTTACGTGATCAAAATCAAACCACGTGATCAAAATCTGCTTAATGCTGTAGCCTGGGTTTACTAAATATTCTCAATACCGTTCTAATATACAGTCAGGTCAACACAGCAATGAATCCTGTCAATTACCTTAAATTTACGTTAGTATTAAGTGTAAATGACGTACTTCCGATACAAAGCATTATGACGTAACGTCTGGCGTTCGGTAAGCAAATTCGAATAAAACACACAGTTGAACAAAAGAATGATTGACTAGATTTATGTCTCGTTTGTGGAAATAACTCTATGGGAAATAGTTTAACTCGAAAGCCGGAAAACAAGAAACAGGAAGCTTCGTTATTCAAATTGTATTCTGACAGACATTTTGAACGAAATAAAACGCGCGAAAAATTATTATAAACAACCAATCAAACTGGTTATTAGACTGGTGGTGACCTGGGGTTATATTTGAAAGTGAGACTTGCGTAAATGACAAAAATATCGCACCAGGGAACTAGGTTACTTAATGCTGATATGGACTTATATTTTCGTCTGGAAGCTCATATCGTCAAAAGACTCACAAAGAGAATGAAAGAATGCATAAAAATAAATTTTAAAGGTAGACTTAAAAATAAATTTTACATCGATTCATAATAAATTTCTATTTAAAAATAACAACAAAAATTTATATAATTATTTAGCCATCTCTATATATATATATATCTTTATTTCTTATTAACATTTTTGGAACAATGGCATACACAATTTTCGAAATTTAGTTTTTTGTTATAGTCATAAGTTCCTTAAATTTTAAAACATAAACATTTTTAAATATATTTTATGTCAATTAAAGACATACATTTTTAAGAGATAAATACATTTCAACAGATAAAGGAATTCGTCTCCGAGATAATTTGAATTACAAAGGTAGCACGTTCTAGCCTCGCCCTGAATATTATTCCACCGTCCAGGTTTGATCGGCAGCTTATGGTTTAAATATAATAATAACAATATATCAAAATAACTCTCAAAACTAATGAATTCTTTAAATAACCGATAATTTAGAGTTTTATGACTATTTTGAGTATTTTGCAAAAAACATTAATTGTGTGTTCTAGTTCATCTGAAATTTATTTAAATCCATTGATGTTTTCTTGTATAAAAATGCTTCTAATTCATTTAAATATAATGAAAATAAAAAAGGTGACAAAGTTTCTCCTTGTCTAACTCCAATTTTTATAAGGGAAAATCTGATATTTAACCATTATAGGACAAACATGACTTAATATTTATACATATAAGAAATTAATAGAATAAACATTTTTCCACTAATATTATTTAAAAACATTTTATACAATAAGTCGTCTCTCCATACTTTATCGACAGCTTTTTCAAAATGAACAAGACACAATAGAGCTTCTTTTTCTTATGTTTTAAAAATACAAAAGGAGTTAATAACAAACATACAATCAGCAGTAGAATATTCCTTTTGAAATCCACATTGGAATTCATTAAGTAAAAGAAATTCATCTGAGAAGTTGTTTAACCTTTCACATAAACAGCAGTAAATGAATAACAAAGACATCTTACAATCGTTATAGGTCGACAGTTTTTAGGATCTGATTTATCCCCTTTATTTTTTAAAAGGTTTAATTAAGGTCTAATTAATCCGATTATTCACGATATCGGTACAATTCCAGTCTTAAATATAAGATAAAATAGTTGTTCATATATAGTTGTAAACGTATCGCATGATAGCTTAATATATTCGTTAATAATGAAGTCATCACTGCATGCCTTACTGTTTTTCGGTGTTCTGATGCATTTTAGAAGATATTAGAATCTCATTCTCCGTAATATCACAGTTTATAGTGTAATTTAACTGGCCAATCATATCTGTATCTAAAGATGACGAATTCGTCTGTCTGGTTATCGGAATCGTTAGAATTAAAGTGTCTAAAGAAATCGAGCAATTTAACAAAATCAATATTTGGTTGGTTAAAATGTAATCTTTTGTTCAAAATCTGTCAGTATTCCTCAGCGTTAATCTTATAACTGATTTTTTCTTTTATCACATTTTTTTTCTTACACGAGGTATATTAACGACGTCTAAGTGGCACACCTCATTTAAAGTTATGCCTTCAAAACCGTCTTCGTGGTCATTTAAATGTAGTGTTTTCTTCTGCGGTGCGTACATTAAAATCCTCAAATAAAAAAGATTTTTAAATTTGCATGAAAGTTCTAAATACTGGTTTTCAATTTGGCTAAAACCATCTGGAGTCGAGTATGCTGTAAATTCAGTTGAATTATGCACAGAGACGCTACATACGCTAATTTTTTTTCTCGAAAACTGCGAAACAAAGTAGTGTTAATCGTGCAAGGAACGCGTCACTCTCCAAAACTGTCTAATCTAGAATCCTGTTTATAGTTGTAAAGTCTAATGAAGGAACATATTCCGAGACAAAATAACGCAGACTTAACTGCCGTATGGTTTTAATATTAATTTAGGGCTCCTCCTAAAATTTATGCTGAGACGATTGAATGTATACGTAGTTTTTCATCTTTCGCAAAAACATTATAGGTATTCAGAATTTCATTACATACCTTATCAAAAAACATTTTTATTTCTAATATTTCAGTTTTTAATGATAGCCCAAATTGTTTCCGCTCCCTCTGCAGGATCACAAGGGTAAGTTGTTAGAAAATCGCGTCAATATTAAAATTATTTACAAAAAAAAATTTTGTAAAAAACATTATTGCATCAATAATACATTATATCTTATATCTTATTTTTCTGAATATTCTAAATTGCATATACTTTAATGGTTATAATGTGTTTTAGACGGATGTCATTTGACACTATCTTTATCTGTCACTTAATTTAACGATGTTTCTAGCGTGCGGCATTGATCCCATTAATAACCTTTAAAAAACATTCTCTTTATCAGTCTTAGATGATTGTTGACATAAAATATACAGTTATCACTACTTATGATCTATAATGATATATACTTATTATTCAGCAAAAGGCATAATCCTCTTTGTAGACAAAATATATTTTTAATTAACTGTTTATTTTCTTAATACTGACACATTTTTCTTACCCTCAGCGGGATTGGAACTCACACTGTTGTGACACTTTCACCAATTCGCCTGCAATATGTACAGCAGTCTACACCCCTCGGCCAAATCCGCTATATAAAAATATAGCTTCAGTGACCGAATTAAATCGTAGACATAGTACATCTGTTCTATAGTTAGACGATGGAATTTTCGCTACCAGTACGTATTAATCTGACAGCAATCAGATTCATATTCACCATTTTTGTATATAGGATGACAAAGTTACTTGTCATACAGTCACATTATGCAAATTATATACAAACCTCTAATTATTGTGACAACCATATAATATTTCTATTCAGCGGATTTTTGAAGCACCAGAAATACGGGGTTAATATCAAATATTTATATAAGTCTACAAATCAGAATTATAATTCAACCAATAGAACTTATTATCCGACACCTTAGTATATGCAGTGATATTTGAACCAAATGATTTTTTCTACTGAATTGTATACTTAATTTTCTGCGAAAAAAGCAATTAACGGAAACAAACTTCCAAAAGGTTTTCAAACTTGCACGTAAAATCGCGTACAATATTTTTGCTATATTTCGGAATAAAGAAAAATCACAAAACAGTACATCAGTCCTCATGAGTCAACGTGAATAACAAACGAGATCCCGATATATGTGCAAAAACGTAGCTAGCTTAGGATGTGTAGTTGGCGTTTGTTTTATTCTCACACATGCCAAATAATGTACATTGTTTAAATACATCATAATAAAATCATCCCGCTTGGCACATATTTGTAAACATCCTCTTTTCAACGTACACTCAAGTACAAAGTATTGAGCGCAACACTACAAAATTTTGCCAGTGAGGAGATCTCTTCGTGTAGTAGTTTAGTTTTGTTTAAACATATTTTTTGCAATAAGCAATGGGATTAGAGACAAGTATTTACAACATTATGTAAAGTCTTCTCCCAATACAAAAGTATTATATAAAGAACATATTATGACGACAAAGTACAATACAAGGGTCAGTTTAAAAAAGATTAATACAACAGAGCAAAAGAAGTTAATAATAACAACTGTTACATATGATGGATTTTTAAAGCTAAGTGCGCATAAACTTGGCGGGTGGAATAGGTAAGAATAGTATACAACAGAACAACAGAAGTGAATATTAACAACTATTACATATGATGGATACAGAGATCTATAAAGCAAAATGCGCATAAAATTGGCAACTAGATTAGTTTAGAATAGTATATTCTAGTTATAAAAATTACTAAAAGTAGTTCGTTTTTTATAGGACTTCACACAGGAAAAGAGATATACATTGTTTTGATCAGAAAGCTTACTAACACCAGCCAAATTGAGTTCTACCAACATTTCATAGTCTTGTAAATCAGTGTTCAGTTCAATTCAATTCATTTTATTACTTTGAGCTACAAGGCTCATCAGTACATAAATTACAGCAGAGTTTTACAATCAATGATATTACACATCAGGGAAAATTAAACAGATTTGGAAAGAAATTATATACATTCAACAATGGAGATCTTAGACTGAATGAATGGAATAACAATTTACATATATTGCGTATATCTTTTACATTTTCAGTATTCAATAACTGTACAGGTTTAAAGGAAGATGGTCTTTTATAATAATAAGGCTCTTAAATCGAACATGCATATAAATTGTAAAATAATATGAAAGTAATCTTCTACACCATTTAGTTTACACAAAGAACACTTTCTATTGGCTCTTTCTACAACACTGTAACGACCAGTTTTAATAAACAGAGTAATGTGATGCCATTCTTTACTTAGTAAGATATTTTTATAACAAACATGTTTGGTTAGATACTTTTGAATACAAATATTATTAACAGTATATTTATACAAGTAACATTTTGGTGACCTATTCAATGATTCGAATAAAATATTGTATATATTCTTTCTTTTATAGACAACAAAGTACCTTTATTAAGATCTAAATTATCATGGGTTAACCAAAAATCATTCAAACCTAAATGGAATAACAACTGTTGTAACTGTGTACCTAACTTCATAAAATGTCACAAGTGTAAACCTGAGGTGTGACAGACGGACGGTTGAACGTACAAACAGACCAAAAAAAATATATGTCCCCAACCTGGGAGAGACATTAAACTTAATTTTATTTAAAAAGATAATATTGTCAAATGTTGACATGCTTCCAGTTTGAATGGGTCCGCGGTACCAGATATTCAAACATATCGTAGTTTAAACAAGTATTCGGACTATTCACATGAATCTTTAATACTCTACTTTTAAAATTTAAAATGTTGGAAAAGCCAGAATAAACCAGTTTCAAATGGAGACAAAATTACTAACATCTTACGATTAAAGTTATTTTCGGCCTTCTATAAAATTAATTCATAAAAGACCCACATGTTTCTTAAAAGTCATTCATTTATAGAACATCATGTGACAGGAACAATAATAAAAATATAAGTAATGTGTCAATCATAAGTATGAAAAGTACAAGTTACCAATCATTAAAACGGTCTCAATAGATTTAATTATTAGAATTCTTACGCCACGTCCAAGTAGAGGCTTACTGGGTGTATTTAAATGCATGCAAGATAAAAGAAATCATTACCAAAGTTCAGTCATGACCACTTCAGAAAAATGTCTGCTTGCTGTTGCTTGCTGTGTTTTCATAGTACTAGGTAGGAAAATTTTGAAATCTATTAAGAATTGTTTGTCATTTAAAATTGCTGCTTTTTACAACAGAAATGCCGTAAACAATTCTTTTATTACTTTAAAATTACTTGCCATGGTTAATTTTAGCTATATTGTCTTTTCTTTAAAATTATTCAACAAACACGAACAACTTAAATCTTATTAATTGTTAAATATTTTGTTATGATTTAGACGATTACAGATTAAAACCTTAAATTAACTGACTGTTTGCAGTTTTTTTCTTGTTTTCAGATGTCTGGTATTTAAACAATTAGTGTTAGGATTGTTGTATTTTAAACATTGTGGAAAAACACTTACAGAATTTGACACAATAAAGCAAATATAAAAGACAACAAGTCAAAATTTGGCTTAAAAAGTGGAATAAACGAGTTATAGAAGTTGAAATGCTGTAAAATAACCACTTGGGGACAACTATTTTTTTAAATTAACAGTCGACGTAAAATTTTAATTTTGCAAAAATCTAGGTTTATAAAACTTATCTTTGAATCCGAATATGCTTAATGTTCGCTACTTTTGTGAGTTGTTTTGACACGGCTTTTTTTAAATTTCTTTTTTGACCGCGAAAATCTTTGTGTGTAGTAATAAGGTAAAACGATATTGAACGGATTGTGATTTACTGAAGAACTGAGTTAAATTGATTTATAAATGAAGTAACGTTCGAAGTTGTTGGAGTATTACCAGCAAAGCACATCAAGGAACAAAAGTAGTCAACCCTCAGCATCAAGTATATTTCTAAAGCAGAAGTCCTTGAACAAACTTTGAGGATAAAAATGTGAAGCATCTCTTGCTTCGATACTAACACAGATAGTTGAAAATTCTTAAAACACTTTTAAAGATTATTTCAACAGTTCAAACTGTATCGTGATATCTTATCTGGAAACAAAAATATGATTTTCGAGGCACTGTTTTCCAAATGTTTGAATTGTTGACTAGAATTTGTTTAATAATCCCAAGCCCGACAATGTGTTTGCTATTGCTATTGACTATTTTCATTAATTTCAGTTGACTGTTGCATGACTCATTTTATTTGTAGTGCAAGGCCAGTCGAGTTGCACACCACAAAGGTACAGAAGCTTTAACGGAGAATGCAATAATTTGATTCACCGTACATGGGGTAGTTCCTCTACTGCACAGAGAAGATTAAGAGATGCCAATGGAAATGACATGATGGAATACAGCAACGGTATTTGTTTTCTAAAAGTCAGATATGTCTATATTCTAGTTAAGGCAGTTGCATCGCCAAGCAGTAGCTTGGTAGCCAAGCCTTTCACATTGTTTTGGCAAACAAAAAACAAAACCAAAAATAAAAACCAAAACCAAACACAAGGGAGATCAAGAAACTTTTAAACTGTTCTATCAAAAAAATTTTTTTTAGAAATGTTATGTCTCTAAAGATTCTGCCTCCATTAACCCCCTACCGGTTGATCGAGACCCATCACCGAAAAAAGGCTTCCACGGCATTCATATCCTAGCTACGTCACTGTAAGGTATATTAGCATTGTGGGAATAAATGAAATACTACGGCGGCCCGATACGGTCATGTCGCATTTTCGAGATTTAACATTTATTATTTGATAAGAAAAAACGTGATCGCAGAAAAGACCATAAATTAGAGAAAGAAATTCTTACGATGTATTCATATGGAACAACTGTGCTGAACAAATTATGAATGTTCATTCAAGCTAACGTTTATTTTAAATATCAACATTGCATTGCCCGGTTAAGTTTATACATAGCTCGATATGCTGCCGGATCCATGGTTACATATTTGTGGTGAGCGCATTGATTGGCCAGATCCATGGCTACATACTTGTGGTGAGCACATTGAATGGCCGGATCATGGCTACATATTTGTAGTGAGCGCATTGATCGAACTAGGGAGCGCAGTTGCAAATCCCCTATGGCGCATGAAAAATAAACAATTACAATGATATTTTGGTGGTTTGGTTTGTGGACTTTATGATGAATGAATGTTGTCTGTTTTACAAAATTATCATTCTTTATACCATTGTCTACCTAAACACAGTGGTAGTACGGCTTTTTTGTAATGATCCGAGATAATATATGTTCAGAATAAAAGATATTTCCGCCTGGTAAGGAAGAAGCAACACCACAATTTTTTCTTTTAAAATTTGAATAACACAGGGTAATGCAGTCAGAAAACGAGCCATGACGAGTCCAGACTTGAGTGACAAACCATTTCTGATCTGGAGTAGGGTCGTAAAAGGATGTTTGCTCTATTGTGTTGCACCATATTTTCTCAATATTCATTTGAACGAAAAAGATCTTTCACAATAAATTTATTTAAAAATCCCCCACCCCCTCTCCAACACACACGACCTTCCAGACTGCGGCAATGATTTGTTTGCTAGACTTCAGACCACTCAAATTGAATTTGGGAAATGGGTCATTTACTGTTAAATTTTGTAACCCAGATTGGACATGTCTGCCTACTTGACGTTGTTGAGTACTTTAACTATTCCTACAACTAAACCTTGTTCTCGTGTCGTAGTGATCGGAGTGTAGAGAGTGAAATAATTAAAAAATAATTTGAAAAAAATAGCTGTTCCTAAATATTGATAAAATATAGATAGTTAATTACATAGTTATGTCTCTAATATTTGCCGTACATAATTGTTGTACATTACTGTGTCTTATCATCGAAGGTAATGCACCTGGAGGTGGATTCATCAGCACGTTACCAAGCCCATCAGCTGTTAGTAACTTATTGTCAGATGAACATATGAGCATTCCAAATCAGCCTGACGACCAAAGTGGAGACGAAGATCTAAATAACTCGAACCAAGAATCTGACGAAGAAATGAGGGACCAAGAGCAGTTTGATAAACGAAGATCGGCACAAACATTTGCTTTTGGCCAATTTCTAGTTCATGACGTCATTGCAACAAAAGGAGGGCCGAGTAAGTCTCCTTTTAACATAGAAATGTACACAAAACTACACATGTATTATACAATCAGGGATAACCTTTGACTGTTTTGCAGTGTCTATATTAAACAATTACGTTTAGCGTACCGTAATCGACGTAATTATAAGTAATTTTAATATCCCTAGCACACATGTTTATTTGAATATTAGCGTAACCTTTGGGTGAGAGAAAGCTATTCTGGGTGACGGTGACTTTGTTTATATGGGTGACTGTGCATGATGTTATAGTATAGGTATTTCGGTAACGTTAACTATTCTCGTCAAAAAAGTTGATTATAAATAAGAGAGAGAAATTAACCAATAGGTTAGTTGACCGTCACCAAGCGTTTGGGTTGTGATTCTCTATTTATAAATCTATGCATGTTATTATAATAAGTAAAGACAAGTTAAATACCTACTAGACAAGTGGTATTTACGTCCAGAAGAGTGTTCCAGAGCCCGTTATTTATTTAATAAATAATATATTCTTTAAAGTGTTTTAGTTTCAATACTGACCCATTGTTTATGAGTAGTCCTTTATCCTTTTATATCTGGTTTAGATATAAAGTAAAGGTTAGTCCTCCATCCAACATTTGATGTTTTGCAGCTTCTTTGGGCCCCTGACTCTATCGCCCGAAGAGCGGCGTTACATTAAATTTGTCCCCTTTAAAAGTGGTGCAATCACACAGTACCAGCTGCATCGTTGACACTAGTACTGCTGTCTTTCGGTGTTATGTTGTGTAAAGATCCAAGCCTTGTATTCATCTATATAACAAACAAATGCGAAAATGTTTTCTAATTATGTCGATTCCTTAGAGTAAAATTGATTGACAAATACAAATTAGTTATCGCCTATGGTCCTGCAACTTGAAAACAAAATTTTTTTCAACAGTAAATCGGCGTTTAAAATGCAGCGAATTTTTCATTTTAATAGGGCGATGGATGGAAAATTCTCGTGTGACTTTAATACAGTTATATATTTGTTACATGAACCATTAAAAGTTCTTTGAATATATATGCAAAATGTTACCATGGTTTGTACATTGGAATATAAAGTTGTTCAGAAAACAGATTAGATTATGACAAACCAATAGTTCTGACAATAACAGACCAATCATAACATGTATGTCTTACAATAACAGACCAATCATAACATGTATGTCTGACAATAACAGACCAATCATAACATGTATGTCTGACAACAACAGACCAATCATAACATGTATGTCTGACAACAACAGACCAATCATAACATGTATGTCTGACAACAACAGACCAATCATAACATGTATGTCTGACAATAACAGACCAATCATAACATGTATGTCTGACAATAACAGACCAATCATAACATGTATGTCTGACAACAACAGACCAATCATAACATGTATGTCTGACAATAACAGACCAATCATAACATGTATGTCTGACAACAACAGACCAATCATGATAGAATTAATTACGATATATGTCTTTTCAAGACATCAAAATATTCAAAGTAATAATTGTAGAACATTTTACAATAATCAACACCGTTTTAAAAGTGGTAGAATTGAGTAAAAAGTAGTTTCAGGGAGATCTTTTGCTATATTTTTGTCTCTACGTTTTGAATGAATCCGCATATCAATGTAACTCTAACGGATTCTGAAAGATAATATAAAGTTCTACAAGTTTAATATAAGATTATTTTAATTATTTGAATTTAGGTTATTTAACACTTGTCTGGATGGATTTTTCCTCGACTAAAATTCGGCAGGTGTTTTCAACTTTGATACTCAATTGTGTTCAATTTGTAGAACCCAATGAAAAGTTAGTAATATATATTCCGCTAGAAAATGTCATAACAAAATCATAGATTTATTATGTAATTTTTATTAAAAACGAGATGGTTCGTTGGAATGTGACATACAAAAAAGAATTTCAACTTTAAACACAAATTGTACAAACATGCAAAACCTTGGTCAAAAGTGATTATTTTATTCCTATAGTAAATTAAACATTCATTGATATTTAACTTAATTTTATTCAAAAGTTTTCCTGCCCATGTTCGTGGTAGCTGATATTCAAACACAGGTAGTTTTAACAAATGGGTAATCCGAATGATACTAGATTATATGAATAAAGTTTACTGTTGAAAAATAATCATACATATTTAATTAATCTGGCTTGCCAATACAGAATTATGTTTTCGTTTGTATGTCCTTTCAAACTATATTGATGCATTATTTTGTATTCTTTTGAAATACATGTAGATGTAATTAGATAGAAGATTTTAGTTTATAACTTTGTGTGTATTTTTGTTGTTGTTGAAGGCCGCTTAGGCTCATGAGGATATCATCGTCAGGGTACCAGAATAACGTGACGTCTTTCTTTAATGTGTTTGTGACGTCACAAAATATTAAAACAAATCAGCGTTTCTGAGATTGAAACAAATTTGTCTGCCAATTTTGTAGTTATTTAAAAATTAAACACTTCAATTCTATAGATGTCAAAATTATTTGTTGTCTACTTTTAAATTAATTTTAGTGCTCGTCTACAATATTTTCTTCTGAAAGCGCAGCTACCATCTAAAATAGGTTTATTCATATGTTCATATGTTCTGCGATGCTGGCTATAATGACATGACGAATTCTATAGTTCCCATTTTCTTTTCAAATATTGTGAACTATAAATTACCACCAATCTGTGATATCAAGCATTTAAAACTTTACATTATTTTAGACAGTATACCTTTACGTATTTATAACTGGAAAATATTTTAAACAGCTAGTGTACCGTTATGCATTTATAGCTGTACAGTATTTTAAGCAGTATAATGTACTTATTTTATTCATGCGCTCTTGCAAAGTTTTAATGGATGTGTTTCCAGGCTTAATATGCTCGCAATTTACCAAAGACATTTTTTTCATGATAACCCCACGCTTCTACCCTTGGTCTGGAAGTGTTACTTTGTCTATGTTTGTTGTAGGTATGAACTGTTGTGACTCATCACAAGTTCAGTAAGTACATTACATCGATATTATAATTTAAGTATAAAAATTGGCAATTCCTATTCTTTTTATCGTTAAACTTGTAGGAGATTACTGACTTTTGATGGGTTAGTCAATATTTTAAATCGGAGAATTGAAAATTGTGTTTCCTGTCGGGTAATTTATTACTTCACGGAACACTTAGTTTTTGTGGGGTTTTTTTTAATCTTTATTTTAAATGTCTAATAACATAAATAAAATTGTTGAACTTGTTAAGTTTGCATTTATTTGTAAGTATTAACTACGAAAAATATTTTCACCACGGAAGGACAATGTACATAACAGAAATGTTTTTATCCCTCGATAGAGGACCACTGAGGCCCCCGATTGTTATTTTTTATAAATAATCTTTTGTAAATAAAATATTCACCTTCACATATTGTTGGTTTCGTTAGCATTTAATTTATTAGTCTTCTAACTTTTAATAACCTAGCAAAAAAAACACTGTATTGTGTTTATTTCAGCAACCCTGACTGTTTTCCAATAATTATTCCTGAAAATGATAACAATTTCCATGATCGGTCTTGCATAAATTTTGTAAGGACAGCGGCCACTAATGATCCATCAATTCGTAAGCATTTTTATACCATTTAGAATTGAGTATTATCATAATATCACATATTACATCTACTAGTATATGAACAATTAGTAGAATACTATATAGATATTTGTAAGCTTAAAAGCAAACTTGCAAAAGTCTTAATTATTGTCTTCTATTACATATTAATGCCGTCAAAATAAATCATAAATAATATTTTGTTTAGTTTTATCCACAACTGGATTACATGTTTATACTGTTATATTTTTTCCAAAAGCTCACAGAGAACAAATTAACGATGTCACTTCGTTTGTCGATGCAAGTCAAGTATACGGAAGCACGGAGGTCAGAACAAATCAACTACGTGTGCCAAATAGCTGTATGTTATAGATCATAATACATGCATCATTTACATAAACAGAAAAAAAACTTTATATTGATATAAAGAGGCTCAACGTCTGGATTATAATGAAAAGCACAAGATGAGAAAAAAAATGTGTAAAGTGTTCACATGAGTATAAAAAACTGACTGATCAACAAGATCCAAAAATCAAAGATTAATTATGAATAAGGATTCAGACAAATATAAACAACACGAAACAACAATACCAAACACAAAAACAAAACGTGTATAGGCCAAACTAAGCAAAGTCATGTCTTATATGATCACGATTGAACTAATATGAGTTCGATCCCGACTTTGCGCAAGTTGTCCTCGCGTTTATCCTTAATAGACAAGGATTGTCAGTCTTCTTACAGATAAGGGGGCCTTACCGTGTGCTACAATTAAAATGTCCGCCATGATATAGCCGAAAAATAGCTGAAAGTATTTTTATCCAATTCAAATAAACTTTTATTCAAAATCAATGTAAAATTGTATATTTTAAGCTTTCATTTTCTCCCACGTATCTACCTAATTTCAGAATTTGTATGTGTTTTAATTGCCTCATTTAAATGTATACTTATTTATTATTTGCAGTTTTGATTAGTACAGATCTTGACAATCTTTTGCCTACAGAACCTTCTCAGTTTGCCAATTCTTGCTTCCGACCATCGGCGGCCGTAAAGTGTCCGTTGGCTGGTAAGAATGTTTATCTGTATTTGTGCTTTGTGTTTAGTTTGTTGTTGTCAGGTGTGTCTGTCGTTGGTGGTGGGGGGGGGGGGGGTGCGTTGGGTGCGATCGCATTCCTTTTAAATAAACAAAAGTATTGTTATGTTACCGAGCATTAAAATTAATGCATTAAAATTCTACACATGTGGAAAAAAAATTATGAATCGATATTTTCTCAGAGCGGACTACTTTCAGTATCAAATGTAAAACAAGATGGTATCCTCCTAGCGTATCGTTAGGGAGAGGGAACATATTTTATATGGTTATAATTAAATCGATTGAGATTTCAAATACAATGTCATATTTCCTTTTTTAAATAGATTTCATTTTATTGGGTTTTTTTCTAATAATACAGAACCGAGATTCCTTCGGTACTATGTAGAGTATAGTATATTTCAAAGCTTTACAGCCATTGTACATTTTGACGTCTAGATGGTTTCTGTAACTTCTTTTGCAGCTTAATGAAAAGCAACCACTATTTATGAGAGTTATAAGGATTAAACACTGTGTTTTAGGAAATTATCAATGTGTAAACTCCGGCGAGTCTCTCACACACTTGACAAAACATATAAAATCCTTCAGACTTTTATTAAGTTCGTGAGTGAGTCAATGGAGTTTACACATTAATAATTTCCTAACTGTTTAATCCTATAGTAATTTTATTTATGAAATATCAAAATCATCTAACCTATTTCAAAATGCGCCAGATGTCGGTAAAACTGTTCCATTTAATGCTGACATTAGGGCGGATGCACTCGACCTCCAAGGCCACCGCCATCCCCAATTCAGAGAACTGCAGTCGTCCATGAAAAATTTATTACCGGCAGTTTGTTTTCTTGTTCGCGTGTACGTCGGAGTGAATAAACTATTGTCTTTGAACGAAACCAAAATATATCTCTAAGGAATAAAGGTTTAACGCCAGTTTAGTTGTTTGCATTGCGTCAATACGTTTTATTGGTGGTGTCGCAGAAATAGCAGATAGTAGAGATATGGCTACAATACTTTACTATACAGCGTTGACATTAATAATACTGACGATTCGCTTCCTGAATCGTGTACTACATCATAATTTGAAGTGTCTAATGGAAAAATATGTATACAGTAAGAAAGAATTTATATCTTATGAGTGGGAGAGATAAAGAACTTTAGCTATTGTGAGTATGAAGGGAAGGTGGATGAGAACCTATTTTTGCATTCAGAAAATTTCCAGTTCTCATACAGAAATGTGTCAAACTGTATGAAACTATACATGCTTTCCTTTTTAGGCGACTCTGATATCTGAGGTAATATAATACTTGATTCTAAATACCATATACAAAAGGCGACTCTAGTATCTGAGGTTAAATACGCTTTTCTCTTTTAAGCGACTTTAGGGTATCTGAGGTTAAATACGCTTTTCTCTTTTAGGCGACTTTAGGGTATCTCAGGTACCGAATCTCGGTTTAAACCATTTACTATGGCTACGGGAGCACAATCGTACAGCTACATACCTCGATAACCTGAATCCTTATTGGAGTGATGACAAGGTTTTCCAAGAAACCAGACGGATTGTAATAGCTCTATGGCAGCACATTGTATATAACGAATATCTACCAAGTGTTCTCGGATTAAGTACCGCTATAGAAAATGGTTTACTGTCAAAGAAGAGAGGGTTTGCAGATGTCTACGACAACACAATTGACCCATCCGGTTCAGCGCCCATGCGCTTTGGTCATTCACAGGTAGTGAATAATCTGTTGATTTTGGGAAAGGATTTTTCGGAGGATTCTACTAACCCGCTAGAAAGCCTTTTTAACAATCCAAGTTTTCTGCAACAAAACCATGGCGCCAATTTTGAAGGCTTGGCTCGATATCTTACATATCGTTCGTGTATGAAGATAGATAAGTATGTTATATACAGTTTGTACTTATATCAGAACTTCATACCAATATGAATTGACTGATTACATATAGTGTATTCATAGACTCCTTGATTGACGTCTAATGGCAATATTTTAGTTATATTCAACACGAAAATGGTAATTAAATAACTGTTTGTTGGATCGACTAATGGACGGGAACTTAAAATAATTCGGTTAATGGTATTTAATCAATGGGCGCGAACTTTAAATAAATCGGAACATGGGAGCGACCAGTGGGCAAGAACTTTTGACACCCATTAGTATAGACGGGAAATTTAGCCTTTGAAAGAAGTACAATGTGGCTACTCTTTTCTTGACATAATTGATGTATAAGGAGAATGCATTTCTTCAACATGTCACCAACTTTGGTCCGCTAGAGGGCTTTCTATATAATGTGAATCCGTCCTAGAACCCAGTATTAAAAATCCTAATGATTTGTAACTAAAGCTTGTAAGCTGTCGTATAGCATACAACAAATCCGAAAATTTGTCGTCACAAGTGATTTAGATCAATATATGTACAATTTGGACTCAGCTATAATATTAAAAAATGATGATACTGCCGTTTTGTGGGGCTCCGACATGTTTATATGAATCAAATATTTCACCAAGGGAAATCTACTGTGTCGGCGATACCAGTGACGATCATGTCTTAAAAGCAATATCCTGTTATTAAAACGAGCCTTGAAGTCATATTAAATTTTCTTGATTTCGTTCTCATTTTGTTTAGCTTTGCTGTAGACGCAATACGGAACAAACTGTTTGCGAATTCTCGTCCTGCACAAGACCTTATTTCCCGGAATATTCAGAGAGGTCGGGATCACGGAATCCCAGGATACAACAAGTGGCGTAAATTCTGTGGCCTAGATGCATACAACTCATTCGAACGATTCGGAAAATATGGAAAGACCCTAAAGACATTATAGTATGAATTACAACGTATACAATATATCTACATTTGTATATATTACATTGTTCTATGTTTTAGCACAAATCCACAAGGTTATATATACCAAACAAGACATTTTTTATACCAATAAAGTTTTTGTTTCTTTGTTGATGTTTCAAATTTTAAACTCATTTTTAGTCATCGTTAGCTATTTTATGTCCTCCAGTTGTTTTTCACTGGTCCTTCATACGCTTTGAAAGCACATTAGAGTTCTAATAAGCATAGAGCACGGTATGACGTCACAATTAGAATTCCGACGTCATTTACGCTCAACTGAAAATTTCAAACTGGAACAATGCAATTTTATTACTCAATATTTTTCGCTTAAAAGGTACGTTTATTCAATAAATATATGTTTTTGTTAATATTATTTGCTTTAACATACTGTTTCGCGAGATATCTTATTAGTTACCTAAAAACACTATTTTACCATTGAAAACGTCCTCTTTCAGCCGATTCGAAATTTGAAAACATTAGTGAGACATTTTGGAACGAAAAAGATTATTGCAATTGTGCTCTATGCGAATTAGAACATGGTGAGACCTTATATTTGTCTTTATTTTTAATATATACCTCGCTATCGTTCGGTATAAAATATTGACAAATATAAGGTCTGGCCATGTTCTAGTTCGCATAGATCTTATATTACACTTTTTGAAAGTAACAATTATTTTCCACAGTTAATCGGCTTTTTGAAATGCGGCCGTTTTTTCATTTTGCCAGATCGATTTTCCATACTAAATTTTGACCTTGTTTTGAACGGAAGTGTACGTTAGGAAAATTCCATTGTTGTCTATTCGAAATCTTTCGGGTAATGTCGTCTGCAGTTGCGGCGGGAAAAGTCTCGCGGTTTGTCCGAATACCATTGTACGTTACGAAAGCAGACGAACGTTTGTAAACAACATTAAACCCCTTTAGAAACAAAAATGGCTGACTTCCTATGAAAATTCAGCCGCATTTCACAACGCCGTTTAGCTGTGGAAAATAATTGTTGATTTCAAAAAGTGTAATTTAAGATTTACAAAAGGACCATAAACTCGACCAAACGCGGAAGCAGTTTTCCATTTTGTCAAGCAAAACCCGTCGGATTGACACGGTAAAGTTTAGTATAAGTATCGCGCTATAGTTTAGTTACATGTATCGGTAACAAGTGCTGCGTAGACAGGTTGTTTACCGTCGTGGTTACTCTGAAATACATGCCTGTCCATAGTAAAACCCTACACACATCAATTGGTAACACGTGATGCATAGACAGGCTGTTCACCATCGTGGTTACTCTGAAATTGAAATACATGCCTGTCCATAGTAAAACCTTACACACATCATTTGGTTACGCAAATGGAAATTTAAAAAAATAGAAATAATAGAAATACACACATGTATTTCATTACTCGTCCATCATTCAAATCTCTATTTTCATACTACCAAATAATTATAAAAAAAAGATAAAGACTAATATTTAAAAAGCATTACAGGAAAGAAATTTTTCCACAGATAAAACGAAATCAAAAGCTTTTATAGAAATACTTCAAAACTTAGAGAACTCAAAGCAGCATAGACTCCAATCTGTATTTTATAGTATGAGGCCAGTCTAAGCAAATCCTTGTGCAAGCGAGTTCCGTTGCAATGCTTTAGAAATAATCTGTACAAAATCAGTAGAAAAAACGATTTCATAACTCGTGAGAGTTGTACACGGATTTATATCAATTAATTTCAATGTAATAACAAGCTTGCCTGAGGATCTCTTGTTTGAACATTGAAATTACATAACTATTATCGATAGCCTACGATTTTTAACTCTCACTATTATAAAACCCTTTACATATACAATTACCATTTCGATATACGATTAGCACGCTGAAAAATTATCTTAATGATTTGCTTTGAGTGTGTATAGATAGAAACATAAAAAGGTATGACTCTATCATATACAGTTTTTGCTATTTTGTTTTAGATCAGCTCAATTCTATCAAAAATAACGCTTTGCTTTCGAAGATGATCTGTCGACATTTCAATCTAGACCGTATACAAAAGGACGTCTTTACACCGGGTAAAAACAGGCAAGTATTGTATCTGAACTTTTAAACTAAATAGTCAGTTGTTCGTCACCATAACGACTGTCCACTGTATGCTATCGCGTACACACTGGTCATAAGCTCCACCACTGGCCTCCTATGGTACCACAAGCAATGCCCTTTTGATGGAGACTTTTAAAACCGTTGAGAGTCACACTGCATGTCCACTTTTTCCCCCAATAAAGCACTTGTTTGATAGTTGCACTCGTTGTAAAGTTAAATACCTGTTTGAGCCAAAATTACCGACTGTTGTAATAAGTCCGCTGAAACTTCTAAACATTTTTTGGAAAACTCCTTGAAGGTTAATATATTAAGATCTTTTCGTCACTTTGCATTATTGAAAATCGGAAGATACTAAGTAGAAATAAAAAGTACATAATTAAGGGACTAAAATATAGGAAGCAGGTCGTTTCATACCAGGACTAGTTCGTTTCATAATCTAAATACTAATTCGCGCATGTTCGGAAACCCACATTTGGTCGGGCTATCATAGCGAGAACGCGACTAGTCGTAGTTTCCGATGGTGTATTTGCGCCATAACATATAACTGTTTCATAGATGACATCATGAAATATTGCTTGCTGGACGTAAAACAACAATCAATCAATCAATAGATTACTAATAATGGATTGTAAATTTTACTCTTTAAAAACAAACATAATAACTGCTAACGTATTAATTTTTCACTACCAGAGGACATATTATTTTTCGTGGTTTTTAATCGACCTCGAAGTTATTACACCAGGCAAATGAGTACGTTTACAGTTGTACAGCACAAAGCTGTGGCTTCAGTAAAACTCACAACAAGCAACACACATGACTACACAGACTTTGACAGCTTTGACATCAAAATGTTTTCATAAAACGTAATGTATATTGCATGGTGTGTGTCTTACACCACGTAATAAACAACATTTTTCAAACTGCCGAGATATTTATACCTGACATCATCTAGAGATACATGAATGTCAAAGTTTGTTTGCTTGTTTTAATGTTGAATCTTCAACATATACGATTCTGTTAAGTAATAAATCTGTGTTTATATTGCAGCGCATTGATAAAATGTGACGATTTACCCGAGATAGATCTTGATCTCTGGAGCGACTAGTGTGAATCAACATATGCAACAGAAATGACGTATATATGACATGGAACAACTCTTTATTTATGTTCATTTTTATAAATTTCTTTATGCTTTTATATTTTCTACAACTCTTTTGAATGCTTAAATAAGTATCCGCATAAATTGAACTATGAGTGAATTTATTTCATCTATGGATTTATTTACTGGACTACGAATTGCTGTGGATTGAGAAAACTTGCTGGATGCTGGTTTTATATTTTTGGGAGTTGTGTATTTGCTTTTTGTTTTATGCTTTGTTTTGCAGTTTTCAGCTATATCTTGGCGTCAGTTTGAGTAAAGCAGAAAGCCAGACTACCTGGGGACCTTGGTAATTTGTATCAATTAAGATTGGAACCAGGCAGTCTGCCAGTCAATCTTAAACTCAGTCTTAGTGCTGACACGCTGGTGATTGATAGTACGAGATTAAGCAACTAATCAACTTGGCCTTTCGTGGTTTTTATCGTTGTCTCTTACAACGTAGAACAGAAACTGTATTGAATACTACAATTCGTGCTTTGCTTTTCAGCCACGAAGTATATGAAAACTATTGTATCTTACAAATAATAATTTATCCAATGTAGATTTTTTTCCGACGAAGTTGTTCATTTGTTGAATAAGGTTTAATGCCAATTTAAGCAATTTTTAACTATATTTTTTATTTGAGGAGTAGGCAGTCCTGACCTTCGAAAGAAGTCATTTTCAATTAAGGATTTACTTCCAGTCAGCCTCGAACTTACAGTGTTGACACAACAGTTATCATTAGTAGTTAACTAACTCTGCCAAACATGCCCCAATGGACGAATTAATACTGTTTTATTTTATCGTTCTTTTTAAAACGGACACTTCAATTTAAAACTTGTCATACATCTTGAGCAACTAATTATCGTTCAACATTAACTGAATTGGGGTGCGACTCAAGTTAAGAACCAGTTTAGCTTCAGTATGGAAAATGTTTGTGAGAATATGATGACAAGTGCATTTATTGAATGATTGTATAATCTACAGAGCCTATTGTCATATTTATGTTTTCGATATGTTTATGATCGTTGACATAGAATTTAAGAGAAATTCAGCCTGGTAATTCTATGTCTCTTGTAGTTCTAGGTTGATTTTAAACTTTACATAATTGTCCAAACATAAACAAGAATAAATTAAGCATACCATATACTTCAGTTAGTTAAAATGATAAAAAAGACAATCCCTCGCAATTACACAAGAATTATCTAAAACTCATTGTATTATCTAAAACTCATTTTTAAATACCTGACTGTCAACAAAACGATATTCGGTTCGATCCCTACTGCAGACAGTGTAAATTTGACCTCAAACAATAAATGAATGGTTTTTTTTTTAACTTATTTATTTGTAAATAAATCTGAAAAGGATTGGATAGAAGGCACAGACGATATATATCCTCTCCATTTAGGCAACATTCATTTTATTATTATTAATTAATTATTATTCATATCAACAATTATAAGATAGAAGAAAAATAACGCTATTATTATTATTAATGGTGCAAAATTAAAAGAAAATATGAACTATATACAACGTTATTTAATGGAGAAATAATATTTATAACACAAGTTGTCTATTCTGTATGTAGAAGTCGTGTCTTTACTGGTATAAAACACAAACTATATCCAAGGTTCGATATTTTATTCACATATAACAGAATAAATAAGTGCCCTGTAAAATACAAATAATCTTAATATAACACAAGAACGATAATTAGATCTTGCTAATAGTAAAAGCTCAAATAGGCGATAATATGCAAACTTGGTGATCGTATGTAATATATACATGTAACAATATAAAAAAATACAAGTACACGAAGTTCATTTCTACGCTTGTTAAATGAAGATTCAATCAAAGACAAAGACTTTGAACTGGTGTTTACCGAATATGTCCTTGTTATACACGCTTTAACAATTGTATTCAAAATAAATAAATGACAATAAATCAAAATGAAAACAAATCGCTTTAAAGCATAGCTGAATATCGGTTAGCACAATAAGCATATTAATAGCGTAAAGCAACAAATATTAAAAGCATAACCCAAGCATAAAAACACAAATACACATAGCTTACCTCACATATCGTGTAAGAGGCACATTCCGTATTATGGAATCAAAAATAAGGTGATCTTTATACAGCCAATGTATGTGATACCTGTACAATCAAAAATTACTAATTATCGTTCAAAGTATAAGAATGAACGATTATGACGGCGTAAACAACATTTAAGGACATATCCTACTATTCGATCTTCATATGATATTTTCTTAATATTGTGTCTTAACTTTCCTTATGACAAAATCGTTAAATAAAGCTAACAAAAATTAGTGGTCACCGACCGTATTAAAAAGTTATGACGTCATCTGTATCTTCTGTTTTATGGTACTAGGATTATGTGTTATTTTAGTTATATTTTTTCCATAGTTTACTGTTAGAATCAACTTAAATTGTTTTGAAGGCTTCATTGCATGTAGAAAACAACTATGCCATAATCTATTTAAAAATACGTAAGTTTCGAGCATAAATGTGGAATTAATACGTTCCCGCCATTTTTGTTATACACAAAATCGCAGATCGCAAAAAACTGACCTATGATAATAAAACTATATTTTCACAGAAGACAGAGGATAACTTACTCTCTAAATTGAATAAATAAAAAAATATGGTCACAGAATCAGGGGAAAAAATATTTGAGAAAAATAAGTATAGGCCAGAATTGGCGGGCAGGAAAGGGCGCGTTTTTCTTCGTATAAACTGCAATATCTTTTCTAGATTTGTAGCGCAGAATACAATCACAAAAGTAAAATAGTTCTTTTTGTGTAGGTTTGCTATTGCAAAGTGATTAATTTAGTTTTTTCCCAAATTCTAAAGGACTGTATTTCTTTTTTACTCATAAAAAAACCTCTAAGTTGATCCATAAAGAGTACGGTAATTGAAATGGAAATTTCGCGGAATTTTGACGACGACGACGTCATAAACGAATTACGAAACAATAACGTTTAAAATCAAAATGCACAGAAACAATAGAAGGATATGTCTTTAAATGTTCATTGTTAAAAATTAGAAGTTTGTTCGAGAATTACATCGAGAATTCTATTTTATTTTGCCATATTCTTATAATTTAAAAGTTTAGATCACACATCAAATACACGGTGCACTTGAACAACTCGCACATTCGTACTTATCGAACCCTACACAAATTACATTCATTTTAGGGCTATTTAACTAAAGTTACAATAGCAATAAACTCTGAAAACTTCAGAAATTTTTCTGAAATTTTACTAAGACCTAACACTCATTCAATCCATTCATACGATCTGCCATACACATATATATTAATAATAAGACCATTACTATATACAATTAGTAAAGGGAAAATAATGAAACTGACCTGAATACAGAAAAATATTTTTCACCAAAATACATAATACAGCCTTTCTATTCAAAATTCGTTTTCCTTCTGAGAAGAACAATAGAATTAACCTCCAAAATATATTAGCCAATAGATAAGTATAGAAATGTTTGTGTTTCAATCACACGTGAATGCGAAAAACTAGTAATATTAGATTGACCAAGCTAAAAATACGCCCGTCAATAGGTCCGTTTGAAAAGTCGTCATAAAGTACATGTAATAAAAATAAACTACAGCTATTATAGAAAAGTTAACATAAGTTTAATATACTCATGGCAATATTATTCATATAATAAAATTAAAACATGTTAAATTCTGTATAGAACTGCAGGCTGTCACATGTAGTTGAGTTTTACTTCTAAAAGTCTGGACTTTGAATAGAAAAAAGTTAATAAATGTATTATTTTAAGCTGATCATGAATGTGAGGAAAAAAAATTTACTGAACTAATTCTAAATAAAAAGTTTATAAGAGGAAAGAGAGAAGATAGACAAAAAAATCCAATGTAACATATTAAAATTATTGCATTCTTTCAGCAGTGATCGTCTATATTTTGTATATAAAGGACATGTTAGGAAGAGTTCTCCTCATTACAGTTCCTGTCGTGTGGGCTGTTAGGGTTATCTGTCAAGTCAGTTCCTGTCGTGTGTGGGCTGTTAGGGTTATCTTTCAAGTCAGTTCCTGCCGTGTGTGGGCTGTTAGGGTTATCTGTCAAGTCAGTTCCTGCCGTGTGTGGGCTGTTAGGGTTATCTGTCAAGTCAGTTCCTGCAGTGTGTGGGCTGTTAGGGTTATCTTTCAAGTCAGTACCTGCAGTGTGTGGGCTGTAAGGGTTATCTGTCAAGTCAGTTCCTGTCGTGTGAGCTGTTAGGGTTATCTTTCAAGTCAGTTCCTGTCGTGTGGGCTGTTACGGTTATCTGTCAAGTCAGTTCCTGTCGTGTGTGGGCTGTTAGGGTTATCTGTCAAGTCAGTTCCTGCAGTGTGTGGGCTGTTAGGGTTATCTGTCAAGTAATAAAGTTTAATTTGCCAGCTGCATTCCTTTCTAATGAATGTTTTACTACCGAAGGTTGCATTTCCACGTTTTTCGTTTGTCAACTTTCTGCGTCTGAATTTGACGGAGGGGGTGTTAACGAATAAGTATATAAATCGAAAATTCAAAATGGCATCAAGTCAGGGTCCAAATGGTTACAATAGCCTAATTTTTTGTTTACATGCCCCTGTGAAATTTTTTACCTCCAAGATGCCAAGATAGTATGCAGAAGTAAATACACGGAGACGTCTGATTGGATGCTGGAGTTCAGAAAATAGCAAAATTATAATTTATAAACATTATTGATTAAAAATGTTCGATATTTGGGAGGAAATATATAATAGCCTGGAAAATTGAGCTTAAAACGATTAAAGAGGGAGGTTAAACATTTTGTCAGTGTCATTTAATTCTGATTATTTCAACCAAAATTTTCTGTCATTTTTGCCGCATGACCTATGTTCTTTATTTGTTTAAAATGAGGTTTTACAATCCAACTTGCACAAAAAACTGTTTTCCCGGGGGGTAAATTTTAGAGGTATTTTGCACAAATGACCTTAATTGCATGGGGTACCATATGGGATAAACAAATAATTGCGCGTTAGTAACTGTATTATCTAGGAAATGTGAATGGTTGGAAAGTTGGCACTGGAGATTAATTACCGGATATTATCCTTTTATAACCTTGTTGAATTTTCAACACTGAAACAGTACAAAACTAAGAAGTTTAAGGAGTATAGTCGCAAACTTTGAGAAAAATTTTAGATGTCGCAGATTTTGTTATTAGAGCTTGCCATACATAACTTTTAATAATTCTTAAGATATGACTGAAAAGTTTGTTAATGTGGTTCAAGTTCGATTGAACAATTTTGATTGTTTATGAAAATACACAGGGAACACAACCCTTGTAGGACCGGATATACTCGTCGTTGTTTATACCCAGCGCGAGTAATGTTCATGCTTTGTAATGTTTGATATTATACAATTACTGACTTTGATACAGGTCACTATTTTTCTCAGCAAGAGAAAGTGTAATATTAACCGAGCAGATAAGCGAGGTAAATATACATTTTAAGGGTTGTGAAATGCTGATACAAATAAACCCAACAAATCCTCGTCTATTGTAGCAAATCTATTAGCAGCAATTGTTAAGATTTTTATGTTACAACCTCGTACATGAATCTTATTGGAAAAACAGCTTAATACTGGATTCCGCTTTACCGCTAGTGCAGCGGACAAAACCATATTTGGATGCAATTTAAGTACGGTTAAGATTTAACATGACGCGAAAGTAGTGTTCATACCAATTAAAAACATGGTCGAATCTGATCACATCCTGCTCTATCACTCACATTGTCTTACAAGTATGTATTGTGGAGTTATCCAGATCATTTTATTATTAACTACAAATATTTTGTTAATTTATTAGACTTGTTTCTCCTTAAAACAAGATACAAATTGACGTTGGTCATTTTTTCTACAGCGAAGACCGTACTATAGGATTCCTCGTGCTTGACCCACAGAGCTCGCTTGCGCGTTGTCAGATTGCAGATTGGGAAGGCACTCTTCTTGACCCCGGACATTACAGGTCAAGGCGTATAAAGAGTTCCACTCTCTTTGCACGTTACATACCCCTTTTTGTTGATTTCGAAAACAAGCAGGCCGTTGTAGCAGCTAAAAATGGCTAAATTCCAGGTCCCTACTAACTGCTCCATTCGGTTGCATTGGTAGTCAAACTTTTATTTTCGCTGGTCTGTACCATTTGTTGTTGTTGGTTTTTTTTTTTTTTGGTTGTTGTTCATTTATTGTTTGTTAACATGTTTACGTCCTTAATAAAGCTGAAATACTGCTCGCTGGACATTTATCAAGCAATTCTAGATACACAAGCAAAGTTGAACTAATTCCTATTTTGTTTATTTCTGGTGGTCGAAGTTTTAAAGGTGAAAAGGAAGTAATCTATTTTTTTATAATGTTGCCAATAGAGAGATCTAGCTTAAATAACCTCAAATAGATCTGTTGATTTTTAAATATACCACATGTGTATTCGATATTTTGTATTTAACTTTTTTTACGGTGGTGTAGCCCGGCTTCTTCATCTAATTGAATTGACATATTTTTCTAACTGAAGTTTTAGACTATAATGTGGTTTAACAGACAAGAAAATGAAATGTTACTTCATTTTGTACTAGAGACTTAAGTTAGTTCACTTAGTATGATTAATTCGGAGCAACTTTAAGTAAGAACAAATAAGATCACTGTCTCAAGATTTTTTTCATCCGCGGGATTTACTTTTAAAAATTAGCTATGTGTTAAAAAATTGCAAAAAAATATTTGTAAGCAAGTACTTTAGTGCTAAAATGTAGCTACGACATTGGTTGGCACAGTACGTTTTTGTTTTGTTTTGTTTTGTTTTGTTATTTGCTTTTTTTCTCAGAAGGCATCGGTGACCGGCCGAATGTTTGCTTGATTCCTTTATTCATTATAATATGAATGTAGGCGTAGCCTAATTCTGAGCATCGCATATTGTTTAAATGTGTCGTTTCTTCAGAGCGCCCTAACAGTGCCTCTACATTCCATTGATGACGTAACGTCTTATGTAATGTGTTGGTGACGACACAAAACTCAATTTCACATACAGCGTTTCAGATTGAAAAAAATTTGTCTGACATTTTTGTAGTAATTTAAAAAATAAACACTCTAATTTTTTCGATGTCAAAATTTATTTTTGTCTACTTTTATATTATATATTTTTTCGTTCGTCTACAATATTTTCTTCGGATAGCTCAGCTACCATCTAGTCTGGGATCCTGACTAAATATTCTCAATACCATAAGCGGACTTCCGGTTTGAATATACAGTCAGGTCACCAGCAATGAATCCGGTCAAAATTTACGTCATTAATATGGAGTAGGCATTGCCAAAATGCGAGCACAGACAAATATGTTTTTCTAACTTTTACACATAGTTCCTTGTTTTACTTTGTTCCTTAATTTTGTGAGGACCTTATACTAAATGTTGATGTATTTTGGTTATTGTTTTAGCGTGACAAATGAAAACTACTTACCGCGTACGGTCCAGCTTAAGCTCATTTTGTAGAATAATAACTGTGTAAATTGAATTCATCACTTTATTCCACAGTTATTTAGCGTTTTGAAATGTGGCGTATTTTTCAATGTGATAGAGCAATTTTCTATAGTCAAGTTTGACCTAAATTACAACGGAAGTGTATGTTTGAAAGATTTTTGACACCTTATATTTACAAATTAGATTTATCTTTCTTTGAATGTGTTCTCAGTATATGTATTCTATATCCAACATGTTGAACATCTGTATGTTGCCTTGTATGGAGAGGATTTATATAGGCTATGCCTGCTATCCAATCCATTTCAATTTTCTTGAATAAATATGTTTAAACTATGTTTGAAAGAGTCCATTGTCGTCTGTTCGAAATCCTTCGGGTAATATCGTCTGCAGTTAAGGCGGGAAAATCCTTTGCGGTTTGTCTGAATACCACTGAACGTTACGAAAGCAGACGATCTTTTTTTTTTAAACAACGCGAGGTAGAAATTCAAATGGCTGACTTCCTATTAAAATTCCCGTAGCAAATGCCAAGGACGATTTGGAACATGTCAACAACAAAGGCATAATATAAAATATGGACGTGTTATTGTGTAGAAATGTTTTAAATTGGATAACACTACAAAGGTACAATATGGAATAATAAAAAAATGCAAGCAAAACTTTGGTCAGTGTTACTATCCTTCCCATAACCCCTACTTGGAACCCCTTTTCAAACAACCAATGAAAATTAAGTGCCTTGACCTAAAATAGTCAGGTTGACACAGTTTGCATTGGCGGAAAATATTCAAAATGTGTTCTATTCAGATATTTTAGAAATTTGTCAGTTAACAGCTGCATAATTCGATAAATAATTATGTGATTAGAATGTGTTCTACGGGGAAATAACATATTGGTAAGGATTAGTTTGATTTTATGGATCCGTTCCGTTACTTATGTTTTATGTTGGTGGAATAATGTGCTATTTGTGCCTCATACTCAGATGTTTTAGATTTTTGTCAGTGAAGAAGTTCATAATGTGATTAAAAAAAAACATGTGATAAGAAAGTGTTCTATGGAGCAATAACATTTTGTGAGGATTCTTTTGTTTTCTTGGATCAGTTCCAGTTACAGTTCGATTTTTCATGGTTTTATGTTGCCATATTGTGTCATTAGGGAATATTATACTACAGTAAGTTTACTTTTTTTTCATGTTGATCTACTTTACAGTTTGTTGTATTGTTCGTATTAAATAACGCATATACAGTTTGGTCAGCTATATTGCATTTTATTAAATTTAAATTTACAAATTGAAAACGGGACCTGTCGCTGTGTAATGTGATGTTGTAGCTGCGGAACCGTAGCTTGTTATAATTTGGTCCACTACATAAAAAAAATTAGTACGAATACAGTACGGTTCCGCAGTTGTAGTGTAACTGATGATGATTATGTATATTTAGAGTTGAACAAAGTAAATACATGTTATAGTGTAGTTTTTAAAAAATTGTATGGCTAAAAAATATTTTCTTATTTGGCTAACTATCGCGAAAATGTTGAGACAAATTTAAGTTAATTAGGGGTCCAGTAGCTCTTCACAGTCTTGTTTGATATGTGTTGTATTTTTCTGATTTTGCAGTCCATATTATAATTATTAAGTCATTGTAGCATACTTTAAATAACGGCTAAAGACTTAAAGAAATAAATTTAAAACATCAAATAACCTTCTTCGGACTTAAAAAGGTACGAACTCGCAGCTTGTTATTCTTGTTCCGTTTTTGTGCCACAGGTAATAAACAGGCGATTACGTAATAAATATTGAAGAAATAAATTGGGAAAAGTTAGTTTTTCCTTAATTTTTATGCACATAAGAATTTGTATGTGTTAGTCGCTGTTTTATACAATTAAATAATTCATAATCTTATTCTTACCAAAATTGTTGAATTAGCAGGAAGAAATTAATGTCAATTTACTTTTTATAGCGCAAGTGCGTTGAAATGTTATATGAAAATTCCTCGTGTAGTGTAAGGGGGTAGTATTATCACGCTACTTTATTTTTTAAAATAAATCAAGAAGGCAAACAGCTTGCAACTAAATTTTTGTTTGAAACGTAATATTATTTTAATTTCCATCAAATTCTAAAATTTTAATTTATAATGTTAACACCACATTTAATACTTGTCGCTACCCTATGACAGTGCCTCTAAATTCCAGTGATCACGTGACGTCTTTCTTTTGTAATGGTGACGTCACATGAAATGCCTTTGATTGTCAGTTTTTAAAGATCGATTTAGAGATTCCAAAAAAATAGTATGAAATTTTTGTTGTTATCTTTAAATATAACATTTACTTTTTATCGATGTCAACTTTATTTTTAAGTCTTTCTTTACAATTAATGTTTGCCCTTCTTCATTCACATTGTTCCAGTTTTTTGACGATATCAACTTCCGGACGAAAAAAAATCAATATCAGCATTAAGCAGATTTTGATCACGTGATTTCATTTTGATCACGTGACACGTAATTGCCGTAGAGCTCACCGCTCTTCGCGGGCAGCTTCGCTGCCCGCTGCGAGCTGTGCTCGCTATTAACAGTAACTGACGTAACTCCGATACAAAGCATTATGACGCAACGTCCGGCGTCCGGGTAAACAAATCAAATAAAAATACAATTTATCAAAAGAATGCTTTTATAGATTTATGTATCGAATGTGGAAATAACTTACAGAGATTTGTCAGTTTAACTCGAAAGCCGGAAAACAAGAAGCAGGTAGCTACTTTATTTGAATTGTACTCTGACATAAATTTCCAACGGAACGAAACGCGCGAAAAGTTAGCTAAAACATGGCGTTTTAAACAACCAATCAAACCGGGTAGTAAACTGGTGGTGACCTGGGGTTATATTTGAAAGCGAAGCTTGCGTAAATGAAAAATATTGCACCAGGGGACCAGGTTAAGCTACCATCCGAAATGGATTTGTTCATATGGACCACGTGACTTTTTTTTCACACACGCATGTAACCGTATATCTCGCATCTGCGATGCTCGCTATTACTTATTTAGGTTTAGGTGTATAGTTGGATCGAGAGGGGAACTTAATATTGTTCGAGAGGAACACAAATGTTGGGGATGTGGTGGAAAACTGTTCAGCACCTTACTAAGAAAGTCTTTGGTCCCTTACACTGTAAAATTATTTTAACGAGATTTCACGTACCATACAGAGCCAATACACACTATAAGAAGAATGTATTGTGATGATTTGCATACACCATCAATTAAACGAACTAAAAGTCCATGTCTCTACATCAGGAGTGTATATACTGCATTTAACAAACTAAATTAAAAAATAGGAAAGAGGTTGACTCTTACTTCAAAAACGAAACATTTCAGCGGCGTAGCTAGGTTCAAAATAATGTGGAAGCCTTTTTCTCGGCAGGGTATCTAGGGCAAAGCCCTGGTATGCGGTAAAAAGAGAGGAATCCCAAAGGAAATTCACCCCTGGTATGCGGTAAAAGGAGAGGAATCCCAAAGGAAATTCGCCGGAGACCTACTATTGTCAACATATAGTTTGATACATGCTGTTTTGTTTAAACATTTCTCGATCTCGTATTGTATGGGTGGTTTTTTTGCCAAAACTGTGTCGAAGCCTTAGTTTCCTGGCTACGCCACTGCGGCTTACTCTGATAAATATTGTATTCCGACTCCAATCAGGCCAGGCCATAGATAGTGCTTACTTGTTATTTAGTCACCGTATAAGTTCACTTGGTTTAACCAAGGAGGACGTTAGAAATGCATCTGTTCGTTGGAACTATTGATAATATTGCAGGTTGTGTTTGTTTGAATAGTGTTTAAAGCCATTTTCAGTAATTATTCAGCTATATCATAGCGTCCAGTTTTTATCGTTTGCGGAATTAAACCATGAGAAAACACCCGACCTATTAAGATTGCAGTCGAGTGCATCCTGCCTGCTGTGAGGAACGAAGCCGCAATCTCAGATTGATTGATTGGATGTCTGCTTTACGTCCAGCGAGCAGTATTTCAGCTATATTCAGGACGAGAACAAGTTAACAAACAATAAATCAACGGAAAATGGGGGTGAGATGGATCACAGGGAATACAATTTTGACTGCCACTGGAAAAGTATGGAGTTTTGGGTAGGGGCCGAAAATTTAGCCTTTTGTAGCGGCTACAATGAGGCTACTCTTTTTCGAAAGCTACAAAAGGGGTCTTTATCGTGCAAGGAGCGTGGCACTCTCCAAACATGTTACCCACTACGGTCCGCGGTCATGCTTTCCGTAATATGACTTGACAACCCCCCAACGAGAGGGTCTCCCCTATCCGCCACAGGTGACGCGCTGGTCTGCTCTGTGGGTCGAGCACTGGGAACCCTTCCAATATGGTCCCAGCGCAATTTCAGATGCAGGTTGCTAAAGAAATCGAAGAAATTCAAAAAAAACATTATAAGAAGAAACAAGAATAGCTTCAATATACAATGTCAGAAAGCGTTGTATAAGTTTAAGGCAAAAGAATGTTACTTTATGTTTATAAAGTTATATCGTCTTCGGGGAAAAATCGACCATGAAAACTCATCGGTATTGTAGTCGGTAATGTTGACCTGCTCATCAACTCCATAGACGTTGCATTTATCAGAACGAGATATGTTTCTTTTAAGATTCCGTCAAAGACATGTGCAATTAATATCCCGTCATCCTCCCTATTTCCATTTGGTGTCGGAACAAACCATACTTCAGATGGATAGTTGTTGTCTAACGTCCATGATTTATCTCCCCTACTTTCGCACAAGTCTTTCTTTACGATGGCATATTTGTTGAAGTTGACGTTATCAATTTTTACAGATTGGCCATAGACGTAACAATATTTCAAATGCCGGAAGTTTTCATTGATTGTCGGGAAATCTAATTTTGTTGAATACGGTATTTCTGGTGATGAGGCTATCGTCTCCCCTCTAACGGAGAGTGTTTTTAAATCAATAGTTATTCTTTTTATATACTGGGCAAACTGCATGTTGTCCCGGACTTGTTGATGTAGTAACGATTGTAATTCAAATATTTTCACAATAGATGAGTTATCAAAAGCACAAATATCGGCAATTATTGAGTCATTGTCCTCATATGCGTTAATATTGTGGAAAAAGAAAAGGGTCTCGTATTTCAGAGTCGTTACCTTGGTGGAATTAATGTCGATGAGATAAATTATTAAGGGTGCCTTACCATTCCATTCCATAGCTTCCCATACATTACCATGTGTAAATAAACGAGAGGCACTAATAAAAATGGGCGGTGCAAACAATATCGCGTAATGTTTGGTAACGGCAAATGAATGGATATATCTATTTTCTTCTATCTCCCACGTGACTATTTCTTCCCTAGTAGCAACCGTGTTCATTCGGAACAAAGTCATCTGACTATTAACTGTTGGCATTTTACTTATACTGGTTAGAAATGTTATATAGTTCTCTTTACCATATTCTTTTACTGGATGAGCCGAGGATGTGACGGTCACGAAAACGAGTTTATTGAACCGCACTTTCGGAACTATGGCCGACATCGTGTCTAACGACCTTGGATCAATCTGGTAAACTTTCCAAATGTCATTCAATGTCATATATTCAAAATTTCTTTTCGTCTTGTTATAAATTCTGTATACATTTACGTTTGTATTATCCATGTTGTGAATAAATGCTTCTGTAACTTCTAAGGCATTAAAACGAGGCGTGACGGGTTCAAATAGAAGATACGGAGCTATGTTGTTTATTGAAATTGACTTGTTATAATATTCGGTGCGTAGTAGTTTCGCAGAAAATGAAACAGATCCATTTCCGTAGAATTTAAAGCTATGAAGTTTTCCATAGGCATCAAAAACATGGTTAACTTTTCTGGGGCCCATTTCAAATCGCCCTGCACCATTTCTGATCTGAAACATTAAGATAGATGAATTATATGTACTGCTACAGCATACATGCTTTTCATTTATGTGCGCCGTACGCGTTCACTTTAGAGGATTTTAATGAAGGATAAATATTATAAAAGCGGTCAGTATAGCTAATTTGTATTTCAGCTGAGAGCTGAGCAATAAATATGTAATATTGAAACAGTATAAATGATTGATTTCAATCCTTTGTTGGATTTTCAAATCAATAAATAATTTCTTGTTCTGATTTCTGATTTCTAGTTTATGTCTAATCATCTTAGCCACTCGACCACCGATTTACGATTTGAATCCAACGCACAAGTTTAATCAAGACGCATCAGATGACTTGCCATTTTTATTCCAGTTTATGTCAAATTGGTTCAGTGGTTTCACATGAAATTAAAAAAATCAAAATATTTATATACTTAAAGACATCGTCTATAGTTGTTGCTTACATATTTGTAGATTATAACACATGCAAGGAATAATTTGAAACTAGAAAATATTTGAAATCAGGAATAATAAGTATAAATTTTAATGTTGAAATTTACTTGACTAAGGAGAGTAAATCGAGCATGCATGGTTAACACGGTAAAACAAATAGCAAGGTAACCGATCGAACAGCACATATACATAGTTTTAGACTAGAAAATAAACATGCTTCCTATGAATTCCATTGTGATCTCTCTTAATATCTCGACAATCCTCTGTTTATATATTTAGATACGAGATTTTCATAACAATTTTAATAGTTTAAACGCACGTTTTCCTTCTAATAGGCGCACTTGGAATGAAGACTAAACACTTACCAATGTCCCTCTAATCCAATTAGGAATGGGTTTTGTAAAAGTCAACTGTCTGTCTTCAAATTCGTCGAGATTTGTTATAAAGAAAGCACTATATCCAGACGGGTCGTCTGCAAATACGCCGATTCTCAAACCAACTAGAAGAACACTCCAAATACAAAACTTGCTCGGACGAATTTGGATCATACTTTTTATGTTTCAATTTAAATGCATTCGCATATGTATAGGTATTTTATACTATAGTGATCTATGATAATGTTCATATTAATAGTAAAACAACAACTGATTATTTTCCTACGTCACAATTAACCAGATTCGAAGATCACGAATAATGATAAAATAAAATATGCCGTTAACCCTGACCGAATTATAAACTTAACTGGGGTAGCAGGAAGTGTTCAACTTGAAATATATCAAAATTAAATAATTTTATATTCCAATTTAGTCAAATTCAAATACACTTTACATAGACAAGAGGCAGTAAATATGAAGAAAAAGTTCTCGGAAACACAGCTGTCCCGCTTGGTACTTATTGGTAAACACCCCTTTTTCTAAGTTCACTCAAGCCAATTAAAAAGTCAAAAACGCAGGTATGGCTTGAAGTGAAAACAACAAATGTCATTAAATTGTAACCCATTAAACAATACATCTCTGGTTTACAAATCTGAATGTTGTCTCAAGAGAGGGCTGAAATTGTATATTATTCCTGTAACGATTCGAATTTTTCAAACCGGAAATTAAATTGTCTACAATCTTTGGACCAGGGGTCATATCCGCTGCGCTAAGGATATCACCTGTACCACACAAGCTTGAGCTTTCCCTATAAACTCGGGTAAAGCATCTGTCAAAACTTTAAATTCCAAGAAATTAAGTTTTGCATGCTGCAAATTAAGATTTGAATTTGAAAAGTAAATAAGATTGAAAGATTTGTTTATTCCGGAAATTGCCAACGATACACAACTTCGTTAGTTATCCTATAACAGTGTATTCAGTAAGAATGAAATACTTTTTAAACATAAACAAAAAATTGATCAAGTAGTTTATTTCTTTTTATCCTATTTTATAGAAGAGATTAATAAATATGGTAGGAACTAAAATCCTTGTGTGGCAGAGGTGAATTCTGATGTAGGAAGATATGTAGCCTCTGTTACGGAGATTGAGTTGTCTCCTGCTAGCTGTTTTGAGAAAAAATGGCAAAAGAAAACAGATTTGGTCGGCTTGTAGATACACATATCATCAGGGTTTTATAAAATATGTATTGGTAGTTTTTGTTTAATAAAACAAGTGTTGCCTCTATATAAGGTTAACATTCAATCGTTTTCCGTTGATATGTTGTCTTCCCTTGGCAGAGCCCTCGTGAAGACAACCCACCTCAAGTAAATTATTTGAATATTCACCTGGTATGAAGTCAAAAATTTTAGTTTCAATTATACTTCTGTCCATTTACTTCTATATATCACGCTTGATATGCAAACAAGAAAAACGAATAACTTCTCGATCAACATAAAAAACAAACACTGTAATAAAGCATAAAGCTGTACAGACTGACTATATAAAGCCGTACGACTGACTGCATAAAGCCGTACTGACTGACTACATAAAGCTGTACAGACTGACTACATAAAGCCGTACAGACTGACTACATAAAGCCGTACAGACTGACTACATAAAGCCGTACAGACTGACTACATAAAGCCGTACAGACTGACTACATAAAGCCATACAGACTGACTACATAAAGCCGTACAGACTGACTACATAAAGCTGTACAGACTGACTACATAAAGCCGTACAGACTGACTACATAAAGCCGTACAGACTGACTACATAAAGCCGTACAGACTGACTACATAAAGCCGTACAGACTGACTACATAAAGCCGTACAGACTGACTACATAAAGCCGTATAGACTGACTACATAAAGCCGTACAGACTGACTACATAAAGCCGTACAGACTGGTTTAGCCGGCGTATTTATTTATTCTTGGTAATAAAACATCTGGAAAAACCTGTCATTGACAGAGACTTGCCGCCCAGGAAAACAGTAAACGGAAACCTGTGTTCGGAGCAATGCAAGACCTGTCTCTAGATTATGATGCCGAACTCCATCAGATATACAAATGAAAATATACAATATTAAAATAATTTGAGAAGTTTTGACTAAACGAAGTCTACGACTAGAATGAAGCCCGTGAACACAACTTAAAACCGCCAAAACCTACATAAGCTTCTACCACGTGCTTATACGAAGCTCCTTTGATTGGCTTATGACATATCATAACCTAAAGACAATATTTTCCAGCTATTACTACGAAACGCGGAAAAATATATTTATCTACCGTTGACTATGAACAATAATTACAAGTGTAAGTTAAATTTTAATTTTTGTAAATAAATATATAAATACCAATGGTAAGTGACGGGGTATTTTTTGAAAAGCTATACCCTATAATGATTGTTGACCTGGTTGAACATATCAAAATGCTTTTATCAGTCCAGACGTACTGTTGTTACGATATTACCGATACACTAACCCAATTATGTAATAGATTATAAACAAGGCGGAAAACTAGTACTTTTTTACAGTTATTATTTTACCTTCAACTCTGATATAAAGTTATAGAATTATGATGCCTCTTAAGGTAGTTAGCCATATGCTATAGATCACGTGCTTCTCAACACTGAGGATGCAGCTTCGCGTCTCATTGCGGACAGGTCAGACTCCAATCTTAATTGACAATTGCCAATTTTCCTAAAGGAATCGGGGGTTTTTTCTTCCCACAATAAATACTGTACGCCATGATATAGCTGAAAAATTGTTGAAAGTGACGTTAAGCACCATTCAAACAAACAAACCATATATGTGTGAAGTGCATATAACAGTTGATACAGATACTGACAACAGTTGTGGTGCAATTAAATGCAGCTGCATTTGTTAGATAAACATCTATGAATACTCATCGGAATAATTTAATATTCAAAATACCAAGTTTCACTAGCAAATGTGCGAATATACTTACAACGTAATATTTCTGCTTAAGGTACACATAGCAGTATTTCAGTTATATTCGGACCCATTACAAGTTAACTAACAATGAAGAGTGGCGAAATTTTCTGTTTTAAACGACACGCCTTGTTTTGCGACGTACGAAAGGAGTCTTGAAAGTGCAGCAATGCAAGGAGAGTCTCTACACACATCGCCAACTACGAGCTGTGGCCCATTCTGTATGTATTAGGAACCGATTGTTGTAGGAGTTATTAGTACAGAAAACTGATACAGTCTTCTTTTCAGTGTGCTGACTATTGTAGAGGCTAGAATGTTATTACTCATTTTCGTCATCTTTAAATAGGTCTTTCACTTGCAAAGAGAGTGTTAGCCTAACTGATAAAAGTCACTTATACTGTGGTGTAGTGCATTAAACTATCACAACAACTTTGATCCAAAATTGTTAACGAAACTCGTAAAAATTTTACTCTGGATATGCTATATGGTTCCAGTTTTCTGTTAATTGATCTGGGGTAATTAATTATTTGCTTGTTGGCTAGATCATACTTTTAAAAAGTCGAATACCGTGTAGTGCATCCGTCCATAGATGGAATTCTCAAAAACAGCGTAAGATATGTAGACAAACAAACTCTGGTTTGAGGTCGACCGAAAAAGAAGAGCACTAACTCCGCAAGACATGGAAAAGGTGGAGGCAGATTGATCGTAAGCATAGGACAGAATATGATGGAAATCCTGTTAAAGGTTTATGCCCTGTAAAGGATACAAGGATTAAAGTCAAGTAAGTAATACATTTACTCTATCGGGGATGTCCCGTATGCATCGGACTAGCTCTGCTGCCCCGTCCCGTACAGCACTGGTACATTTTAAAACCCTTATTTAAAACAATTATTTATGACCTTACATGGTATTAGTAAGAAAGACCTCCTGTAATTAAAGTGAAGATACATTATAAGTAGATTCCAAATATAATAATTTCTGCAAATTTTTTATGATGGGCAATCAGTTGATATAGCAAACGTAGCTATACATTGTTGTAGAAAAGTTAGGAATAACAAAAGTCAATTGTAGGCAGCGTCACGTATCTCTTTTAAGAACTCGCATCCATATTTCCACTTTACGGCATAGAGAACATGGCGTAAGATATACAGAATCCTTATCGTGTGATCTTCCTTTTTTTATTAGATGCAGGACTTAAGATCAAACAACGCAGTTATCTTTGCAGATGTCAGTATTATAGGCAAACAATTAAAATTAAATACCAAATTATTTATGATGTAAAATTATATCAATACAACTCCTGTCTAAAAGGAGAGAAGTCCAGGTCACGTGGGAACAAAAAGGATTTTCATCTACTCATTAGGCTCAGTAACATTAGTGTTTGTTTGAATGGCGTATAACGCCACATTCAACTATTTTTCAGCTATATCAAGGTTTTTATTGGAGAGGAAACAGGCGTTCCCGGAGAAATGTCATCAAAGATACCAAAGTTAATAGAATTTACTACGCCAGACGGTCATTTCCTCTAATCAAGACTCATTAGTGGCACTCAAACCCAAACAATATTCAAAATCTAAATGATAAAGATGTTGTAGAACTTTTATCACTATATTTCCAAACAAACCTGGCTAAGGCTATCTAAACCTGATGAGTCTTGATTAGACAAAACGCGCGTCTGGCGTAGTAAATTCTATTAACATTGGTATCTTTCATGACATTTTTTTTAGCATATTGTTGAAAAGTATCATAGATACAGTAAAACAGAGAGAGACCATCCTGTATACTTCAACATCAAATTAAAATAATTTTCGCAATTTCAGGCAGTAAATTTGCACAAAGACTATATTAGTGAGAATCAATGATATTGCTGTCTGTACCGAAGTGTGACTACTTTTAATAGATTTATATTAATGACTGTTTAAAATTTAAAAATAATCTTGTTATATAAACAAATATACATATTGTATCTAGGTAGAACAGTAGTAAATGTGTTGACTATAGTGGAAAATACTAACATTTCTGTGATTTGCTTACCTTTCTAACATTGATCAGCATTTACATGTGCTAGGAAATTAATAAAATTTCATTAAACATTAAAAAAATATATGCCATATATATCCGTGACCGATTCCTTTTTTCGCTAAATAGAACATTGTAAAATTAAACAATTGTTAAAAAATTTACCAAAATTTTATCTTGCGAGATCAATCGAGAACAATTTTACCACTTTTTAAAACCTTATTTATGCAGGAACTTACAGACAACAAAATTGTACACATGTAACCACTATTGACCAAATCAGAACAAAACATAGTATTCACTGTTGTACTTCATGTAGGGGTACACAATCTGGTAACCTGTTACTGGTACACATTTACTACTGTTATACCTGTAAATAATTCTTTATCAAAGATGGCAGTGAGCACGTGTTTTATATGCGCAATAAACCACTCAGTAAACCTAATGAATATTTATGAACTTTAATAACTTTTCATTGTACACCGAAGTTGCTCATAGGTAACTTTTTATCTTACAGAATAATCAGGGGAGCTATTGTGATCCCTGCATGTCCGTCGTCGTCGCAAACTTATAAAAAACCCTATTTTATTCTTCTGTGAAACCACCAGACTAATTGAACACAACCTTCAATGGGTCTTGTACAAAGTTTGTTTTACTCTTGTCTAAAATTTTGAAGTCCTCATACAGTTTGGTAATTCTTGGAACTTTATAAATGCAACTGTAGGACAGATTTTTGTTTTAAGGAGAAACATAACACAGAAACCTATGGAAAAAAACGATTAAAAATTATTCTTTTGGCAATTTGAAACCAACTGATGCAATACTAAACAGATATATAGATATATTCATTGGATAGTTTATTACTTTTACTAAATTGCCGCCATCGCTGGACTTACTTCAGCGTAAAACCATTTTGGAAAATGTTAATATAGGAGTCTTCTCTAGAACCTCTCAACCATCTGAAGATAAACTTATAAGAATCATTCACTGGATTGTCTTATTTTTTAATGCCAAAAAAGGGCCGCGATTGCTGAAATTGGATAAATATATACGGCACTACTGCAAATTTTTTAATGCATTGTTTTCAAAAAGTGCAGTACTGAATCCAGACATACATTCAATTACCGTGCTTCATGACCAAAATGTACGTCCTTTAACACTTTCATAAGCCAACACATAGGTAAATATTAGCTGATCCTTTATAAAAAATGTTTGTACATTATCCATTTATATCGGGGTAGAGAAACATGCTCATTACAGCCTCCGGTTTATAATATCGATAACTTGATAACTCAGTTTCCCCCATGAATTTTTGCTCACACTCGACCAGAACTAACTAACTCGTTTATTATCGGCAGCCAAACAAAGCCCGAATCGACCAGTTCTTATTCTGTAAATATAAACAAGAAAAGATATGGGTTAAACCCATATCCAGAGATGTTCGATTTGTATTTTATAGGTTTATCCGATTTGGTTTAATAGTTTTTTTTCAATTTGTTTTATTTAAAATTTCATCGTATGCTGTAAAGGGTTGCAAATGTAGACGATTGTGAAAGGCAAGAAATAATCATCTTGATTATAATACCGCAACTTTGAGAAGAGTACTTAAGCGAAGAGAAGATAAATATAATACCAATAAAAATACATTGACCATGGTCACGTGGTTCTGTAAGGGAAAAATGTGAATGTAAGATCGGCAGTTATCGCGTCCTCGAAAAATCAAAGAAAACATACCGACAGTTACAATTTCCATTGATTTATTTTACTGTAATTAAAATTGCTTCAAAAGATTTGAAATTAAATGTATTTCAAACGTCAAACTAGCATTCATGTACATAAACATTGCTAAGAACTTTATAAAATTTTAAAAATTTAAAATTAAAAATTGTTAAAAAAAACAATTAGAAGAAGAGTCTTATTTTGCAAACAATTATTATATATACACTTGTGACAGGTGAGCTTATTGATTAACAATTATTACTAAATAAACATTTAAGTACTTTGAAGTATTTTTTTATACACGGCTTTATTTTTGTTTTGTTTTAAAAAAACTTTGAGGTGGGATATTGTGCCTTCAAATTTAATGTAGCAACTACAACTTTGTTAACTTAAAGTTTGATAAATTACTCAAATTGAGTCATATATGAATTCATATAAATGCATACGTGCATTATTTAAAAATTCATTTCTATTTTCACACTTCATGTATTACCGTATTCTGGGATTTTATTTTTAAGAGCACTGATCTCATATGCGCGACAAAAGAGATAGAACATACTTGCATTGTCTATTGCGGCATGTGTGTTCGGACATAACATGTCAAAAACTTTGGTCCGCTAGAGGGCTTTCTATATAATGTGGATCCGTCCTAGAACCCAGTATTAAAAATCCTAATGATTTTTAATACTAAAGCTTGTAAGCTGTCGTATAGCATACAACAAATCTGAAAATTTGTCGTCACAAGTGATTTAGATCAATATATGTACAATTTGGACTCAGCTATAATATTAAAAAATGATGATACTGCCGTTTTGTGGAGCTCCGACATGTTTATATGAATCAAATATTTCACCAAGGGAAATCTACTGTGTCGGCGATACCAGTGACGATCATGTCTTAAAAGCAATATCCTGTTATTAAAACGAGCCTTGTAGTTATATTAAATTTTCTTGATTTCGTTCTCATTTTGTTTAGCTTTGCTTAAGACGCAATACGGAACAAACTGTTTGCGAATTCTCGTCCTGCACAAGACCTTATTTCCCGGAATATTCAGAGAGGTCGGGATCACGGAATCCCAGGATACAACAAGTGGCGTAAATTCTGTGGCCTAGATGCATACAACTTATTCGAACGATTCGGAAAATATGGAAAGACCCTAAAGACATTATAGTATGAATTACAATGTATACAATATATCTACATTTGTATATATTACATTGTTCTATGTTTTAGCACAAATCCACAAGGTTATATATACCAAACAAGACATTTTTTATACCAATAAAGTTTTTGTTTCTTTGTTGATGTTTCGAATTTTAAACTCATTTTTAGTCATCGTTAGCTATTTTATGTCCTCCAGTTGTTTTTCACTGGTCCTTCATCACATCAATTGGTAACACGTGATGCATAGACAGGCTGTTCACCATCGTGGTTACTCTGAAATACATGCCTGTCCATAGTAAAACGTTACACATATCATTTGGTTACGCAAATGGAAATTTAAAAAAAAAACAGAAATAATAGAAATACACACATGTATTTCAATACTCGTCCATCATTCAAATCTCTATTTTTATACTACGAAATAATTATAAAAAAAAGATAAAGACTAAAATTTAAAAAGCATTACAGGAAAGAAATTTTTCCACAGATAAAACTAAATCAAAAGCTTTTATAGAAATACTTCAAAACTTAGAGAACTGAAAGCAGCATAGACTCCAATCTGTATTTTATAGTATGAGGCCAGTCTAAGCAAATCCTTGTGCAAGCGAGTTCCGTTGCAATGCTTTAGAAATAATCCGTACAAAATCAGTAGAAAAAACGATTTCATAACTCGTGAGAGTTGTACACGGATTTATATCAACTCTTTTTATTTAATTTCAATGTAATAACAAGCTTGCCTGAGGATCTCTTGTTTGAACATTGAAATTACATAACTATTATCGATAGCCTACGATTTTTAACTCTCACTATTATAAAACCCTTTACATATACAATTACCATTTCGATATACGATTACCACGCTGAAAAATTATCTTAATGATTTGCTTTGAGTGTGTATAGATAGAAACATAAAAAGGTATGACTCTATCAATTACAGTTTTTGCTATTTTGTTTTAGATCACCTCAATTCTATCAAAACAAACGCTTTGCTTTCGAAGACGATCTGTCGACATTTTAATCTAGACCGTACACAAAAGGATGTCTTTACACCGGGTAAAAACAGGCAAGTATTGTATCTGAACTTTTAAACTAAATAGTCAGTTGTTCGTCACCACAACGACTGGCCACTGTATGCTATCGGGTACACACTGGTCATAAGCTCCACCACTGGCCTCCTATGGTACCACAAGCATATAAAAACAACCAATGCCCTTTTGAGACTTTTCAAACCGTTGAGAGTCACACTGCATGTCCACTTTTTCCCCCCAATAAAGCAATTGTTTGATAGTTGCACTCGTTGTAAAGTTAAATACCTGTTTGAGCCAAAATTACCGACTGTTGTAATAAGTCCGCTGAAGCTTCTAAAAATTTTCAAAACTCCTTGAAGGTTAATATATTAATATCTTTTCGTCGCTGTGCATTATTGAAAATCGGAAGATACTAAGTAGAAATAAAAAGTAAATAATTAAGGGACTAAAATTTCGGAAGCAGGTCGTTTCATACCAGGACTAGTTCGTTTCATAATCTATATACTAATTCGTGCATGTTCGGAAACCCACATTCGGTCGGGCTATCGCTTTGCTACCACTTTCACTATGTGATAACATAGCAAGAACGCGACTAGTGATGTATTTTGCGCCATTTAATATAACTGTTTCATAGATGACATGAAATATTGCTTGCTGGACGTAAAACAACAATCAATCAATCAATAGATTACTAATAATGAATTGTAAATTTTACTCTTTAAAAACAAACATAATAACTGCTGACATATTAATTTTTCACTCCCAGAGGACATATTATTTTTCGCGGTATTTAATCGACCTCGAAGTTATTACGCCAGGCAAATGAGTACGTTTACAGTTGTACAGCACAAAGCTGTGGCTTCAGTAAAACTCACAACAAGCAACACACATGACTACACAGACTTTGACAGCTTTGACATCAAAATGTTTTCATAAAACGTAATGTATATTGCATGGTGTGTGTCTTACACCACGTAATAAACAACATTTTTCAAACTGCCGAGATATTTATACCTGACATCATCTAGAGACACATGAATGTCAAAGTTTGTTTGCTTGTTTTAATGTTGAATCTTCAACATATACGATTCTGTTAAGTAATAAATGTGTGTTTATATTGCAGCGCATTGATAAAATGTGACGATTTACCCGAGATAGATCTTGATCTCTGGAGCGACTAGTGGGAATCAACATATGTAACAGAAATGACGTATATATGACATGGAACAACTCTTTATTTATGTTAATTTTTATAAATTTCTTTATGCTTTTATATTTTCCACAACTCTTTTGAATGCTTAAATAAGTATCCGCATAAATTGAACTATGAGTGAATTTATTTCATCTATAGATTTATTAACTGGACTACGAATTGCTGTGGATTGAGAAAACTTGCTGGATGCTGGTTTTATATTTTTGGGAGTTTTGTATTTGCTTTTTGTTTTATGTTTTGTTTTGCAGTTTTCAGCTATATCTTGGCGTCAGTTTGAGTAAAGCAGAAAGCCAGACTACCTGGGGACCTCGGTAATTTGTATCAATTTAGATTGGAATCAGGCAGTCTGCCAATCAATCTTTAACTCAGTCTTGGTGCTTACACGCAGGTGATTGATAGTACGAGATTAAGCAACTAAACAACTTGGCCTTTCCTGGTTTTTATCGTTGTCTCTTACAACGTAGAAGAGAAACTGTATTGAATACTACAATTCGTGCTTTGCTTTTCAGCCACGAAGTGTATGAAAACTATTGTATCTTGCAAATAATAATTTATCAATGTAGATTTATTCGCGACGAAGTTTGTTTATTTGTTGAATAAGGTTTAATGCCAATTTAAGCAATTTTTAGCTATATTTTTTATTTGAGGAGTAGGCAGTCCTGACCTTCGAAAGAAGTCATTTTCAATTAAGGATGTACTTCCAGTCAGCCTTGAACTTACAGTGTTGACACAACAGTGATCATTAGTAGTTAACTAACTCTGCCAAACATGCCCCAATGGACGAATTAATACTGTTTTATTTTATCGTTCTTTTTAAAACGGACACTTCAATTCAAAACTTGTCATACATCTTGAGCAACTAATTATCGTTCAACATTTACTGAATTGGGGTACGACTCAAGTTAAGAACCAGTTTAGCTTTAGTATGGAAAATGTTTGTGAGAATATGATGACAAGTGCATTTATTGAATGATTGTATAATCCACAGAGCCTATTGTCATATTTATGTTTTCGATATGTTTATGATCGTTGACATAGAATTTAAGAGAAATTCAGCCTGGTAATTCTATGTCTCTTGTAGTTCTAGGTTGATTTTAAACTTTACATAATTGTCCAAACATAAACAAGAATAAATTAAGCATACCATATACTTCAGTTAGTTAAAATGATAAAAAAGACAATCCCTCGCAATTACACAAGAATTAACTAAAACTCATTGTATTATCTAAAACTCATTTTTAAATACCTGACTGTCAACAAAACGATATTCGGTTCGATCCCTACTGCAGACAGTGTAAATTTGACCTCAAACAATAAATGAATGGTTTTTTTTTTAACTTATTTATTTGTAAATAAATCTGAAAAGGATTGGATAGAAGGCACAGACGATATATATCCTCTCTATTTAGGCAACTTTCATTTTATTATTATTAATTAATTATTATTAATATCAACAATTATAAGATAGAAGAAAAATAACGCTATTATTATTAATGGTGCAAAATTAAAAGAAAACATGAACTATATACAACGTTATTTACAAAGTTGCCTATTCTGTATGTAGAAGTCGTGTCTTTACTGGTATAAAACACAAACTATATCCAAGGTTCGATATTTTATTCACATATAACAGAATAAATATATGATACCTGTACAATCAAAAATTACTAATTATCGTTCAAAGTATAAGAATGAACGATTATGACGGCGTAAACAACATTTAAATGTTCATTGTTAAAAATTAGAATTATGTTCGAGAATTACATCGAGAATTCTATTTTATTTTGTCTTATTCTTATAATTTAAAAGTTTAGATCACACATCAAATACACGGTGCACTCGAACTACTCGCACATTCGTACTTATCGAACCCGAGTAATATTAGACTGACCAAGCTAAAAATACGTCCGTCAATAGGTCCGTTTGAAAAGTCGCCATAAAGTACATGTAATAAAAATAAACTACTATCTATAGCTATTATAGAAAAGTTAACATAAGTTTAATATACTCATGGCAATATTATTCATATAATAAAATTAAAACATGTTAAATTCTGTATAGAACTGCAGGCTGTCACATCTAGTTGAGTTTTACTTCTAAAAGTCTGGACTTTGAATAGAAAAAAGTTAATAAATGTATTATTTTAAGGTGATCATGAATGTGAGTAAAAAAAGTTTACTGAACTAATTCTAAATAAAAAGTTTATAAGAGGAAAGAGAGAAGATAGACAGAAAAATCCAATGTAACATATTAAATTTATTGCATTCTTTCAGCAGTGATCATCTATATTTTGTATATAAAGGACATGTTAGGAAGAGTTCTCCTCATTACAGTTCCTGTCGTGTGGGCTGTTAGGGTTATCTGTCAAGTCAGTTCCTGTCGTGTGAGCTGTTAGGGTTATCTTTCAAGTCAGTTCCTGTCGTGTGGGCTGTTAGGGTTATCTGTCAAGTCAGTTCCTGTCGTGTGTGGGCTGTTAGGGTTATCTGTCAAGTCAGTTCCTGCCGTGTGTGGGCTGTTAGGGTTATCTGTCAAGTCAGTTCCTGCAGTGTGTGGGCTGTTAGGGTTATCTGTCAAGTAATAAAGTTTAATTTGCCAGCTGCATTCCTTTCTAATGAATGTTTTACTACCGAAGGTTGCATTTCCACGTTTTTCGTTTGTCAACTTTCTGCGTCTGAATATGACGGAGAGGGTGTTAACGAATAAGTATATAAATCGAAAATTCAAAATGGCATCAATCCAGGGACCAAATGGTTACAATAGCCTAATTTTTTGTTTACATGCCCCCTGTGAAATTTTTTACCTCCAAGATGCCAAGATAGTATGCAGAAGTAAATACACGGAGACATCTGATTGGATGCTAGAGTTCAGAAAATAGCAAAATTAAAAATTATAAACATTATTGATTAAAAATGTTCGATATTTGGGAGGAAATATATAATAGCCTGGAAAATTGAGCTTAAAACGATTAAAGAGGGAGGTTAAACATTTTGTCAGTGTCATTTAATTCTGATTATTTCAACCAAAATTTTCTGTCATTTTTGCCGCATGACCTATGTTCTTTATTTGTTTAAAATGAGGTTTTACAATCCAACTTGCACAAAAAAAACTGTTTTCCGGGGGTAAATTTTAGAGGTATTTTGCACAAATAACCTTAATTGCATGGGGTACCATATTGGATATACATTGCAAATAATTGCGCTTTAGTAACTGTATTGAGGCGCTTATCTAGGAAATGTGAATGGTTGGAAAGTTGGCACTGGAGATTAATTTCCGGATATTATCCTTTTATAACCTTGTTGAATTTTCAACACTGAAACAGAACAAAACTAAGAATTTTAAGGAGTATAGTCGCAAACTTTGAGAAAAATTTTAGATGTCGCAGATTTTGATATTAGAGCTTGCCATACATAACTTTTAATAATTCTTAAGATATGACTGAAAAGTTTGTTAATGTGGTTCAAGTTCGATTGAACAATTTTGATTGTTTATGAAAATACACAGGGAACACAACCCTTGTAGGACCGGATATACTCGTCGTTGTTTATACCCAGCGCGAGTAATGTTCATGCTTTGTAATGTTTGATATTATACAATTACTGACTTTGATACAGGTCACTATTTTTCTCAGCAAGAGAAAGTGTAATATTAACCGAGCAGATAAGCGAGGTAAATATACATTTTAAGGGTTGTGAAATGCTGATACGTTTAAACCCAACAAATCCTCGTCTATTGTAGCAAATCTATTAGCAGCAATTGTTAAGATTTTTATGTTACAACCTCGTACATGAATCTTATTGGAAAAACAGCTTAATACTGGATTCCGCTTTACCGCTAGTGCAGCGGACAAAACCATATTTGGATGCAATTTAAGTACGGTTAAGATTTAACATGACGCGAAAGTAGTGTTCATACCAATTAAAAACATGGTCGGATCTGATCACATCCTGCTCTATCACTCACATTGTCTTACAAGCATGTATTGTGGAGTTATCCAGATCATTTTATTATTAACTACAATTATTTTGTTAATTTATTAGACTTGTTTCTCCTTAAAACAAGATACAAATTGACGTTGGTCATTTTTGCTAAAGCGAAGACCGTACTATAGGATTCCTCGTGCTTGACCCACAGAGCTCGCTTGCGCGTTGTCAGATTGCAGATTGGGAAGGCGCTCTCCTTGACCCCGGACATTACAGGTCAAGGCGTATAAAGAGTTCCACTCTCTTTGCACGTTACATACCCCTTTTTGTTGATTTCGAAAACAAGCAGGCCGTTGTAGCAGCTAAAAATGGCTAAATTCCAGGTCCCTACTAACTGCTCCATTCGGTTGCATTGGCAGTCAAACTTTTATTTTCGCTGGTCTGTACCATTTGTTGTTGTTGGTGTTTTTGGTTGTTGTTCATTTATTTTACGTCCTGAATAAAGCTGAAATACTGCTCACTGGACATTTATCAAGCAATTCTAGATTCATAAGCAAAGTTGAACTTATTCCTATTTTGTTTATTTCTGGTGGTCGAAGTTTTAAAGGTGAAAAGGAAGTAATCTATTTTTTTATAATGTTGCAAATAGAGAGATCTAGCTTAAATAACCTCAAATAGATCTGTTGATTTTTAAATATACCACATGTGTATTCGATATTTTTTGACGGTGGTGTAGCCCAGCTTCTTCAGCTAATTGAATCGACATATTTTTTCTAACTGAAGTTTTAGACTATAATGTGGTTTAACAAACAAGAAAATGAAATGTTACTTCATTTTGTGCTAGAGACTTAAGTTAGTTCACTTAGTATTAATTCGGAGCAACTTTAAGTAAGAACAAATAAGATCACTGTCTCAAGATATTTTTACGACATTGGTTGGCACAGTACGTTTTTTTTGTTTTGTTTTGTTTTGTTATTTGCTATTTTTCTCAGAAGGCATCAGTGACCGGCCGAATGCTTGCTTGATTCCTTTATTCATTATAATATGAATGTAGGCGTAGCCTAATTGCGAGCATCGCACATTGTTTAAATGTGTCGTTACTTCAGAGCTCCCTAACAGTGCCTCTACATTCCATAGATGACGTAACGTCTTATGTAATGTGTTGGTGACGTCACAAAACTCAATTTCAAATACAGCGTTTCAGATTGAATTTGTCTGACATTTTTGTAGTAATTTAAAAAATAAACACTTCAATTTTTTCGATGTCAAAATTATTTTTGTCTACTTTTATATTATATATTTTTTCGTTCGTCTACACTATTTTCTTCGGATAGCTCAGCTACCATCCGAAATGGATTTGTTCATATGGACCACGTGACTTTTTTTTTTACACACACGCATGTAACCGTATATCTCGCATCTGCGATGCTCGCTATTACTTATTTAGGTTTAGGTGTATAGTTGGATCGAGAGGGGAACTTAATATTGTTCGAGAGGAACACAAATGTTGGGGATGTGGTGGAAAACTGTTCAGCACCTTACTAAGAAAATCTTTGGTCCCTTACACTGTAAAATTATTTTGCCGAGATTTCACGTACCATACAGAGCCAATACACACTATAAGAAGAATGTATTGTGATGATTTGCATACACCATCAATTAAACGAACTAAAAGTCCGTGTCTCTACATCAGGAGTGTATATATACTGCATTTAACAAACTAAATTAAAAAATAGGAAAGAGGTTGACTCTTACTTCAAAAACGAAACATTTCAGTGGCGTAGCTAGGTTCTGAGTAATGTGGAAGCCTTTTTCTCGGCAGGGTATCTAGGGCAAAGCCCTGGTATGCGGTAAAAGGGGAGGAATCCCAAAGGAAATTCACCCCTGGTATGCGGTAAAAGGAGAGGAATCCCAAAGGAAATTCACCGGAGACCTACTATTGTCAACATATAGTTTTGATACATGCTGTTTTGTTTAAACATTTCTCGATCTCGTATTGTATGGGTGGTTTTTTTGCCAAAACTGTGTCGAAGCCTTAGTTTCCTGGCTACCCCACTGCGGCTTACTCTGATAAATATTGTATTCCGACTCCAATCAGGCCAGGCCATAGATAGTGCTTACTTGTTATTTAGTCACCGTATAAGTTCACTTGGTTTAACCAAGGAGGACGTTAGAAATGCATCTGTTCGTTGGAACTATTGATAATATTGCAGGTTGTGTTTGTTTGAATAGTGTTTAAAGCCATTTTCAGTAATTGTTCAGCTATATCATAGCGTCCAGTTTTTATCGTTTGCGAAATTAAGAGAACCATGAGAAAACCCCCGACCTTTTAAGATTGCAGTCGAGTGCATCCTGCCTGCTGTGAGGCACGAAGCCGCAATCTCAGATTGATTGATTGGATGTCTGCTTTACGTCCAGCGAGCAGTATTTCAGCTATATTCAGGACGAGAACAAGTTAACAAACAATAAATCAACGGGAAATGGGGGTGGGATGGATCACATGGAATACAATTTTGACTGCCACTGGAAAAGTATGGAGTTTTGGGTAGGGGCCGAAAATTTAGCCTTTTGTAGCGGCTACAATGAGGCTATACTCTTTTTCGAAAGCTACAAAAGGGGTCTTTATCGTGCAAGGAGCGTGGCACTCTCCAAACATGTTACCCAGTACGGTCCGCGGTCATGCTTTCCGTAATATGACTTGACAACCCCCCAACGAGAGGGTCTCCCCTATCCGCCACCGGTGACGCGCTGGTCTGCTCTGTGGGTCGAGCACTGGGAACCCTCCCAGTATGGTTCCAGCGCAATTTCAGATGCAGGTTGCTAAAGAAATCAAATGAATTCCAAAAAACATCATAAGAAGAAACAATAATAGCTTCAATATACAATGTCAGAAAGCGTTGTATAAGTTTAAGGCAAAAGAATGTTACTTTATGTTTATAAAGTTATATCGTCTTCGGGGAAAAATCGACCATGAAAACTCATCGGTATTGTAGTCGGTTATGTTGACCTGCTCATCAACTCCATAGACGTTGCATTTATCAGAACGAGATATGTTTCTTTTAAGATTCCGTCAAAGACATGTGCAATTAATATCCCGTCATCCTCCCTATTTCCATTTGGCGTCGGAACAAACCATACTTCAGATGGATAGTTGTTGTCTAACGTCCATGATTTATCTCCCCTACTTTCGCACAAGTCTTTCTTCACGATGGCATATTTGTTGAAGTTGACGTTATCAATTTTTACAGCTTGGCCGTAGACGTAACAATATTTCAAATGCCGGAAGTTTTCATTGATTGTCGGGAAATCTAATTTTGTTGAATACGGTATTTCTGGTGATGAGGCTATCGTCTCCCCTCTAACGGAGAGTGTTTTTAAATCAATAGTTATTCTTTTTATATACTGGGCAAACTGCATGTTGTCCCGGGATTGTTGATGTAGTAACGATTCTAATTCAAATATTTTCACAATAGATGAGTTATCGAAAGTACAAATATCAGCAATTATTGAGTCATTGTCCTCGTATGCGTTAATATTGTGGAATAAGAAAAGAGTCTCGTATTTCAAAGTCGTTACCTTGGTGGAATTAATGTCGATGAGATAAATTATTAGCGGTGCCTTACCATTCCATTCCATAGCTTCCCATACATTACCATGTGTAAATAAGCGAGAGGCACTTATAAAAATGGGCAGTGCAAACAATACCGCGAAACGTTTGGTAACGGCAAATGAATGGATATGTCTATTTTCTTCTATCTCCCACGTGACTATTTTCTTCCCTAGTAGCAACCGTGTTCATTCGGAACAAAGTCATCTGACTCTTAACGGTTGGCATTTTACTTATACTGGTTAGAAATGTTATATAGTTCTCTTTACCATATTCTTTTACTGGATGAGCCGAGGATGTGACGGTAACGAAAACGAGTTTATTGAAACGCACTTCCGGTACTATGGCCGACATCGTGGCTAATGACCTTGAATCAATCTGGTAAACTTTCCAAATGTCATTCAATGTCATATATTCAAAATTTCTTATGGTCTTGTTATAAATTCTATATACATTTACGTTTGTATTATCCATGTTGTGAATAAATGCTTCTGTAACTTCTAAGGCATTAAAACGAGGCGTGACGGGTTCAAATAGAACATGTAGAAGATACGGAGCTATGTTCTTTATTGAAATTGACTTGTTATAATATTCGGTGCATAGTATTTTCGCAGAAAATGAAACTGATCCATTCCCGTAGAATTTAAAGCTATGAAGTTTACCATAGGCATCAAAAACATGGTTCACTTTTCTGGGACCCATTTCAAATCGCCCTGCACCATTTCTGATCTGAAACATTAAGATAGATAAATTATAGGTGCTGCTACAGTATACATACTTTTCATCTAAGTGCGCAGTGATGCCCTAATCACTATAAATATTAATAAACACAGGCATAAAAGCGGTCAGTATAGCAAATCTGTATTTTAGCGACTGGACCATAGAGCAATTTCAGCCAAGCAATAAATATGTAATAATGAGACACTACAAAAATTAAACGATATTACTATAGTCATCGCCGGTAACCCACAGTTGATATCATTACGGCCGCTCACTCACTCGCCATAACAAACCTAAGGTGACAACAGACAGAAAAACTGGCAGTATTTGTCATTTTAGGTTGTAGTCGAGCAACAACCTGCCAGCATTTAGGCTCGAATCCACAAACTCAGTGTTAAAATCACGCGATCAATATAATTGAATTGATTAATTACAATCCTTTGTTGGATTTTAAAAATCCCTAAAGAATGTCTTATTCTGATTTAAAACCAAGAAGCCCGATCGAACAACACAATTTATATCTACTTCTATATAAACCCAGGAAACCGATCGAACGGCACAATTAAACCTACTTTTATATAACAGCACAGTTTTAAACTTGAGAAATAAACATACTTCCTATGCATTTCATTGTGATCTCTCTTGATATCTCGCCTTTCTCTGTTTATAAATTAAGTCAAATACGAGATTTTCATAAATTAGCAGTAAATGGTTTAAAAGCACGTTTTCCTTCTAATATGCGCACTTTGAATAGAGACTTAGTATGGACATGTTTACAATCAAACACTTACCAATGTCCCTCTAATCCAATTTGGAATGGGTTTTGTAAAAGTCAACTGTCTGTCTTCAAATTCGTCGAGATTTGTTCTAAAGAAAGCACTATATCCAGACGGGTCGTCTGTAGAAACGCCGACACCTAAACCAACTATAAGAACACTAAAAATAGAAAACATGCTGGAACGAATGTGGATCATATTTGTTATGTTTCAAGTTAAATGCATTCGCATATCGCATATGTATTGGTATTTTTATATAATAGATATATGATAATGTCCATATTATTAGTAAAACAAAAACTGATTACTTTCCTACGTCCCAATGAACCTTATTCGAAGGTCACAAATAATGATAACAAAATATGTTAACCTTGACCGAACTATGTTTAGTTTAGTTTAAACATATTTTATTTGCTCAAATATGCAAAAAGGATAAGACACAAGTTAATCAAACTTATGAAGTCTTCTCCAGTATACAGTATGTTACAAAAATATTGATAGAGCAGCGTACATTGTAATACAATACAAATTATATTATGTTTGTTGGAGACATATCAAAATTTTGTGACAAATATTAAAGGAAAAATAGAGAGAAGAAGGAAATTAAATAAAGAAAAAAAATGATGTGATAGATGTGATGGACGTGATGATGAGTGTGGTTTCAAATCCTTGTGAGTAATGATCAAACTATTGGGACCCTTTCTGACCTTTTGATATACTCAAATACATGCTTAATGACTTGTTCATTCTGATCATTAGACAATTGTGAATTACCAGATGTAAGAAGTTCTAGATTTACTGGACAATAGATTGGCAGCCACTGAAGGTGTTCGAATAATCTATTTCTAATATTAGCATATTTCGAACATTCAAAGAAGTAATGATTTGAATCTTCGCGGTCGGATCCACAGCGACAAGATGGATCAGATATAATATTTACCTTGTATAGGTCATAATTCAATATTGATGCTGAACATCTTATTGGGTTAGAACAATGTTAAGTTTTCGATGACCATATTCATAGTGCTTTGGAACTCTTCTTTGTGGGTTCAAGTTCTTTAGTTCAGATTTAAACTTAAAAGTAGAGTTAACATTGCGGATTGATAGATCTAAACGGTTCCACTGTCGTATAGTTGATGGTATGAACGATTCTTCAGTCAGGGATAGTCTACAGAACGGAGTCATAATATTGTTACCATTACGCAAGGGATACACTGTCGTGCTTTGTATTGTAGGGGGGATTAAGTTGCAGAGATATGCTGGTGCCGAGTCGTGCTGTATATTATAGAACATTTGTAACTTCCTGCGTTTCCTGCGCTCATCCAAAGACTCCCACCCAATTTCAGTATAAATATTTATTGTTTTGGTAAAAATTGGTAGGCCCGTAACAATTCGAGCAGCCTCAAGCTGTAATTGTTCAAGTTTGTTGCAGTACCCCACCCCCATGTTATCCCAAACCTCACAGGCATATTCAAAAAGTGGTCTTATAAAGACTAAATATAATTTTTCTAAGTTTTTTCGGGAAAGTTTATATTTCAACTTCCTGAGTACGTTCAGGTGCTTTGAAACACTACATATAATATTATCAATGTGTGTATTCCACTTAGCATCACTGCTGAAGGTAACACCTAGATGTTTATGGAGTTTAGTAACTGGTATATTAATGTCATTTAGTGTAAACCTCATATCTGGTGGCATTATATTTGAAAATAACATGATTTCAGTTTTTTCCGAACTATGTAACTAACTGGGGTAGCAGGTGGGGTTCAACTTTAAATATAAAAAATAAATAATTATTGCTTTATGTTCCGATATAGTCAAAGACAAGAGGTAGTAAATAACAAAATAAATTGGTCTCGGCAACACTGCTGTCCCACTTGGTACATACATGTATTGGTAAACGCCACCTTTTTATTAGTTCACTCAAACGAAATAAAAACGTCAAAAGGTTTGAAGTGAAAACAACACAAAATTCATTAAATTGTAATCCATTAAACAATACATTATTGGTGTTGGCAAAAAACGGCAGATTTGTGGTTTGTCCGTCCACTCGGGTTTACAAAGAAAGAAAAAAATGATGATTTTTTCAAACATTTACTATGAAAGCTGACAGTTTGTCACTCTCCTTCACTGAGAACAAAACTGACTCTGCCACACATCACCCCAGGCCTACTGCGGGACTTCATTTTTCGTCTGCCCGTGATGATTGTAAACAAAGAATGATTTTTGTAAATAAAAAAAAAATACACGAGATCGTATTTATTTTTAAATAGTCTATTTATTCACTTTTGATACAGTTTTCAAGACAAGACAAGACAAGAAAGCTTTATTTAGAGTCTATATGTTAAAAACAGTATACAACATAAGCTCTACTGAGCTTTTAAAATCGACTTATAACAACAAAACACATTAGAAAACAATACAGACATACAACTGTACAATACAACACAGGCATGCAGTAATTTATACATAGAAACATTATGCAATGATTTCTATCATATAAGAACAGCAGGTGTTAAAAGCAAGCACTAAGCTAAAAGCACTAAAAGTATGGCAGTAATAATTGTGACATACACTAATTAAAAAAACAGCTTAAATCTAAGAACCAAGCTTTAAAATAAAAAATCATGTCTGGTGTTAAAATAAGCATTTATTATATAATATTAAGTAAAAGCACTAAAATAGGTTAAGAGCGAGCATTACATTTACATGAGTTACCATTCCAAGTACTTATTAGCTTTGAGAATTGATTAAAATTTGTTTCCTGTCTAAAAGCATTTGGTAGCTCATTCCATAGTTTAGCAGCATAAAACCTAAAAGAATTTTTTCCGTACCTTGTAGTTCTTACAGGTGGAATTACTGCTGTATTTTCATATATAAAACAATAAGCATGTTTCTTAAAATTAATAAAATCATTTAAATATGCCGGGCTTTCTTTGTGTAAAATTTTAAAAGTCTCTAGTGCTATAGTTCGTAATCTGCGCACTTTTAGGGATGGTAACATTGATTTTTCTAATAATACCTCGTATGACGAGTTATAGTCTCTGTAAATAAACCTTAGGGCTCTTTCTTGTATTTTTTCTATTTTCTTGGTATTCTTTTCTCCACAGAAATGCCATGTAATAGGACAATAATTAAACTTTGATAATACAAACGAATAATAAATTGTTAATCTACCAGTTTTATTCAAATAACGACCTACTCTTTTTAATGCATTAAGCTGCCTTGAGGCTTTTTTTTACAAATTTCTGAGATGTGTTGATCAAAATTTAGTTTATAATCTATTGTTACTCCCAGCAGTTTTACACATTTTTCACACTCAATCTTATTACCATTTAAATTAAAACAGATATTTTTTTCAAATGTTTTTTTCCCCAATTGCCAAAGCCTGAAACTTGTCTGGATTGGTCTGCATTAAACTGTAAGAAAACCAATCCAGCATTTTAAGACTATCACTTTCAAGATTTTGAATAACAGTGTCTATATTCTTGTCGGCATAAGAAAGAGTATTATCATCTGCATAGTTTTTCATTGAATATACCGCATTTGTATGCGAAGCTTATTCTCCATGAGAGATCTCTCATGGCGGATACCTCTCATCAACCAATGTGTTGCATAGGTGATTGTGGGTCACGTATGTTAGCCAGAATCCTTTGTGTATAAATTGGCGACTTGTCTCATGTCTTACCGGAAGTCTGTTCTATAACGATTCGAATTTTTCAAACCGGTAATTAAGTTGTCTCCGATCTCAGGACAAAAGGTCATATCCGCTCCGCGCCTTACCTCGTAAGGATATCACCTTTGCCACACAAGCTTGAGCTTTCCTTATAAACTCCGGCCACTAATCAGTCCAAATCATAAAAATACTGAGAAAAGTCAGTCTTGCATGCTGCACACTTATATTTAACCATAGTCAAGCGAAATTTAAATTTGAATTTGAAAAGTAAATAAGATTGAAAGATCGGTTTAACATGTTTAATTCGGAAAGTGCAGATGATACCCAACTTACATAATCTCGAAATAAACATGAAAACGCTTTTCGATGTTTATAGTTTAGTAAACCTATATCAGTGTATAGGAATGAAATACCCTTTAAAATGTAAAACCTATTAGAAGCTTTCTAATTTATAAAAATAGGAGGCGTTAAAATCCTTGTGTGGCAGCTAGAGGGGAATTCTGACGAATCGTAGTCAACGCGTACCTCGACCAACTCGTACCTTTGCATTATTTGGTAGAATGAAAAGGGAAAATCTGAAAAAGGGTTGAAACTATGTTAAACTACAAAAAAATTAATTTTTAATATTTATTATCATATTTATTGTACAGCACTATTACAATTAACTGAAGATTTAGCGAGTGTCCAATGCCGTTATAGTTATACTAGTCCCAGCGCAAACGAACTGCACGCGAACACAAAGTCCATACCAAATTCATATTTATCATTAATTTCATCCTCACAAGTCAAGGTTTCTGCGTCCACTTGTGTCCACGAAAACCTGACAAACTTAGATCGGAAATTCCCGGGCTAGAAGATTTTCATATGACGTCAAACCTTCAAAATATCAACTAATGAAATTGCTTGAAAGAAGCCGTTGATTGGCAGTAGTCTTTCTTACTCATTCTTGAGTGGGAAGAAAACCTAATACAACTAATAAATAACGCGGTAATAACAAACTTTTAACACTATTGTACAAAATACACAGATTTTCACATGGTCAAAACATCAGTTTGGGTTATTTACAATGGACATCGGGATATCCCCTACCCAAGTCATGAATGAAAGCGAGCTTTTGATTGGCTACATTCAGGTATGATGTAACCAATCAAAGTAATGACTTCTAGCCCGGGAATTTCCTAGCTAAGTTTGTCAGGGTTTCGTGGACACATGTGGAAACAGAATCCCTGACTTGTGAGGATGCATAAATTTCGCTTTGATTTTATATTGTCATGGCATTCAATTACTGGCTGCGATTTGTTTTTATGGAAAATATGTGTTGTCTTTACTTTTAACATTGATCTCCCGACGAGTCTTTACAGTGGTGTGGCTTTGGATTTTATGAGTAAACGCTGGAAATTATTAAGTAAACAAGAAAAACAAGCGCTCGTTATGAAAGGACAATTAAAATCAATAATTGGATTCCTTTCTTTGAAGTTAATTTGATGAAAAAAAAACATTATCTATTCGCAACTCATGTACCCAAGCCTGAAAAGACAGCTGTTCATAACGGTAGTTGAAAACTGAAATACAAATAAACATATGCTTTGAATTTTTAATAAACTGCTAAATAATTGTAAAAGGTTCGAATATTTAAATATATTTTTTTTCTAATATACAATGTGTCTTTTTATTTCGAACTAACTTAGAACATTCTGTACAGATTTACGACATTAAAATGCAAAGGTACGAGTTGGTTGAGGTACGAGTTGACCTGCACCCAATTCTGACGTAGGAAGATATGTAGCCTCTGTTTCGGAGATTGAGTTGTCGCCTGCTAGATGTTTTGAGAAAAATGGCTGACGGAAACATGTTTGGTCGGCATATAGATACACATGTAATCAGGGTTTATACAAATATGTTTTGGTAGGTTTGGTTCTTCCCTCGACAGATCCCTCGTGACGACAACCCACCTCAAGTAAACAAGAATTGGAATATTCACCTTGTATGAAGGCAAAAGTTTGATTATTTACCGTTGACTATGAACAATCATTACAAGTGTAAGTTAATTTATATGTTTATAAATACCAATGGTAATTGACACAGAATTTTTTTTTGAAATGCTTACCCTGTGATAATGGTTGACCTGGTTGCACTAATCGAAATGTTGTTATAAGTCCGGTTGTATACTGTTGTTACACCGATATAATAACCCAATTAAGTAATAGATTATAATCAAGGCGGAAATCTAGTACAGCTATTATTTTACCTTCAACTCTGATATAAAGTTTATAATGAATTATGAGGACTCTTAAGGTAGCTAGCCATATGCTATAGATCACGTGCTTGTCAACACTGAGGCACAGCTTAGCGTCTCATTGCGGACAGGTTTGACTACAATGTTAATTGACAGTTTGTGAATTTTCCTACAGGAGATCGGGTTTTTTTCATCTGGCTTCCTGCCACAATTAGAACTGTACGCCATGATATAGCTGAACAATTGCTGAAAGTGGTGTTAAACACCATTCAAACAAACAAACCATATATAAGTGAAGTGCATTTCACAGTTGATACAGACACGTTGTACAAACAACAGTTATGGTGCAATTAAATGCAGTTGTAATATAGTTAGATTAACAACTATACTAAATGTTACACCCCCCATGCGCTCAGCGTTTTGCTTGCATTTTTTTATTATTCCATACTGTACCTTTACAGTGCAAAAATCCAATTTGAAAAAAATCTACACGATAACACGTCCATATTTTATATTATGCCTTTGTTGTTGAAAAATCCGAAATCGTCCTTGACATTTGCTACGGGAATTTTACATAGGAAGTCAACCATTTGAGTTTCTACAGGGACCTAGCGTTGTTTTCAAAAAGATCGTTTGCTTTCGTAACGTTCAATGGTATTCGGACAAACCGCGAGACTTTTCCCGCCTTAACCGCAGACGACATGACCCGAAGGATTTCGAATAGATAACAATTGACTCTTCCAAACATACACTTCCGTGGTAATTTAGGTCAAACTTTACTATAGAAAAGTGCTCTATCAAAGTGAAAAAATCTGCCGCATTTCAAACCGCCGACTATCACTTGGATATAATTGTTGTTGTCAGTTTACACATTCTGTAATCTACAAAAGGAGCATAAACTGGACCAAACGCGGTATGCAGTTTTTATTTGTCAGCCAAAAAACCGCTATATAACCACTTCGAAACTTACTATAGGAATACTTAAAGAAACAATTAAATATTTAAAATACCAATTTTCACTTGCAAGCGGGCGAATATACTTACAACGTATATTTTCAGCATAACGTACAATGAGCAGAATTACAGCTATATTCTGACCCATTAAAAGTTAACAAGCAATCAAGAGTGGCGAAATTTTCTGTTTTAAACGGCACGCCTTGTTTTGTAACGTACAAAAGGGGTCTTGAAGGTGCAGCAATTCAAGGAGAGTTGCAGTCTCTACACACATCGCCAACTACGACCTGTGGCCCATCCTGTATGTATTAGGAACCGATTGTTGTAGGAGTTAGTAGTTCACAAAACTGATACAGTCTTCTGTACAATATGCTTGTAGAAGATAGAATGTAAGTACTCATTTTTGTCATCTATAAATGAGGTCTTATTTGCAAGGAGAGTGGTAGCCTAAAAACGTCACTAAAACTGTGATGTGATGCATTTAACTATTTACAACTTTGATCGAAAAATTGTAAATAAAACACGTTTAGAAGTTAGAGTTTGTATGGTTTATTTGGTTCCAGCTATCTGTTAATTGATCTGGGGTACTGAATTATTTGCTCGTTTGGAAAAATCATAGTTTAAAAAATTCGAATACTGTATAGTGCATCAGTCCTTAGATGGAATTCTTAAGAACAGCGTAAGATATTTAGGCTTGAAAAACTCTGGGTTGTGGTCGACAGAAAAAGAAGGGCACTAACTCGGCAAGACATGGAACAGGGGGAGGCAGATTGATAGTTAGCATAGGACAGAATATGATGGAAATCCTGTGTAGAGGTCTATGTTCTGTAAAGGATACAAGATTTAAGTCATTTAACAACGCAGTTATCTTGGTAGATGTCAGTATTATAGGCAACCATTAAAATTAAATTCCAAATTATTTATGATGTAAAATTATATCTATACAACTTCTGTCTATAAGGAGAATTCACGTCATCAAAGTCACGTGATAACAAAGAAGATTTTCGTCTCCTCATTAGGCACCATTAATGTTTGTTTGAAAAGCGTATAGCGCCACTTTCAGCTATATCAAGGTTTTTATTAGGAGAGGAAGCAGGAGTTGTTCCCAGAGAAATGTCATTAAAGATACCAAAGTTAATAGAATTTACTACGCCAGACGGGCATTTCCTCTAATCAAGACTCATCAGTGGCACTCAAACCAAAACAACATATAAAATCCAAATTACTAAGATGTTGTAGAACTTTTACCACTAAAATTAAAAAAAAAAACAACAACAGCTACGGCTTTCTACACCTTCAAATTAGAAAACCCTTAGAATTAAAATAATTTTCGCAATTCCTGGCAGTAAATTTGTACAACGAATATATTAGTGAGAGAATCAATATTAACTCATTTTTCCTTACGATAATCAGGGTGATAATTCCAGTATGGACGCCCCATGGTCATGGATGTAAACAAAAATTAAGACAATGACAATGATGCCCCTCCCCCTATCTCCTCACAATTAACATCTACACAGCCATCTGCAGACATGACTCCGAACACCAAACCTGGAAAGAAAAGGCTTGGTCCTTATCGTCCAGACGATTTACCCGAGTCTCTTAAACAGTGGGGTCGCAGGGCTCGTAGAAGGGGGTCAACGGGTGATCTTAGCTCTATAGTGACCAAAAAGGGAACATCACTTAGGAAAAACATTGCTGATCAGTTAGTGGAAGCCCTAACTAGTGATGAAGTCCTAAATGCTCTGATCAGTTAGTGGAAGCCCTAACTGCTGATAAAGTCCTAAATGCTCTTACATCTGGAAAACTTAGGCTAGACTCAAGCCAGCGAACAATTGCAGCGAACAATTAGCTAGCGAACAATAAGGAGGTATTACTAAAAACCAACGAAAGACATAAGGCTACCATAAGATTTTAAACGCTAGCGAACAATTAGGAATAGGTAGCGAACAAATACATCTTATATTGTTTTCAATATCATAAAAGCGAATTTTAAACATGAAAATAAGTATATATTAACACGATCTGTCCAGGAGGTGTATTGAAGTAGTGGATTCAGCAATACCTTGTATTTATGAACTTAAATAAGACAATACCCCAAGTTCTAAACGAAATATCAATTTCGTAGAAAAGTATAGGTCATGTTCGAAAATCTAAAGTTCGGAACGAAAAACCAATTTCGAACCCATGTAGATAGGGTGGGTCTATATATGCCCGATTTTGGTCAATGTTTTGAGATCGTGACGGGGACCGGCTATATAGGCGTTGTAGAGGAGACACAGGGCCATCGTTATCAGAAGAGAAAAGTAGAGGTCATGTTCGAAAATCTAATGTTCGGAACGAAAAACCAATTTCGAACCCGTGAAGATAGGGTGGGTCTATATATGCCCGATTTTGGTCAATGTTTTGAGATCGTGACGGGGACCGGCTATATAGGCGTTGTAGAGGAGACACAGGGCCATCGTTATCAGAAGAGAAAAGTAGAGGTCATGTTCGAAAATCTAAAGTTCGGAACGAAAAACCAATTTCGAACCCATGTAGATAGGGTGGGTCTATATATGCCCGATTTTGGTCAATGTTTTGAGATCGTGACGGGGACTGGCTATATAGGCGTTGTAGAGAAGACACAGGGCCATCGTTATCAGAAGAGAAAAGTAGAGGTCATGTTCGAAAATCTAAAGTTCGGAACGAAAAACCAATTTCGAACCCATGTAGATAGGGTGGGTCTATATATGCCCGATTTTGGTCAATGTTTTGAGATCGTGACGGGGACTGGCTATATAGGCGTTGTAGAGGAGACACAGGGCCATCGTTATCAGAAGAGAAAAGTAGAGGTCATGTTCGAAAATCTAAAGTTCGGAACGAAAAACCAATTTCGAACCCATGTAGATAGGGTGGGTCTATATATGCCCGATTTTGGTCAATGTTTTGAGATCGTGACGGGGACCGGCTATATAGGCGTTGTAGAGGAGACACAGGGCCATCGTTATCAGAAGAGAAAAGTAGAGGTCATGTTCGAAAATCTAATGTTCGGAACGAAAAACCAATTTCGAACCCGTGAAGATAGGGTGGGTCTATATATGCCCGATTTTGGTCAATGTTTTGAGATCGTGACGGGGACCGGCTATATAGGCGTTGTAGAGGAGACACAGGGCCATCGTTATCAGAAGAGAAAAGTAGAGGTCATGTTCGAAAATCTAAAGTTCGGAACGAAAAACCAATTTCGAACCCATGTAGATAGGGTGGGTCTATATATGCCCGATTTTGGTCAATGTTTTGAGATCGTGACGGGGACTGGCTATATAGGCGTTGTAGAGAAGACACAGGGCCATCGTTATCAGAAGAGAAAAGTAGAGGTCATGTTCGAAAATCTAAAGTTCGGAACGAAAAACCAATTTCGAACCCATGTAGATAGGGTGGGTCTATATATGCCCGATTTTGGTCAATGTTTTGAGATCGTGACGGGGACTGGCTATATAGGCGTTGTAGAGGAGACACAGGGCCATCGTTATCAGAAGAGAAAAGTAGAGGTCATGTTCGAAAATCTAAAGTTCGGAACGAAAAACCAATTTCGAACCCATGTAGATAGGGTGGGTCTATATATGCCCGATTTTGGTCAATGTTTTGAGATCGTGACGGGGACTGGCTATATAGGCGTTGTAGAGGAGACACAGGGCCATCGTTATCAGAAGAGAAAAGTAGAGGTCATGTTCGAAAATCTAAAGTTCGGAACGAAAAACCAATTTCGAACCCATGTAGATAGGGTGGGTCTATATATGCCGGATTTTTGTCAATGTTTTGAGATCGTGACGGGGACTGGCTATATAGGCGTTGTAGAGGAGACACAGGGCCATCGTTATCAGAAGAGAAAAGTAGAGGTCATGTTCGAAAATCTAAAGTTCGGAACGAAAAACCAATTTCGAACCCATGTAAATAGGGTGGGTCTATATATGCCCTATTTTGGTCAATGTTTTGAGATCGTGACGGGGACTGGCTATATAGGCGTTGCAGAGGAGACACAGGACCATCGTTATCAGAAGAGAAAAGTAGAGGTCATGTTCTAAAATCTAAAGTTCGGAACGAAAAACCAATTTCGAACCCATGTAGATAGGGTGGGTCTATATATGCCCGATTTTGGTCAATGTTTTGAGATCGTGACGAGGACTGGCTATATAGGCGTTGTAGAGGAGATACAGGGCCATCGTTATCAGAAGAGAAAAGTAGAGGTCATGTTCGAAAATCTAAAGTTCAGAACGAAAAACCAATTTCGAACCCATGTAAATAGGGTGGGTCTATATATGCCCGATTTTGGTCAATGTTTTGAGATCGCGACGGGGACTGGCTATATAGGCGTTGTAGAGGAGACACAGGGCCATCGTTATCAGAAGAGAAAAGTAGAGGTCATGTTCGAAAATCTAAAGTTCGGAACGAAAAACCAATTTCGAACCCATGTAGATAGGGTGGGTCTATATATGCCCGATTTTGGTCAATGTTTTGAGATCGTGACGGGGACCGGTTATATAGGCGTTGTAGAGGAGACACAGGGCCATCGTTATCAGAAGAGAAAAGTAGAGGTCATGTTTGAAAATCTAAAGTTCGGAACGAAAAACCAATTTCGAACCCATGTAGATAGGGTGGGTCTATATATGCCGGATTTTGGTCAATGTTTTGAGATCGTGACGGGGACTGGCTATATAGGCGTTGTAGACCAGACACAGGGCCATCGTTATCAGAAGAGAAAAGTAGAGGTCATGTTCGAAAATCTAATGTTCGGAACGAAAAACCAATTTCGAACCCGTGTAGATAGGGTGGGTCTATATATGCCCGATTTTGGTCAATGTTTTGAGATCGTGACGGGGACCGGCTATATAGGCGTTGTAGAGGAGACACAGGGCCATCGTTATCAGAAGAGAAAAGTAGAGGTCATGTTCGCAAATCTAAAGTTCGGAACGAAAAACCAATTTCGAACCCATGTAGATAGGGTGGGTCTATATATGCCCGATTTTGGTCAATGTTTTGAGATCGTGACGGGGACTGGCTATATAGGCGTTGTAGAGGAGACACAGGGCCATCGTTATCAGAAGAGAAAAGTAGAGGTCATGTTCGAAAATCTAAAGTTCGGAACGAAAAACCAATTTCGAACCCATGTAGATAGGGTGGGTCTATATATGCCCGATTTTGGTCAATGTTTTGAGATCGTGACGGGGACTGGCTATATAGGCGTTGTAGAGGAGACACAGGGCCATCGTTATCAGAAGAGAAAAGTAGAGGTCATGTTCGAAAATCTAAAGTTCGGAACGAAAAACCAATTTCGAACCCATGTAGATAGGGTGGGTCTATATATGCCGGATTTTTGTCAATGTTTTGAGATCGTGACGGGGACTGGCTATATAGGCGTTGTAGAGGAGACACAGGGCCATCGTTATCAGAAGAGAAAAGTAGAGGTCATGTTCGAAAATCTAAAGTTCGGAACGAAAAACCAATTTCGAACCCATGTAAATAGGGTGGGTCTATATATGCCCGATTTTGGTCAATGTTTTGAGATCGTGACGGGGACTGGCTATATAGGCGTTGCAGAGGAGACACAGGACCATCGTTATCAGAAGAGAAAAGTAGAGGTCATGTTCGAAAATCTAAAGTTCGGAACGAAAAACCAATTTCGAACCCATGTAAATAGGGTGGGTCTATATATGCCCTATTTTGGTCAATGTTTTGAGATCGTGACGGGGACTGGCTATATAGGCGTTGCAGAGGAGACACAGGACCATCGTTATCAGAAGAGAAAAGTAGAGGTCATGTTCTAAAATCTAAAGTTCGGAACGAAAAACCAATTTCGAACCCATGTAGATAGGGTGGGTCTATATATGCCCGATTTTGGTCAATGTTTTGAGATCGTGACGAGGACTGGCTATATAGGCGTTGTAGAGGAGATACAGGGCCATCGTTATCAGAAGAGAAAAGTAGAGGTCATGTTCGAAAATCTAAAGTTCAGAACGAAAAACCAATTTCGAACCCATGTAAATAGGGTGGGTCTATATATGCCCGATTTTGGTCAATGTTTTGAGATCGCGACGGGGACTGGCTATATAGGCGTTGTAGAGGAGACACAGGGCCATCGTTATCAGAAGAGAAAAGTAGAGGTCATGTTCGAAAATCTAAAGTTCGGAACGAAAAACCAATTTCGAACCCATGTAGATAGGGTGGGTCTATATATGCCCGATTTTGGTCAATGTTTTGAGATCGTGACGGGGACCGGTTATATAGGCGTTGTAGAGGAGACACAGGGCCATCGTTATCAGAAGAGAAAAGTAGAGGTCATGTTTGAAAATCTAAAGTTCGGAACGAAAAACCAATTTCGAACCCATGTAGATAGGGTGGGTCTATATATGCCGGATTTTGGTCAATGTTTTGAGATCGTGACGGGGACTGGCTATATAGGCGTTGTAGACCAGACACAGGGCCATCGTTATCAGAAGAGAAAAGTAGAGGTCATGTTCGAAAATCTAATGTTCGGAACGAAAAACCAATTTCGAACCCGTGTAGATAGGGTGGGTCTATATATGCCCGATTTTGGTCAATGTTTTGAGATCGTGACGGGGACCGGCTATATAGGCGTTGTAGAGGAGACACAGGGCCATCGTTATCAGAAGAGAAAAGTAGAGGTCATGTTCGCAAATCTAAAGTTCGGAACGAAAAACCAATTTCGAACCCATGTAGATAGGGTGGGTCTATATATGCCCGATTTTGGTCAATGTTTTGAGATCGTGACGGGGACTGGCTATATAGGCGTTGTAGAGGAGACACAGGGCCATCGTTATCAGAAGAGAAAAGTAGAGGTCATGTTCGAAAATCTAAAGTTCGGAACGAAAAACCAATTTCGAACCCATGTAGATAGGGTGGGTCTATATATGCCCGATTTTGGTCAATGTTTTGAGATCGTGACGGGGACTGGCTATATAGGCGTTGTAGAGGAGACACAGGGCCATCGTTATCAGAAGAGAAAAGTAGAGGTCATGTTCGAAAATCTAAAGTTCGGAACGAAAAACCAATTTCGAACCCATGTAGATAGGGTGGGTCTATATATGCCGGATTTTTGTCAATGTTTTGAGATCGTGACGGGGACTGGCTATATAGGCGTTGTAGAGGAGACACAGGGCCATCGTTATCAGAAGAGAAAAGTAGAGGTCATGTTCGAAAATCTAAAGTTCGGAACGAAAAACCAATTTCGAACCCATGTAAATAGGGTGGGTCTATATATGCCCGATTTTGGTCAATGTTTTGAGATCGTGACGGGGACTGGCTATATAGGCGTTGCAGAGGAGACACAGGACCATCGTTATCAGAAGAGAAAAGTAGAGGTCATGTTCTAAAATCTAAAGTTCGGAACGAAAAACCAATTTCGAACCCATGTAGATAGGGTGGGTCTATATATGCCCGATTTTGGTCAATGTTTTGAGATCGTGACGGGGACTGGCTATATAGGCGTTGTAGAGGAGACACAGGGCCATCGTTATCAGAAGAGAAAAGTAGAGGTCATGTTCGAAAATCTAAAGTTCGGAACGAAAAACCAATTTCGAACCCATGTAGATAGGGTGGGTCTATATATGCCCGATTTTGGTCAATGTTTTGAGATCGCGACGGGGACTGGCTATATAGGCGTTGTAGAGGAGACACAGGGCCATCGTTATCAGAAGAGAAAAGTAGAGGTCATGTTCGAAAATCTAAAGTTCGGAACGAAAAACCAATTTCGAACCCGTGTAGATAGGGTGGGTCTATATATGCCCGATTTTGGTCAATGTTTTGAGATCGTGACGGGGACCGGCTATATAGGCGTTGTAGAGGAGACACAGGGCCATCGTTATCAGAAGAGAAAAGTAGAGGTCATGTTCGAAAATCTAAAGTTCGGAACGAAAAACCAATTTCGAACCCATGTAGATAGGGTGGGTCTATATATGCCGGATTTTGGTCAATGTTTTGAGATCGTGACGGGGACTGGCTATATAGGCGTTGTAGACCAGACACAGGGCCATCGTTATCAGAAGAGAAAAGTAGAGGTCATGTTCGAAAATCTAATGTTCGGATCGAAAAACCAATTTCGAACCCGTGTAGATAGGGTGGGTCTATATATGCCCGATTTTGGTCAATGTTTTGAGATCGTGACGGGGACCGGCTATATAGGCGTTGTAGAGGAGACACAGGGCCATCGTTATCAGAAGAGAAAAGTAGAGGTCATGTTCGAAAATCTAAAGTTCGGAACGAAAAACCAATTTCGAACCCATGTAGATAGGGTGGGTCTATATATGCCCGATTTTGGTCAATGTTTTAAGATCGTGACGGGGACTGGCTATATAGGCGTTGTAGAGGAGACACAGGGCCATCGTTATCAGAAGAGAAAAGTAGAGGTCATGTTCGAAAATCTAAAGTTCGGAACGAAAAACCAATTTCGAACCCATGTAGATAGGGTGGGTCTATATATGCCCGATTTTGGTCAATGTTTTGAGATCGTGACGGGGACTGGCTATATAGGCGTTGTAGAGGAGACACAGGGCCATCGTTATCAGAAGAGAAAAGTAGAGGTCATGTTCGAAAATCTAAAGTTCGGAACGAAAAACCAATTTCGAACCCATGTAGATAGGGTGGGTCTATATATGCCGGATTTTTGTCAATGTTTTGAGATCGTGACGGCGACTGGCTATATAGGCGTTGTAGAGGAGACACAGGGCCATCGTTATCAGAAGAGAAAAGTAGAGGTCATGTTCGAAAATCTAAAGTTCGGAACGAAAAACCAATTTCGAACCCATGTAAATAGGGTTGGTCTATATATGCCCGATTTTGGTCAATGTTTTGAGATCGTGACGGGGACTGGCTATATAGGCGTTGCAGAGGAGACACAGGACCACCGTTATCAGAAGAGAAAAGTAGAGGTCATGTTCTAAAATCTAAAGTTCGGAACGAAAAACCAATTTCGAACCCATGTAGATAGGGTGGGTCTATATATGCCCGATTTTGGTCAATGTTTTGAGATCGTGACGGGGACTGGCTATATAGGCGTTGTAGAGGAGACACAGGGCCATCGTTATCAGAAGAGAAAAGTAGAGGTCATGTTCGAAAATCTAAAGTTCAGAACGAAAAACCAATTTCGAACCCATGTAAATAGGGTGGGTCTATATATGCCCGATTTTGGTCAATGTTTTGAGATCGTGACGGGGACTGGCTATATAGGCGTTGTAGAGGAGACACAGGGCCATCGTTATCAGAAGAGAAAAGTAGAGGTCATGTTCGAAAATCTAAAGTTCGGAACGAAAAACCAATTTCGAACCCATGTAGATAGGGTGGGTCTATATATGCCCGATTTTGGTCAATGTTTTGAGATCGTGACGGGGACCGGCTATATAGGCGTTGTAGAGGAGACACAGGGCCATCGTTATCAGAAGAGAAAAGTAGAGGTCATGTTCGAAAATCTAAAGTTCGGAACGAAAAACCAATTTCGAACCCATGTAGATAGGGTGGGTCTATATATGCCGGATTTTGGTCAATGTTTTGAGATCGTGACGGGGACTGGCTATATAGGCGTTGTAGACCAGACACAGGGCCATCGTTATCAGAAGAGAAAAGTAGAGGTCATGTTCGAAAATCTAAAGTTCGGAACGAAAATGAGCATAAATGTCAACTAACTCGCAATTCAGCAGAAAAAAACGAAATGTCAATACCCCACCGTGATCCCCTTGATTTTACTGGTTGCACTGTTATTGATTTATCCTTGAATTTGTCATCTTTAGCGTGTCTTCGTGCATTGTTCTAACTGTTACAAAAATTTTATTGACTTGCATTTATTTTGAAATGACAATAAAATTAACTCGATTGTGTCGTCTGGTACGGACGATTTGTGCATTAGTAGCATTCCTTTGAAATACATTGTCACAACTGCATCACTGTTGACGTCCTGAAACGTGATTTTATGACAATTTCATATATAACGCGCTACGATGTAATATACGTGTGTACTCTACGACGTGTCCGGTGCAAAAGAAAGAATTATACGTGATAATATCCATCAAAGTCACGTGACGTCAGACGCTTCAACCATTCAGATCAACGCGTTCTGTATGTATTTAATAAATAAATATCAACAAAAAAAGGGGCCTCGGTGGCCGAGTGGTCAAGGTAGTTCGTCTACTATTGATCACGTGGTCTGTCAACACTGAGATTGCTGGTTCCATTCTCACTGCAGGAAGGGTGTACTCGACTCCAATCTTAATTGACAAGGATTGCCAGTTTTCCTACCGCAGGTCCGGGGTTTTCTCCGGGTACTCCGGCTTCCTCCCCAAATAAAAACTGGACGCCATGATATAGCTGAAAAATTGCTGAAAGTGGCGTTAAACACCATCAAACAAACAAACAAACATCAACAAAAAAAATGTCTTTTTATTTATTTCATTCGTAAAAACGAAAAAAACATTACAAACTGTGTTTATATTTTAAAAATCAGCAAGAAAACAAAACGACTGGTGTCCGGTTTTCTATTGCCGCTCAATCAATGGACATATTTATTAATGCAATTAATGTAATTTAAAGAAACCAACAGGCCCGGGATCGATTAGTTTTTACTTATTTTTATTTCATTATTCCCTTTCTTTGTATTTTAAGGTCAACAACTGCAAAAATATACACGTACGTAGAAGACTAATAAACAGACAGGCGTAGGGGGTAGCTGTCCCTGCCGATTCATTTTAAAGCCCTTTCTTTGAGAATTTAAATGGGAAATAACTGGAGAATTCAATCTCATCTAATTGAACACACCGAAGCTCAAAATAAAGGGGGGGTGGTTGCTCCATTACCGATTTACAAATTACGTTTTTTGAATGCACATAGTTGCATGCGCTCCAGAGAGTGTACTGGGGTCAGGGTGGTCGCTTTATAAAGGTGGTCGTATTTTAAAGAACATTTTAAGCACATATGTTTTATGGGATGTCTTACTATACATGGGACTGCTAAAAGCAGGTGGTTGCATGTGCTTAAGACAGTGTACTGTGCTCAGGTTGGTCGCTAAATATATATAAATAAATGATACAAAAATGTAACAATTGGCACACTTCTTGTTCATGAGTTCTTTTACCATGGAATATAACATTCTGTCGCATATTGTCAATAAATCACGCATAAAATATCAGTATCTGTTGTGCCCACCATTTGCTTGTAACACAGCCCTTACTCTTCGTGGCATGGATTCAATTAAACGTTGAGTACGAACACGCGGTATCTTTTGCCACTTCATAAGATGTTTTGATAATAATAATGCATTTTAAAATTGTGTAGGTTTTACGTAATGTATGACGTTCCCATCATGCATCATCATCAGCCCAATGATGAAGAAGTATTTCTAACTTGTGACCACTCATCTAGAAAGCTATGATCGATCATTTTTAGTATTATTTTTGGATTATTTCACGATTAATACGGTAGAAAAGGGAACCTTAACGTTGAAAATTAGTAAATCTTGAGCATTAAATGGGCCAAGAACGAGGCGTGTGTGGGGCTGGGGAAGATATAGTTCTGTGATGTAATTGTATATTAGATGTGCCTTGTTTACTAGCTAATTGCTTATTTATTACCCGACACAGAACTTTGACGAAAGGTAAAAATGAAAGACCAATAAAAACCCACATAAGAAGACACGAAAATGCTAATTTAGATTATGATTTTTATACGAAAATTTAGATTATGATTTTTTATACGAAAATTAGATTTTAAAACAGGTATGGTATTTAAAATATTGATGTCTAAACCAGTAAAAAAATGTCACAGAAATTAGTAGGGAAAATAAATTTTAAATAAAACAAATACAAATACAGATACATCTATAACATATAAATCGAAGATCTCTGGATATGGGTGTAACCCATATCTTTTCCTGTTGATTACTAATTTGATGAAGTAGTACACATAAATCGAGCCTCTATATGGTTGAAAATTTCATGTAATCGAAAATTAACCTGAGAGAAGGTCTGCATTGATTTATATTTTTTATGGTTTATGATATACTCACTCAAAAAAGAAACGCAACATCGGATAATTTTTTTTTCAAATCATTTTTTTGCTGACAAATAACCTATAAATATTCAAATTAATTACACCTCATATAAAAATGCTGGCTTTTGATTGGTCAATAGACAGTGTATTTTTCGCAAATTTCCTCATTTTGCATCGATTTCGTCATCACCGGGGTATTCAGCAAAAAATTACCCTCTGTGCCGTGGTATTTGCTTAAAAATAACCCTCGCATATTATTATGCTGGAAATATTCATTCGGAAGTTTCGACTTTTACCTCAAAGTAAACGTAACATGGGTAATCGATTTTGAAAACCAGAAACGTTCCGATAGTACAGAGTCAACAAACAGCACGCAAGTGGTCTAGTATTCACCGCTCTTTGAAATCATGATATTCGGTGTAATTAAACAGATAAATCATGTCTGGAAGGGGTATTTGTGAAAAATACCAGTCTCGAGAATCAAATTTCCCTCGCCTAACGGCTCGGGAAATATTTCATCTCTCGACTGGTATTTTTCACAAATACCCCTCCCAGACATGATATATCTGTTTAATATACACACAACATCATAATTACACCTCAATTAAAGGTTTCCAGGTGAAAGCATTTAAGTTCATCCACCCGTGAACCACTATGGCCTTTGGAACATACTATGAATAACGCATTGCTTAAAACAGGGTCGACTTTCACGTGCAAATCATGGGTACATTTGTTGGTAGTCTTTTTTAACTCAGACAATCGGAATAAAGCCCCGCTATTTCTTTTCTTGACTGCATTTGTAAAACAAAATTCTGATAAGGTGACGTTATGCCTAGGTTAGATGATGCTACCCGGAATATCGCTATCGGTCGATTCGTGGCCGGGGAATCACACAATGCTGTTGCCAGAACGTACAATGTTCATCATAGCACAATTTACGCCTTTGGAGACGCTACCAGCAGCTTGGTACTACGACAGACCGACTACGTTCATGGCGTCCGCGTGTTACAGCTCGGGCACAGGATCGTTATATTAGATTATTCCATCTACGAAACATGACTTTTGCTGCAACAGAAACAGCTGTAAACGTCCCTGGGTTGCGCCGTATATCACTACAGACAGTACGCAAACGGTTACGCTCTCATGGATTGCGGACAAGAAGACCTTACGTCGGAGCAACACTGAGATGCCTACACCACCGAGAAAGGGTTGTATGGTGTACTACCGTTCGTGTATGGAATTTATAGAACTGGAGAAGAGTGTGGTTCAGCGATGAGTCACGTTTTCAGCTTGAAAAGCGAGATGGTCGCATACGAGTGTACAGACGTAGAAATGAACGTTTTGCGCAAAACTGTGTTTTAGAAAGAGACAATTTTGGCGGAAGCAGCGTTATGATTTGGCCGCTATCTCTTACGCCAGGAACACACAGCTGATACATATTCAAGGTAGTCTTAACGTTGTTAGGTACAGAGACAATATTATATGACGGCATTTATTGCCCGTAATTGACATTCAAAGAGAAATTTATCAACACGCCAATGCCCGACCATATACATCATTGTAACAGTAGATTTTGTAGAGCAACAGAATGTCAATGTGATCCGTTGGCCATCACAATCTCCAGATCTTAACCCAAATGAACATCTGTGGGATGAATTGGATCGGCGCGTGCGCCAACAATAACCACCATCTGCAACAATTAGAGCAGGCACTTCAGTATGAGTGGCAAAGCATACCGCGTGTTCGTACTCAGCGTTTAATTGAATCCATGCCAAGAAGAGTAAGGGCTGTGTTACAAGCAAATGGTGGGCAAAACAGATACTGATATTTTATGTGTGATTTATTGACAATATGCGACAGAATGTTATATTCCATGGTAAAAGAACTCATGAACAAGAAGTGTGCCAATTGTTACATTTCTGTATCAATTATTTATATGATAAATTGTTAAAATAATATATGAAGTAAGGTTCCCATTTTGTGTATGTTGCGTTTCTTTTTTGAGTGAGTATGTATTAATATTTAAAGTTGTACCACATACGACAAACGTGACATATTTTGGGCTTTCGATCTTTATTTAAACATGGGAGGTAGTAATGCACATGACAATAAATAAAAAAATCATGGTTTTCCACATTAATTGACATTTTTAACATAGCGGTTTAAAAAACACATGTTTTTATAAGCCACCTGTACTTAGCGGCTACCCACGAAAATTGGGTAAAATGCAACCACCTGTATAAAGCGACCAACCTGAGCACAGTACACTGTCTTGAGCACATGCAAGCACCTGCATTTAGCAGTCTCATGTATATTAAGACAAACCATAAAACATGGACCATAGGTACATATGTGCTTAAAATGTTCTTTAAAATGCGACCACCTGTATAAAGCGACCACACTGACCCCAGTACACTCTCTGGAGACTCATGACACTACGTTCAAAAAACGTAATTTGTAAATCGGTAATGGAGCAACCCCCCCCCCCCCCACCTTTATGTTGAGCTTCGGTGTGTTCAATTAGATGAGATTGAATTCTCCAGTTATTTCCCATTTAAATTCTCAAAGAAAGGGCTTTAAAATGAATCGGCAGGGACAGCTACCCCCTACGCCTGTTTGTTTATTAGTCTTCTACGTACGTGTATATTTTTGCAGTTGTTGACCTTAAAATACAAAGAAAGGGAATAATGAAATAGAAATAAGTAAAAACTAATCGATCCCGGGCCTGTTGGTTTCTTTAAATTACATTAATTGCATTAATAAATATGTCCATTGATTGAGCGGCAATAGAAAACCGGACACCAGTCGTTTTGTGTTCTTGCTGATTTGTAAAATACAAAGACAGTTTGCAATGTTTTTTTCGTTTTTACAAATGAAATAAATAAAAAGATAATTTTTTTGTTCATATTTATTTATTAAATACATACAGAACGCGTTGATCTGAATGGTTGAAGCGTCCGACGTCACGTGACTTTGATGGATATTATCACGGACTTAGTATAATTCTTTCTTTTGCACCGGACACGTCGTAGAGTACACACGTATATTACATCGTAGCGCGTTATATATGAAAGTGTCATAAAATCACGTTTCAGGACGTCAACAGTGATGCAGTTGTGACAATTTATTTCAAAGGAATGCTACTTTTAATCCATTCTGAAATGAAACATTTTTGTTCTGTGTAATGCACAAATCGTCCGTACCAGACGATACAATCGAGTTGATTTTATTGTCATTTCAAAATAAATGCAAGTCAATAAAATTTTTGTAACAGTTAGAACAATGCACGAAGACACTCTAAAGATGACAAATTCAAGGATAAATCAATAACAGTGCAACCAGTAAAATCAAGGGGATCACGGTGGGGTATTGACATTTCGTTTTTTTTCTGCTGAATTGCGAGTTAGTTGACATTTATGCCCATTTTCGTTCCGAACTTAAGATTTTTGAACATGACCTCTACTTTTCTCTTCTGATAACGATGGCCCTGTGTCTCCTCTACAACGCCTATATAGCCGGTCCCCGTCACGATCTCAAAACATTGACCAAACTCGGGCATATATAGACCCACCCAATCTACATGGGTTCGAAATTGGATTTTCGTTCCGAACTTTAGATTTTCGAACATGACCTCTACTTTTCTCTTCTGATAACGATGGCCCTGTGTCTCCTCTACAACGCCTATATAGCCGGTCCCCGTCACGATCTCAAAACATTGACCAAACTCGGGCATATATAGACCCACCCTATCTACATAGGTTCGAAATTGGATTTTCGTTCCGAACTTTAGATTTTCGAACATGACCTCTACTTTTCTCTTCTGATAACGATGGCCCTGTGTCTCCTCTACAACGCCTATATAGCCGGTCCCCGTCACGATCTCAAAACATTGACCAAACTCGGGCATATATAGACCCACCCTATCTACATAGGTTCGAAATTGGATTTTCGTTCCGAACTTTAGATTTTCGAACATGACCTCTACTTTTCTCTTCTGATAACGATGGTCCTGTGTCTCCTCTACAACGCCTATATAGCCGGTCCCCGTCACGATCTCAAAACATTGACCAAACTCGGGCATATATAGACCCACCCTATCTACATAGGTTCGAAATTGGATTTTCGTTCCGAACTTTAGATTTTCGAACATGACCTCTACTTTTCTCTTCTGATAACGATGGCCCTGTGTCTCCTCTACAACGCCTATATAGCCGGTCCCCGTCACGATCTCAAAACATTGACCAAACTCGGGCATATATAGACCCACCCTATCTACATAGGTTCGAAATTGGATTTTCGTTCCGAACTTTAGATTTTCGAACATGACCTCTACTTTTCTCTTCTGATAACGATGGCCCTGTGTCTCCTCTACAACGCCTATATAGCCGGTCCCCGTCACGATCTCAAAACATTGACCAAACTCGGGCATATATAGACCCACCCTATCTACATAGGTTCGAAATTGGATTTTCGTTCCGAACTTTAGATTTTCGAACATGACCTCTACTTTTCTCTTCTGATAACGATGGCCCTGTGTCTCCTCTACAACGCCTATATAGCCGGTCCCCGTCACGATCTCAAAACATTGACCAAACTCGGGCATATATAGACCCACCCTATCTACATAGGTTCGAAATTGGATTTTCGTTCCGAACTTTAGATTTTCGAACATGACCTCTACTTTTCTCTTCTGATAACGATGGTCCTGTGTCTCCTCTACAACGCCTATATAGCCGGTCCCCGTCACGATCTCAAAACATTGACCAAACTCGGGCATATATAGACCCACCCTATCTACATAGGTTCGAAATTGGATTTTCGTTCCGAACTTTAGATTTTCGAACATGACCTCTACTTTTCTCTTCTGATAACGATGGCCCTGTGTCTCCTCTACAACGCCTATATAGCCGGTCCCCGTCACGATCTCAAAACATTGACCAAACTCGGGCATATATAGACCCACCCTATCTACATAGGTTCGAAATTGGATTTTCGTTCCGAACTTTAGATTTTCGAACATGACCTCTACTTTTCTCTTCTGATAACGATGGCCCTGTGTCTCCTCTACAACGCCTATATAGCCGGTCCCCGTCACGATCTCAAAACATTGACCAAACTCGGGCATATATAGACCCACCCTATCTACATAGGTTCGAAATTGGATTTTCGTTCCGAACTTTAGATTTTCGAACATGACCTCTACTTTTCGCTTCTGATAACGATGGCCCTGTGTCTCCTCTACAACGCCTATATAGCCGGTCCCCGTCACGATCTCAAAACATTGACCAAACGCGGGCATATATAGACCCACCCTATCTACATAGGTTCGAAATTGGATTTTCGTTCCGAACTTTAGATTTTCGAACATGACCTCTACTTTTCTCTTCTGATAACGATGGTCCTGTGTCTCCTCTACAACGCCTATATAGCCGGTCCCCGTCACGATCTCAAAACATTGACCAAACTCGGGCATATATAGACCCACCCTATCTACATAGGTTCGAAATTGGATTTTCGTTCCGAACTTTAGATTTTCGAACATGACCTCTACTTTTCTCTTCTGATAACGATGGCCCTGTGTCTCCTCTACAACGCCTATATAGCCGGTCCCCGTCACGATCTCAAAACATTGACCAAACTCGGGCATATATAGACCCACCCTATCTACATAGGTTCGAAATTGGATTTTCGTTCCGAACTTTAGATTTTCGAACATGACCTCTACTTTTCTCTTCTGATAACGATGGCCCTGTGTCTCCTCTACAACGCCTATATAGCCGGTCCCCGTCACGATCTCAAAACATTGACCAAACTCGGGCATATATAGACCCACCCTATCTACATGGGTTCGAAATTGGATTTTCGTTCCGAACTTTAGATTTTCGAACATGACCTCTACTTTTCTCTTCTGATAACGATGGCCCTGTGTCTCCTCTACAACGCCTATATAGCCGGTCCCCGTCACGATCTCAAAACATTGACCAAACTCGGGCATATATAGACCCACCCTATCTACATAGGTTCGAAATTGGATTTTCGTTCCGAACTTTAGATTTTCGAACATGACCTCTACTTTTCTCTTCTGATAACGATGGCCCTGTGTCTCCTCTACAACGCCTATATAGCCGGTCCCCGTCACGATCTCAAAACATTGACCAAACTCGGGCATATATAGACCCACCCTATCTACATAGGTTCGAAATTGGATTTTCGTTCCGAACTTTAGATTTTCGAACATGACCTCTACTTTTCTCTTCCGATAACGATGGTCCTGTGTCTCCTCTACAACGCCTATATAGCCGGTCCCCGTCACGATCTCAAAACATTGACCAAACTCGGGCATATATAGACCCACCCTATCTACATAGGTTCGAAATTGGATTTTCGTTCCGAACTTTAGATTTTCGAACATGACCTCTACTTTTCTCTTCTGATAACGATGGCCCTGTGTCTCCTCTACAACGCCTATATAGCCGGTCCCCGTCACGATCTCAAAACATTGACCAAACTCGGGCATATATAGACCCACCCTATCTACATAGGTTCGAAATTGGATTTTCGTTCCGAACTTTAGATTTTCGAACATGACCTCTACTTTTCTCTTCTGATAACGATGGCCCTGTGTCTCCTCTACAACGCCTATATAGCCGGTCCCGTCACGATCTCAAAACATTGACCAAACTCGGGCATATATAGACCCACCCTATCTACATAGGTTCGAAATTGGATTTTCGTTCCGAACTTTAGATTTTCGAACATGACCTCTACTTTTCTCTTCTGATAACGATGGCCCTGTGTCTCCTCTACAACGCCTATATAGCCGGTCCCCGTCACGATCTCAAAACATTGACCAAACTCGGGCATATATAGACCCACCCTATCTACATAGGTTCGAAATTGGATTTTCGTTCCGAACTTTAGATTTTCGAACATGACCTCTACTTTTCTCTTCTGATAACGATGGTCCTGTGTCTCCTCTACAACGCCTATATAGCCGGTCCCCGTCACGATCTCAAAACATTGACCAAACTCGGGCATATATAGACCCACCCTATCTACATAGGTTCGAAATTGGATTTTCGTTCCGAACTTTAGATTTTCGAACATGACCTCTACTTTTCTCTTCTGATAACGATGGCCCTGTGTCTCCTCTACAACGCCTATATAGCCGGTCCCCGTCACGATCTCAAAACATTGACCAAACTCGGGCATATATAGACCCACCCTATCTACATAGGTTCGAAATTGGATTTTCGTTCCGAACTTTAGATTTTCGAACATGACCTCTACTTTTCTCTTCTGATAACGATGGCCCTGTGTCTCCTCTACAACGCCTATATAGCCGGTCCCCGTCACGATCTCAAAACATTGACCAAACTCGGGCATATATAGACCCACCCTATCTACATAGGTTCGAAATTGGATTTTCGTTCCGAACTTTAGATTTTCGAACATGACCTCTACTTTTCGCTTCTGATAACGATGGCCCTGTGTCTCCTCTACAACGCCTATATAGCCGGTCCCCGTCACGATCTCAAAACATTGACCAAACGCGGGCATATATAGACCCACCCTATCTACATAGGTTCGAAATTGGATTTTCGTTCCGAACTTTAGATTTTCGAACATGACCTCTACTTTTCTCTTCTGATAACGATGGTCCTGTGTCTCCTCTACAACGCCTATATAGCCGGTCCCCGTCACGATCTCAAAACATTGACCAAACTCGGGCATATATAGACCCACCCTATCTACATAGGTTCGAAATTGGATTTTCGTTCCGAACTTTAGATTTTCGAACATGACCTCTACTTTTCTCTTCTGATAACGATGGCCCTGTGTCTCCTCTACAACGCCTATATAGCCGGTCCCCGTCACGATCTCAAAACATTGACCAAACTCGGGCATATATAGACCCACCCTATCTACATAGGTTCGAAATTGGATTTTCGTTCCGAACTTTAGATTTTCGAACATGACCTCTACTTTTCTCTTCTGATAACGATGGCCCTGTGTCTCCTCTACAACGCCTATATAGCCGGTCCCCGTCACGATCTCAAAACATTGACCAAACTCGGGCATATATAGACCCACCCTATCTACATAGGTTTGAAATTGGATTTTCGTTCCGAACTTTAGATTTTCGAACATGACCTCTACTTTTCTCTTCTGATAACGACGGCCCTGTGTCTCCTCTACAACGACTATATAGCCGGTCCCCGTCACGATCTCAAAACATTGACCAAACTCGGGCATATATAGACCCACCCTATCTACATAGGTTCGAAATTGGATTTTCGTTCCGAACTTTAGATTTTCGAACATGACCTCTACTTTTCTCTTCTGATAACGATGGCCCTGTGTCTCCTCTACAACGCCTATGTAGCCGGTCCCCGTCACGATCTCAAAACATTGACCAAACTCGGGCATATATAGACCCACCCTATCTACATAGGTTCGAAATTGGATTTTTTCGTTCCGAACTTTAGATTTTCGAACATGACCTCTACTTTTCTCTTCTGATAACGATGGCCCTGTGTCTCCTCTACAACGCCTATATAGCCGGTCCCCGTCACGATCTCAAAACATTGACCAAACTCGGGCATATATAGACCCACCCTATCTACATAGGTTCGAAATTGGATTTTCGTTCCGAACTTTAGATTTTCGAACATGACCTCTACTTTTCTCTTCTGATAACGATGGCCTTGTGTCTCCTCTACAACACCTATATAGCCAGTCCCCGTCACGATCTCAAAACATTGACCAAACTCGGGCATATATAGACCCACCCTATCTACATAGGTTCGAAATTGGATTTTCGTTCCGAACTTTAGATTTTCGAACATGACCTCTACTTTTCTCTTCTGATAACGATGGCCCTGTGTCTCCTCTACAACGCCTATATAGCCGGTCCCCGTCACGATCTCAAAACATTGACCAAACACGGGCATATATAGACCCACCCTATCTACATAGGTTCGAAATTGGATTTTCGTTCCGAACTTTAGATTTTCGAACATGACCTCTACTTTTCTCTTCTGATAACGATGACCCTGTGTCTCCTCTACAACGCCTATATAGCCGGTCCCCGTCACGATCTCAAAACATTGACCAAACTCGGGCATATATAGACCCACCCTATCTACATAGGTTCGAAATTGGATTTTCGTTCCGAACTTTAGATTTTCGAACATGACCTCTACTTTTCTCTTCTGATAACGATGGCCCTGTGTCTCCTCTACAACGCCTATATAGCCGGTCCCCGTCACGATCTCAAAACATTGACCAAACTCGGGCATATATAGACCCACCCTATCTACATAGGTTCGAAATTGGATTTTCGTTCCGAACTTTAGATTTTCGAACATGACCTCTACTTTTCTCTTCTGATAACGATGGCCCTGTGTCTCCTCTACAACGCCTATATAGCCGGTCCCCGTCACGATCTCAAAACATTGACCAACCTCGGGCATATATAGACCCACCCTATCTACATAGGTTCGAAATTGGATTTTCGTTCCGAACTTTAGATTTTCGAACATGACCTCTACTTTTCTCTTCTGATAACGATGGCCCTGTGTCTCCTCTACAACGCCTATATAGCCGGTCCCCGTCACGATCTCAAAACATTGACCAAACTCGGGCATATATAGACCCACCCTATCTACATAGGTTCGAAATTGGATTTTCGTTGCGAACTTTAGATTTTCGAACATGACCTCTACTTTTCTCTTCTGATAACGATGGCCCTGTGTCTCCTCTACAACGCCTATATAGCCGGTCCCCGTCACGATCTCAAAACATTGACCAAAATCGAGCATATATAGACCCACCCTATCTACATAGGTTCGAAATTGGATTTTCGTTCCGAACTTTAGATTTTCGAACATGACCTCTACTTTTCTCTTCTGATAACGATGGCCCTGTGTCTCCTCTACAACGCCTATATAGCCGGTCCCCGTCACGATCTCAAAACATTGACCAAACTCGGGCATATATAAGCCCACCCTATCTACATAGGTTCGAAATTGGATTTTCGTTCCGAACTTTAGATTTTCGAACATGACCTCTACTTTTCTCTTCTGATAACGATGACCCTGTGTCTCCTCTACAACGCCTATATAGCCGGTCCCCGTCACGATCTCAAAACATTGACCAAAATCGGGCATATATAGACCCACCCTATCTACATAGGTTCGAAATTGGTTTTTCGTTCCGAACTTTAGATTTTCGAACATGACCTCTACTTTTCTCTTCTGATAACGATGGCCCTGTGTCTCCTCTACAACGCCTATATAGCCGGTCCCCGTCACGATCTCAAAACATTGACCAAACT